>OY992530.1:114037080-114720005 GCA_963921185.1 Dasysyrphus tricinctus
TTTTGAAAACTTTGTAAAATATCGTTCCAAATCACAAGCATTAAGGCAAATTCTAGTTTATTCATTTTGTTTAGTAGATCACAAGCTTCCCTCCTAGCATCTCCTCTTAGTGTATTATCTTCAGAAATGTCGTTTAAAGTATCTAATAATTTATTATATGATTTAATGATGGCAAAAGTAGCTGCAGCATGAGCTTCCCCGTGTATCTGAGAGTGATTTTATCACATTATCATTTTGAAGAGCAGATTTTAACGTTTGCCATCTACTAGTTGATGCAGAAAAAAAATTGTTTAACGATTGTACGACAGAAAAAAATCAACTGCGATAAGACAGCAATCCACAGCACAGCGACCAACAAGATTTAAAGAGTGTGATGCACAAGGTACATAGACTGCATATGGATTTGTCAGAAGAATTAGCTGTTGCATCCCTTTATACTGACCGGACATATTTGGAGCATTGTCGTATGTTTGCCCTCTGCATTTTTAAATTGATATGTTATGTTCACTCAGATACTTTAATGCTTGATTAGCAATACCGGATCCAGCATGAGAATGCATCTCCAAAAACGTTAAGAAGCGTTCAATAGGCTGGCCATCTTATATGAAAATACTTGAGCGTTGCCGTTTGCCGAATTTGAAGATTTGTGAAGATCTACTATCCATTTTGCTTGTATGAGCAATAAAGATTCAGTTGCTTCATTGTGTTTACTCACTTTTGTGGCCCCTTTTGTCGTGATGCCCCAGGCCTGGGCCTGGTTGGCCTAAGGGTAAATCCTGGGCTGGACAGAGGCCTCTTAAGGCCTAAAGCATTTTCACTCAAGATAAGTACATAGCTTTTTATAATCTCTTAAGCAAACCACCGTACATGCATACATAGGATAAACTTTGATTTTTTTGAACAACATCTAGCCAGAGAGCGTTTAAGAGCACATCTTCAAGGAACCCAAACCAAACATCAAAACCGCCAACAAGTCGTGCGCACCACTTACTTGGAGGAGAGATACCGGTGAGTCAAATTGTTTTTTTTTTTTGTAAAAGTTCATTAAACTTTATCATATGCATGCAACGGAAAAATATTTCATGACCTACCTTAACATTGAGTGAGTCCTGTATTTGCTCAAATTTCATTAAGATAATTTTTTTTTAATGAGATCCTAAAGTCTTCAGTGATCTCGATATTGCCAAATTTTATTTTTATGATTTTACTATTCTTATTTTTCCTTCTCTAATACTCCTTTGAATGAAACTTAAATAGAAAAACTTTGATTGAGTTAAACTCATAGGTTCATTCACCTTATGTCGAAATAATTTTCCTTTTTCCCTTTTTTTTTATTTATTTTCTTTTTTTTCGTATATAATTGAGTTCATAATATTTTAGACCTGATTCCTATCACTAAACTTAAAATTTATAGATGAATTTGTTTAATTTTTTTATATACTTAGCATAAGTATGGGTTTACTTTTCTCTAGATCGTAAATAAAATAATCTTTATAACGTAAGAATATGCATTTGAACTTTTGCGCCTTTGAAGTTTCCGGTATGTTATTTGGTTAGGTTGGATTCAAGTGCTTTGACTTGTGAAGCTCGGAAGTGGAGTGTCGTCGGTGATAGAATAATGCGAGAGAAGTAAGGTGAAGTTAAGCTTCAAAATAGGGGCTAACGCAATAAAATCTTGAGTGGTGCGTTAGCCAAGGAGTTCCTACCTGGGGTAGTGAACAGAGGGAGGGCCACACTCCGAACCATATACCACCCATGGTTCAAATATGAAGGATGTATTGGTAACTATAACAAGGGATAGATAAGGTGTTTAGTTTTGTTTAATTTAGGCATGTTAATAAGGTACGGCAGTTCAGTGATGAGTACAAAAACCCACCCACCGACGAGCGAGCCTTTTGGCGGATGCAAGCATGCCTAACCGTACTCAGACGACTGGACAACCTTCTTCACGGTCACTGGTCCTTTTTGGGAGTCCTGTGGATCAAAGGGATTAGTGGCTCAGCTGGACATCGCCTATACGTGGAGAAGGACCATCATGCCGTTACACTTTCACAAAAATATACATTCGCAAATATGAAAAAAACAAATACAGACATATTATATTTCAAATTGTAAAACATGCAAAATAAATAAATATAATAAAAAAAATACAGAATACATGCAAATCACAGATACCCCAAACACTAGTTAGAGCCATTTCACACATAGCCGGCAACCGGGTACCCGGTACCGGCTAACCGGTCGTTGAGTTAAAGATCTTATGGAAGCTTTCACACGTGCCGGAACCGGTTAGCCGGCAGCCGGCAGAAGAAATGCTGCCGGCTTCGCTCACTGCAATTGCCGGCTGCCGGGACCGGTTAACCGGTTCTCAAATCAGCAGTGGATACAGAATATCAAATTGCGCTTTCACACACGCCCGGTAGCCGGCTAGCCGATTTTTAGTTGTTGTGTGCTGTTGAGTGAACAAGTTCGGTTTCGTTGTGCTCTCGTGCTCTGCATAGCATTGTATTACTTAATTAATTGATTTTAAAATTTGAAGTTATTTATTTCGAAATGAATGTTGATATCGATCAACTGATTGGTTTGGTTGAGGCAAGGCCCGTGATTTGGGATAAGACATTGAACGAGTACAAAGACCGCAATGGAACCAGAAATGCTTGGGAGGATATATAAGGAGTTAAATAACGATTATGAATTTATGGACGATAAGAACAAAAAGGACTACGGTAAGCTTTTTTTTTGTAGTTTCAAGGGATGAAATGTCTGGTGGATGGTCGTAGGCAATGGTCCAAGCTGGCTATTCCAATACGCAAGTTTTTTGGTTTTTCGATCAATTTAAAATCCAGATTGTGGCACTTCTATAGCACGTAGGATTATAAAAGAGGTATCTAAATAACGGTAATTTTATTGATATGTGAAATAAGAAAAACTAAATTAATCCATACATGCACTGAAGAGATATGAGTTCTTATGTGAAAGCGCTCAAATACTGCCGTTAACTCCGTTTAACGGTACTCTGGGATTCTAATTTTTTGTATCTATATTTAAATTCATAAATTCTATCATCTATCAAAATTTCAGCTTTTTAATCCTACCCCTTAAAAAGATATAAATCAAATACTACCCAAATTCAAACAAAAATAAAAAATTCACATTATACTGCCGGCTGCCGGGTGTGTGTGAAAGCATACTCATTTGTTGAGAAACCGGGTAACCGATACCGGCTAACCGGCTGCCGGGCATGTGTGAAATGGGCCTTACGATACAATTTCAATAGATACAGTCGGTCCTCTACCTAGAACAATCAAAGGCAATAGATACATTTTAACTATTATCGATGAGTTAAATATTTTACTTTTATGTTGGACTTGAACCAATAACTACTTCTATAGACATGAATGTGTAAAATCTCGTTTTGTTTAACCAGATATTATATCCTTCAGAGTAATATTTGTGCGTAAAACTAATACTATAAAATATCTCTTTTTATACTCTTTATTTTACGGAAATATCCAGGTCATAAAGACACTTTGTGCATGCATCAGCGTAACCGTAAATTTACCAACATTAACTAAATTCCGCAAGGTACCTACATGCATATATGTGCATATATATTATGGAAGTACATACCTACCTTAACACAGACATTTATTTCTGCGCCAACCGTGAACACATTATTAAAAAAAATTAAGCTCCCAAAAAAAACAAAAATACACACACATTTTCCCTTCAAAGCCATTTAATAATGATGCAGAGGGTGGGCTTAAATCAAAAACTAATTTATATACAATGCCAGTGGCAGCATAATTCATTCAAAAATAAGATATCTGCATCCTGTGCTGAGGAGACCTGTGGAGGAACCACACTCGGTTACAATGATGACTGTGAGACTGGAGATATTTACCTCACCTCGACGATATCCAATATTATGGCTTACTATACTCAGTACCCTAGTGTTAATAAAACATCGATTGTTTGAGTTTTCGATAGTATCGATTGTTTAAGAAAAAACAATCGATTAATCGATAAACAATCGATGATTTTTTACTAATAATAATAATTAATAAAAGCAATACAAAAAATTTAATTAAAACAATTTTCAATTTAAAGAAATCAAATTTTTCAAACATTCTTATATATAAAAAAAATGTTAAACATGTGAATATACATTCTAGGTGTATTTTTTAACGTGAAAATCTTGTAAAATTCCACAATTTGGTCTCAGGAACCAAAGACGAGAAAAAACAAGTTCTTGCCAAACAGGCACAGTTATAATATAAGGTCTGATCCTTTACTTTGAATTTCTGTGATTTTTAGTCCAAACTTCTGTCAATTTTTTTTATATGAACTTTGGAAGAATTTTGGACTAAAATGCGCAGAAATGCACAGAAAATCACAGAAATTCCAAGTAAAGGAACAGACCTTTTGATGCGGGATTTTCCCTATTGGGCTTTTGCAAAAACAATCTTTAGGTAGAACTATAATAGTAGGAAGGGCACTGAAGCTAATGTCAAAAACCAACGAAAAGTAGCTTTCCGTACCGAAAAAAAGGGAACACGCCCATAATGTAACTATCATCTTTCTCTTTTTGGCATTCCTATTTCACCAAATGTCAGTTTTACTTAAGTGAGGTGCGCTCGGGAGCGCACCTCACTTCCGTAACCAAAGTTGAACGAAACTTGACGAAACGCTCCACTTCGCAATTATAGTCGCGTCAAATGCTTTTCGTGTATTCGCTTGTTTTCTTCCAACCACTTAAGTGCCCCTCCGAGCATTATAGTTCTAGCTTAATGTCAAAAACCAACGAAAAGTAGCTTTCCGTACCGAAAAAAGGGGAACACACCCATAATGTAATTATCATCTATCTCTTTTTGGCACTCCTATTTCACCAAATGTCAGTTTTACTTAAGTGAGGTGCGCTCCGGAGCGCACCTCACTTCCGTAACCGTAACCGACGAAACGCTCCACTCCGCAGTTATAGTCACCGTCATATGCTTTCCGTGTATTTGCTTGTTTTCTTCCGACCACTTAAGTGCCCCTCCGAGCATTATAGTTCTAGCTTTTGTCTTTTCTCTTTCTTATTATGACATTTCACAAAAAAAAAGAAGACGAATAATTCACAGTTGCATCTCAACAGGCAAAAAAAGGATTTAAGTATTGTCTGCGTTTTTTGATAAGAATAAAGGATTTTAATAGTAATAAATAGTTAAATAAGCAAAATAAAACCATAATTCAGAAAGTTTTTGTTGGAAAATAGTCGTGATCTACAAAAGTACATGTTTTATAATTCACGACTTTGTTTACCTTTTATTACAGTTTACTAACAGCTGTGAATTTTTTGATGATTCTTCTTTCTTCGCCAAGTTCATAACTTTTTCGTTTGATTCTGACGTCAACTGAACATTCTGAATAAAAGTAGTGAACTGAACTGTGAAAAACAGAACCGTGTTCAACAACCAACTGAACTTAAGCTCAGCTAAGATTTTTGTCATTTAAGGATAATTTTGAGTTGACAACTCATTTCTAGGCAATTATTTTGTTTCCAACCACAAAAACTTGTCAACTGGGCAGACTATCGATGTTTTCTTCGAGCTATCGATAGTCCCGATAGTTCAAAACAATCGATTAATCGATTAAACTATCGATGTTTTATTAACACTACAGTACCCTGGTACCATGCCACGTACGTAGCGGTGCTCCGCATTCACAGCAATATTATGGGTAAAGGATTTAATGCAGACATATATCTCTTACGGACTTTATAACGCCACACACAACCTCAATACAACGTGTGGAAGATTACTTTGAGCCAACCAAAAAATTACTGTAAATTACAAAATGATGATGAACGACAATGTCTTTTGTTTTTCACTCATAACAGTCCACATTATACGAAAGAGTCCTTTTCTTTTTTTTATTCCGGATTTGTATGCATCAAATGATGCGTCAGAGTATCATGAATGTTGGGTTTCTTTAATATGACTTTTGAAGCCATTCACTTTTTTAAGGGTGATTTACTTACAATGTAATGTGTTTTTATTTCATCCATGGCCGCACTTGTCTTTGTCCAGAGCCTATGGAGCAGGCTCGTAAAAGAATGAAAGAATATAGCACTCAATTGAATGCATCTTTTTAATCTTTTGGAAACGCAAATAATGAAAAGAATTCATGCAAATTGTCGATTCATGATGGTGGGGGTGTAGATTGCTTGATCTACAGGTGGACAATTATTGAAGACTCCATTTCCATCAGTAATCACGCGTCCATAAAATTTGTCTCGCAATAGAGCCTTTGCTTTACAAGCTATTATGGTTCACAATCCCGCTGAAAATAAATATTACTGACATACATACCATTAATTACAAGCAAAAAACAATGCGGTCCAAAGTGGTGGTGTTTATACCCTCAATTCCTGATCCTGAGATCGTCTCGAAACGTAGGTACAATAGAAAAAAAATATCAATATTATTAAGAGCTTTTGAGTAATTGACCTTTTATTTTATTTGCAACTTCAAACTTCCAAAATTAAGAAATTTCTTTCAAATTCTATCAGATTAGGTTTAAGAATAATTGAAAAAAAAAAATTCTAAAAACAGTACTAAAATTATCAAAGGGCACGGTAGTGCCCAGCCAAGTTCGCGGCACTACACCCTTTTTACAGGAACAAACTCAGGCGATTTTCAACCCCCCTCTAACTTCAGTACCAATAAAGTCAGAAACTTCAAATTCGCAGTATCTGCTGAGCTGAGCGAGCACAGATGGCTCACCAAATTTCAACTCTTTAGCATTAGTAGTTCCCGAGATATAGGACTTCAAAAATCGCAAAAACCGTAACTGACTGACTGACTCACTGACTCACTGACTCACTGACTCACTGACAGATCATCAAAATTATGGAGCACTTCCCGACATCGTAGAAACTTGAAATTTCGCACAACGGTAGGCCTTGTGGTGCATACAAAGGAAAAAATCGAAAATCTGCAATTTTCTATTCAGGGGGCGTGGCATCCACCCACTTTCATTAAAATTCTTATGAATTATATGGAGCACTTCCGATTGTTGTAGAACGATGAAAATTATTAGATCGGTAGGGCTTGAAGTACTCAGAAAGAAAAAAATTGAAAAATTGGAATTTTCCATTCAGGGGGCGTGGCACCCACCCACATTCTTAAAAATTCTTATAAATTATATGAAGCACTTCCGATTGTTGTAGAACGATGAAAATTTCTAGGTCGGTAGGGCTTGAAGTACTTAGAAAGAGAAAAATTGAAAAATTGGAATTTTCTATTCAGGGGGCGTGGCATCCACCCACATTCATTAAAATTCATATAAATTATATGGAGCACTTCCGATTGTTGTAGAACGATGAAAATTGGTAGATCGGTAGGGCTTGAAGTTCTTCGAAAGAAAAAAATTGAAATTTTCCATTGAGGGGGCGTGGCATCCACCCACATTCTTAAAAATTCTTAAAAATAATATGGAGCACTTTCGATTGTTGTAGAACGATAAAAATTGTTAGGTCGTTAGAGCTTGAAATGTTTTGAAAGAAAAAAATCGAAAAAATGGAACTTTCAGTTCAGGGGGCGTGGCATCCACCCACTTTCTCAAAAGTTCTTGTAAACTATATCACAACAAAAACATAAATGTTAAAAAAGGAGCCAAGTTCTTATGTGCACAAGAAACCTGTGCGTAAAAAGTCAGCCAAAAAAAGTAATGAGATCTAAAATATATGCCAAGTTTTAAGTTCATGAAGTTCAATATCAAATATCTTAAGTAGAGTAATATCGAAACAATTCCAAATCATGACAGAAATTTGGTAATTAATGATTACTGATTAAAATTTGGTGGGTTCACTGGTCAAGTTTTCATACATTTTAAATTTATGATTAAGTAAGTATTTAAGAGAAAACTTGCCAAGTAAATCCACCAAATTTTAATCAGTAATCATTAATTACCAAATTTCTGTCATGATTTGGAATTGTTTCGATATCACTCTACTTAAGATATTTGATATTGAACTTCATGAACTTAAAACTTGGCATATATTTTAGATCTCATTACTTTTTTTGGCTGACTTTTTACGCACAGGTTTCTTGTGCACATAAGAACTTGGCTCCTTTTTTAACATTTATGTTTTTGTTGTGATTTCACTCCTTTTTGCAAAGATTTATTTTGCCAGGTGAAAGTCAAGCACTACCGCTCTACAAAGTTTCATAATTCTACGACAACCGAAAATGCTCTGTACAAATAATAGCAATTCTGATAAAGTGGGTGGATGGCAACCCCCCCCCCCCCCCCCCTGAATGGACAATTCCAAATTTTTGATTTTTTCCTTTCTAAGTACTTCAAGTCCTACCGACCTACCAATTTTCATAGTTCTACAACAATCAGAAGTGCTCCATATAATTTATAAGAATTTTTAAGAATGTGGGTGGATGCCACGCCCCCTGTATGGAAAATTCCAATTTTTCAATTTTTTTCTTTCTAAGTACCTCAAACCCTACCAGCTTACTAATTTTCATTGTTCTAGAACAATCGGAAAAGCTCCATATAATTTATAGAATATTTAAGAAAGTGGGTGGATGCCACGCCTCCTGAATAGAAAATTGCAGATTTTCGATTTTTTCCTTTGTATGTACCACAAGGCCTACCGTTGTGCGAAATTTCAAGTTTCTACGATGTCGGGAAGTGCTCCATAATTTTGATGATCTGTCAGTGAGTCAGTGTATCAGTCAGTCAGTTACGGTTTTTGCGATTTTTGAAGTCCTATATCTTGGGAACTACTAGTGCTAGGGAGTTGAAATTTGGTGAGCCACCTGTGTTTGATCAGCCTAGCAAATACTGCGAATTTGAAGTTTCTGACTTTATTGGTACTGAAGTTAGAGAGGGGTTGAAAATCGCCTGAGTTTGTTCCTGTAAAAAGGGTGTAGTGCCGCGAACTTGGCTGGGCACTACCGTGCCCTTTGATGAAGCCCTTCTGATTGTTGTAGAATTATGAAACTTTGTAGAGCGGTAGGGCTTGACTTTCACCTGGCAAAATAAATCTTTGCAAAAAGGAGTGAAATCACAACAAAAACATAAATGTTAAAAAAGAGCCAAGTTCTTATATTTACAAGAAACCTGTGCGTAAAAAGTCTGCCAAAAAAAGTAATGAGATCTAAAATACATGCCAAGTATTAAGTTGATGAAGTTTAATATCAAATATCTTAAGTAGAGTAATATTGAAAACACTCCAAACTATGACAGAAATTTGCTATTTAATGATCACTGATTAAAATTTGGTGGATTTACTTGGCAAGTTTTCCCTAAATTACATAACTTAACTGTATGAAAACTTGACCAGTGAACCCACCAAATTTTAATCAGTAATCATTAAATAGCAAATTTCTGTCATAGTTTGGAGTGTTTTCAATATTACTCTACTTAAGATATTTGATATTAAACTTCATCAACTTAATACTTGGCATGTATTTTAGATCTCATTACTTTTTTTGGCAGACTTTTTACGCACAGGTTTCTTGTACATATAAGAACTTGGCTCTTTTTTTAACATTTATGTTTTTGTTGTGATTACTTATATCTTGGAAAATTTGGTCAACATTTTGAACAGGCACATATTTTGTGATATTTCAAACATAAAATTAACTCGATTCCTGATAAGAAAATAGGTAAACCCACTGAATTCAGCATCTTCCAAGCAATAAATATATGAAGTTTAATTAATTTGTATCAAGAATTATTTTTTCGCCAGAATCCAACAAGCATACCACTGCTTGGCAGTTAAATACTGATAGAAGAGAAATTTCAGATGAAAGCTCTTATTGGAGGGTCACTCAAGAAACAGCTTAGCGTTCTAGAGGCATCAAAGTTGACACCTTTAAACTTGATTTTATCTAGGAAGCGCCAGTTCTAGAATATAAAAAAAAAGTTGGTAAAAAAGTAAATAAAAAATGTTTTTTCTTTATTTTAACTTAAACAAATATTTGGTGCAAAAGCAATTTTTTTTATTTGTAAAAAAGAATTTACAAAAATATTTGTTTTTTTTTATGAAATTTTCAAAAAATAAAGTTTTAAGTTGTTTTTCAATAAACTTTTCTAAAAGAAAAAACAATCCTTTATCCTAGTCCCAGATCCAACTCCGTCACAGACCCAACCCTGTCATACCTTACATCGTCGTCAACTGAGGCGACATCGACGTGCGTTGTCCGTCCAGATCCAGACCAGTCATCCGTCCAGATCCAGACTATAGCCGTCCAGCCAGATCGGTGCATGGAAATAACTTCACTGGGAAATAACTTCATATTGGAAAAAACTTCACCACTAGTGGGAAATAATTTCACATATCTTGAAGTGAAGTTATTTCCCACTGAAGCAGAGAGATAATTTCAATTTTTTGGGGGAGTGAATTTTACTTTTTTGTGGGAATGAATTTCACTTTAATATGCGTTTCTTAAAATCCAGATTCTTTAAATGCAAAAGAAACTTTGCACGCACCCAGCCTCGCACCTACCCCAAATCCTAGAGTGTGCCCAAGTAGGGGGAAAACTTATAAAGCTCACTCTAAGTTCGCCGTAATGCTTTGTCTTACATAAATACAGTGCTAGCATCCAGCATTACGGTGAATAAACAGTGAAGTATGTATGGGGGGCCATGCTGACCCCTGTAACCCCCCTGCTTGGGTACACTACAAGATTTGGGGTAGGTGAGAGGCTGGGTGTATGCAAAGTTTCTTTTACATTTAAAGAATCTAGATTTAAGGAAACTCAGTTTTACATTTGTGTAATGTTTATCATATCATAGGTGGGAAATAACCTCGCACAACTTTCAGATGAAATTATTACTCACCTCCATATAGAAATAACCTCACTTCAAAAAAGTGAAATTATTTCCCACTAGTGGTGAAGTTATTTTCCATGTGAAGTAATTTCCCAGTGGTTGATCCACACACTTTCACTTGCATTAAAATTTAATTTTTAATAAAAAATTCATCTTTTTGCATTGAAATTTTACCAACTCTGATAATGAGTGCTTTTATGCAATAAATCGTAAAAACCATTTTTGATTTAAAATGAAAATGGTTAAAGGTTGACCTTTTACATTTATTTTTTCGCAAAAAAACTCAACCATTGAGAGATATTTCTAAAAATTTAAAATAAATCTCAACCGATAACCTAAATTTGAATTTTTTCTAAATAAATGTCAAACCAAAACCGAAATCTTTTTAAGGGAATGGAGTAACTCTCAGAGAGAAACCAATTGCAAATAAAGGTTGACAGTTATTTCTGATATCTGCCTTAAATACTTTTTCGTGACGACTTATGGGTAGTGCTTCGTTCTCGTTGATTTTCATTCCTTCGAGGGACCAAAACAGAGAGTACCAAATTCAAAAAAGTGTGAAGTTCTTTGCGTACTGAAAAATGAGCGAAATAGTAGGAAAATTCGTTCCTGTTGATTCTCATTCAAGGCACTAGTTCCTATGGGAAAGAAACATTTTATGTGCCGTCGCATTGTAGTAGAAACGGTGGGATATCGATACGCGGGGTATCGTTACACGGAATTTCGTTACGCGTGATTTTGTGATGCAGGATATCGGAGTCAACCCTTGGAAATAGAAAGACAGTCAGAATTTTCAGGTTCACTTTTCATGTTCTCTATTATCAATATAATATTACTAGTTAGATAAAAATCTTCCGTTTCTGTTTTTTTACGAACTCAAAATTTGCTTTATACCTACCAATATAACCGAAGAACCTATACATCGCATGCGTAAAAATGAAAATAATTATATTTTGAATAATTAATAATTATTGTTTTGATAGCTCATTAAGAAAATTGCAGAATCTAACAATTCATTAAAACCATGCTAGCCCGATTCATGGTTCTTTATGTCTTATTTCAGCTCTCTAATTAAGTGCACGAACTCCATAAATTAACTGTGTTGGTCATAGAAATATTTTAAAAATAAAAAAAAAATAATGTTGAAATATTTCACTTCTTAAATTAACCCTTTCTCTGTTTAATACTGAAATTGCTAGTCTACTGTGTAAAGGTATTTCGAAAGCCATATGTATAGAAGATGTATATTATATCTACTTCCTATGTAATAATTATTTAAATACATTTTTTATTTTATTTCTCTTTTACTTCCTCTTTTATAATATGGCATTGGCATATTTTCATTCAAGAGAAATAACGAAGAATTTCTTATTCATTGCCGATGCTCTCTTCAGAGTTTATTTTAATTCCAACATTGATAATTTCACTATCCTAATTACGCCAAAAATGGAAGAAGAAGGACAAAAAAGAAAGAAGATACAAAATTACCCTTATCTTAAAGTGAATAGAAAATACCAAACGATTTAAGAAAAATAAAGTCCTTTGACTAAAAGCCAAATATTCAAAGAGCATCAAGGAACACACTCTTCTTTAGGAATGGGCTTCCTTACATCAAACTTGATTATATTTTTGGAATGCTTTTGTTAATTCAACTAAATAGTAGGAAGCCATCAATTGACCATCATCACGACCAAAAACAGGATGTTGAAAGTTTCGCTCCAGTTCCTTTGTAATTCGTGAGCTAAGACAAAATATTGATCTTTTTAAGAATTTCTTAGTTAGTTAGTTCCGCCAAGATTGAGCAAATTTATAAAATTGAAAATGAAGACCAAATTAAAGACCTAATTTTTTGAAAAGAAGGTTTTTGTTTATGGGGCGAAATTCTATTTAATTTCTAAATTAGATAATGGTATTGGAATTTAAAAATAATGATTTGCTGTAGGTAAAATGTCTATGTATTTTTACTTGCGATATAGGTACTATAGGGCAAGTTTTGGATTCGTAAAAACAAAAAAAATCGAGATAACAATCAAACATGACATTACGATGATAGAGAACACGAAAAAAGTGGGTGGCACAATTCTGTCTGTCTGTCTGTCCGTACCTCAACCTACAGCCTAAACCACTGAAGCGATTTTCTTCAAATTTTGAACATATGTTTTTTTTGTAACTCTCCAGAGGGGAAATTGAAATTTTTTTTAGCTCAAAAAATAACGGTACTTGCCATACAACCGTTAAGGAAAAGCTTATTTATCTCAAAAACGGCAGTGTATTATTGTAGATATGATGTATCTTTAGTAAGAAAAAAAATCAGCAAAAACATTTATTAACGGTACCTACAATATAACTGTTTTTTTGATTTTTGGTTTTCTCATTAACCGCTCATCCGATTTCAATAAAAATTTTTGCAGAAAAGCTTTGCTTAAATATAATAATAATGCATACCAAAATTTTTGAAAAAAATAAATTTTGGATTTTTAAAAAAAGATTCAATTTTTTTTTTTTTGGAAATTCAATATTTCAAAATCGGGTTAATGAATTGTTATGAAATTTCAGTTTTAAATGTATATTAATATATATGTACTTAAAATTGGAATATCAAATTTTTTTTTTGAAAAGTGTTAAAAAATTTTAAATATAAAAAATTAATTTTTAAGAAAACGCCTCCAACGATTTAAATTTTTTTTTTGTATATATTCATATTTTTTCAAGTAATCAAATAGCATACTTTTTTTGAGCTCTAATTTATTTATCAGACTGTTTTTACAATTAAAAGAACGATTCAAATGCTTTTTATACTTTTTCTATACTAACTTGAATATTTTTTTAAAGTTCTTAAGTTCCAAACAACTTGAACAACAGAGCAAGTACGTGCGATCCAGTCGTGCATTTTATTGTGGCTAGGTTGGTGTCACTGCACAGCCCTTACAATTCTGTATTGTTTTTTCTTCTCCATTCCCTATCTATGCAGATGGGACCGAACATCACCCGGAGAATTTTCCTCTCAAAACAGCTTAAAGCGTTCTCATCCACCGTTAATAGTGTCCAATGTCCACGCTGTAGTGTAATAAAAGCATTCTTTCATTTCATTAACGTAAAATCATTTCTCATTTCTCAAACGTAAACAAAGCCACATGTAGTATTCGATCGACACAATTGAAATAGTAATTTCATTGATATTCGAAACTATAAAGTTTAAAATCAAATTTATTTATTTGTTTCTTTTTGTCAAACGAAACTGAATGTTGTGCTCAGGGCATTGCCACCGCTTGGGTGACTATGCACATGAAGTGTCGTAGAAGTATTTTGTTACACTATGTTCCAGGTTCATAATTTCATTGAGTCATAATTATTAGACTGCCCCAACATATTGTATATATTGAAAATAGAATGCTGATGCAGCACAAAAGTATTCAATTCAATTCAATTCAATTTTATTGGTTATAAACTTAAATACATAACATTATCATAAATAACAATAAGATTGGCATGGCGTAGATGCCGTCTGCCAATCTCCAGTTCCTTTGTAATTCGTGAGCTAAGACAAAATATTGATCTTTTTAAGAATTTCTTAGTTAGTTAGTTCCGCCAAGATTGAGCAAATTTATAAAATTGAAAATGAAGACCAAATTAAAGACCTAATTTTTTGAAAAGAAGGTTTTTGTTTATGGGGCGAAATTCTATTTAATTTCTAAATTAGATAATGGTATTGGAATTTAAAAATAATGATTTGCTGTAGGTAAAATGTCTATGTATTTTTACTTGCGATATAGGTACTATAGGGCAAGTTTTGGATTCGTAAAAACAAAAAAAATCGAGATAACAATCAAACATGACATTACGATGATAGAGAACACGAAAAAAGTGGGTGGCACAATTCTGTCTGTCTGTCTGTCCGTACCTCAACCTACAGCCTAAACCACTGAAGCGATTTTCTTCAAATTTTGAACATATGTTTTTTTTGTAACTCTCCAGAGGGGAAATTGAAATTTTTTTTAGCTCAAAAAATAACGGTACTTGCCATACAACCGTTAAGGAAAAGCTTATTTATCTCAAAAACGGCAGTGTATTATTGTAGATATGATGTATCTTTAGTAAGAAAAAAAATCAGCAAAAACATTTATTAACGGTACCTACAATATAACTGTTTTTTTGATTTTTGGTTTTCTCATTAACCGCTCATCCGATTTCAATAAAAATTTTTGCAGAAAAGCTTTGCTTAAATATAATAATAATGCATACCAAAATTTTTGAAAAAAATAAATTTTGGATTTTTAAAAAAAGATTCAATTTTTTTTTTTTTTGGAAATTCAATATTTCAAAATCGGGTTAATGAATTGTTATGAAATTTCAGTTTTAAATGTATATTAATATATATGTACTTAAAATTGGAATATCAAATTTTTTTTTTGAAAAGTGTTAAAAAATTTTAAATATAAAAAATTAATTTTTAAGAAAACGCCTCCAACGATTTAAATTTTTTTTTTGTATATATTCATATTTTTTCAAGTAATCAAATAGCATACTTTTTTTGAGCTCTAATTTATTTATCAGACTGTTTTTACAATTAAAAGAACGATTCAAATGCTTTTTATACTTTTTCTATACTAACTTGAATATTTTTTTAAAGTTCTTAAGTTCCAAACAACTTGAACAACAGAGCAAGTACGTGCGATCCAGTCGTGCATTTTATTGTGGCTAGGTTGGTGTCACTGCACAGCCCTTACAATTCTGTATTGTTTTTTCTTCTCCATTCCCTATCTATGCAGATGGGACCGAACATCACCCGGAGAATTTTCCTCTCAAAACAGCTTAAAGCGTTCTCATCCACCGTTAATAGTGTCCAATGTCCACGCTGTAGTGTAATAAAAGCATTCTTTCATTTCATTAACGTAAAATCATTTCTCATTTCTCAAACGTAAACAAAGCCACATGTAGTATTCGATCGACACAATTGAAATAGTAATTTCATTGATATTCGAAACTATAAAGTTTAAAATCAAATTTATTTATTTGTTTCTTTTTGTCAAACGAAACTGAATGTTGTGCTCAGGGCATTGCCACCGCTTGGGTGACTATGCACATGAAGTGTCGTAGAAGTATTTTGTTACACTATGTTCCAGGTTCATAATTTCATTGAGTCATAATTATTAGACTGCCCCAACATATTGTATATATTGAAAATAGAATGCTGATGCAGCACAAAAGTATTCAATTCAATTCAATTCAATTTTATTGGTTATAAACTTAAATACATAACATTATCATAAATAACAATAAGATTGGCATGGCGTAGATGCCGTCTGCCAGATTGACGATTTTAAATTAAATAAATACAATTATTAAGGTTTTTTTTTTTTTTAAGTGTTTCATAAATTAAGTAAGTATAGCTGTTCCTATAATACATAGCGTGTTTACAATATCTAGAAATAATTTCCCAGCCACCGTAACCATTAAGGATATTAAACGATTCTCTTAAACTCATCGTACTCTTCATAAAATACAATCTGCTTAATTCTTGTAGTATCGGACACACGGAAATGAATTGAAAGGTGTCTTCTTTCTCGTTCATATTACATAAGGTGCAAACGCCGGGTAGGTCCTGTCTGTGAGGGATGAAATTCAAACTAAGCATCTCAGTTCTCGCAAGAAATATTAAGCAAATGCTTGATATTCGCAATGCATCATTAAAATAGTTTCTGTTGCCCAATTGATGATCCAGATTCTTATAAATTAAACGTGTGCTGCTTGAGGCTGCTTTTTCCAAGTCTTTAAGGTATAGTTTTTCATCAACCAGATTGATAAGACCGTAAAAAGTTTCATACCATCTATCTATATCATCTGGAGGAAGTATTAACTGATAATTTTGACCCTCTGCAATCGTTTCTAATAAGATAAAAGGCCCCGATCTTCTTCCAAGCATAAACAGTAAACATTTTTTTTGAATTCTTTCGCTTTCCATTTTCATTACTTTTACGATATATTCACAGCTAGCTTTAAGATTGGAAGTGTAAACGTATGGTAGCCCTGATTCAACGTGATTGGCACATGATGGTGTTGTAATAGGTAGTTTAAAAAGCCTTTTAAAAAAATATCGTTGGACCTTTTCTATATCTTCAGATATTTCAAGGCCGAAAATTTCACTACCATAACACAGACTTGCATTGACAACTCCTTTAAAGACTTTATATTTGCTGCTGGTACATACTCTTCCATTGCAAAAGAACTTTTTCCACATAACATTTATTGCTATTTTTGCTTCTGCGCATTTCTTTTTTATATGTGTTTTAAAACTCATTTTTGGGGTAAGAGTCACACCAAGGTATTTGAATTCTTCAACTACTTCAAGTGCTTCGCCGTTGAGTGTCCATCGTTGTGCTGTTCTGTCCGTCGAGCTACTGAAAAACTGCGAGGTATTCTCCCCATCAAAAACTGCTGCTCTTGTTTCTGACAAAAGTGCTTCGTACATTTTAATAAACTTACTAGATAAACCAACTGTTAAAAGCTTGTATACCAATGCTTGTCGGTTAACTTTATCAAAAGCTGCTCGAAAGTCCACAAACAAGCAAAATAGTTTCTTTTTATTTGATATAAAGAGTTTTGCTATAGATGAGATCACAAAAACTTGATCAATGGTAGAGAACCCTGGACGGAATCCGGCTTGAAAGACACTAAGGCGATTGTTTTCATCGATCCATTTCATCAATCTGGTGTACATAATTTGCGCAAATATTTTTCTTGATGAATTAAGTACTGAATTTCCTCTGTAATTTTCTGGAGATGAAGCATCGCCCTTTTTAAATACGGGGAAGATTACTGCATCTTTAAAGCTCAAAGGTATGTTTGTTGCTTCATACATTTGGTTATACAGCTCACCTAGTTTCACCTTAAAATTTTCTGTTACAAATTTATAAAATTCAATAGGAATTCCATCCAATCCCGATGCCTTATTATTTTTCATGGAGCTAAGCGCTTGTTCAACTTCTTCCTGATCGATGGTTCGGTCCAGTTCATGTATTTCAACCTTTGGCAATGCGTAATGGAAAGAGTTCTGAGAGTCATCTGCACAAAGAAGCATTTCGAAATGAGACGAAAACTTATCAGCATTAATGGAAACTCGAGATGATGAACTTATTCCAGCTATTTCCTTAACGGTTTTCCAAAAGTATTTAGAGTCCTTGCAATTTTCAATGTTACTTGCTATGTGATCGAAGTACTGCTGCTTTTTTACGCTGCAGGTATTTTTATATTTTTTATGTACTCTAAATAGTGTTTTTTAATAATTTGAGAATTCATGTGCCTAAAAAGCTTTAGAGTTTGAAAGCATAGCTTACGAAGTCTTTTACACTCGCTATCAAACCATATATTTGCTTTTGACTGAGAGTATCTAATTGGCTTTTTTAATGCTGCTTCCTTGATGGCATCCTGCAGAGAGCTGAAGGTGTTTTCTATATTTCTATTGTTGAATCTACAATTGTCTCCGATTATAGTATTAAGTTTTGTGTGATACAGTGATTTGTAACCTTCATTCCACTTTAGAGCTCTTCCTACGTTCGTTTGTCTGTGCTCTGGAGTGATAGAACAGTTGCAGCTGACAGTAATGGGAAGATGAGCCGAAAAACTTTCCAGTTGTATTTTAAAATCCAAAACTGAATGGAACCAGTCACCTTTTATGAAACAATAATCTATGAGGGAGCTTCCTTGTCCTCCAATAAATGAAAGATGTCCTAGACTGTCGCTTTCTGTTGAACCATTTAAGACGAAAAATCCAAAGTTTTCAATAAATTCAATTATACTTTTCCATTCGTATTTTGTAGTTCATCCTTTGACTTTCTTTCTTTACTTAGATTAATATACAAATTTGAAAGTGGTGAAAACACATTTTGAAAATTTCCAATGGGGGCGTTAAAATCTCCTATCAGCATAACACTATCCGAATTAAAGTTGTTCATCCAGTCGTTTAAATTATTGAATTCACTTTGTCAGTTGTTGCAGTTTAAGTAAATGGGTACTATACATTTTTTTTTCTTATTTATAGAAAGTTCTATTATTACTTGATTAGAATGAGATATGAAATCAGCGGTAGTTTTGTAGATGTTGTTTTTAATGCCGCATAAAATTCCCCCAATGGCTCTACCGGGTCTATGAACTCTAGTGGCTGGGATCCATTTTAGTGCAAAATTACCTAAATACTTATCGATATCGTTTTCTTTTTCAGATTCTATAAACGTTTCAATTAATATTATAATATCAAATTTATTAATATATTTAAAAAAATTCGGAAAAAATAATTTATTTTTTAAACCTGATATGTTATATCCTAAAATATTTAAAGTTTTCTGGCAGACGGGAAAATCCTATCTACTAACACAAAAGTATTTGTAATATAGTTCTTAAGCATAAGTGGGGATAACCCAATGATTTTTAAGTTATATAAATAGCGGTGAAATATTGGATAATAAAATCAGTTCTAAAACTATCAACATAAAATTTTATTTTTATAATTGCGGCTCATTAGCCAAATTATACAGCGAGCTGCGCCTTATCTAGCGAATATAGGTATCCCCGTAGTACCACCACCTGCTCCTGCACCATCTGCACCATACATCAGAACCGGGATTATAACTTTTTCTTTAGTTGTTCGAGAGAGGGCTTTGCTTCTTAATTGATCAAAGAAACAGCGATCAGCAAGAGTAATTCTTCACTTGATCACGGCACTGGTATCGTTTGCTGAGTTGATAGCGGAGCCAAGATAGACAAAGTCTCTGACCATCCAAAATTATTGCTATATAGAGACGTTCTGTCGACACGTCGATGTTGGATATTATTTCTTATTGACAGCATATATTTCGTTTCGCTTTCATTCACCGTTTACCCCATCTTCTGGGCTTGCTTCTCAATATACTAACGAAAGTACAACTGAAATCTCGCTTTGTTCGTCGGATTATGTCAATTTCGTCAGTGTCAGCGAGGAGCAAGCATCTAGTGTTGACGTGAGGGTTTTGAAATGAAAATATCATTTCAAGAACGATGTTGAAGAAGTCTCATGACATCGCGCCGATTTGTCTAATACATTTTTTGACATAAAGGGTTAGGTCTTTGCCGACCTTGATGGAGCAGCGTGCATCTCCATCGTCATCCTACAAAAAGCGACGAGTTTGTGAGGGATGCCAAAACTAGGTATTGTATATAGCGCGTCTCTATAGATGCAGTCATACCCGGCCTTAAAATCGATGAAAAGTTGGTGGGTATCGATTTGAAACTCCTGGATTTTTTGCAAGATCAATTCAATTCAATTCAATTCAATTTGTTTTATTGAACATAATATATACAATTTGGCTTACAACTAATAAGATACATTGAAAAAATTTACATTTGTTGGCACATAGGGGGCCTAACTTTATACTATGTCTTAGGTTTAAAATTTTATAATTATATAAATACATGTCAAAATTTATTTAAGCGTCGGTTGACTTTCTCATTCTCGGGGTGTTCCATCCCGGTTGTCTAGTGGTGATTTTGGAGTAGATTGTTAGAAGGTTTGGCATTTAGCCGCGGTAGTAGGCTGACCCTGTGTCAGCGTAGAAGGAAACTGCTTCCTCGTTGTCTATGGGGATAATGGTGTCGTCCAGGGTTTCCATCACACTGAGGTACCTCGGATCGGGTTGTCGTTACACGGTGGACATACTTCTCATCAGCTGATTTGGATGACTTTGGATGTTTTCTATTAGCTTCTTTGTAGAGAGCACTAGGTACCTGTCCAGAGGGATTATGTTCGCTTCTACGTAGAGGTGCTCATTCCTGTAGTGTTTCCGTCGCTGGCGGTCAAAGTGTAGTCCGGTGCAAATTCTAAGTATTTTTCTTTCAAACACTTGAAGTTCCTTCATGGCTGTCTTGGAAATTGAGAACCAGACTGGGAAGCAATAGGCTATGACTGGCCGCAGGAGTTGCTTGTACATCAGTATTTTCGTGTGTTGACTTAGTCCGGTTCTTTTTCTCATCAGGGGATGTAAACGGTGGAAGACCCAGCTGGCTCTTTTGAGCACACTTCTTGAGTGCGGGTTGAACCTAAGCAACTCATTGAAGTGGATTCCCAGATACTTTACGTTCCGTTTGGCAGCTATGGTGGATCCATCTGGGAGCTTCAGAACAATGTTTCTGCACTTCGCTGCAGTGCAACTACCTCTGCCTGTTGAGGGTCTCCTGAAGCAGACAAGTTCCGATTTAGAAGAGTTGATCCGGATGCCCCATTTCCTGTAGAAATCAAAGAGTCTGTTGATGTGAGCCTCCACTTTCCGCACGGCGAGTAACGGTGACGTTGAACTGGCGTAGGTGAGCGAGTCATCAGCATACAGGAGGTTCTCACATCCAGTTGCGACAGGTTGGTATTTTTTGCAAGATCTACCGTTGTACGAATATTTGGTCGATCTTAGACCTTCTTGGCCTAAGGCCACATTGATATGGACCTATTAGGTTCTTATGGCGAACGCTCTTAGGCGTTCACAAAGTACGGCAAAGAAGATCTTGTACGCGATGTAATGAAGACTGATGCTTCTGTAGTTGGTGCAGTCCAGAGGATCGCCTTTTTTTGAGGATCGGGCAATGCTTTCCTCCCACCATATTTTGCTGATGAGCTGCTGCATACTCCTTAAGATATTCATCGCCAGCCGCTTTGAATAGATCAGCCAAAAGACTATATCAGCTTCAGCAGCTTAGTTGCACTTAAGTTTAGATAAAGCTTTCTTTACTTCTTCGATATCGAGTGAACGGAATTGCTGGCTAACGTGTCGTCCAGATTGAATGGTGCAATCTGCGGGATTCGATTCTTTGTCACCGTTACACAATTTGCAGAAATGACTTTTCCATATCTATAGCACTGACGGCGACGGTGATTCTACCATGGTTCACGATGCTCCCCTGATCATCCTTGCTGGCTTTGGTTCGAGCCTTTTGTAACTCTGTGGGAGGTTCTTTTGACTTTTTGGTAAAACTTCCGAACTTCTGCAATGGCATACTTCTATTTCCTCGATTGCACGCCTGTCATGCTCTTTCATTTTGCGTCTATGAAGCTTGTGTTCCTCTCTCCTCTTCTGCTCGTAGAGCTCGCGAGTAGCTCTGGTCCTTCTATGCAGCGCCATTTTATATACCTGTTGTTTATCTACATTTATTTGCCGGCAACGAGGAAGTTGTCCGAGTCAACGTTGGCTCCTCGGAACGTTCGGACATCCTTTTCCTTTCGTCGATTGCAATGTAGTCAATTTGGTTGATTGACCAGGAATTTGGCATGTCCCCTTGTGTAAATTTAAATGCGAGAACTGCTTACTAGCTACCACATACTTAGCCGGTTATTGGAGGTGGTGTCGTGCTAGCTATAAAAAGCTCTTATTTCAGTTCTAATAATCGGATCGTTCAATTGATCGTTTTTTATTTAGTCTGTGGAATTAGGAAGAATGACATTTACCATTTTTAATAAATGAAGAAAAGAGGATTGGAAATTGTACTTTTGACACAAAAATTGAAAAACAGCTATTTTCAACCCCTTCCCCGTTTGTATTCGATATCAAGATGCTAAAAGCTTTCATATTTTGGTTATGCGTTCGCCCTCAAATGTTTCAATGCGGCAGGGAGGAACTGACGCATGCGATAATTCAACAACGGTGGATTTCCTTTTTCTGGAACCCTTACAAAGTTTGGGCAAAATCTAAGATGAGCTGACTTTTTCGATTTGACTCGTTCATATGGAATGAGTCATAATAGATAAAATATCAAAGTAGATGCATACTTAATTGGTATTTTTAAGCTTTTATAATATTTTTTTATATACCTACTCTTACATAGGTAAGGGAAATAAGTACAATTCCATTAAATGTTACACAAAGACATAAAGTCTTGAAAATGTGCTTGAAGTTTGAAAGACTAGGTACCTAGAGCTCTGTTTGGGATTAAAAACTTTTTCTAATGGTATAGCTAAGCTATATATGCATAATTTGTTTTAAGGCAAAAGGATAAACTCAAAACAGAATTTTAAACGAAATGCGAAACTTTTACTTACAGCCGAGAGAATATAATACACAAACGGCTCACGAAAAGTTATGTAGCTTTTCAGCTTGAAGGAGTAAGAAAATAAAGCATCAGTCTGGGCAAATTAATCGTGTTGTACAACACAGCACACAGCAGTTAGCGATATATATAGTAGAAGGAGAAGACTTTTTTTTATTGAAGTTATTCAGTCATGGTGTGTGCCTTTCTGTTTAATTGTCATAAAAGTTTAGCTTCCTCCCTCTAGGGATCGGTACTGAATGGAGAATGATTGTGTCTTCGTCTTCTTTCAATATCGACTCAATTCTTGTATTCTCATATACTAAAGCTATGACTCCTTGAATTCTCATTCAAAAGGATGCTGGATGCAACCTGACGCGGCATCTCTCTTCGAATAACCAATCAATGCTAAAATGTCTTGTATTCCCTTGACGATGATGGCAGAAAATCTTCTTCGGTAAATCATCTTCTATCATCATAGTGGATTTTATGTAGACATGGCATTGACTTTGTTCAATACTGATGCTGCAGTAGCGGATGCAAATATACGAGCATAGGAAGGTATCGGTAAAAGGATTTGTTGACGACATTTGGAATAAATTGTCCCTACATTCGTGTGCTATTTCGCTAACTAGGAAAAGTAGGTATTCATTGAAATTTGTCAATGGCAGTTCTAGTTAGTTATTTTTATGCTGAACGAAAGTTAATTTATTCGTCAAATATGTTAATTCTGATATTTTTACAAAGTATTATACATTGGCGGTAGGTAATGTCCAAAAACAAAAAACACTGCACTTTTGAAAAGGGTGTCATGCAGCGATTATCAATATATCCTCTTCGATATGGAGCCACATCAAGCAAATCCTAATCGGAGCCACGTACAAGCCCCGAGATGGAACGTGAATAGACTCAACTAAGAGCATTTCTTGGACGTGATTGAAGGAGGAAAAGCTGCTGTTTTAGGAGTTGGAGGACTTGTGGAAACAAGAGCTGAAACCACGATGTAATTTATTCAACCTGCATGCGACGCTTCAATACCCCAAAGTTGCGGCCCGTTAGGAATAGGAACCCTGAATACTGGTGGACAGATGGGATAGCTGAACTAAGAAGAAGATACCTAAAACTTAAACGCAAACTTACAAGGGGACCAGAAGACATGCGGAACCAACAGAGGATGTTCTGGCGAAGTTGTAATTCAAAAGATCCGAGCTCAAGAGGGCCATCAATTCTGGCAAAAAACAGAAGTGGGAAGATCTCTGCTGTAAGCAGCAACCTCTCAGAGGGCCAACCTTACACTTAGCGAAGAAAAAATGGAGCACATAGTGGACACGCTTTTCCCGACTTATACTGTCAGGCTACGTGCCTTGCTCTTGGCTCTACGAATTACCATCGCTTAACGAAGAATATCGATTTAAAAAATCGACTCTGAAGTCATTTAGCATACGGACGCAGTGAAGTATCTATTTGGGACAGACTCTAGTGACAAAGCTCAATTTCTAGCAATAGATAAAATCTGCAGCAGAACTAGCGTTCTACGTCATTGATGGTGAATTGAAGTAGTCCAACGGCCAGTAAGTTTCTGATGCTGACCTCGCCTCCTTGTAGTTGCAGTCGCCGTTCTTGTATTTGCAGAAGTTTCTCCCATCGATCTTCTAATGGCAGAAAGGAAGTACGTCTGCTAATTGGAGTGGAACGGCAATCGATGAAGCAGAGGAGCTCATGAAACGGAAGTTGTAAGAGCGTTGGAGCTCAAAAACTAGAGAAAGATGGATTGCAAGGATAATCGCAGGGACGTTGGTGATTGAAATGGAAACGGTGAGGTCTATCTGTCTGTCTGTTCTTTTATACAAAAATAACGGAATTGTACAATTAACAAGGTAAAATGTACAATGTACAACGTACAATGTACAATGTATAATGTACAATGTACAATGTACAATGTACAATGTACAATGTACAATGTACAATGTACAATGTACAATGTACAATGTACAATGTACAATGTACAATGTACAATGTACAATATACAATGTACAATGTACCACGTTCAATGCACAATGTACAATTTACAATGTACAATTTACAATGTACAATGTACAATATGAACATGCCTAATATATTTTTTTTTTATTCCAATTATCCCAAAACAACTACTTACTTATCCGGCTCCCGATCCATGGAAGTTCTCTGCCTGAGATATTGCGGTCTGCCGTCGGTTGCGGTCACTCGCACACTCCCTCCCTCCAGTGTTGCGTCGAGACCAAGCCCTCTTGCGTCTGTAACCTTCTAGTCCCTGAAGCGGAGGTTCAGTTTTCCTGGTCGTCTCGAACTTGGGGGCTGGGATTCGAAGAATATTCTTGGCTGGAGCGTTGTTGTCCATTCACTCGATGTGGCCGAGCCAGTGTATTCTTCGTATTTTGGCTCTTTTGACTATTTATTCATTTATTTATTTATTTATTTATTTAATAACAATTCACAATTGAATCTTCTCTTCGATTTGCCCTCTTCGCATATAGGACCAAATATCCGCCGAAGAATTTTTCTCTCAAAAGTGCCCAGTATCAATTCCACTTTATTTATAGTCCAAAACTCGGCATGGCCGAAGAGTAAAAATGGTAAAATTATTCTTTCGAGCAAGGAGTTTTCAACTCATTTTTTGGCCAACCGTAGTTGGAACATTTCGCTAGGGTTCGTGGAATTGATGTTTGTTCCGAAGAAGGTGAACTCAATGACTTCCTTGAAATTACTGCTTCCAACTGGACGTTTTGTTCTAGGCGATGGATAGGTGAGGCTTTGTTTGTTGATAGCACATACTTTGTTTTTTGTCCGCATTCAGCTTAGAATAGCTCGGATTTTGTAACGTCATGATGGATCAGTTTTTTTCGGAATTGCAAGTTCCGAGATCGCCAATAGAAGCTCTTCGCAATTTATGCCATACTATGCGGCTTTGAAGTCGAAACTCGTTGGTCTTTCGCAGGATTTACCTCAATGAGAAGATTTTATCTATCATTGATCTGCCTGGCTTGAACCCACACTGGTACGCTCTGATCATAGTGTTGCAGAAAGGTTTTAGACGCTGGCATATTACGTTGGTTAGGATCTTGTAGGCAACATTAAGCAGGGATATGCCTCTAGAGTTTTTGCAGGGCATAGAATCGCCTTTTTTGTGTATTAGGCATATGGAGCTATTTGACTAGTCGTCAGGCATACTTTCCTTCTCCCACACTTGGTTGATGAGTTGATGCATGCACCCTACTAGGGCATCTCCTCCATACTTGAAGAGTTCCGTAGGTAGGCCATCCGAGCCGGCGGATTTGTTGTTCTTAAGCTTGTGGATGGCTTTCTTAACCTCTGCAGTACTGGGCGCTGGGACTAGATCTTTATTGACAAGTCTAATGCTTCTCTGTTCCCCTGTCGCCTCCTCTACATAACGCCTACTAAGCAGTTGCTGGAAATGCTACTTAAACACGTCTACAATTCCCTGTGCTTCGGTGACTAGGTTCCCTTCGCTGTTTCAAAGAGCTTGCTTGCAGGTCCTTTTACCAGATGCCAGTAGCTTGGCTGTTTTGTAGAACCTGTGGGTATTGGTGGCGGTACTAGATACTCCTCGAGATACCTCAGCTGAGAGGCTGGGGATGCTCTTTTCTTTCTGCGCAGGGTTTTTCTCTCTTTCCTTTTCTTGTTTCCGTTGCAGCATTTGCATTCGTGTATTTTCCGTCTCCTGCTTCAATACCGCGAATTCGTCATGATACCACGGGTTCTTTTTTCTGGGTGGTTGATAGCCTATGGTGGTCTCGGCTATCTCCTTTATGATATCACAATACTGATTCCACTGGTTGTTGAAGCTTGTGGCTGGGGCTACGGCAGAGAGTTTCTTGGTCAATTACTCACTATAGTTTCTGGCTTTCTCAGATGTGCTATGGCGTGCAATGATTGTGTTGAAGCACAAGCAGTTCATCAACCTATTTTTTAATCTACTTAAAATCTATATTTGCATTAACTTAAAATTGAAAATTGAATTAACTTAAAAAATATCTTGAAATTACTTAAAACTTAATTTAAATTTAAAACTTAAAGTCTAAATTGAATAATTGAATTAAAATTCTAAAATTGTATCAAAGATCAATGTGATCATAGCTTAAAATGTAAAACTCCTAAACTAGTACTAAAATTCTTGACTTTTCAAATTTGCCGCCACTATAAATCATCGGCCATATTTTATTGTAAAACCAAATGTACTAAAACGAAAGTAAGAAAATAGAAGAAACAAAATTAAAGAAAGATCTGGCATTCAAGCACAGACCACCATCAACTTCAAATCGTTTTCGTTCTTTTTTAATTCCGCTCCACCGTCGTTCAACTTTTTCTTGGTCGATTTTTCGTAGACTTTCAGTGAAACTTCAAAAGTAAGTACAAATTAGTAGAAATACCTACTTAACTGATTATCTGTGAAGATAAAGTTAATCAGATTAAAATTCGCGATTAAAAATCTAAACAGAGCGAGTGAAAAACGCTTTGCTCGTACATTTTGGCGACCGTGACAGGACGAACCTGTAATATTCATTTAAATAAAAGTGTTCGGTGCTTTTACCTGTATAAACTAAAACTATAATTTGACGAAAAATTCGGTAGAAACCATTAAAGTGTGCGGTGCTTTAAAAGAAAAAGAAGAAAAAACGGTGTCGGTATCGGTAACGGGAGTATGCGGTAAATTTTCATGTAAAAAAAGAAAAACGGTGTTTCTAACGGTTGTGTGCGATAGACAAAACGGAACAAGACATAAAAGAAAAGTGAAAAACAGCTTCTTCGCAACGGGGCTTTTTGGGAAACTCCAAGTGAATGTCGCAGCAGTACCTACAGCAAGTCGAAGCAAATCAGCATCAAGATCATTGCAGTTCGCAAGCAGAAAATCATCTTTGGAATATGGAATGAGATATGTATGTATTTTTATTTCATTATAATAAATTATTTGACTACCAAAAATAATTTTGAGTGGTGACAATAAGACATATCTTGCCGCCAATCAATCGAATTCACATACATACATACCATCCACAACCAAATGTCATCAAACGAATACGTTCCACATAAGTAAGCAGGCACATGAGCCATAATAAGGTGTACTCTGGAAATGCTCATGTATAATTTTCATCTACATTAGTTTGTAATGCTTCACACTAATAAAAGTTGCTGTATTGAATTCTTTTAATTATTAATAAAACAATTTCGACTTTTGCTGCAATTAAGAATAATTTCGACTAGTGCCATTGTATTTACCACTATCGATTGCTAAGTAGACATTGCTAAACATACCGTCTGTCGCTATCTTTGTGGGAATTAAGAAAATAAATTTGTCCTAGCTGCTGTTTACACTGCTCATTTCCACTACAGTCAAATTAAATCAGTAGCTGCTGCTCTTATTATATTATAAATAAATATCGCTCCTCGTCGGTTGCTGTTGTTCGTCGGTTGCTGTTGTCCATCGTTGGTTATCTCATCTGCTGCTATTATAGGAAGCTGATTCATCGGAAAAATATCGGTGATCAATTACACTACTGTTTACATGATAGGTTATTGCTGCGGTTGTTGCTATTGATTTTAATCAAATATTATTACTGCTGTTTATGTTCGTCACATATTCGCTGCCTATTCAATTAAAACTTATTGTCGCTCGGCTATTGCTGTTATTCACGTTGACCATCACATTTAGTGCTCTTACTATTGCATCGATTCATTCCTTTTACAATAGAGGTTGCTGTTCACTTCGCATATTCAAATAAATTCTCGCTGCTCGTCGGTTGATGTTGTTCGTTGGTTTCATCGCTGGTCATAACATCTGCTGTTCTCGCCAATCGCAAGTCGATTTATCGAATATCCAAATCCGTTCGTTGTTGCTGTTGGTTACCCGATTTATTGCTGCTGCAAATCAGGAAACGTATTCCGCTGCAATTATTCTTCGGTTGTTATTATTACAACACTGCAGTTAACATCATTGTGCTGCATCAGTTAATTTGTCATCGTTGTTATAGAGCTACTATAGCAATTAAGCTGCTGCTCTATTCGCATTTGGACAATATGCTTGTGTAAATATAACTTGGTCTCAAAGAATCATAACGACTATTTTTACCTTCTTTTGAATCTCACTCACAATGACACAAACCTTAGAAGAACTTAGGACGTCTCGTGCTTCTACAAAAGGAAGCATAACCCGAATCAAAAACTTGGTTGATTCTAGAACACTGTCCATAACTGAGCTCGAATGCCGTTTAGGAATCTTGGAATCTTACTTTAAGCAGGGATTAGCTTACCAAACCGCTATCGAAAGTCATGCGCCTGCAGATACTACTGGTCGCAGCGAACTGGAAGATTTGTATGTGTCTACAAAAGAAAAGATTATAGTGCTGATGGGAAGTGAAAGGCGGAATAGTTCCTTGGACACGACGTTGTCAATTCCTCAAATTGTAGGCAGTCATTTACCGAAACTTAAACTACCTCGCTTCGACGGAAAATACTCCGATTATAAAAACTTCATTAACTCATTTACAAAACTTGTCGATAGTAATCTTACCCTTTCGAAAATTGAAAAATTCAATCATCTGCTTAGTTGCTTACATGGTGCAGCACTCAGCACAGTCAAGGCGTTCCAAGTTACAGATGAAAATTATGAAAAGGCTCTCGAACGATTGAAAGAACGTTTTGACAATGATTGTCTTATCTTCCTAGAGAATATATCCCAACTTTTTGATTTACCTAAGGTTCAAAAATCATCTGTGGCACAGTTAAGAAACTTAGTAAATGATGTGTCGGCTCTATTCTGTTCATTAAAGTCATTAGGTACTGAGTCAGAAATCTGTAACGGCATCATAATTCATCTGGCTATGTCTAAAGTAGATACTGAAACGCAATCAAAGTGGGATGAGCAATTCGATTACAAAACTCTTCCAACGTGGCAAAAATGTTCAGACTTAATTAATAAGCGTTGTCAATATTTGGAAGCTCGTGAAAGTAAGACTTTGCGTCAAGAAGCAAAACCCATTAAGACAGAAAGTAAAAAATCCTCCTTTCGACCCAGACATTCAGCTGCAGACACTCTTCGTCATACATCGTTGGCAACGATGCAACGTCCTTGCGGTTTCTGCGATGATAATTCCCATGCTATAAGCAATTGCGCATCTTTTCTCCAATTATCTACTATTGACCGGTTTACTAATGTCAAAAATTTGGGTATTTGTATCAACTGCCTTACTAAAGGGCACAATGTTACAAAATGTTCTTCAGCCATCAGGTGCAAAAATTGTAAAAAGAAACATCATTCGCTGCTTCATCGCCCAGGTGGTGGAACAAATGTTGCTACTGGAAGTGAAATGTTGCAGACCGGAGCATCATCCGCAGTAACCAACTCTGCCATGGAAAAAGATATAATTAAATCCAAAGCACAAGTGATTCTAGCTACTGCTATCGTTCTTATTCAAGATGCGTCAGGTGGTTTTCAGTTTGGTAGGGTTTTGTTGGATTCTGGGTCACAGGTTAACTTTATTAAAGAAGAGTTTGCTCGCTCTCTCAATCTTAAAAAGCAAAAGAAAAATGTTGACATCATTGGCATAGGTACAACTGAAACCAAAATTAGTTCATTAACCCAAACTACCATTCGATCACGTTACTCGGCATTCGAACTGTCACTCGAATTTCTTGTTGCACCTTCCATCACTGGATACCAACCCGATGTCGCTCTGGACGTTACTAGTTGGAATATACCTAAAAACATCGAGCTTGCTGACGAACAGTTCAATCAGCCAGCTGCAATCGACATTCTTCTCGGAGCAGAAGCCTTTTTCGGATTATTACTCGTGGGTCAAATAAAATTAGGACCTGAAATGCCGCTACTACAAAATACCCACCTGGGGTGGATTATTTCTGGAAGTTACAAACAGCGTTCAGGGAGCCAAAGAAACCATTGCTGCTTCAGTGTAAGCGATGATAACTTAAACGAATTTGTGGAAAGGTTTTGGGATTTGGAAGCTGTTTCTGGGGAAAAATCAAAATGGACGGAAGAACAGATGGAGTGTGAAGAACTATTCAACCAATCTATCGAAGAACTACCGAGCGGACGACTTATGCTAAAACTTCCATTCAAAAACGATCCTGAAACACTTGGAGAATCTTATGGAACAGCCTTTCGACGTTTTATGTCCTTAGAGCGCAGACTGCAGAAAGATTTGTCTCTTAAATCAGCATACGTTGACTTTTTGCGGGAGTACCAGGCACTAGGTCACATGTCCCTTGTCAAGAATCCAGTTTTAAACAAATCCCACTATTTCTTGCCGCACCAGTGTGTGTTGCGGCCAAATAGCTCTTCAACCAAATTAAGGGTTGTCTTTGATGCTTCCTGTAGGACAGCTACTCAAGTTTCTCTCAATAGCATATTAATGGTAGGTCCCACAATTCAGGATGATCTTTTCATGATATTGCTTCGGTTTAGAATGCACAAATACGTGCTGACTGCTGACATCGTCAAAATGTACAGACAGATTCTAATTCATCCATCGCATCGAAAGTACCTGTTCATTCTATGGAGGGAGAGTGAAGAGTCACCTATAGATACGTACGAGCTTAATACGGTAACTTATGGTACTACTTCTGCGCCATTCATGGCTATAAGGTGTCTCAAATATTTGGGAGACAAATATGAATCTCAATACAAACTTGGTGCTAAAGTTTTGCGATCAGATTTTTATGTAGACGACATGATCACAGGCTGCGATGATCTCGACACTCTCAAGAAAATACAAGAAGAAGTTAGGACTATTTTGGCATCCGCGGGTCTCGAACTATCCAAATGGCATAGTAACCATTCGTCAATCTCTTCAAATCAGGAGATCAAAGATCTCAACTTATCAGAATCACATGTTACAAGTGCTCTGGGAATAACTTGGGATGTTCACGAAGATAATTTTTGTTTTTCATACAATAGTACAAAATCTTACGCCTCATATACTAAAAGGAAAATTTTGTCCATTGCATCATCACTATTTGACCCATTAGGTTTACTTTGTCCCATTATCGTAAGGGCAAAGACAATACTTCAACAGCTGTGGATAGACAAAATCGATTGGGATGCAGCTATTCCACAAGCTATCGATACCGAGTGGAGACAATTCATGGTTGATTTAAATGCTGTACAAAATATCAAAGTTCCTCGATACGTTCTGGCGGATACTAGAAAATATGTCCAAATACATGGCTTTTGTGACGCGTCTATCAAGGCTTATGGGTGCTGCCTTTATGTTCGAACAGTTGATAGTTACGGACATGTTACTGTGAAACTTTTGGTCGCAAAATCAAGAGTAGCTCCATCGAAGAAAAAACAAATTCCTCGTTTGGAACTTTGTGCTGCTCATCTTCTCGTCAAAGTGTGGTGGAAAATTAGATCGGTCTTCAATAATTCTTGCTCAGGGGCCTATTTTTGGACTGACTCATCCGTTGTACTGCACTGGATCTCAACTCACTCATCTAAACTCAGCACATTTGTCGGAAACCGTGTCGCTGAAATTCAAGAAAAATCTGAAGGAATCATTCGGAGGCACGTTCCAACTGAATTCAACCCTGCCGATATCGTTTCAAGAGGAAGCTCAGTCGAGGAACTGAGAAACTCTTATTGGTTTGCTGGGCCTCCATTTTTACTCAAACCGTCAAGTTATTGGCCTACAAATCCACAGAATCTTCTTTCTCCTGATGAATTGCAATTGGAAAAACGAAAAACCACATTAGTATGCAGCCAGACAACCGAAAACAACTTGATCATCACTATCAACAATTGCAGTAGCTACACCAAGATCATCAATATCTTCGCCTATATTCTAAGGTACATTAATCAGCTGAAAATATGGAAATCGAAGAATATCCCGCCGTTAGTCAGAAAACAAAGGCTCCTCGAGCAACTGAAAAAACGCAAGTCGGATAACTCATCCGCGCTTTCACCACTTAACATTGGAGAGCTAGATAACGCGTTTAATAACATAGTCTGGCTGCTACAAGCCCAAATGTTTCCAGAAGCAATCAGTCAGATTCAAAAGAAGAAGGAGCTAAAAGATTCTCTAAAATATCTGAATCCATTCTTAGATAATTCTTTAGGATACCCTATTCTCAAAGTTGGAGGGCGATTAACGAATGCCGAGATTCCTGAAGAAGAGAAACATCCGATTCTTTTGTCTAAGGAATCAAACTTCAGTCTATGTTATGCTCGCCATCTTCATCATACTAATTATCACGCCGGACCAAAATCATTGGTCACCTTACTTCGACAGAAAATGTGGATAATCAATGCTCGAGATCTAGCAAGAAAAGTGGTTCGAAAATGCGTACACTGCGTTCGTTACAAGCCTAAGCTGCTACAACAGGTCATGGGAAATCTTCCTACCGAGAGGGTAATGGCATGTCGACCCTTTTTACGATGTGGAGTAGATTTTGCAGGACCTATCTATACTTATCACCGTGTCCGGGGGAAAGTTCCATACAAGTCCTATATTGCCGTCTTCGTCTGCTTTACTTCTAAAGCTGTTCATCTAGAACCTGTCTCTGATTTATCATCTGACGCTTTTATCGCCTCACTTAAGCGTATGATAAGTCGTAGAGGGCTCCCATCCGATGTTTTCTGTGACAATGCAACAAATTTCGTAGGGGCTGAATCCAAACTCTCTGAATTTCGTAGCATGTGGCTTAATAAATCCACAAATGATTCTATTATTAATTTTTGCAACAAAGAACACATTAAATTTCATTTTATTCCTCCTAGGGCTCCGCATTTTGGTGGGATCTGGGAGGCTGCTGTAAAGGTGGCTAAGGGCCATCTTTACCGGTCTCTTCAAAACACTAAACTATCGTTTGAAGAACTCGCTACAGCGCTTTGCGAAATCGAAGCTGTGATGAACTCTCGGCCCATCACTCCACTCACTAATGACCCTAACGATTTTGAAGCTTTGACACCAGGGCACCTATTGATTGGTTCGTCGATGAGAGCGATTCCAGAACCTTCAGATGATTCTACAAACCCTGACATTCTCCCTTATTGGCGTCGCATCAATAATGTCAAGTCGCACTTTTGGCAACGTTGGCAAAAAGAGTATCTACAAGAACTTCAACAACGATCAAAGTGGTCGTCAAACTCAACAAACATTCCAGTTGGCTCTATGGTTGTCGTACACGAAGATAATTTGCCGCCTATGAGATGGTCACTAGGAAGAGTTCAGAAAACTTTCCCTGGTCAAGATGGGTACGTTAGAGTTGCGGAAATTCGTACTGCAAAAGGCACCTTTAAGCGACCTATCCACAAACTTGCCCTACTACCTTGTTGAAAGAGGGTACTTTCAAAGGGGGCGGAATGTTGAAGCACAAGCAGTTCATCAACCTATTTTTTAATCTACTTAAAATCTATATTTGCATTAACTTAAAATTGAAAATTGAATTAACTTAAAAAATATCTTGAAATTACTTAAAACTTAATTTAAATTTAAAACTTAATGTCTAAATTGAATAATTGAATTAAAATTCTAAAATTGTATCAAAGATCAATGTGATCATAGCTTAAAATGTAAAACTCCTAAACTAGTACTAAAATTCTTGACTTTTCAAATTTGCCGCCACTATAAATCATCGGCCATATTTTATTGTAAAACCAAATGTACTAAAACGAAAGTAAGAAAATAGAAGAAACAAAATTAAAGAAAGATCTGGCATTCAAGCACAGACCACCATCAACTTCAAATCGTTTTCGTTCTTTTTTAATTCCGCTCCACCGTCGTTCAACTTTTTCTTGGTCGATTTTTCGTAGACTTTCAGTGAAACTTCAAAAGTAAGTACAAATTAGTAGAAATACCTACTTAACTGATTATCTGTGAAGATAAAGTTAATCAGATTAAAATTCGCGATTAAAAATCTAAACAGAGCGAGTGAAAAACGCTTTGCTCGTACAGATTGATTTCTTCCTTTGGGTGGTCTTCGCTTTCTTTCCATTGGATAGTCGGGCTTTGAACTTTGTCACAACAAGAAAGTGGAAACACTCCATGTTTTCAACTCGGAAAGTTTGCACGTCCAAGATGTTTGGTGCATGCTTTGCGCCAATTAGCACATGGTCGATTTGGTTGGCGGTTCGACCTTCTGGGAGATTGCCAGGGTTGCTGTGTGAAACCTTCGTCTGGGGAACCTAGTGCTACTTATCACCATATTACGAGCTGCTGCAAGGTTGATTATTTGGAAGCCGTTATCGGTTGGTATTTTGGGGAGGCTGTGCTTTCAAACTAATCGGCCAAAGATATTTTCCTTTCCGACTTTGGCATTGAAGTCTCCGAGCACGACTTTGACTCCAGACAGGCTGATGTTTTGGAAGGAAGTTTTGATGCGGATCACAGCCATGCGATCGCTAATCGGCTTGTACCACGAGAGGACATATTTCAGTTTTTGACTAGCACCTGAGGGCGTATATAGAGTGTCGGTACATTCCAGGTGCATACTCGTTGATCGTATTCCATTTTCGTTTTGGGTCTAGGGGCCATTAGAGGGGGGTCGTTATCCGAGGCTTCTCGCGTCTCTCTCATAACAATATAGGATTTTTTTTACTGCGTGGTCGGATCGTAATAAGCCCAACTAACTAGCCTTCAATCTATAGAGCCATGAGTTTAAAGTTGCAATTCTCTCCTTGATCAATATTCGCACTTTAGAAAGTCAATACAAAAAGCCAAGACCAGTATCCGGCGGCGGTTACCAACGTGGAAGTAATGTATGCACTTTATGTGTAGGAAAAGCTACAGCTCGAGGCCGCAGTTCATACAGCATCCAACCATTCTCCGAAAATACCAAAACTTATACAAAATTAGGTTGTACATAAGTTTTTACTATTGTACAAATTTAGATACTTGACCGTTCTTATATAGTAGTTGCATTTTGTATACACAAATGTCTAATTTTCTATCTTCAATCTACATTTTTTATTATCTGCCTATCTGACAATCCAAGTTTTTCCTCTCCTTTCCATTAATTGGATTTTTTTTTTTGTTATTTTGTTGGTTGTTAAACTGAATTGCAAATGCAATTAAATCCGAAAAATGTTTTTTTTTTTTTTTTCAAACGTCATACAATATTTATATTTTTAGATATTTGTATGTTTATTTATATTTATTTATGAGCTTTGGTGTTTCATCTAAACGAAGCCGAAAACCTTCAAAAGTAGATATAGTTTGCTCTTATTTCCATATCCAAATCATGCAACCCTGTTGTCTGCTCTTTGAACTCTAGAAATTGTAATTTTTTTTTAATCAAAAAAGTGCGGTCCACAAAGATGAATTAAAAATGTAGGACGTAAACGTAGAATAGGACATCATCTCATAGAAAAAGAGGAAAGAGTCTCTATCTATAGGATTGTGTAAGACCTGTGCTGAGATTCAGCTAATTCAAAGCCGCAGGGAGTGAGTGAGATGAGTCCCTTTTCTTCGAAAATCGATTCAGTTAGCAAAAGGGACTTAGTGAGCGAGTGAAATGAAATGTCAGATTATTCGCCAGATATTTCCGCAGTGACTTGGTGTATGTGTTCGTAAATTTTCAGTTTCGGATAAGAGCATATGTGTGCTTTTCTCAAGAATTCCGTTTCATGGATAGTCTGCTATTATAGCCCAGTCGGGATAAACATTTGAAATAGAAAAAATTTTATCGTACATTTTTCTTTCACAATTCGTTAGAGGGGGTCATTAGGAGCCTATGTGTAGTTTTTCGGGAAAATTGCCCTGGAGCTTAAGCCACCATCTTGGATTTCAGGAAAAATAACGTTTTACTCAATAACTCCTACATTTTTCAGTTTTGACAAAAAAGGTTGAGTTAAAACTGAAAGTTAGTTTAATTTTACTGTATAGAATCTGAAGTGTTAAAAAAGTAATGCATAGGCGACCGCAAATTGGGGGCAAAAGGGTCACTTATCACCCACTGGCTGGCCTTAGACTATACTACTCTAGCAGGAGATTTTTATTGTTTTATTGAGGAATTTTGAAAAATACAAGAATTCTCTTGTGTTTTTCTATCGGGGGGAGGGGGGGGGGCCAGGGGCATAGGTATTAAATTTGTTTGTGTTGAAACATTGAAGTGGATATCAATCCCTTTTTTCCATATACCTCTTTTCCGTACCACCATAGAGGTACAGTAATAGGGGCGTTTTTTTTTTGTGACGTGGTTTCCCCTGTAGGCCTAGTCCACACATATAACTTCTTATAAGTAATTTTATTCATATTTTAATTTTTTTCTGTGAAGGCAACATAAAATTGACATCTTCGACTTCATTATCATCTAAGATATCAAATGTTTCTTCTTCTGTATTGTCGCTGTGTAAATCGGAATCGGCAGAGTTTTTAAAGTCGACTGCATCCTCAAAAATAGAATATGGAAGGTTAATTCCATCAGGACGAAAGTCAGACGAAGGCAAACAATAGGCTCCGATAGAAAGGGATACAAAATACCTACTTGTATTTCTCAAAGCTCCCAAATTAAAATATGAAAATTGGCAAGAGTACGATAACTTAGGCGCCAAGAAATAATAACGGTTTTTTAGAACAGTTTAATACAAGCATTTATTTACTATTTCTTTTTGATTTAAAGCTCTCGACAGTAACACCTCAAAGTTAGATCACCGCAAATACTGTTTTGTAATTATTTCTAGTAGAAAGAACTAAAATAAAAATCTAATAAAAAGTAGGTTTGGAAATTTTCTCAAAAACTAGAAGACATAAAACTATCAGTCTTCAGTTTTTGATTAAGACTTAATTAGAGACACAATTTAAAGAAAAAGTAATATATAATTCCAAAAATTTGAAAAATTGTTTTTTATGTTTTTTTCCCTTTTGCCTTTATATTGAAGACTTAATAAAAGAATTGCCGTGTGGTATAACAATCGATGGGTTTCTGATAAAAATACTGATGTACGCAGACGATCTAGTCCTCTTAGCTGAATCACCAGAGTCCCTTCAGCTAATGATAAACAAATTACGAGATTACTGTTTGAAGTGGAACCTAATTGTTAATCTCAACAAATCAAAAACAATGGTGTTTCGGAGAGGTACAGGACGACTTGCTGCTAAAGAAAAATGGTATTATGGAGCAGAGCCTATCGAAACTGTAAAGGAATACCAATACTTGGGTTTCACTGTGACAAGCAACTTGAACCTGGAAAAGCACTTAGTCAAAAAACTTTCCTCTTCCAAAAATGCGATTGGGACGGTGTTGGAAAATGTTTTTGGAAACAAAGACCTATCATTTAGCGCAAGATATAAAGTCTTTTTGGCAACGTCCGAGTCAATAATGCTTTATGCTGCGGAATCATGGGGCTGGAATCAATCTGAAACCACGGAAAAACTCTTGAGGTTCTTTCTAAAGCGACAATTTCGACTACCAGACACAACACCAAACTACATGCTACTCATCGAAACTGGATTATCGCCACTGTATCTTTCATCTCTAAAACTTCACTTCAATTACATTTTAAAACTCATGTATAGTCACGAAAATAAAGTCGCAAGAAAGATTGCAGTCTCCATAATTAGATCGCAAAGCTCATGGTTTGAGGAATGGAAGAACTTAGCAAACTACTGTGAACTCTCTTTCAATCTTAGTTTGGATAATCTGGCAGACTGGAGGCCATTTCTTAACATCCTACTTGAAAATCTCCATTCCAAAACAAGAGAGGAAAAAATAGCGCGAGCCAAAAGTTCACAACATAGAGTATTCTATCCTGAACTCCAGCACAATTTAGTAGAATCCAACTACTTCAACGACAGCCTTAATAAAGGAACGATATCATTCATATTCCGTGCAAGAGGAGAACTATTGCCTTTACATTACATACCACATCGCAACGACTTACCACTTAACTGCTCTTTATGCAACACCAACGAAAGGGAAAACATACTACATTTCATCACAAGGTGCCCAATTCTAGCCGAGATACGGCGTCTAATATGGCAACAGAATTATTTGGAACAAACGGACCTCATAGAATTACTAAACGGGATGGATTGGAAAAAACTATCGCAATATATAAAAATAGCACTTACATATAGAAAGCAAATAATAAGAGAAGACTTTTAATTTAAATTTCTACCTGAGCACCATTAATTTACAAACTCGAAAATGTATTAATAAAGGCTATCATCTGGCTGACGGCCCTTCTGGCCATGCCAAACAGATTTATGTTTAAAATAAACTGTTTTTGTAAATACTATTTTGTAAATACTATTTTTTGTGAATTAATAAATCAAATCTAATCTGTTTTTTTTTCGCAAATCTTGGATTTAAAATTCGTTTTTCCAAAAACTATGCATAGATTTCACTTGATTTAAAAACTAGCTAATAGAAAAGAGTATTGGCTTTAAAAAAAGTATAATACAAAGTTGTAAGTATATAACCATTATTTATTAATATTTTATTTTTCCGTTTGTAGTACTTTTTTATGAACTCGCCCCTCCCGCCCAAACGGGGTGAGATAGTAAAAAATGCTTGCATTAAACTGTTCTACAAAAAATCGTTACCGTTTCTTGGTGCCTTAGTAATCGTACTCTCCCCTTAAAATGTACTGGAAGGGCATTCCAGAGCCAGACAGGGGGTGGTAAGTGCCCCTTTTACCCCCAACTTGCGTACGCATATGTTAAATTTGAACACAATCAAATTTACTTTCAGTTATGCTTTATTTCTTCTATCAAAAGTGAAAAATGTAGGAGTTATTCAGGAAAAAGCTATATTTTGCTAAATCCAAGATGGCGGCTGAAGCTCCAGGACAATTTTCCCGAAAAACTACACCTAGGCTGCTATTAACCCCCTTTAACGAATTGTGAAAGAAAAGTGCACGATAAATTTTTGTCCATTTCAGGCAAAATTTTTGTACATAGCGACTGGACTATTACACGATGAAACTAGACGCGTGCAACTTTTCGAACACCATAAGAGCAAAAGAGAAAAAAGAATCGAAAAGATGAGATGGAACAAAACTGCCCTGTGTGGCATGGGTAAAATTTTCGGTGCAACTATTTGACGTTTCTCTTTTCTCTTGTCCGTTTTTTTAGTATTCTGCCTTATATGATTTTGTTGTGCGGTGAGTAAGCATCGATGCAACAAACAGTCAGGGTTACCACTTCTATGAAAATTTTTCACATTAAATTTGCAAAAAAACTTTTTTAGCAGTAGACTTATATTTAGGGCGTTATTCACCGAGCACTCATAAACGGCTCTTTAGTTTATGAGGCTCCTAGCTCAAATAATATTTGTGGTATTCACCAACCACTCATAGCTCTTTTTCGAAGTTCGAAAATGAGAACAACTCTCTCTTCCCCAGGTACCCCCAAACTGTGAAATCAAACTGTTTTCAAAAATGACCGCACTTTGTCGGTACTTCTTGGATCCTTGAAAAAATGAGTGCTGCATGCACATAAACAAATTCTTTGTGACTACAGTAATTTTAATTTCTTTCCACTTATTTTCTTAGTTTTGTCTCGGGGTGAAGTTCATTGCACGTTTTAGTTTGTTTTATATAGGGAAATGTTCTTACTTTACTTTTAAGCTTCGCTAATTATTTCGTTCGTACATTGTCTACTACGTTTGCGGATCCAAAATGGATGTCAAATGAAGAAAAACTACATCAGGGGCCCAATTCCACAAGAGTGAGTTTTTTCTGTGTACACAGAAATTCGTGTACACATCGATATTAGCGATTCGGCAAGTGTGAGTTTTAAGTTTTTGACAGATATCGAATGCACAATCAATCAAATTTATTTACATTTGTTTTGGGTGTGAATAGAATGTGTACACAGAAAATCAGTCACCCTTGTGGAATTGGGACCCAGAACAGTATAAATGTGTGAAAACTGTCAGATTTAAGCAAAAAGTTTTTCTGAGATAAATTTTAGCTTATTATTATCCCAGACAAACAAATCAACTGGTACTTGTACTTCGACATTTCTCAATCATTTTCTCCACCACAAAGTAGGTGCAGGAAATATCTTAACTGTTCTGAAAAACATCATGGAACACATAGTGACAGAATGAAGAACAGTTTGGGTAAGGTTTTTACTCATGGAACACACAATCCTGTACTTTTCTGTAATTTTCTATTCGGAGCAGATTCATTATATACACCTTTTATTTTCCTATTTTTTCAAATTTTCGCAGCAAACAGACAAAAGAACTATCTTTACCGCGTGAATTACAAAAAGAACTTAAAAAATTGAAAATATAAATAAAATTCCTGAAGACAAAAGGAATAACAATATGTGTTCGTGTGAGACTCATTTTTGTAAGGATCCAAGAAGTACCGACAAAATGATTCAGTGAATTTTCTTGAAGGGTTACTTCGAAGGTTTTGGAATTAGATTTCGGAGAGAGCGCTCATAACTTTATGAGTGGTCAGAACCATTAATAAGTCTTATGAGCGCTCATAAATATTCACTATTATTGTTTGGTGAATAGGTTTATGAGCCTCATAAGTTATGAGCCGTCGGTGAATACCACCCTTAGTCTTTTTTTTTCAATAGTAAAATAAATATTATTTTAACAAAACTGATAAATAAATAAAAATGAACAATATAAATAAAAATAATAAAAATTAGCTCAATTATTTATAATAATATACCTGTTCACGAAATTCCCAAAACTACGAATTTAGCCCGTAAGTTCTGTCAGAGCTCATATAAAAAATTAAATTGTTATAAAATTTGTAGTTTTGGGAAGTAAATCTATATATCAGATTTTTACTTTATGTACCTGCTAATTACCGTTCGAAAAATCAAGCGCAGCAGATTTGATTAAGGCATTAGATTTATTCTGAGAAAAAAATGCAGTAGATCTACTGCAATTGCAGTAAAGTGGTAACCTTGACGCAGCCCAAGGTACAACTTTTTTATAACATTTATAAGGCAAAACCACCACAATATGTACAAACTCAATCTGTTGTTTTCGACAACATAATAAGTATCTGATGGAAACTCGAATAAAATGCTCTGATTTAAGATAAATTTAGCCTGGGTTCAAAATGCTGATTGCAATTAGAATATTTGAGTTGTGAAAATTACATTTTCATCCTCTTACAACAAACACAATCTCGTGATATATGAGCATTGCACACTTAATAATGTGCTTAGAAATAATAAACATGTTGTCATTAACGAAAATAATTATAAACGTGTGCCTTTCTGGGGTTTATGAACGTACTCGTATACGATGGAATATTATTTTCTGTTAATGAAGTTTTGGGGGTTCGGTTGAAGGAGATAAAGCACGAACGAATTTGTTGTTGATTAAATTAACAAAAAACTTTTTGTTTGTTTTTTTGATGAAATCGTATACCGGATAAAGGTGCAATGGTGTTGACTATAATGTTTGAGCTGATTCAGTAATATGTCAGCAAAAATATAAGTTGAATAATTACTTAGCCAACACTAAATTAGAAAGATTTCATGCTTATTTTATTTGTGTTTAAAAGTTTGGGACTAATATCAGTAGAAGCCTCATTAATTTATTTCACACCCGTGTGCTGACACGAAACTCAAGCATTTATGTTCTACTTAAAAGCTGATGTTCTACTTTTTCCTCGGCGAAAACATTAGCGCTTATGTTCTACGAAAATATTTAATATTTACTTAATTTATACTTAAATATGACTATTTTTTTCAAATTCCATACTCTGCAAAATCGTTATCTTACTTACTTACTTAAGGTGGCGCTACAGTCCAGGGTGGACCAGGGCCTCAACCAACAAGCTTCTTCCAGTCGGCTTGGTTTCTAGCTACATAGCTGTCTCCAGTTTCGCTCGTCAAGTTGGTTGAGGTCCACTTCCACTTGCGTGCGCCACCTTTTATGCTGTCCACTGTCGAAGACTTTCTGGGCCGGAGCATTGTTGTCCATTCGCTCTAAGTGACTCAGCCATCTCATTCCTTGGCTTTTCACTTTTGTGGCTAGGTCAGCTGTACAGCCCGTACAGTTCGTTGTTGTATCTAATTCTCCATTCCCCATTTAAGCAGATGGGACCAAAAATCACCCGGAGAATTTTCCTCTCAAAACAGCCTAACGCGGTCTCATCCACCGTTAACAGTGTCCATGTCTGCACCATACATCAAAACCGGGATGATAAACGTCTTATACAGGGACAAATAAGTTGTTCAGAAACAGAGATTGGCAAGAGTAATCCTTCGTTTGATATCAGCACTGGTATCGTTTGCTGAGTTTATGGCGGATTCTTATCGTAGGTAGACAAAGTCTCTGGCCACCTCAAAATTATAGCTGTCTATAGTGACGTTCTGTACAAGACGTCGATGTAGGGTATCCTTTCTTGTTGACAGAATTTATATTTCGTTTTGCTTTTATTCACCGTTTACTCCATCTTCTTGGTTTCCTTATCAATACTCACGAAAGCACCACTGACATCTCACTTTGTTCGTCCGATTATGTCAATGTAAGCGTAAGCGAGTAATTGGATGGACTTTTGAAAGATTGTTCCTCTAGTGTTAACGTGAGAGTTTTGCACAGTTCTTTTAAAGACGATGTTGAAGAGGTTGCATGCGACAGCGCGTCACCTTGCCTAAAGCCTTTTTTGACATCAAAGGTGTCGGTAAGGTCTTTGCCGACCTTGATGAAACAGCGCAGCGTGCATTCTCCTTTGTCATCCTGCACAAATGGATGAGTTTGGGAGGGATGCCAAAACTACATATTGCTCTATATAGCTTGCCTCTATAGATGCTGTCATACCCGGCCTCAAAATCGATGAAAAGGTGATGGGTATCGATTTGAAAAACCTGGGTTTTTTCCAAGATCTGCCGTAGTGCGATTATATGGTCGATGGTGGACTTCCCTGGTCTAAAGCCACACTGACATGGATGTTGTTGACGAATGGAATGCCGTTCACAAAGTACGGCAGAGAAGATCTTGAAGGCGATATTAAGAAAACTGATGCAGCTGGTGCATACTCCTAACTAATTCATCGCCAGCCGCTTTGAATAGCTCAGCCACAAGGCCATCAGCTCCAGCAGCTTAATTGGACTTAAGTTTAGATATACCTATCTTCACTTCGTCGAGATCGGGTGGACGGAATTGTTGGCCTACGTCATCCAGGTTGAATGGTGCAATTTGCATGGAAGCGGAATTTGGTTTTTCATCGCGTTATACAATTTGCAGAAATGATTTTTCCATATCCTCAGACCCAATTGCGATTCTACTACGATATTCCCCTGATCATCCTTGCAGGCTTCGGTCAGGGCTTTGTAACCTTGGGAGGTTCTCTTTACTTTTTGGTAAAACTTGCGAATTTCATTCCTGGAATGGCATCCCTCTATTTTCTTGATCGCGCGCTTCTCATGCTCTTTTCCTTCTTCTCTGGTCCTTGTATGCAGCGCTGCTCTGTTTGCCTGTTGTTTAGCTGCATGTACTTGCCGATATTCTTCGTCGAACCAGGGGTTTCGCTGTGGTTGTCGTGCGAGGCCCAGCATGTCAGAAGCGACATCTCTGATGAATTCTTGGCAATTCTTCCACGGACTGGCTCTCGAAACTTGCAGTTGGCGGAATAGGACTATTTAAGAGGGAGCGAGAGACTCGATCGGAAAAGGATCAGGCAGTTTCTTGTGACTGTAGCCGTCCAACTTTGAACTTTCTCACAGTATGTACCTGTTTTTGCTTTGGTCTGGTTATCTGTAGCATTACGTTAGATACAACGGGGTAATGGTTCGAGTCAACGTTGGCTCCTCGGAACGTTCGAGCATCTTTGATACTGGAAGAGTGAATCTGGAATCTGGTTATCGGTTGATTGACCAGGAATTTGCCATGACCCCTCTTGTGTATATCGAGATGCGGGAACTGCGTACTAGGTAAAGACGCTTCGCCCCGCAGCAAAGTCAATTAACCTGAGTCCGTGGGGGCATGTGTGCATATGAGGCTTATTATAATATTATGGCGAATTAAGCCTTTATGCGAACTGTCGTGAAGCACTCGTTCACATAATTGAAACTCAAGACTTCTTGCCTAAGTCTGCCTCTTACAACAAATCCACATCCAAAACGACGCTGCCCTTGTGGTCGGTAACAGTCACCGTAGTAGATATCGCAGTCTTTCAGTTTTCTTTTGCCCAACCCATACCATCGCACTTCTTGGATGGTGGTGTTGTCTGCTTTGTAGTTGTCTAGGGCCTCCGCTAAATGTTTGGCTGCACGTGATCTAGCAGATTCTAAGTTCGTTGTGCTTATTTCGTTTGCTAGGTTCGTCAATAGTAAATCCGTCCGTATCCGAGGCTTGTTGTTGCTTCACAACTAAATAGCTCTACGTGGCCGGGAAGTCACCCCGACGGCACGACTCCCAACCAGGAGGACCCTGGACCCTTACAATATAACTCCAAGGGCGGGGAGCCGGATTGACCGCTCCTTATAGGCCTGAGCTCCAAATATGTCGTAGTAGCCCGTATAAGGTGTTCACTAAGTAGTTCAGCCTAACTGGAACTGTAGACGCCACCGTTGATTCCATCCTGAGAATTCTGCCGCTGCCACCTGGATAAAGGAGAAGTGTCTTAATGAGAACAGTCCTCCCCCCCTCTCTCGTTTGCTGCCCCCTAAAACCGTCCACAGGTATTGGAACCCCATCTTCAGTTAAAGGTACTAGGCACCCGATGTTCACCACTTGGAGTTGAGAGTAGGAGTTGATAGACAGAGGTTCGCTTTGAAAAAAAGCTTGTGGCCGCTTGTGTCCTCTTGAATGCACCGCATCTACCATTTGAACATCCAAATTCAAGGTGTAGCTTTGGGCTAATTTTATGCTATTGGAATGTTCCTAAAATGAAAAAGATTGAGTTTTAATTATTTTCATATTTGGATCTTGGAAGCTATTAATTTGGATTCCAATTATTATTTTTATTTTGTATTAACTGACTTCACCAACACATCAAAATATTTCAATTTAAAATGCTTGAATGATAATTAATTTCCATGAAAAGCAGCAGAAGAAGAAGGTCTAATTGTAAATGCAACAGAAATGAAATATCCTGTCGCAGCATCAATTTCAAAGAGATGTTCCTACATCTGCACTAATTAGATCGCTAAAACTACAAAATGTATATAAATTTAAAGGTTTTATGGTATTGCAGCACAGGCCTCACAGGAGATAATACTACCACCATTCCATAACAGAGCACTAACAACCTGTGGCAAGGATTATGTCAACTTACCTTTTGACTGATGCTAGGTGAATAATGATGCCCTTCAAGGACCTTTCAGCCACGACGACAGCAACGAAGACAGTATAGTGGTGGCGTAAGCTGAAGTCTATAAAACTTTTTACGCTAAACCGAACCTTCAACATCACCACTATACCCATACTACCCCCCCCCCCCCACGGCATTGACGTTATAGAGCCTAATTGTAATCCTTGCAGTGAAAAAGCAATTAGAGGTCGACCCAAGACAATAGAACGTGACTTTTGAGGAAATCCTGGTACAAAATTTCTTAACGGTTCTTTTTTCTTCTTCCTTTTAACGCGGATCCTGTTTTTTTTCTTTCTTGTTCTATTATTTTTTTTTTTTACTTTTTTACCCTTAAAACATCGTCATAGTTTTAATTTTATTTTATTCTGTAGGAAATTAAAATTCAAAAAACGTTAGTTGGGTTCTACGGTTTCCCTATGGATGTAGGTAGTATAGTGTGGGTGAGGTGCGGTGCATTTCGTAAGTACCTATGCAAAACTGTCTGAAAAGTAAGGAGATTTTCTTAAAGGAATTATTTTTTTTGCAATGGAATGAGAAACTTCTGATGCGGTTGGTATGTGATTGTTGAACATTTATTTTTTTTGAATCAAGGACTTTTAGTTTTTAATTATTCCACCAATGTAGAGGGACACTTATTTCGTATTTAGTTTTTTTTTTCCTTTGCATGCAATTTTTACTAGTGTTCTTACTTATCCTGAGGAAATCCTTAGGAGAACGTTGGCACTTTTTTTTAACACTATCAAAACTTTCCTAGGAGCTTAGAGCAAGCCATAGAAAAAAAAATATTTCAATAAACTTTGCTTTTGACTAATGTAAGAGTATGTTGAATTTTTAAGATTATAGTGTTTGTGGTGGTTTTCAAATTCAAAGGGGAGTGGGCATTTTTGGGCGTTAGCGGCCATTAATGAAATTAGTGTCAAATGAAAGGTTTGCTACTCAGGAACAACATTCACTATGGACGTTCTTGCATTTTATTTAGAAAAGAAGATATTTCAATGTAAATGTTTATACACTAGTCAACAAAATTAAAGGAACAAATTTTTTTTCAATTTTTGTTAGCATTTTTTGAAGAGCTGTATCTTTGTGACGAGTGGTCGTATTGAGTTGAAATAAAAAGCATTTTACAGCTTTATATTTTTTGTTTCGAGATTTGTTTGCAAACAAATTTTTTTCAAGTACCGTTATTGCGTTATTGCAAAAAATGAGACGAGACAACAAAATAATTTTTTTTTAATTTTTTTTGAAGGTCCTCATTTCTATGGATAAATTTTGTTGAGTTAATTAAATATTATGATCAGATACCTTGTTTATTCAGCTTTAATTCAGTTTTTTTTATCTATTTTTATTTAGATGGTTTATCTGATTTTGAATGAAAAAAGATACTTTTAGCCTTGATTACCAATATCTCAGCAAATAATGACGTTATAAAAAATTCAAAGACAGTTTTGGAAATTTGAGAAAGCGTTTAACAAGATTTTTTAAGATTTTGTAGAAATTTTTTTTTTTTTACCCTTCACCATTAGTTTAAAAAAAGTACTAAAAACCGACGTTTTGTGGTCTTTTCGTAAATCTTTTTTTTCTTTGCAAATATTGATTGCATGGCTTGCATTGGTATGCAAATTTATAGACTTTTAAATCATCAATATTCTTGTAAATTTTCAAATTGATTCATCGAACCGTTTTTCCTCACCAAAACTTCAATTTTGAATTGAATTGTGTCCTTAATAAACTTGAAGAAGGGTCTCAAGTAGACGTGATCTATACCGATTTCGCTAAGGCTTTTGATGGAGTAAGCCATTCAATTATTTTATTGAACAAACTTCAAATATTAGGTTTTCATTGGAGTATTTTGAAATGGTTGGCATCTTACGTGATGGGGCGCACTCAGTTCGTGTCCATCGATAATATTCTATCTTGTCCCGTATTTGTGTAATCAGGGGTCCCCCAAGGTAGTCATCTTGGACCGCTCCTTTTTCTGATTTTTATCAATGACATATCTGAGGTTTTTTTTAATCCCCATCGAAATTTGTCAGGGGTATTAAGAATGAAGCTGATTGCCTTCTTTTACAATATCTTCACAGACTTACTGAATGGTGTACTAAAAACCAATTATTTTTAAACGTCACCAAATGTCAATGCTTTTCCTTCTTTCGATCTCACACCCCCATTTTATTTGAATACAAAATTGGTAATATTAATTTTGAAAGAGTTTTTAAGAAAAAAGATCTTGGGGTCGTTTCTGATCAAAAATTCAACTTTGTTAAGCATGTTGAATATATTGCTACAAAGGCTAATTCCATGCTTGGTTTCATTAAACATAATTCAATTGAGTTCACGGACCCATATCGTTTGTTGTTTTTAAACTTGGTTGGAACATTGAAATGCATTCTTATTCTTCAAGATATCAACTCATCGGCAAACAGTCACTTGAGAATCGACGCAAAATCTTTTCAGTTATGTTTATTAGTGATATTTTGTCCAATCATATTAACTGCCCTTGCCTGCTATCTCTAATTGATATCTATGCACCATCTCGCCCACTAAGAGAACGTAATCTCTTCTGTGAAAATGACCATCGAGTGAACTATGCCTCTAATGAGCCTATAACACGTTGTGTTCGGGAAACAAATTCTATGTCTAATTTATTAGATTTTAACTTTCACTATTGCAGAGCTTCTTTAAAATATAAGCTTTTGTTATATTTTTTAAACATGTAAATAAGTTTACTTAATGCATTAATTGTTTTTTTAATTTAAATAATTCATTTGTAAGTAAATTTTTATCGAAATCTTTCTTTATAGACTAAGATCCCAGGGCCGCCAGACATACGTCATTTTATCATGGCGCTTCTTTCGTTTGAGAGTCGCTATAATTATAGCTAATAAGGGTATGTTTGCACTGCGACCGTAAGCTTTATTATGTCCGTTTGTTTGCTTTTCGGAGTCGTTATAGTTCAAATATGGAAAGTTATTACAATATTTTTGCTTGTTAGATCAAAATAACTTTGATATTGAACCGTATGAAACACGATTATTTTGAAAACTTTTAGGTGTAGGTGTCTGATAGCTTGGGGAGTATCTTGGATACTTTTAAATGTGTATATGTCTGGCTGATATTAGGTGCCACTGTTGTGGGTGTTTGGCAGGGAAATATTTTAAAACAGTTGTCTATAGAAAAATATCGCAAGTAAAAATATAAAAATTAGCTTTGATACTATAACGCGATTTAATGATTTGTTGATACCTTAAAAGGTGTCTGGCAGGCATTATGGGTCCCAATGTAGGTGTCTGGCAGCTTGGGAAATATCTTGAAACAGTTGCCCAAAGAACATATATAAAACTCAGCTCTGATACTATAACGTAAATTTGGTGACATTTTTGACACCTTTAAACGTGTCTGGCTGGCATTGGGTCCCCACGCAGGTGTCTGGTAAGTGTCAAAATTAGCTTATCATAACTTTCTTTGAAACATATACAAAAATCAGCTCTGATATAATAACGTACTTTTGCATCATTTTATGCACTTTTAGCACTCAATACCTCCGAAGCGCACCCGGGTTCAAGGTTCGTAGTATCCATTAGTTAATACTTACCCATACGGTTCATTCACAGAAAAAAATTCAGCTACGATAAAATGACGTATGTCTGGCGGCCCTGGGATCTTACTTTATTAGTCTATAAGATGATTATTGTAATCTCTGATTGATGTAAATAAATAAATCTATACTATATACATATAATATATATATATATAATATATATAAATATATATATATGGGTGATTCCGTCCCAACTGTGATTCTTTGCGTCCAGTGCTTTTTTTGTTATTTAAAGTAAAATTATCGTACATATTTTTGGTTTGAATTGTGTAAATGGCTATTTACTACAATCTACATTCAATATCATGACCCAAATTGCTACTTCTTCCACATGGCTTGGGAAAGTGTAGCTAAAATGTCAGTACCGTGGCATGTCCGTTCCATGTTTTTCCGATTAAATCTACTTTTTTCTAATGAAATACTTCATTGAATAGAAATGTTGTCCTTAGAAAAGTTTGAGTGCAATCTTTGCTTGACAAAATAATGCAAACATTTAGTCAAAGTACGTATTACTGAATAAAATAATCATGAATGAATGTTGTCCGAGGTTTTAGTTTTATTTTTGAATTCAAAAGATTTCCCGCTCAACTGCCATTTTGTTTTATCTTTAACGCTTATGTATTGTGGTTTTCTAAAAGATAAACTATTTATGTATAGGTAACAATAATCATTTTAATTTTTGTACGTTGTTGTACTTTAAGAGTGATATGTTTTCATGCAATAAAAGTATGTCACAAATTTATTTGTCAGTACCGTGGTAGTATTTTTAAAGCATGTTATAACATGTTTTTGGTTGGTTATCAGAATTGTGTATTCCTTTTAACGGCATAAGTTAAAATTGTCCTGGAAATTATTTTTTCTCAAAAGCATAGAGAAGTGAGGTTACATAAACTGTATAAATGTCAGTACCGTGGATGTCAGTACCGTGGCATTTAAATACTTTTTGAGCTTTAGTTGAATATAATTAAATAATTTCTTGCAATAATATTTTTTTTCTAACAATTTTCTTTGTAAAAACGGTAGCAATACCTCAGACGGACTAAACAAAAATCATTCCGTGCAATAAAAACTAAGTAATAACCCAGCACAAGGAAAAGGGTTGCCATTCATAAGAACAGACTTCAAAAACGAAAAAGAGATAATTTTTTAAAGAAAAAAAGGGAAGTTGAGATGTCAAGAGGCTATAACGTATTAGACAATCAAGAATCTCAACAAAAATATGGTCAAAAAGAGGGAGAATAAATTTAAAATAAAAAAAAGAAAAAAGGTGTCATTATCGTCTATACTAGTTTTAGTACATTTCACTATATTTTTTGTTCTTTAAAAGTTGTAGCAAAATGCTTTTACTGATATGATACTCTGACTAAATGAAGCCACTTACGCAAAACAAAAATTGTTTTCAAGAAGTTTTAATTTTTGATAATTTTCTAAAAAAAGAATCACAGTTGGCAGAGAATCACCCATATATATATATATATCTATATCTATATCTAAGTATATTATAAAGATTAAACATTTATTTGTTTGTTTGTTTGTTTGTTTGTACCTAGGTTAGGTTAGGTTAGGTTAGAAGGGGTGGTGATGTGGTGGCCCACATCACCTCACTCGGATCTCAATGGATCCATTGCGCTTCCCAGGATACGTAAGATGTAGGTAAATGAAGGGTAAGGGGAGGGAGTTAGTGGGAGTTATAGGAAGGGGGTGCCTCCCTGAACCATCCTGAATTCTGAATGAATTTTAGGATGCTTTTAAGTGGCAAAAATGAGACGTCGCCCAGTTCATCGAAAAAATATTCTCTGAGGGCTGATTTTCTAGTTCTGGCTAGGCTGGGGCATTCACAGAGGAAGTGGGATAAGCCCTCCTCCACCTCTTTGTCCTGACACCCTCTACAAAGATCAGATGAGCTGATGCCCATTCTGGCCATGTGGGTTCCCATTGAGTTGTGACCCGTTAGGATTCCAACCAAGAGAGACAGTTGAGGTCTGCTTAGCTTAAGTAAATACCTTGTTTTTTCTTTGGAAATATCTGGCCAAAGATTCCTCGAAACCCGACACGTGTCAATTCCTGACCATCTGTCGTTAGCGGCCTTGAGGAAGCTTTGATGAATTCTATTTTTTTCCTGTTCCAGTGGCTTAAGTACCCAGGGTACAGATTGGCTTGGTTCAAGCGATGAACCGTTTTTGGCCAGTACATCTGCCATTTCATTACCATAAATGTCACTATGTCCCGGGACCCATCGAAGGGTGACTGAGTTTGATTCACCGAGCAATCTCAACTCACTACGGCAACGATCAACCAGATTTGACTTTGTGACAATTGATGAAATGGCCTTAATTGCCGCCTGGCTGTCTATGAAGATGTCAATGTTTTTATTTATCAGTACACATGTGGAAAGATAATTTGCAGCCTCGCAAACTGCTAGCACTTCCGCTTGGAAAACACTGCAAAAGTTTGGGAGCTTTATCGATTTGTTTAAGGGTGGGTTTACTGAGAAGATACCTGACCCTACCCCAGTTTCCGTTTTGGAACCGTCCGTAAAAACCGAAACATGATTTTCGTTTAAGACCCGGTTTTCCTTCCAGAGTTCTCTTGTTGGGAAATCTGTTAGAACAACTGGGTTAAAATCTATGTACGGTGAAATGTAGTCCGTTTGAATGTCTATGTCAGTGTAGTTCATTATGGTTCTGTGTCCACAGTGCGGCCCCGTTTCCAATTCTTACACTCTTTGAGTCGTAAGGCACTTTTGGCCGCCAACTCTTTCGTAAATAGATCTAGTGGGGCTAGTGAAAGGAATGTTTCTAGGGCTGCGGTCGGTGTAGTTTTAATGGCACTAGTTGTGCCAATACACGCCAGTCTCTGAATTTAAGTCATGGTTTTAAGATTGGTTGCCTTATCCAAGGCTGGCCACCAAACCAAACATGCATACGTAAGAATAGGCCTTGTAATGGCTGTGAACATCCAATGAATGATTTTGGGGCTGGGTCCCCATCTCTTTCCAAAAATTCTACTACAGGTATAGACAGCTATTGCAGCTTTCTTTTCTCTTTCTTTGATGTTTTCTTTCCAGTTTAGTTTTCGATCGATAACTAAACCAAGATATTTAGCCGTGCCAGTGATATGGAGCGGTGTCCCATTAATGGTGGGAGGGTTTATACTTGGGATGTTACGTTTCCTCGTAAACAAAACCAGTTCTGTCTTAAGAGGGTTGACATTAAGTCCGCAGCTACTGGCCCAATTACTGAGCTTGTCAAGGGCGGTTTGTAGGAGGTCGCACAGTGTGGGAACGAATTTTCCTGAGACCATTAACACGATGTCATCAGCATAAGCTACGACTCTGATACCGGTTAGATCTAGTTCAACTAAGATCCTATTTACGACCAGAAGCCATAGCAGGGGAGAGAGGACCCCCCCCTGTGGCGTACCCCTACACGTCCTGACTTTTAGCTTGCTACCACCCATTTCTGCATTTACAATTCTAGTTTGAAGCATGGAATCAATCCAGTTTGATAGCATCGGATCGATGCTGATGGAGTCTAGGGCTTGTCGAATAGCGTAATTTTCGACATTGTTAAAGGCCCCTTCTATGTCAAGGAATGCACCCAAGGTGAATTCTTTGAGATGGATTGATTTCTCAATCGTGCCGACCACTTCATGGAGCGCCGTCTCAACAGATTTGCCCTTCATATATGCATGTTGGGCCTGAGAGAGAACACTATCATTTAGCTTTAGGCGAATGTGCGTTTCTATTAGCCTTTTTATGGTCTATGTAGGGGGTAATCTCTGGAAATATTCAACCGATCCTTCAAATTCTTTAATACATGGAAAGATATAATGTCCCTGAGTAACATAGGCTAATTTTATCTGGATACAAATTAATTGCAATGTTAAAATCTAAATGTTTGTACTTTTTTGGGGGTATTTGTAAGTTTCGAACTTTCAAAAGGGGAAGGCTTTACGCTTTGCGCTCCCGAGCGCACCTCACTTAAGTAAAACTGACATTCGGAGAAATAGGAATGCCAAAAAGAGATAGATGATAAATATATTATGGGTGTGTTCCCCTTTTTTCGGTACGGAAAGCAACTTTTCGTTGGTTTTTGACATAAGCTTCAGTGCCCTTCCGACTATTACAGTTCTACCTTAAGTTGCAATATGGCATTACAAGCTGGGGAGGGTGTTATGATAATACTTTTGATAGTTTAATTAAAGCTGAGAAATTTTCAATCCGAATCATCTGTAGTAGAAATCGTTTTGTTCACAGTTGGCCGCTTTTTAGATTCATCCATTAAGACACCTCTATGTCTTTAATGTTCTGAGGGAGTTCTTTAAGCAAAGAAGTGGTAACAACGTAAACGGAAACTCTGATTGTAATAACTTACGCATTAATAACCAAACATTGGTCAATGTTCCATTCGCTCATAAAACCAAATTTTCCCAGTTACTGCTCCTAAAAATTTTAATAAACTATGTACCGATTGATGTAAGAAAAACTAACCGTTTCCACTGATTCCTTAAAAAAGTCAAGAATTGGTTATTTACTATAGATTATTCTAACATTGAATCCGTCTTTCGATATGTGCAGTAATAATAATAATATTTAAGCTATAATTTTGTGTGTATTGCTTCAAATTATTTCGTGCATGAATTTTTGAGTTCTTTTGTTTTATCAGAATGACTAGTATTGTTCCTTCCATACATTAAGTATTTACTTTAATTATTAAAAATATTGTTATTAGTTTTTAAGTTGGAATTAATAAAATAAATGAAATGAAAATGAATGAAAAGAATGAAAAATGTGATTTCAGAATCGTCTGTGATTGCCAGATTTGTCTGTGATTTCCAGATTGGTCCGGGGTTGCCGGGTTCTTCCGTGACTGCCGGATTCATCCGTGAACCAGAGTTGTCAGTTTGGAGGTTTTCCCCCCAGATTTAGTGTTTTTTTTTAATCGTTATGGGAAAATCTGGGATGAAGAAATTACTGGGTGTATTATTTTTAAAGTTAAAAAATTTAAAAATTCCATGACTGCTTAATTTTGTTCATTCTAAAAATTACCGTATGGGTAATTGAAACAACAGATAATATTTGAGGCCGGGAGTGCAAAAGTATTTTGGAGAAATTGATACTTTTCTCTCGTAGTTCTACGATTTCCAAAAATGTGACTTATTCTCTTTGAATATTAAATTTAAAAGTATCTAAGATCGAGTATGAATGAAAAAACTAAAAAAAGGTGGATTACACTACTTTTGCACTCATGGCCTCATTTGTGAATGAAATATTTCTTACATTTTGGATCACAGAATTTTACGCGGTAAGAAGAAACGCTGAAAATGTCGCTATAGTGAAAACGACTGCAAAAAATGAAGGGGGGGGGGGGGTAGCAAGGACTTAACATGTCTTATCATAAATCCTGCCGTTTCAGTCAAAATTATTACATAGAATTACCATACATTGATTTAACGTAAAATTAGCATTTCTTTAGTAATTGAAGATATTATGGTTAATATCACTCTTATCGAAAAAATGACTTAAGACCTTTTTTGTAGAGGACCACTTTTCCTTTGCAATGGTGCCTATCAATATTACTTCACTTCAATTAATACAATAATTATAAAACAATAATAAGTCGCTTTTAAATGGATTTTTTCAGTGGGAAATTAGATAGAAATTCCCTAATTAAACTTGGCAGACAATTTTTTGAAACAGATACTAAAATATACTTTGCTAAAGTTTTTGGGCTGCTTAACTCAAATCAGTAGTCAAAAATATTCTATTATGTCACGTTTATGATATATTGCCGTTTTCAAACGTACTCATTTATTACTTTTCTTTTTAATTTTAAGCTTAAAATTAATTTTTTGCAAAAACTATTAGCAATAAAAACTTTATTTAAAAAGCATATTAGAGAGTGGATTCATGGCTTTTAAGAAAGCTTTATATTAGTAAGTGGTCTCGCTGTTTTTTTAATAATTTTTTCTATTTTGGATCAATTTTTTAGAAAATTGCCCCTCTCGTCTCAATCTTATCTATAAGTTCTGTTTTTTTTTTCCCGTATGTAATAAGAATCACCCTTACCCCAAATAGGGATCCCAGGGGGATGAAATAAAAATCTGTGAAAATTAAGAATTTTTTTTTCTCTATTTAGAGTCAATTGATGCCTATCCAACTTGGAATTTCAAAAAAAAAACAATATAAGGACCACCCTAGTGTACTATGTTAATGTACATCATATGCATTACACATCATTGGCGACCCTTTTTTTCGAGATTTTAGATATCATGCGGTAGACCCATTTAAATATTACTTCACTACAATCTAATTAAAAACTTTATAAACCACAAACTTTTGGTTAAACCTTTAAAAAAAATAACAAATACGAAAATAAATTCTTTTTAGTTTATCAAATATGTCACTGAAATATTTTTAACCCTCAAAATATTTATTTTATTAAAAATAAAATGCTCTTCTTGGTCGCATGTACATGGTCTTATATTTCAAGCATGTAAAGTTGAAAAATAATCGGTTATAAGGAAATAAATAAAGTCAAATATTTCCGTCGATTGAATTTTCAAGTAAAAAGTAGAAATTTTTCTGTTAAAAATACTTTTATTCCTTTTTGGAGAGCATTTCCAAGGTCTGTACAAATTTTGAAGCCAATCGAACAATCCTTTGTTTGAGGCTCGATGTTCAGATGGACATACAGTCACGGCACCATCTTAATTAAATATTTTAATACAATCCACACCTTTTTTTTGTACACGAAACCAACACTTGGTCTTAAGACGATGTAAAAAATTCCTACCCGGTACAAAAGTTACATCATGTGGAATTGTGTAAAATGTTATTTTTATAATTAATTTTCATTTAGTTTGGTGTAATATTTATATATATTTTTTTTTAATAAAATTTGGTTGATATTATTTTAAAATAATTAAAAAAAAGTTCCGACATCTGTTTTCTGTGTTCGTCATCCGTTAAATATTTATAATTGAATTCCAGTAATTCCTTAATGCGGACAAACAAAATAAAACTCACAATAAAAAATAAAGCCAGAGTGAAGCTTGAAATAAACCCAATAACACACATTGCATAGCTCATAGTGGTTGCAATTAAAAAATATTTCGATATCTACTCTATCTTCTTTTTTTGCATATTTATGTAGGTATAATCTGGTATACTGCAAAGGAAAACATAAGAGAAGGTAGGATATACAGTTGGTATGTAGATACCAACCAATACTGGAACAAAAAAAAAATTGAATTGAAAATCCTTCGCTCAATCATCCGAGGAACATATTTTATCCATTTTGGTTGAATTCACCCACAAAACGAGAGCAGAGATGAAAAATTCGAGATCTCCACGCTAACGTTAACCAAAATGAAATATAAAAAAAAAAGTACCTAAAAGATACATCCCAGGGCTATTGATTGAGGTCACGTCTTTCCATAACTGTTATTCGATTTTACATACATAGCTGTTAGAATTCTTTCACGAAAAATCCTCTATATTTTCTAATGAAAAATATATAAAAACTTAAATGCATGACTGGGTCGGGCGTACTTACTGCTAAAGTAGCTTTGAATACAAAAAATATTCAGGAATAGATAAAATTGCTATATTATACCTGCATCGTGCCTGATTGGGAAACAATGGATTCCTCAGAACTTGGTGTGGGCTAGTAGTGAAACAATCAGAGACGATGAAGTGCTTATTTTACCTCGTTGTGGTCCCCAGGCAACTATCTGCGTATACGTAAATAAGCGAAAATTACGAGTGCAAAAGGCCCAGTTCCTAGGATAGGTTACGGAGGTTAGCATTCTTTGATACTGAAATCAATTCCGCTAACGAAATCGACACTAATGCCTCGGATAAGAAATGATAACACGTTGACGACTTTTTGACTGTTATATCCGTACAAAGAGATGGTTGAATGCTGTCAAAACTAGGGGCCTCGTGCTGTATCTTTTTCTACACATCAAATGCTTACAATACCTCACAGTTGGTATAGCTGCCAGATGTTGATCAAGGAAATAATTGCAACATTAAACCCACGGTCCTACAGATTGGTAAGTGCGCTGGGCTTATGACACGACATAAAAAAAAGTGTAATGAGAGAGACGCATGAAGCCTCGGATAACGACCCCTCAAATGGCAACCAGACCCGGAACGAAAATGAGCTACGATCTACGAATGTAAGGAAACTCTATACGTCATCCGATGAAGCTGAGGAGTCTTGCAAGGAGGAGTTTTACGACCTCCTGGACGGAGCCTATGGAGCCTGTCCGGAGTACGATGTCAAAGTCGTGCTCGGAGACTTCAATGCTTAAGTCGGAAAGGAAAACATCTTTGGCGGATTAGTTGGAAAGCACAGCCTCCACGAAACGACAACAGACAACGGCTTCCGACTAATCGACTTTGCTGCAGCTCGTAATACGGTGATAAGTAGCACTAGGTTCCCCAGGCGAAGGATACACACAGCAACCAGGTGATCTCCAGAATCTGGAGTCCAAATGGTGGAACCGCTCACCAAAACGGCCACGTGCTAATGGGCGCAAGGTGCGCATCGAACATCTTGGACATTTGAACTTTCCCAGGTGCAAACGTGGACTCTAATCAATTTCTTGTTGTAACAAAGTTCAAAGGTAGAAGTTCCACATTGAATACGTTAGCACATTTGAGAAAGCCAAAGACTACAGTCAACAATTGACCGGAAAACTCTCTGCCATACCCCCAACAACAACCAGTGGAATCAGTATCGCAACATCATTAAGGAGACAGCCGAAACTACCATTACCATAGGCTATCAACCACCTAGAAAAAAAGAGCCAATGAATGCGCTGTATTGAAACAGGAGACGGAAAATGCACGAATGCAAATGCTGCAACGGAAAACAAGAGCAGCAAGAGAGTAGAACCATGAAAAGAGAAGGAAAGAGAAAAAAACCCTGCTCAGAAAGAAAAGAGCTACTGCAGTCTCTCAGCTCAGGTATCTCGAGGAGTCTAGCACTACCACCAACACCCGCCGGACGGTTCAAAAAAAGAGTCAAACAACTGGTATCTGATTAAAGGACCAGCACGCAAGCTCTTCGAAACAGCGAAGGGAACCTAGCCACCGAAGAAGAGGGAGTGTAAACGTGTTTGAGCCGCATTTTCATCAGCAACTGCTTAGTGAGCATTATATAGAGGAGGCGACAGGGGAACAAAGAAGCATGAGACCAGTCAATGAATATCCCAGCGCCCAGTACTGAAGAGGTTAAGAAAGCCATCCACAAGCTTAAGAACAACAAATCTGCCTACGGAAAGAGCACCTGGAAACAATCATGAATGTTGCGATCATGAATGATTGCTGCTTTCCAAAACAGCTCTCAAGAGCTTAATTTTCTGGGAGTCTTTAGATGACAGAATCTTGAAAGCTTGATTCCGGACAAGAGTACGCCACGTCACCTGTTACGCCCCAACGGAGCTCTCTTCTGTCGAGGAAAAGAAGGCCTTTTATAACTGGATGAGTGCTGCCTATGATAGTACAGCACGTGGAGACATTATAATGGTAATGGGAGAGTGGAACCCTAAGGTTGGCAATGACAAAGATGAGCTCAGGCATGTTATGGGAAAGCATGGTGTTGGTGACCGCAATGACAATGGCAAACGTTTTGTCGACTTCTGTAACGCCAACCACCTTGTAATATAGAAGAGAACATGTTTGAACACAAGTAATGCAACAAAGTCAGTCAAAGCGGTTAGTCGGCGATTAAGAAGCAGTCTCCCAGAACATTCGAAACAGATTAGGTGCAGACATCGAATGGCCTGGGGCCACCACATGCTTGCTAACGTAAGATTACGCACAGCTGCAGTTTGGAGATTCCAAGAAAACACCCGAATGCCCAAGTTCAATACCGATAGACCTAAGAATCCCGCAGTCCGCCAACAACTAGTGGACTACTTTTCACAAGGATTGAGAGCAATCAGTAGCAGGGAACGCACTTCCATCGAAAACTATTGGTGTTTTGTGAATTTTTTTTTATATTCAGTGATGAAAGTATAATCGGTCACAATGAAGAAATAGTGCCCAGCGAAACTTGGACTAGAATCGAAGAAAGAAAACAGCTCAAAGCTCGCATTGCAGCTACTCCAGCAACAGAGAGAAACGAGCTAGGTTCTGCTTATCGCATGAAGATGAGAGATGCTCACCCTGGCGTGCCACGTGATGAGCGTGGATATATTAACGCAATGGCAACAGAAGCAGAAGTGGCTACTAGTGAGTGTGGCAGTAATACCGTCTACCAAAGAGGTAACAGGTGCCCAAAGCTCCAAACAACTCCTGGCAAAAGAAATGGATGGATCACTGCTCTTTTCGGATGAGGTGGAAGAAGCACTTTTCTAGATGTTTAGACCACGTTTTTACCAAGGAAGTCAACACAACACCCAATGAACCGTCCGTAGTAACAAATTCCCGAATATGCACTGTATCCCCCAGTAGAGAAGAGACCTTAGCCGCAATCAGAGGCAGAGCACTGAAGAACAACAAACCGGTCGGACTTAACGGTATTCCCGTCAGAGCTCTTCCAAGCAGCGCCAACAATATCTAGTGAGTTGCTGCATCCACTCTCTCAGAGAGATTTTTCCTGAGGAGTGATAAAAGTGAATGATTGTCTAGCTTCCAACAAAAGGAGACCTTGGGCAGTGTGAAAACCGGAGAGGAATTTGCGTGCTGTCTGCTGTAACCAAAGTTATAGCAAAAATTGTCCTGGAGTGAATAAAAGGTCAGCTCGAAGACATCCTTGTTTCCGTTCCGAACAAACAGGATTTCGCAATAGATCTTGGTATTGGGACTACAATCACGCCTTCCGGATCATCATCGAAAAGTACGTTGAATATCGATCAACACAAAACTGTTCCTGTTGGTGGCAAGTGAAGTGCTGCATGCAGATTTGTGGACTGCCAATGGGGGAATTCAGTGGAATCTGCAATCACACCTCAAACATCTGGACTACGCTGACGACGAAAGCTTCCTCTCTCATAGGATCATGGATCTCCATCAAATAACAACAAGTGTTCAGAGATAAGCTGAAACCATTGGGCTAGAGATAAATACGACAAAAACAAAATGGCTCAGTCTTGGTACTTCCTCATCAATCCAAGTAGATATTTCAGGGCAGTAGAGATGGTAGAGAGTTTTCAATATCTTGGGAGTATTGTCTCTACTGATGGATGGCAGGACCGAACTAAATATAATCAGCTGAATCGGGAAAGCAAAGGCTGCGTTCGGAAGTCTGTCCACAAAATGGAGAAAAAAATATTAGCCTAAAGACCCAGCTACGACTGTTCCGCTCCAATGTTGAATCCTTGCTTCTTTATGGATGCAGCACTTGTAATATAACACCCGCTGTCAAAAGAAAGCCGCAAACGTTTGTCTACAACACATCTTGAGGATTTTTCGGCCTAACCGTATCGCAATGATGAACTTCATGCGGGGATAGTTTAGGAAACCATCGAGTCCTTAACTCACGAGTGCATTTACGAGTCAAGCGATGTAGTGGAGCCCTCTCACGCCGGGAGAAAGATGAGTGGGATGACTTAGAAATACTTAGCGAAGAACAGTCGACGAGGAATCAGCACCACTAGGGAAGAGTTACAAAGAGCTCAGGTACATCTCCAGAACCCGTACACGATGGCCCGTATGAGTAGTGATGAAGGCATTATGCTCCGAAAGGCAAACCTCGAGGACAAAACAGATCCGAGGACCTAACTTGCTCTTTTGGTTAAAAAAATCCTGAGTGTTATGTTTAATCAAAGCCATTAGTGGCGTTTTTGAGAAAATAAAAAATCTTAAATGTTGTATAAATATATAGGATACACTTAACCCAAGTGACACGGAGTGTCTTTTGTTAACAACAACAACAACAACAACTCGAAATGATCACATACATACCTACCAACAAATACAAATACATACTTCGATGGAAAACAAAGTATCTGAAAATTCCAATCAAATAATTAAAACCAGGAAAATAGATGAAGCCTCCTCCCATTCTCTGTTCCACTTTTGGATTCGATTTGAAAACATATATCCGACTACGAACGTATATTGTGTCCTATTCAAGGACAATGCACTCAACTACATTGATATACATTTTGGAGCTTCTGCTGCAGTAAAGCTGTATGATAGCCAAGCATTAGCCAACTATAGATAGTAGTGTTTGTTTGGTGCATGAAATTCTTTGTTGGCAAGTAATTAATTTCGTTCCGTGGATGCATTGCATAGTAGTTGTTATAGCACATAAAGATACCAAATCGGTACCGAAGTTTTGATTCTGTACTTTCCTGTAGGTACACTACAATATAAACGATAAATGGAACGCGTCTCTACGTTTTACCGCATTTATCCTTGGAATTGGCTTATCATATTGAAACTTTGTATACCTTGTTCACTGATTTCAGCCGTATACTCGAGTATTTGATGCTGTTGGTTTATAGTCTCGCTTTGTACGCGAGGTAATGGGATGATTTGGAAACGATTGTTTCTTTTGAATTAACGGGGATAGGGAGTTTCGTTTTCAGCTCGAACAATGCAAGAGCTTCGGATTGAATTATTAGTCCTGTGTGAGATTTAATAGTCATCGACGACAGTTCGTCTATTGCGGCTTATATTTCAATTTGACAAAATGGAAGACTTAAGAAAGAACGTATGATTACTATATTGTAATTAATCCTATAAGGCACCTATAAATAGTATTAAAACATTGACAAAGTAAACTGCTTTTGATGTGTAAACCTATTCATTCGGTTTAATGGTAAAAAAATTATACAATTGTTATTTAAATTTTTGAGTATTTGACAGATGATATATTTTATTGATTTGTATATTAATGACGTACAAAATTAGAATGCTAGAATACCGTTGCACGAATACAACGGCAATATTTAAGGGCTTTCACTTATGAACTCAGATCTGTTGGGTGCATGAATAGATTATTTCGGTTTTTCTTATTTTCGGATAAAAATAAAATTAGGTTGGTGGATGTTCAAAAGGTAGACACGGTGCATTCAAGAGGACACAAGCGTCCACAAGCTTTTTTTCAAAGCGAACCTCTATCTATCAACTACTACTCACCTCCAAGTGGTGAACATCATGTGCCTAATACCTTTAACTGAAGATGGGGTTCCAATTCCTGTGGACGGTTTTAGGGGGCAGCAAACGAGGGATGGGGGGAGGAATGTTCCCACTAAGGCACTTCTCCTTCATCCAGGAGGCAGCGGAAGAATTCTTAAGATGGAATCAACTGTGGCGTCTACAATTCCATTTAGGCTGAACTACTTAGTGAACACCTTATACTATGACATATTCGGAGCTCAGGCCTATAAGGAGCGGTTAATCCGGCTCCCCGCCCTTGGAGTTATATATATAGGGTCTGGTCCCCCAGGTTGGGGTCGTGCCGTCGGGGTGACTTCCCGGCCACGTAAAGCTATCTTAGTTGCGAAGCAACAACAAGCCTCGGACACGGACGGATTAACTGTTGACGAACCTAGCGAACGAAATAAGGACAACGAACTTCGGATCTGCACGTGGAATGTTCTGTCTCTCAACAGATTACATGCAGCCGAACATATAGCGGAAGCCATAGACTGCTACAAAGTAGACATCACCGCCATCCAAGAAGTGCGATGGGATGGGCCGGGGTAAAAATAAAACTGAAAGACTGCGATATCTACTATGGTGACTGTTACCGACCACAAGGGCAGCGTCTTTTTGGATGTGGATTTGTTGTTAGAGGCAGACTTAGGCAAGAAGTCATGAGTTTCAATTACCAATGCCTCACGACAATTCGCATCATGGCTAAGTTCGTCAACATCAGCCTGATATGCGCGCATGCCCCCACAGACAAAAATGATGACGACACCGAGGACGAGTTCTACGACCCAAGCAACACATTCTCCTCTTACAGATATCTTTCAGAATTCTTAAATAAAGAGCATTCAACACTGCAAGATAACTTAAAGATGTCTCTAAGACCTAAAAAGGTCCAAAGGGGCGGAGCCAATTGTATGAAGTGAAGAGTTCTAATTAATGTCTTTGTAAGTGCTTATAAAGAGGACTTCTTTTGTTGATGTATTGACGACGTATTCAAGATATTTTAAAGAGGTTTTCAATAGATCTAAAATATCCTCTTAAAAAGGTCTTTAAAATCTCTTTAAAAGTAAACGCGGAAGCGAGAAAAAAAATTACTTTTTCTCTTTAAAGCATGCATCATGGCAATAAATAATATTTTCTCTTTCACGCATGTAAACATTGAGTTGCATTTTAATGAAATGGAATGAAACTTAAGATGAGTGGTGAAAACATAAGGAATTGTTTTAATTTCATTTATTAGAAGCTCGGCCAAGTTAGTTATTTTAATATGACAGTCTTAACATATTTTGTGAAGCATATCTAGAATGTGTTTCGACATGCGCGATCATATTTACTTTAAAGTCATAGATGCTACCCCCCTAAAAATTCACGCGCTTACAAAAATAAAGATATTTACATTTTTTTTTTCATTTTCTTTCTAGACAAAAAACTTGTTACTGAAGTAAAAAAATGTTAATTGCATTTTGTTGGGTTATTATGTTATTTTAAGAGGTCTACACAAAATTATGAAACGAATCTGCGATTATTTAAGCCCAAATTGTCATTTATTATATTTTATACAAAATAGTTTTAGAAATTGAAATCAATAAATATGGCGTGTAAGCGACAGGGTGCCTCTTATATATAAATAGTTACGCAATTATTTATTTTGTTTGTTTCTAAAGCTGCATTTTATTATTTACATAAGTCACAAACAAAAAAGAGATAGAAAGTTGTCTGAGTGCTGGGACTCATGGTTAATATGTGTAAACATCAACGTTTGTTGACTTGCTGTCACGGCCAGCGCTTTAGCTCCAGTGGAAACCCGAAAATTTGCAGTTCAGAATTTTAGTACGGCGGATCGAGAAACAGAGTACACCAATTGATTAATATTACTTACTAGTGTCACGTCTGACGTTCTGGGTCTACTAGAATATTTTTAATTTGGCAGGTGTCAAAATGTGCCAAAACTGTTGATACGGCGGATCGAAAAGCGGAGTACACCAATCGATTTAGGAGGTGGATATTACCTAGTGTCACGCCTGACCTTTGGGGTCCACTAGAATACTTTTAGTTTGACAGGTGTCAAAATGTGCCAAAAGTTTTGGTACGGCGGAATCGAAAAACGGAGTACGCTAATCGATTTAGGAGGTGTATATTACCTAATGTCACGCCTGATGTTCTGGGTCCACTGGAACACTTTTAGTTTGACAGGTGTCAAAATGTCAAATCAGAATTCCGAGAATACGCGCTACGAAACGTGCTATACTCCGTAATGTTGCACAGAGGAAAGTCCACGTTTTGATTACACATCAAAATTAAAGCTATTTTCACCCTTCTGAGTTTCGCAAAATTTTCAGTTTTATTCACATATTATAAACGCTTTTTCTATTATATAAATCTGACCAAAAAGTTTTATAAAATGCGGCTTATAACAATAATGTAGCCATTTGGTCTCAAAATATAACCTATCATGCGCAGCAGATAGACAAACAAACCAAAAAATATACAAATATCAATTAAACATTTAAATAAAAATATTTTAATTTTTTAAAGTGAATGACACCCTGTAAAAAATATACATAAATAAATTAATAATTTTTCCAAATCTCAAAACGTTTTAAAAAGTTCTTAAAAAACTCTTAAAAACGTCTTGGATATAGTCACTCTTCCCCAGAGTCAAATCACGCTTAATTACTTCTAAATAAGACACCATTAAGTGGTCATTAATTACTTTTTAGGTCTTAAAAAAACGAAATGTCAAACCAGTATCAATGGCAACAACTGTGTTGAACAAGTGCATAGCAAGACAAGAGGAACTTTATAAACTGATCAGATTATGGTGCAGGAAATATGATTGAACTTAGTTTGCTTCCAAGAATAAATTAATGGCAGTTTTTTTTCCATTTATCCCAACAGTTTCTTATATTCAACATTTTTAAAAGATATATGTAACTTCTTATAGTGAGATTTCGTTTCGCTATACAGAAATATAACTTCAAGTTGACAGATAAGAAATCATTGCAACAATGTCTTTAAAGATATCTGGAAGACCTCTTCAAGATGTCTTTGAGAGAGGACGCTAGTAAACTCTTAAAATACTCTTATTTTTAAGGAGTTAAAGAGGTTTTGAAGAAGTTTCATAAAAAGATATGAAAAAATAACTTCAAAAAGAGGTCGATAAGATGTCTTCAAGATGTCTTGAGAGAGCAAGCTAGTAAACTCTTAAGATACTCTTATTTTTAAGGAGTTAAAGAGGTTTTGAAGAAGTTTCATAAAGAGATATGAAAAAATAACTTGAAAAAGATGTCTATAAGGTGTTTTTAAGATGTATTTATAAGTATTGGCTTTAAATTATCTTTTTAGGAGTTCATAAAGTGCTTATTAAGTGCAATGGTATCAAGAAGACTGAACTAAGATGCCATTAAGAGCTGATAAATTTATTTCAAGAACTCTGCAAGAGTTTTTGTGTTGCTTGGGGAGCTCCTGGACAAGACATATGAGCAATGCCCTAGCTGCACGACACCACCTCCGATAACGGACTCAGGCTAATCGACTTTGCTGCGGGGCGAAACGTTGTGGTAGCTAGTACGCAGTTCCCGCATCTCGATATACATAAGGGGACATGGCGAATTCCTGGTCAATCAACCGCTAACCAGATTGACCACATTGCGATTGACGCAAGGCACTCCTCTAGTATCAAGGATCTCCGAACTTTCCGAGGAGCCAACGTTGACTCGGACCACTACCTCGTTGTAGCAAAGGTAATGCTACGGATATCCACACCAAAGCCAAAACAAGGAAATACTGTGAGGAAGTTCGACGTCAGACGGCTATAGTCGGAAGAAATCGCCAGGTCCTTTTCCGATCGAGTCTCTCGCGCCCTCTTAACTGGTCCTTTGCCGCCAACTGCAAACATCGAGAACCAGTGGAAAAACTGCCAGGAAGCCATCAGAGATGCCGCCTCTGACGTGCTGGGCCTTGCACGACCACCACAGCGAAACCCCTGGTTCGACGAAGAATGTCACCAAGGACATGCAGACAAACAACAGGCATACAAAGCTGCGCTGCATAGAAGGACCAGAGCTGCTCGCGAGCTCTACGAGCAGGAGAGGAGAGAAAAACACAAGCTTCTTAGAAGGAAAAAGAAAGAGCATGAGAAGTGCGCGATCGAGGAATTACAGGGATTCCACTGCAGGAATGAAGTTCGGAAGTTTTAGCAAAAAGGTTACAAGGCCCGAACCGAAGCCTGCAAGGATTATCAGGGGAACATTGTGGTGGAATCGCAGTCGGTGCTAAGGATATGGAAAAATCATTTCTGCAAATTGTATAACGGCGATGACGAACCAAATTCCGCTAACATGCAGATTGCACCATTCAACCTGGACGACGTGGGCCATCAATTCCGTCCACCCGATCTGGACGAAGTGAGGATAACCACAACAAAAACATAAATGTTAAAAAAGGAGCCAAGTTCTTATGTGTACAAGAAAAGTGTGCGTAAAAAGTCAGCCAAAAAAAGTAATGACATCTAAAATATATGCCAAGTCTTAAGTTCACGAAGTTTAATATCAAATATCTTAAGTAGAGTAATATCGAAACAATTCCAAATCATGACAGAAATTTGGTAATTAATGATTACTGATTAAAATTTGGTGGGTTCACTGGCCAAGTTTTCATACATTTTAAATTTGTGATTAAGTAAATATTTAACAGAAAACTTGCCAAGTAAATCCAAAAGCACAAAATCAATCATTAAAGTTTTCAATGATGAGTTTCTATGATAGCTATAACTGGCACCTTAGTCCAAATGCGTTGTACCCTTCTAAGACGCATTATTTTCAATCGATGGATACCGGCAGTTAATAAAATATACAGGGCGTAAGCACTGTAAATTATACATATAAACATAAACAAAAATAATTTTATATTATTTGCGTTTTTCTTCATACGATGTGAGGATATAGCCATAGCTGATGGCCTTGCGGCTGAGCTTTCAAAGCGGCTGGCGATGAATTGGTTAGGAGTATGCACCAGCTCATCTGTAAAATATGGTCGAAGGAAAGCATGCCCGATGAATGGAACCTCAGCATTGTTTGCCTGATCCTCAAGAAAGGCAATCATCTGGACTGCACCAACCACAGAGGCATCAGTCTTCTTAATATTGCCTACAAGATCTTCTCTGCCGTACTTTATGAACGCCTGAAGCCATTCGTCAACAACCTTATAGGTTCATATCAGTGTTGCTTTAGGCCAGGGAAGTCTACCATCGACCAAATATTCGCACTACGGAGATCTTGGAGAAAACCCAGGAGTTTCAAATCGATACCCACCACCTTTTTATCGATTTCAAGACTGCGTATGACAGCATCTATAGAGACGAGCTATATAGAGCAATGTCAAGTTTCGGCATCCCTGCCGAACTCGTCCGTTTGTGCAGGATTACGATGGAGAATGCACGCTGCTCCATCAAGGTCGGCAAAGACCTCACCGACACCTTTGATGTCAAAAAAGGTTTTAGGCAAGGCGACGCGCTGTCATGCGACTTCTTCAACATCGTTCTTGAAAGAATAGTGCAAGACTCTCACGTCAACATTAGAAGCACAATCTTTCAAAAGTCCGTCCAATTACTCGCTTACGCTGACGACATTGACATAATCGGACGAACAAAGCGTGATGTCAGTGGTGCTCTTGTGAGCATTGAGAAGGAAGCCAAGAAGATGGGTCTAACGGTGAATGAAAGCAAAACAAAATATATGCTGTCAATAAGAAATGACACCCAACACCGACGTCTCAGACAGAACGTCACTATAGACAGCTATAATTTTGAGGTGGTCAGAGACTTTGTCTACCCAGGATCCGCTATAAACTCAGCGAACGATACCAGTGCTGAGATCAAACGAAGAATTACTCTTGCCAATCGCTGTTTCTTCGGGCTAAGAAGGCAATTCAGAAGCAAAGCCCTCTCTCGAGCAACTTAACCGCCCCTGTATAAGATGCTTATCATCCCGGTCCTGATGTATGGTGCAGAGGCATGGACACTGCTAACGGTGGATGAGAAAGCGTTAGGCTGTTTTGAGAGGAAAATTCTTCGGGTGATTTTTGGTCCCGTCTGCATAGATGGGGAATGGAGGAGAAGATACAACAACGAACTGTATGGGCTGTACAGCGACACCGACCTAGCCACAAAAGTGAAAAGCCAACGACTAAGATGGCTAGGTCACCTAGAACGCATGGACACTAATGCTCCAGCCTGGAAAGTCTTTGAATCCAACCCCGTGGGACAACGCAGTAGAGGTGGACAGCGTAAAATGTGCGGCGCACGCAAGTGGAAGAGGACCTCAACCAACTTGGCGTGCAAAACTGGAGACAGCTAGCTAGAAACCGAGCCGGTTGGAAGAAGCTTGTTGGTTGAAGCCCTGGTCCACCCCATACTGTAGCTTTCCCGATATTGCAATGGCAACTACATCATGCAATTACTTTAGAACCATCCGCTTCTTGATTAACTAAAAGTTCATTGATTACGATGTTCCATAAGAGAGGGGATAGGCCTCCACCTTGCGATATGCCTCTGCTAACAGATCTTTTAACAGAAAAGTCACCTAATGTTGAGCTGATTATTCTACTTCTCAACATGAGGCTGATTAACTCCCTAAGTGAGCTATCAACATTCAAGTTCTTAAGCGCGGCTATGATTGCAGTATTGCTGACGTTGTTGAAAGCACCTTCGATAAGAAAGCAACCAGGCTATACTCTCTATGATAAAGGGAATATTCAATAGTACGTACCAAGTTGTGCAGGGCCGTTTCTACCGATTTCCCTTTGCGGTAAGCGTGTTGTGCCGGAGAAAAAAGATTAGGTTCTATGGCACTACGCAGATCAATCAGTCGTTCTAAAGTTTTAAGAAGGAATTATGATAGGCTGATGGGTCTGAGATCCTTCGGATTTACATGAGAGCTTTTACCCGCCTTGGGTATGAATACAACTTTAACTTCTCTCCATAAGGATGGTACGTATTCTAAGTTCATACACCCTTTCAAAATTATCTCAAGGATAGGGATGATGATGTCTGAAGCCATTTGTAGTTCAGCTGGTATTATGCCGTCAGGTCCAGCTGATTTATATGGATCGAAGCTGTCGATTGCCCATTTGAGTTTCTCTCTAGTTATAATACCTAGTTTATTATTTGTTATATTGTTAGACTCTATTGAGTCAAAACTGCATATATTTTGGGAGCTACCTGGGAAGTGAGTATCTAATAGCAAGTCGAGTGATTCTTCACTAGAGTTAGTCCAAGAGCCATTGATAGTTTTCAGGGCGCTTGGCATTATGGGGTTTGACGATAGGATTTTTCTTAATCTTGAAGCTTCTGAGAAATCTTCTATTTTGTTACAGAAGGTTCTCCAGGAGGTTCTTTTATTTTTCCTCAATTGTGTTAAGAGACTCGTTATATAAGTCCCAGTCGGAGATTTCTCTGGAATATTTAGCTCGGTTGAAAAGTTTCCTACATTCTTTTCTAAGTGGTTCTAGCCCTAAGTTCCACCAATGAGGTTTCTTCTTTCCTCTTATTTGAATAAGAGGACAGGATATGTCCATTGATTTGTTGAGAGCTAAGGTAAGATCATTGACTTAATTGTCAAGATCATTTCTGCTTACGGGGATACTTAAAAGGTCAGGTTTAATTAGTCTTCTAAGAGTATCTCTATATTTTACCCAGTTAGTTTTCTGATGATTTCGGAAAGCTATCTGTTTTGTAGTTTCATCGTTTAGATTGAATTGTATATACCTGTGATCAGAGAAAGAGTGCTCTTCTGATACTTTCCAATTCGTCATCTTTTGATGAATCGAATGAATGAAAAAAAAAAAAGAGTAATGCCTAATACTTCCTGCCGGTTTCTGGCTATGAATGTTGGTTCATTACCGATGTTGCTTACAATGAGGTTAGTACTGAGAATAAAATCAAAAAGTGATTTACCTCGATCGTTTATGTCAGAGCTACCCCAAACTGTATGGTGGACGTTAGCATTTCATCCAATGATTAGGCAGGTACGCAGACGCAAGCCAGTACGTACCTCTATCGGTCTGGAGTCTGACTGCGGTTACGTCTCTATCACTGTAATCAGGGAGTAAATATACGTTAGTGTTACTTCTTACTCATATGCAGGATCTAGGGTCACCTTTATCCGATACATGCAGCAAGTAGTATCCAGAAGTCCCTGAATTGTGGATTCGTAAATCCAGGGTTCCTCCATTGGTTTTGATGTGGAGAAGGAGGGAGGCTGAATCCTGTTGTGCTGGAGGTTAATCTGAAGTAATTGCAGCATCATCGCTACGATTCTTCAGATCAGCCCCCACCATGGGGTTGTTTAAGTCCTCTTCGGATTCTGACTCAGAAGGTGACCATAGAAGATCATCTTCACTGAATAGATCAGTCTCCATGTCAGAGAAGCTGTCGACATTGGGAGTCTCAGGAGGCGGGTCTCATCCTCGTGTTGGAAGTACCCGATGTATATCTACTTGCATTACTGGTTGGTCGATACAGCGAGTATTTTCCTCCACTGAGGATATGATCTGTGGCGGTATAGGTGGAGGTGTTTCCTCATCTTTTTTATAGACTTTCAGGATAGCGGTAGTCCATCCAAACCTAATGACACCTTGAGTCGACACTAGAGGAGATAGAAATTCTTTATTGAGTACTATGATAGCAGATCTATAAGGACCAACTGGATCCTCTAGCTTCGCAACCTTCCAGTCGTGAATAGGGAGAGATGGATTACCGTACCTGATCTTCTTCAGAATGGTATCCTTGCAGGTTATATTTGCTGGGATTCTGATGCGAGCTCTAGGTCTACAAGGAATGTCTTCCTTAGGCACGACTTCGAGCTTAGCGCCAGGCCATAGCCCCTCCAATCTACTTACAGCAAGTTTATATAGATCGTATGATCTCTGGTCATCAAAGGCGACGAGCTTGGCCCGACCCTGGTGCCACCCTGCATCCTCAAATACAACAGGCTCACCTGGATACTCCATTACAAGAGTCCAGTATGACTCATCTTATTTATTTGAGACCGTCGTCGTCCATTGTTCAGAAGAAATCATACCATCCACATTGCTCCTGTCGATAACAGCTGTAATAGTCTTATCCTTTAGCACGTCACTAAAGGATAAGTCTTTTTTGGTAAAGGAGGTGTTATGCACCTTTGGTTTTTTGGGGGCCGGAGTGGCTCCGTCAACAGACCGTTGTCGCTTTGACGTGAAGTCTTTGCTGGTCGTTGGTCTAGCAAGGGTGCTTTCGGCCCAAGCGAGTTTAGCGGATTGCTTCGAGTCTAGATCGACCAATGGGATGTTTCCAATGACTTTCACTATTCTCTCTGCGGCCCGTCTCTAACTGCGTGATGCATTTTTATTTCTCTCGCTGCGCTGGTGGAAGATAAGCTGTATGTCACAGGTCTGACATCAGGGAGGGAACCCTCCACCCTGTTCAGACGTGGTCTGCCCTGACCAGGGGTGATATCGCGTGTCGCAGATATTTTACTCACCAGAACAGCCCCTTCCGAATCCGTGAGAGGTTTATTTAAAGGAGTGGTAATAGAGCCAAGCGTCATGGCAATATTCCCACGGTTTTGTGTAAGGAGTGTTTTTTTTTCTACCGTGCCCGTTGGGAGTTGACCATCGACAGCAGAAGTGAGGCTGACAGTCGCAATCTCAGCGCTACTAACGCTGGGCAAACCCACCGAGTGCGGATTGTGTGTAGTACTAGCGGAAGGTACACCTCCTCGTTTACTAGTAATAGCGTCTAGATTGTGAGTCGTTCTATCATTCCTAGGAGTGCCTGGGATGATGGACGGCTCATCCGTCCTACCGCTCTTCACTTTTTCTTTGCTGATGGACACTATATTTATCGCTGGCGACTTATCCTCAGCTGAGGTCAAGCCCTAGCCGGCAGTCGCGATACCTGCCGACTTTTGAACGCATATCCCCGTTCGTTTTTGTTCTTTGTTTGCACCTGTATAGTTCCACCTTAAGTTTGCATAGAATTAAACACATAAAGAAATAGTTTGAGGAACAGTCTTATTAAAATCGGTTAGCATAATTAACAAAGTTATGATAGCTAAAATATAAGATGGCACACCACCCAAAAATAGCATAAAATTCTAATACAATTTTGTAGGTATTATTTATGCTCATTTTGGTTAGCTAACAGCGGCTAAAATTTTACATCCGTTGATACAAAGCATTTGGGAAAACGAAAACTATCCCATAGGGATTGGAAGGATGGTGTGATTGTTAAGTTGCCAAAGAAAGGTGTCTTACAGAATTGCAACAATTGGCGTGGTATCACCGTTTTGTCCGTTTTCCCAAAACTAATGGCAAATTGGCAACCATCATTCTCGAGCGAATAAAGGATAGAATCGAGTCAACACTCAAGAGGCATCAAGCTGGCTTCCGCAGTGGTCGATCATGTGTCGACCATATCGACACCTTGCGTATCGTCCTCGAGCAGTCGATGGAATTTCAATCACCGCTTTACTTCATGTTCGTGGATATTGAGAAGGCCTTTGATCGAGTCAACCGAGAATGTATATGGAGATCGTTGCCTGGCAGAGGAATTCCACCAAAAATAGTTGCCATTATAAAAGAGTCCTACAACAACGCACGGTGTTTTGTTTTGCACAATGGGCAGCTTTCCGACTCCTTCGTAGTGCAACAGGGTGTGAGACAAGGGGATGTTCTATCGCCAATTCTCTTCCTGCTGGCGATGGACGACATATTGACGGCCAGTGTTGGTACAGCTGAGCGACAGGGCATTCAATGGAGACCGTTCGAAAGGCTGAGTCATTTAGACTATGCCGATGACATATGTCTACTGGCAAATAACATCAGTGGGCTGATCGGGATGTGCCAAACACTGCAAGTGAAGGGAGAGTCGAGTGGTCTAAGAATTAACAGCAAAAAGACAAAAATAATGCTCACAGGCCGCTCCACACAGCAGCGTATTATTTTACAGGAGACGCCAGTTGAAGTAGTGGAACAATTTAACTACCTTGGCAGTATTGTTTCTGCAAACGGTGGTACGGATCTGGACGTTAAAAGTAGAATAAATAAAGCTCGTGGTGCCTTCGGTACTCTGTCCCCAATTTGGAAATCCAGTCAAATCTCCTTACGCACTAAGTTGAGATTCTTCGAATCCAATGTCAAATCCGTGCTGTTATATGCTTGTGAAACCTGGAAAGTCACATCTACCATTTCGAAGAAATTGCAGGCTTTTGTGAATCGCTGTCTTCGCCACATCCTAAAGATTCGCTGGCCACAAATAATATCAAATGAGGAATTGTGGCGCAGGACAAGTCAAGAGCGGCTGGACGTCGACATAAGAAAGCGTAAATGGCGTTGGATTGGTCACACACTGAGGAAACCAAACGATGAAAATCAGTCGATCTCGATCTGTGAAGGTGTGCACACGTTTTCGGCTTTCACAGTGTTTTCAAATAAATTCGGAGTGTTTAAGTCAAACTAAACTTTAGCCAAGCAATTTTCAATAGTGCAATAGCACAGAGGAAGAGGTGGCGGACCATCAACCCAAGGGTCACGGGTTCGAATCCCAGCCGGGCATAAAAATTTTATCGGCTTTTTTACACAACAGGGAGGTAGAAAACATTATTTATTTGGATAATAAGGCGATGGAAAAACAGAAAAGTGCGGGGGCACCGAAAGGTGGCCCTGCAACTAGATCTAAAGGTCCAGCGGTACCAGTTGCGGGTACATCGAAAGATGTCACAGCAACGTCATCAGCAACCACGACATCAACAACAACGGCGACAACAGCCGATACTCCCGCTAAAAGAAGGAGGAAGATAAGATGTGCGCCGAACGTGGTGAAGCGGCGCTCAACCGCCACTCCAGCAGAGCTGCCAGCTGGGGGGGGAGGGGCGTCGACTACAGCCATAGCAACAGCAGCAGAAAACATGGATCGGCAACTCAACTCGTCGCGCTCCGACGACGAAGAGATTGAGTACATGTCAGAAGGGGGAGAGGGATTGTATACGACAGGAGATAGTAACATCCTCGATCTCTCCACACCAGAGGCGTCGTCGTCAGAAGAAGATGATGAGGCGCAAAAGAAAAATGAAGACGAAGAGCAGGCCATCAGCCAGCAGATCGGTGCAATTCAAGGGGAGATGGAACGCCTGAATTCCATACTTACGCCCCTGATAATGAAGCTAAAAGCAAAACAAGAAGCTCGCCGCGAAAAGGAAAAACAAGAGCGCGAGCAGAAGAAAGTTGCTCAGGCACCACAGAAAGGGGCACCCCAACAGGAAGTGCAGCTAGCAGCACAGAAGCCAAAGCTGAATCTCCAGCAGCAGCAGCAACAAGAACAGCTGCCACAGCAACAAACCAAGCAGCAGCCCAAAGAAAAGCTGCCAGTAAAACAGCCACAGCAGCAGCCAATGCCCAAGGAACAGAGGCAACAAAAAACACAGCAGCAGAACCAACAGCAGCAGACTCAACAGCAGCAGCAGCAGCAGCAAAAACAACAGGAGCGGAGGACACAGCAGCAGGAAGAACACCAGCAGCAGCCACAGCCGCCCCAAAATAAGAAAGAAAAGGTGCCGCCCATCAATACATATAAAATGGACCTACAAGAGACCATAGACCTGTGTAAGTCGGCCATAGGCCAAAATTTTTATATTAAAAGATTAAGTAAGGATAGGCATGCTATCCACTGCTCCACAGTGGCGCAGCACAAAATAATAAAAGATGTATTAAAACAATCCACAACTGAGTTCTTCAGTTTTACCCCCAAAGTGGATAAATGTCAAACGGTCCTCTTGAAGGGCATAGATTCCTGCACGGAACCAAAGGTGCTCTTTGATGAGCTCCGTGAAAAAGCGAGCGGCGATCTCGAGTTTATCGGGGTCAAGCCGTTTACCACAGTCAGAGCCAGACGGGAGAAGCGGTCTTTGCCGTTCTTCCTGGTTCAGCTTTCGCCCAGCAGCAAACTGGATAGTTTGAGGAGTATCTCCGTCCTCAACTACCAGGTTGTAACTTGGGATAAATTAAAGAGACGCGGCGACATGCTTCAATGCATGCGCTGCCAAAGGTTCGGCCACGCTGCAGCAAACTGCGAAATGCAGTCACGCTGCGTGAAGTGTGGTGAGAACCACATTAAGGGAGAGTGCAAGCTCGGAGAGGAACGGGTCGAAGACATGACCCAGCTTAAATGTGCACTTTGCGGAAAGGAGGGGCACCCTGCTAACTATCGGGGTTGCTCAGCATTTCAGCAAATTCGCACCAACAAAGTGGCTAGGCAGACAGCGGTAGAGATACGCCCATCAACGCGTGCTCCTCCAGCAACGCCCGTCAATCCCCAAATTTCCTACGCCCAAATGGCGGCAGGAAGGGAAAAAACGGTACAGCCTGCAGCTAAGGTAGCCCAACCGGCCCTCGTGCCTAAGGCTCCGGATGCTCAGGCCGAAATTAGAAGCATGTTGCTGGCAATTCAAAGCCAGTTGACAGGACTTCAGAAACAGATAAGTGAGCAGGCGGCTAGGGTAGATCATCTCTACTCTGTTTTGCCTAGCCCATCGCATTTTAGAGGTTAAAGGCGCGCTGTCGGAGAGGCCTCTTAGGATCCTTGCTGTGAATGTAAATTCACTGATTAGGACCGAACGTAGAGCTAATCTTTTCCAATTGTTGAAAGACCAAAGTCCAGATGTGTTTATGGCCAGCGAAACTAAGCTGAACCAGAAACATAAGTTGACTAACAACAATTACAATATCGTTAGAAGAGATCGACCCAACTCCACTCAAGGGGGAGGCGTCGCAATCTTCATACGAAAAGGCATTAATCATAAAGTTATATATAATAGTGATCTGCGCAGATTTCGGCTGTTAGAGGCGTGCATCGTGTGCATTCCTCTCCAACAGGGGAAGAGAATGTATGTGATCGCGGCTTATGCACCGGAATCACCTCAGCCAACTGATTTTATGACAGAGCTTGAAAAACTTTTCGAATGTCTACGCTTGAGCTTGGAAGAAAATTACTTTCTCATGGCCGGTGATTTGAATGCCAAACACCTAGATTGGGGAAATCAAATACAGAATCCAAGAGGTATTCATCTTTTTAATTGGATGAGTCGATATAACACTGAATATGGTGTCGACCTGCTGGCTACGGATCGGCCATCGTTTCCAAGAAGCGGTTCCTATCTGGATCTATTGCTAATAGACTCAAGACTGACAATTACTGACACTGTGGGTCAAAGACCAAGAAACTGTTTACGAACGATCGAGTACGACAGTGACCACTGCGGACTCGCCGCCGTAATACAGCTTCCGAACGAGCTCGTGGAGTTGGATGAGTATGTGCCTGTGCATACTTACAATTACAGTAAGGTGCGCTGGCCACGCTTTACCAACGCCTTATCGAGCGAAATCAGTTCGAATAATATATCCCCACCAAATGACAGGAATTTGACAAATATCGAAATAGACCAATATCTTGAACAAATGGACGAGACAATCAAACGAACAATGGACAGAACGATACCAAAGTACAAACAACGGGACGCAACCGACATGTACCGGAATGCGACCATTGACGCATTACACAGACAAAAAAGTGGACTGCTGACAAGACTCAAACTCTTGTACCGACGGTTTACTGACCCACACGATCTGGAGATTAGGACACTGAAGTCTTCGATCAAGAACATCAACCAGCTTATTAAGGAAAATTATCGGTTGTCGATTAATTTGTATTGGGATAACAAAATTCGGGCTGTTAATTCTAGCGACCCGAGTATGTTTCCCAAAATTAACAAGATATTTAGAAGGAACGATCAGAACGACCTACCGTGTCTTAAGTTCCAGAGAACGACAGAAAACAGAGACGTACTTCTGACAGCAGGAATTGATCCAGAGGACGCCGTCTTGGACGATGACCTCTTTATTGTCGAAGATCCGCAGGAGAAAGTGGAGGCTGTGGGGGCTGCTTTCCAGCAAGTGTACAAGGTGAATGCATGCATTCGCCCGAACCATGACCTGGAAAACAGAGCCTTGCTCCATCACTTCTACCTACGGAATGACATAACGCAATGGCGATCAGAGAACCTCGGTTTCACTGGGTTCAATGAAGATCATTTGGCAAACGCCATAATCGCCGAGAGAAATGGGCCAAGTTCCCTGTTAATTACGAAGGTGGAGCTTCAGCTCATCTTCGATTCATTAAAGAAGAAGAAGTCAGCAGGAGTCGATGGCATATCCAACGTTGTACTTCGACACTTACCGCAAGAAGCTGTAGACATCTATACCACACTGTTTAACAACGCTCTGAATAATGCATATTATCCAGTGCGGTGGAAGACAGCTGTGGTGCATCCTCTCCCGAAAAAGGGAAAGGACAACTCCAATCCGGTGAATCTCCGGTCGATAAGTCTTCTTCCGAGTATCAGCAAGGTATTCGAAAAAGTTATTAATAGAGCTCTGTTTAAGTGGGCAGAGGACAATAATATCATACCGGATAATCAGTTCGGTTTTAAGGCGGGACATGACACCATTCATGCCGCGTCTAAACTCGTGTCGGATGTCCAATGGAACAAATCTAAAAAGCAGTGTACGGGTGCCTGTCTGGTTGATTTGGAGAAGGCCTTCGACACCGTATGGCTAGAGGGTCTTTATCTAAAGCTGACCAGACTTGGCATTAGTAAACCACTATTATATATGCTTTATGATATGCTCAATGGTAGAAAGTTTGTTGTCAAGAGTGGCAATGTGACTTCTGCCACAACCTTTAATATTAAAAATGGTCTTCAGCAGGGAGCGGTCAACTCGCCGATTCTATTCAGCATTTACACCAGCGATCTGATAAGTAGTCTAACTCAGGCAATTGCGTATGCCGACGATCTAATTGCGTACAGAACAGCTCCAAAAGTCGAGGTCATCAGAATTCTTTTGCAGCGTGACTTCGAAAAGATTCAGCGATATTGCGATGACTGGAAGTTGAAAATCAACTTTCAGAAATCAGAAACTATCTTGTTTAGGACTCCGTTGCATGGAGCCACAAGGGATACGAGAAAGAACTGGCGTAAGCTGGTGATCGTAGGGCCAAATGGACAGCCACTGGCGAGTAAAAGTGTAGTAAAGTACCTTGGCATCTGGATGGATCAGTATTTGTATTTCGACAGACATATAAATGCTGCTCTGTCCAGGGCTAGGGGAGCTTTTGCCCTGACGAAACGGTTGTTTTATAGCAGCCGGCTTGACAGCAGGGTGAAGGTAATTTGCTACATGGCCCTCATACGGCCGATGATTGCCTATGGGTGCCCGGTTTGGTTCAACGTTGCCCCATCTCAAATGGAAAAGATTCGGGTGTTTGAGAGGCAGTGTCTTAGACGCTGCCTTGGATTACACAGAACACCAGAGTCGGAGTACAAACATTATTATTCCAACCTGGTTCTATACAACGGCGCCAACATAAACAGGATAGATAATTTCTTGCTGAAGCTTATTCGAGGTCACATTGCAAGAGCAATGTCCTCGACCAACAGCTTAATTTTTGGGGCTTATTACCCTAAGAACGAATACTACGAGAGTGTGCGTCTAAGCGGCTTTATTCCGCCCGATGCATTCCTCTATTTAGACAGTCGAGGGCTGATCCAGGATAGAGCGGCGGTTCCGCTAATCTACCACGTCGGCCGTAGAACTGTGGATCGGCGGCTCCTTTACAGTCGAGACGTCCTCGCACAAGACGGAGCCGAGCACCTTCGGTTCAGTAGGACTGTGTCCGATCGGGACCGAAGAGACAGGGTAAAACAGGAGAACCAGTTCTGGTGGTTGAAATCTGAATATGAAGTTAATGGGGATATATAAAAGTTAACTATGCATTTTTCGATGCCATGGCTGACTTACATAGGTTTAGGTAGTTAGTTTTAAGCAGGGACAGGCAGGGTGGCACCAAAAAAAAAAAAAAAAAAAAAAAAAAAAAAACCAATAAAAACACAAAAAAAAAAAATATAAAACCAATAAAAACACAAAAAAAGTATAAAAACCCGAAAATGCTTGCTGTGGCTGTTCTAGTTTGTAAGTAGTCTGTAAGTAGTTTGTAAGTAGCTTTAAGTAGTTTTATAGTAGTTTTAATTAGTTTTAATTAGTTATAATCAGTTTTAGTTAGTTTTAATTAGTTCTAATTAGTTTTAATTTAGTTTTAGCTAGTTTTATTTAGTTTGTAAGTTTTATATAAAACCAAAAATAAAGATAAAGATACCAAGTTTTTTTCAATTCTTCTTGGTGAAAAATAAAACCAAAATGAATTCTAGTTTTAAGATAGTTCTTAAGCCGAAAGGCATTAGCATTAAGTTATTAGTTTAACTTAGAGCGCCCGAATGGGGCCAGTAAGTTAATTGTAAGATATTGATAAGTAGGCTAGTTTTTATGAATTTTTGTCTAGCTTTAAGATAGTTTTAAGAAAATGGAAAAATACAAATTGAATTTAAAAAAAAAAAAAAAAAAAAAAACGATGAAATTGCAAAGCAGTCCTTTGAATGGAATGGTGCACGGCGAGTTGGAAGACCAAGACCAACATGGAAATCAACTGTCTTAGCGGAAGTAGAATCCCAGAGAAAGACGTGGCCACAACTAAAGTACCTTGCAGCAGACCGTGAAGGATGGAGACGTTTTGTTGACGCCCTATGCCCCAGCCGGGGTTACAGGACACGATGATGAACTTTTAAGAAGTGGGTTTTTCCCACCTTGAATATTTATTATATTCACAAAGACCTATAAATATCGAATATTAATTAAAAACATAAATATCAGGCATTTTCATATCATAAGCCCATCGTATCACTTCATCTACATGAAGAACTCCCCACAACTTAAACAAATCATGATGAAAATGCATGAAGTACCTATATAAATCCTTCACGTTCACGAAAGTCATCCTTTTAAATTAAAAAAAACTATACATTAAGCTCAAAATAAGAGAGAACCAACGGATTCTGTCAAATTCCTTTTTACCTGAATTTAAACTTTATCCGATTAGCATAGTAATTGGAGCATAAATTGTTCATTCCCATATTATACCTTCTGGTTCAGAGTACCCCCTCGTCCTACTACCACACATTTTTATAGACCATATACCTATACCGAAGTGCGATTCTACTACGTCTTTACATATTATTCGACCTCATATGCCTGGACACTATGGCTGATGGACCGTGTGTTTTGTGAAGCAGGGTTTTCGTTCGCTGTGCACAGCGGGGTTATAGTCACTTTGAATGAAATCCACCCCAGGGGTTCGTTTTCAAAATCGCCTTTTCATATAAATACTTATAAATTTCCATACTTTCGATGGTTTTGGTTAACCATGGCAACATTCTTTACTTAAACCAATTTGATTGACTGCTGCTGCTACTATGCTACTGATGTTGCTATAGGCAACAACCAACGAGTATTGGATGTTCTTGATTATAGGGTGGGAGTAGAAGCAAGGGGAGTATATTGGTAGGTAATTTGGGTGTTTTTGAAATCACTTAAAATAAGAATAAAATTTAAAAATAACCTTCAGTGTTTCAACACTTTGTTAAAACAGGGTGGGCTAACTATGGAGAGACTTGAATACCTACCTATATTGAAAAAAAAACAAGTTTTGGAACAAACTCAAGTTTAACTTCAAGTCTTAGGGTTTTTTGCATTGAAAAATTGGGCTTTACATTTTACAAAACAGTTTTGTCGAAAATTTCTTCCACTTGACTGTGCATTTTGGTTAAAATTTCAAAACAATTGTTTTCGCTCACGTCTGAATACCACATTTAGTCGCAAAGCTAATTCAAAAGGAAAATCAAAACAAAGCTGAAGGTTTTTCGATTCGATTAGTCCTCATACATTATTTCTAACCCTTTTTGTCTTTTTTGCTCAAATTAAAAGCACTTTGTAAAATAATTTATTTAACCAGATTCTATATAAAATTAAATAAAACGTGTAGGGTCCTTTGCGTCGAACGGTCGTCATTGGTCACAGTTGTGAGAAAGTCTAATATTCATAGAATTGCCTGTCGCCGTGGCCGTGGTGCCATTACAGAAGCTAACTGAATACCAATTATAAAACTTGAATTAGGAATTGGGTTGTAGCTTGTATAGGCAAACCACAATTATTTATTAGAAAACCGTAATTGTATTGAAATAACGCGTACTGAATAAATTAGAAATAATCGCGTTCCGCCTTTGTTCGTCGATGCTGATGTGTTGTATTTTGTTGTTGTGTTGTGTACTGACCTAAATTTGATCAGAACGAACGTATAAATTTTTTTTTTTAAAGGAACGCGCATTGTTGCGTGTCTCGTGTCTGTGCGATGTCGGAACTCATTCCCAGGTCCCCCCCCAGGCTGAGGACCTAAACGGAACGAACAAATATTTTCAACCTGATAATTTAATGCAATTGTGGTGTATATGAGTGTAGCTTACCTACGTTTTATTGGGATCATTAAGAATGAAAATCGATTCAAGGACGATATAGGAATACATAAGTACCTAGAACTTATTTCTATATCAGGAGTAACGAAAGACAAAATTTATTCGATAAATTTACCAACAGAGAGAGAATTTAATTTGAAGTGGAATGTGAAGGTTCTGGTTCCTGAGAGAGATGGATGTGAAGGGTATCGGTAGGTATGTGTAGAATCTAGGTACACATCCAAATTGGTGGCAGAACAGGATGGAATAATTAATACAATAAATAAATAGGGACTAATGGCAAAGATGGATGAGTTTTATTAAATTAACTTTAATCAATCATTTCTAAAGCTGAAGCTGACGGACAATATTTTATCGGTTTATATACGTACATACCTACCTACTTACGTATAAAGAAGAGTCAATTTTTCCACAGAAGGAAGATTAAAGTCAGATTCAGATTCTTGCTTCTGCGATCATCATCAATACAAGTCCTGTAACCCGCGATTGGGGAATAGGATGCCAATGAGCCCTGGATTTTCCATTACGCCGACTAGGCCTAGGCCTTCAACTTCTGTTGAAGTACAGATAACAACGGTATTATTTTAAACCGGACAATGCACATAAGGCATAGTCTCCTTTTTTAGTATAGACAAGAGGGGCAAATCTGAGTACCTATTTTTGTAAAGGATTGAAAATTCGGTGCAGGGCCATAAGACCCACGGTAATAAAACCTGTGAGCCTTATTTCCAAAATAAAAAGAAAAACGCCCATGGGTTTATTTTCCATTTTCATATTTTTTTTAAAGTTTAGTTTTGAAGAAAAAATAATTTCTTAATCTTTTTGTTACAAACATTTTTGACAGCTTTTTTCAATAACCAAATATTAAATTTGTAGTATATTTCGTAATAGAGTAAGATCCCAGGACCGCCAGACATACGTCATTTTATCATAGCTGAATTTTTTTCTGTGAATGCACACTAGGGTAGGTATGAACGAATGGATAGTACGAACCTTGAACCCGGGTGCGTTTTGGAGGTATTAAGTGCTAAAAGTGCATAAAATTGATGCAAAATTACGTTATTTTATCAAAGCTGGTTTTTTGATATGTTTTAAAGAAAGTTATGATTAACTTATTTTGAAACTTACCAGTAAATCAAATAAATACTAATGAGTTGGACTTCAATACTTTAATAATTCATTTTGTATGAAGTTAATATATATTCGGTTAATTAGGTTAAAGGACAAAAAAGGTTATGCCAATTACAATGTGGTTTTAAGAATGATGAAGATGAATAGATTCCATGTGTAGAGATTGACACATATACAGATCAGCTGGACAGTGGATATTATTGAGGATCAGCATTACCAGTTTTGCTGATAAATACTCAACACCACACACAAAGGAGAATTAATAATGATATTGTATTTATTCATCAGCTTTTAACGGGCGTTATTGATGCACCTGATTTATTATCTTGTACTAGCCTTAATTACCGTGGGGGAGGTCAAAACACTCGTAGTCTAGAACTAATGCATATATCTCAACACCGTTCCAATTATGGAATGCATAAGCCTTTTACCCGCATGTGCAACATTCTGAATTTGAACTCAAATTTTTTTGATTTTAATATAAGTAAGAATAGACTCAAAGCTACATTGAAGACCAGTGTACCACGCTCTTAAATGTTTGTAATTGTTAATCTTTTCGATGTCATTGTATTTGTTATTTTATAATTATTGTTTTTAATTTTATTAAATTTTGCAAATTGTATGTCTTAAGTAGTTTGTTGCTTACTAACTACTAACACTACACTAAGTGATGAGCCTGATGAGCACTTTAAGTAGTGCACGCTGGATGGTATGGAGCAGAAAAGTGTTGAATTATTCTGTTCATCGTTAAAAACTTGGTAGATTCGAATGATTGGAACTGCGGACCATTATCAGTTACAATATTCAACGGAAGTCCGAATCTTGAAAATATTTTTCGTAAGGCATCTATCGTTGAAGAAGCGGTTGTACTATTTTGCGGTATTACTTCCACTCACTTGGTATAAGCATCAACCACAATTAAAAATGACTTATTCATGAATGGACTAGCATAATCCAAATGTAGACGCTCCCATGGCCCTTTTGGGTACTCCCATGGATGAATCTGAACATTCTTCGCATTTGGCTTGATTTTGGCGCAATTAATACAACTTTTGCATACATTTTCAATATCTTTGTCAATGTTTCTCCACCACACATAACTCCTGGCTAGAGACTTCATGCGCACCATTCCTGTATGTGCCGTATGTAGTTCTTTAAGAACTCTTTTTTGTAAACATGCAGGAATCATGATGCGTATATTTTTAAAAATACATCCATTCTGTAAAGAAAACTGCAACATTTCCTTCGTTTGGGAAAGGATTTCCTGATTGTAGAGCAGTGTATTATCGAACACATTCGGGATCTTTAAAGGTTTCTTTCTTAATCTCATTTCTTGTCACAGGTAAAACCGAAATGTGATTCATCAGGAAGGTTGAGCTGCTATCCAGGTTATCGTCATTTTAAGGTTTCTCGAAAGGGAATCGAGAGAGAAAATTGGCGTTTGCGGCATGCAGTTTTGTATTTCGGAATTTTATGTCATAGTCGAAAACAGACATAAAGTTTGCATAATGCAATAAACGTAATGCTGATATGGCTGGTAAATCCTTATTTGGGTGCAAAATCCTGGTGAGTGGCTGGGTGGTTTGTAATTAGTGTAATTTCCGGCCGTAACAATATTGAAAAAACTTGTGTAAGCCCTTAATATATCGCTGTTGCTTCCTTGTCCAGATGGGAATAAATTTTTTCCGATTTTGTTAGCGATCTTGAGGCAAATGCTATAGGTCTTTCTTGACCATTTTGTAGCAAATGAGATATAACAGCGCCAAGCCCTGTTGGAGATGCGTCTGTTGCTAATACAAGTGGTAAGTCTCGGTTGTATTTCATAAGAACATTTGGGCTTGTAATTTCATCTTACCACTTGTTGAATGTGTAATGGCATTTTTTACTCCAAGTGAATGGTTTATCTTTTTGTAAAAGCTCATTCAATGGAAAAAGCTTTGACGATAATTCAGGGATAAATTTCTGATAATAATTAATGAGTCCTAAAAATTTACGTAATTCATAGACATCATTCGGCTTTTTCAATCTACTATGGCCTGAATCTTGCCAGGTATGGGTTTGATTCCATCTTGAACAATAATATGACCTAGATACGATAGTGATTTCAAAAGAAATTGACATTTGCTTCTGTTGACATACAAATCTTTTTCGCGTAAAATTTGAAAAACAGTTTTTAAATTCTTAATTAATTGCCTGAAGGTGTCTAAAAAAATATTTACCACCACCAATTTCTGCAAATATATCTTCAATACGAGGTATGGGGTACTTGTCATCTTTTACTACTATATTTATAGTTGATTTGTAACTAGCGCAAAGTCTTAAATCTCCATTTTTCTTGACGACTGGAACTATAGGAGTACCCCATTGACAGTTTGTAATTTTTGAAACGATATTTGCCTTCTCTAGCCTCTCAATCTCTGTTTCAATTTTCTCTCAAAGAGCGTAAAGAACGGGTCTAAGTTTCATATATATTGGCTTTGTATTTTCTTCATGTAATTCTATTGAGCACTTGTAGTTTGGAATTTTACCAACCTCTTCTGTAAATATATCAATATATTCCTCAAGAAGTCCATTTATTAGTACCTAACATTCACTTTCTGTTATATCAACATGTTTAATTTCTTCAATTAAGTTAATCTGTATATTAAGATTTCGTATCCATCCAGGGCCTAAGATGGGCTCTACATTCTGTGGTAAAACGTATAAATCTCCGACAGCTTCTTTATCATGGTAAACTATTGATTTGATATTGGAGATTTTCAACGTGTTTTTTCATGAAATAAATAAAAGATATTATTTTGAATAACTTAAAAACACTTATTTTATTTATTTATTTAAATTCACGGAAGCAATGCTTGCTTCAATGCTTGCTTCCGAAATGCATTTAAGTAAATAAATAAATAAAATAAGTGTTTTTAAGTTATTCAAAATAATATCTTTTATTTATGGTAAACTACTTTCATTTTGCATACACCCACAGGATTAATAATTTCACCAGTATAAGTTTTTAATTTCATCGAAGTAGATTCTAAATTTTTCTTTGGCCACAGTCTCTTAAAATTATTTAATGACATTGTTGAAACAGCAGCCCCGATATCCAGTTCCATCGTGCATTCAATGCCATCAAGCGAAATTTTCTTCAATATTTTTCCATGCTCTGTCTATTGAATTAATTCCAAAGCTATTAATAAAATAGTATTCTTCATTACTTTCGTTTTCCTCAGCTAGTTCAATAGATTTTTGCTCAACAGCTCTTTGTCTTAAACAGACTAATTGCACATGTCCCGATTTACCATAGTTTTTACTTTGCATGCATTAGCCCTGTGATATGTTTTGCCACACTTAAAACATTTCCCTTCTATTCTCTTTACAGCGTCAGACCTTGATCCATTGCCCCGAAACTGGTTTGTACCTCTCTCATAATTAGCTCGAGACTTATCCCAACTTTTTCCTATAGAATTTAAAGATTGTTGGGTATGACTTCGAATTTCTCTACTCTCCACCAGGGCTGTTGAAGTACTGCAATTGAAGTATTTGTACTGCTTTTTGAGACTCCGTACTGCCGTACTGCTAATTCGACCAAAGTACTGCTTTTTTGAAAATTTGTTCACAGAACATTTGCAAATCATAATCCTATCCAAAAAGCCTTAAGATAAATAATTTAAAAAAGTCGTAGATTTATTGAACAAAATCTCGCGTTACATTTTTTTACGAGTGCATAGTTTGTCGTTTAGGCATTGCTTGTATATCACAAGTAAAAATTCGAAATTCTGGAACTTTTCAGATTTTCTTTTATGATCCGAAAAAAGGAGGTTTATGGACATCTTGAAGTCATTTGAGATGAAATATTCCACACACGTCAAAATGTAGTTTTTAACCCATCTGTCAAGCAATGTTAAATTATATTAATGGATCTCTAGCCCAGGAAATTTAGACTTTTATGTTCTTCCACAAAACTCCTACAAAGCTGAATTTTTGTTTTGACTTCCTGAGCAACCACCCTAAATTTTGGCTGAAGAAAGAATTTTTGGAGAAGTAAAAAAGTGTAAAATTCAGTTTTTTGCTAAATTCACGAAAACTATCAACTTTTCGGAATGAAATATTAAAGTAAAATTATTCAATTCTATAAAAAAAAAATACCATGTTTTTTCTTCATACAACCAATAGATTAAAAGTTAATCATGCAGGATTTGTATGGAGTAGCAAATTAAGTCAAAAAATTTATTAAAATAGCATTAAGGTTCTCCCAAACCAACGCGAAATTATGGCGAATCATTCGCAAAGGCGTTTTTTTGTTGTTGTTTAGCATTGTGTATCTTTCATATTTTGTATTATTGTGAATGATTTCGCATCGTCGGCGAATATTTCGCGTTGGTTTGGGAGAGCCTTTAATCGATCAGCAATATTTGTTGTACTATATGCGTTTCGCTAGGTTTTCTCATTATAAACCAAGCTATTGTGGTGTCCCGGCTAAGTAAGACCACCATCTGGAAAAAAGGAGTGGTTTCAATTTACTTAAAAACCTTATGGAATTTCATTTTACGACAAAATGACGAAAATTTACTTTTAGGCAGTAAAATTATCTAAGCCTATAGGTACCTATGTACTAATGAAGTTGCAGCGGGTCAAATTTGGTATATTAAGGAGGGGAAAAGAATAAAAATAGTTACAATACATATTGTATGTAGCTCATAAAATTCTACCCAAAAATATTACCTTTTTTCCTAAAAGCAACAGATTTTGAGAAAAACGTGCACAAACATAATAAGAGTTTTTTATGTTACGAAAACAATTTGATACCACCATTGCAGTGCGCTAGAGTTAAATAGGTAATGGGCGCATATGTGATAATCTTTAATGAACAATGTATACATTTAAACAAAATTAAATGCATTAACAATTATGTTTGCAAATACATATATATGTATATTACTGCCGTACTGCTGTGTACTGCTATTTTTTTCCTCGAAGTACTGCTTTCTGAAAAAGTGAAACTACAGCCCTGCTCTCCACTTTAGACGCCTCTATCGCCAATGCTTTTTTGCAAATGACCTCAAAGGTCAGTGGCGCGGTGTGTAGTGCATCGGCCTTTGAATCGCAAGGTTCATGGTTCGCTCCCATATGCCGGCAAAGAGTTTTTCAATTAATACGAGCATAACCAGACTAAGCACCACTAAAGGAGTCTGATGATCGAGGTGGCTCTCGTGTAATAGCTATAACTCCAGCCTATATACTTGGTGGTAACACACACAGGTTGTTGTTGTTCATTTAAAATTATTCAATATAAATTGATGTATAATGCGCAGCATGCACTGCACTTGTGTGGATTTCCATTTACACACAAACCCAACTCAAAGGTCACTGACGATTCTTGCTGCAACAGTCTCTCTCGATTTCGTTATCGCGTATCCCTCTGATGAATTGTGATCAGGGTTGGCCGAACTGTCACTTTTTAGAAATAACTACATTTGTTACGTCTGCTACGTAGTTTATGTAGTTAAATGTATTTAATGTAGTTAATGAAACAAATTGTAGCAGACGTAGTTTGAAACGTCAAACGTTCTGTCAGTGAGGTTTTCAGCTGTCACTTGTCACTTTGAAAATTGATTTTTGAGCCAAAATGATGTTATAATTTTAATAAGCAAGATGAAAACAAAAAATGAAAACAAAAACAATGTTGAAACGGTTTTGATGATCTTAAAATCGTCTTTTGTGTCATGTAATAAGATTGTGCAAAGTACTTTTTTTTAATAACCCTTCTTAACCAGATATTTATACAATCTTTTTATCTGGTAAATTAAACAAAAACGTACACTATTTTCTATTGTTTTCCGGGAAAAATACGTATGTAGTAGACGTAACAAATTGTAGTAAATTAGACGTGTAGTTTATTCAATTAACTACGCGTAGTTAATAAAGAAGAAAATGTGCTGTAGTTAATTCGGCCAACCCTGATTGTGATCTTAAATGTGTAGCAATGGTTGACTTTTTACAACTTTCGCAGACAAAGTTGTATTTGGATGCGATTTTTTTTAAGATCAGCTTGGAAATTAGATATTGATTCCCCCTCATGCTGAGTGCGTAAACGTAAACTTATGCTGCTCTGCAACCTCGCTAGGTTTTGGGCACACATGGTTTTGTAATACCACAACTAAGTCTTTATATTTTATTGTCTTTGGCTCATCTGGGGGTCAATTCTCGATCTGTGAAACTGTGAAGTGATAAATATGATAACGCTTTCACGCCAAATGCGATTCTCGAAGTGTGAAAAAATGAAAACAAATGCCAAAATGTTTTCATATGATAATTCGTTTATCACAATCATTTCATTCTCTGAAAACATGTGAAAAGCAAAACTATAAACAGAAACAAATTGGGCTCATTTGATACACCCAAGTCGCCAAGTCTTTTCATAACGAGTTCGGGAATCGCCTTGCGCGTGTTTGTGAAGTGATGAAATGATACAACTCTGTGAAAACTGAAATGATAACTTTGTTTTCATTTCACAGTTTCACAGATCGAGAATTGACCCCCTGGTGCGGTTAAGCAAGTCAAAGTGTGATAAAGCTTGGGACCTAAGCAGTTAAGGAAAATTTGCACACGCTTCTTATCGTTCTCTGGTGTGTCTTCTTTTAGGTCGCGAATCTCTAACAGCAGTATTAATAAAAACTGGTATCCGCTCCCTAACACACGTGTTAACTGCAACACGGATAGACAACTTGTCCGCTTGATAAATTTTCTTATTAAAAAAGATATGATATCTTTCCAGTTTTTATCACTTCACCAAATTCACCACTTCATCAAATGATGGTGATTTTCTAATACATGTGTCACATGCATGGACTTCCTTACGAAGTGTATACTGGTAGTAGTAAACGGTGCTATTATACGCGTGCGTGTATGTGGTAAGAAGTTATCCGTTCATTATACGTGGAATCTGGCTAGTTAAAGTTATCCGTACGTTAACACACGTCACAGACTATTACGCATTTGTTAATAAGAATTACTAGTTAAAAGATGCATAAACGCTAGCACGGTGTTATCCGCCGTTTATTAATATGGGGGTAAATGATTTTCTACTCTTTGAAGGTTAGACTCGAAGTTTCCATTAACCTCAGCAAAAGCTGCCAGCTGAAGTCCCCGACAGTCACCTGTATTAGCCTGAACATTTTGACGACCGTTTGTAAGTTGCTCTGACTTCTGAAATTCTTGATATAGCCTCTTGAAGTTGAGCCATTCTTAACCAATTTTTACTTGCGATATAGGTACTATAGGGCAAGTTTTGGATTCATGCAAAAAAGAAATTTTGAGATAACAATCAAACATGACATTACGATGATAGAGAACACGAAAAAAGTGGGTGGTACAATTCTGTCTGTCTGTCTGTCTGTCTGTCCGTACCTCAACCTACAGCCTAAACCACTGAAGCGATTTTCTTCAAATTTTGGACTCAAGGTTTTTTTGTAACTCTCCAAAGGTGAAATTGAAATTTTCTTTTTAGCTCAAAAAATAACGGTACTTGCCATACAACCGTTAAGGAAAAGCTTATTTATCTCAAAAACGGCTCCAACGATTTTGATAAAAAAAATCAGTGCATTATTGTAGATATGATATACCTTTTAGTAAGAAAAAAAATCACCAAAAACATTTATTAACGGTACCTGTCATATAACGGTTTTTTTGATTTTTGGTTTTCTCATTAACCGCTCATCCGATTTCAATAAAAATTTTTGCACAAAAGCTTTGTTAGAATATAAATAATACTGTATACCAAAATTTTGGAAAAAATTAATTTTGGATTTTTAAAAAAAGATTCAAATTTTTTTTTGAAAATTCAATATTTCAAAAACGGATTGATGAATTGTTTTGAAATTTCAGTTTTAAATGTATATTAATATATACTCAAAATTGGCATACCAAATTTTTTTTTGAAAAATGTAACAAAAATTTTATATACACTAGTCAACAATATTAAAGGAACACATTTTTTTTCAATTTTTGTTAGCGTTTTTTGAAGAGCTGTATCTTTGTGACGAGTGGTCGTATTGAGTTGAAATAAAAAACATTTTACAGCTTTATGTTCTTTGTTTCGAGATTTGTTTGCAAACAAATTTTTTTGAAGTACCGTTATTGCGTTATTGCAAAAAATGAGACGAGACAACTAAATTATTTTTTTTTATTTTTTTTGAAGGTCCTCATTTCTATGGATAATTTTTTTTGAGTCAATTAAATGTCATGATCAGATACCTTGTTTATTCAGCTTCAATTCAGTTTTTCTGTTGTTGTCGTACGATTTTTTTTGACATGGTTTATCTGACTTTGAATGAAAAAAGATACTTTTAGACTTGATTACCAATATCTCAGCAAGTAATGACGTTATAAAAATTTCAAAGATAGTTTTGGAAATTTGAAAAAGCGTTTTACAAGATTTTTTTATGATTTTGTAGAAATTATTTTTTTTTACCGTTCACCGTTAGTTTAAAAAAAGTACTAAAAACCGACGTTTTGTGGTCTTTTCGTAAATCTTTTTTTTTGTTACAAATATTGATTGCATGGCTTGCGATGGTATGCAAATTAATAGACTTTTAAATCATCAATATTCTTGTAAATTTTCAAATTGATTCATCGAACCGTTTTTCCTCACCAAAACTTCAAAGTCTTACAAACCAGGTAAAGGAACAAATTGTGGTGTTCCTAAACAATGCGAAGTTGTCATCAAAATGACAAGAAAACCGCAATTCCAGTGGAATTTTTTCACAGTTTTGCATTAGTTAGATACTTTTTTGAATGGAAATGAAAAAAAAAAATACATTTTTCAAAAAAAAAAAAATTAAAAAAATCAAGTTTTTTTGTTTGAAAATTTTTTTAAATACATTTTTTTTATTTTTTTGTTTAATGTACTTTTTATTTCATTTCAATTCAAAAAAGTATCTAACTAATGCAAAACTGTGAAAAAAATCCACTGGAATTGCGGTTTTCTTGTCATTTTGATGACAACTTCGCATTGTTTAGGAACACCACAATTTGTTCCTTTACCTGGTTTCTAAGACTTTGAAGTTTTGGTGAGGAAAAACGGTTCGATGAATCAATTTGAAAATTTACAAGAATATTGATGATTTAAAAGTCTATAAATTTGCATACCATTGCAAGCCATGCAATCAATATTTGTAACAAAAAAAAAGATTTACGAAAAGACCACAAAACGTCGGTTTTTAGTACTTTTTTTAAACTAACGGTGAACGGTAAAAAAAAATAATTTCTACAAAATCATAAAAAAATCTTGTAAAACGCTTTTTCAAATTTCCAAAACTATCTTTGAAATTTTTATAACGTCATTACTTGCTGAGATATTGGTAATCAAGTCTAAAAGTAACTTTTTTCATTCAAAGTCAGATAAACCATGTCAAAAAAAATCGTACGACAACAACAGAAAAACTGAATTGAAGCTGAATAAACAAGGTATCTGATCATGACATTTAATTGACTCAAAAAAAATTATCCATAGAAATGAGGACCTTCAAAAAAAATAAAAAAAAAATAATTTAGTTGTCTCGTCTCATTTTTTGCAATAACGCAATAACGGTACTTCAAAAAAATTTGTTTGCAAACAAATCTCGAAACAAAGAACATAAAGCTGTAAAATGTTTTTTATTTCAACTCAATACGACCACTCGTCACAAAGATACAGCTCTTCAAAAAACGCTAACAAAAATTGAAAAAAAATTTGTTCCTTTAATATTGTTGACTAGTGTATAACAAATTAATTTTTAAGAAAACGACTCCAACGATTTAAATTTTTTTTTGCATATACTGATATTTTTTTAAGTAATCAAATGGCATACTTTTTTTTGCGCTCTAAGTTATTTATCAGGCTGTTTAATTAATTAAAAGAACGATTTAAATGCTTTTTTATACTTTTGCTATAATTACTTGAATATTTTTTAAAGTTCTTAAGTTCCAAACAACTTGAACATAAGAGCAAGTACGTGCGATCCAGTCGTGCATTTTATTTTTTTACCAATTTTCTTAAACCAATTTAAACCAATTTTCGTTTGTTGTTATTTGTTTTATTCTTTTAATAATATTTTTTCGTAATTTTTATAAGTTTGTAATATGTAAAGTATTCGTAAAATGTATGTTTAAAGTCACCTGCCTTATGCTCTTGTAATCCAAATGTAATTTGGCCTCGTATAGTATATTTTTTTGTTTGTTTAGCTCCAGTCCTCGTCGCCACTTTGTAGTATATTTCGTAAGTAAATCAAATAAATATTAATGAGTTGGACTTCAGTAATTTATTTAATAATTTATTTTGTATGAAGTTAATATGTATATTCGGTTAATTAGGTTAAAGGACAAAATAGGTTATGTCAATTACAATGTGGTCTTAAGAATGATGAATAGATTCCATGTGAAGAGATTGATAGATAAACAGATAAGCTGCACAGTGGATATTATTGAGGATCAGCATTGCCAGCTTTGCTGATAAATACTCAACAAAATTTGTTCGTGAACTTTTTGGGCTAAATTTTGCAGTCTGTCAAATTTTGAAGGGGATATTCTTTTCTCTCTCGTGAGGGTTCTCTTTCGCCAAAAACTTAACATTATTTGCGTACACGAACACGAATTTAGGTGTTTTGTGTGAGAACCTATATCACGAACAGAACTATTAACTATTTTTTTCCATGCCTTGAATGGGCTTGAACGAAAAAAAAACGACGTCGGGGCTAAGCAATTTACATGTTAAAAGCAACAACAACTAAGCTCTTTCGGGCTTAGCTACGCCCATATAATTTTCGGGGCTTAACCTTAGCCCAAATAAGAACTGTGTTACCGGCATGAATTTCGTACATGTTATCGATAGTTTGTATAGAAACTCCATTTTTGTCTGTACTGGCGTCGCTAAGCACCGACGTCGTTTTTTCGTCCGATTCCCCCGGGCTTGCAAAACAAAAAAACACACCCATTATCAGTTAAACTTTTCTACTTGAAAACGGCTGTTGCCATTTATATTGTGCCACGTTGATATTCACTTCAAGTCATTTTTATCAAAAATGTCTATGTCCCGTTGTCTCGTATAGCTCATTAATATCTTTTTCAACTATCGTTGCTTGGTAGAGGAGTTCCCCCAAAAATAATTGTTGCAATTATTAGGTATCCCTACAACAACGCAAGGTGTTTGGTTCTATACAATGGGAAGCTATCCAACTCCTTTGTAGCGAAACAGGGTGCGAGAATATGTTCTATCGCCATTATTCTCTTCTTGCGATGGAAGACGTATTGACGGCCAGCTGATCGACAAGGCAGGGCATGCAATGGAGACCGTTTGAAAGGTGCATTCATTCAGGCTATGCCGATGACATAAATATGTCAATTGGCAAATAACATCAGTGGACTAAACGGGATATGCCAAACATTGCAAGTGATGGGAGAGTCGAGTGGTCTAAGTATAAACAGCAAAAAGACAAAAAATAATGTTCAGGCCGCTCCACAGCAGCGTATTATTCTTCAGGAGACGCCAGTCAATTAATTTTACTATCCTGGAAGTATTGTTTGGGCAAATGGCGGTACGAATCTGGACATTAAAAGCAGAATTAATAAAACTCGTCCTGCCTTCGGTACTCCGTCCCCAATTTGGAAATCCAGTCGAATCTCCTTATACGTACTAAATTGAAATTCTACGAATCCAATGTCAAATCCATGCTGTTATAAGCTTGGAGACCTGGGGAAGTCACGTCTACCATTTCGAGGAAATTGCAGGATTTTGTGAATTGCTGTCTACACCACATCCTTAAGATTCGCTGGCCACAAATTAAATCAAACGAGGAATTGTGGCGCAGAACAAGTCAAGACCCGCTGGACATCGACATAAAAAAGCGTAAATGGCGTTGGATTAGTCACACACTGAGGAAACCCAACGATGAAATTGCAAAGCAGTCCATTGAATGGAATCCTCAGGATGCACGGCGGCGCGGCAGGTGGGAAGACCAAGAATAACAGAGAAAAAGGTGCCCACAGTTAAAATACCTTGCTGTAGACCTTGAAGGATAGAGACGTTTTGTTGACGTCCTATGCCCCAACCGGGGTACAGGACACGATGATGATGAGGAACTTAAAATGATTATAGAGGTTGTTCACAGCAATAAAGTAAAAAACTTCTTATAGATGATTTTCATCTTGGGTGTATTCCCAAAAAAAAAAATTTGCAGGAGCCGTGTGCTATTTGTTGCTGGTGAGATTTGAATTTTCGAGATTTTGATTTGCGGAATTTTAAATTGGGAGATTTCGGTTGAAATTTGCGAGATTTTTGAGTTCAAGATGTACATAAATGCGAGATTGTCAAAAGCGAGATTTTGTAATTGTGAGAGATTGTGAGAGATTATGAAAAATAAGATTATTGATTTCGTTATTAGAGATATTGGTTTGTGGGATAACGTACCGCTCCCCAATCCGAAGTACTTCATATAATTTAAATGAATTTTTAAGAAAGTGGGTGGGTACCACGCACTTGATTGTTGCCTTTGTATGCACCACAAGACCTACAAGACCTACCGTTGTGTGAAATTACAAGATTCTACGGTGTCGGGAAGTGATCCATAATAGTAGGGGAGCCCACGATGCTAAATGTGGAATTACTCGAGCGTCGTGGAGACCTAATGGACTTTGAAGATTTGATGATAAAGAGAACAAAATGTTAGTAAAGTAAACCGTTTCATCGGTGCGGGGGAGTGTCTACGGGTGTTCAAAAATGTTTAAAAAACAGTCAAATGGACATATTCGAGTGCGTCAGATATTGATAATGTATAGTATATGGCCCGCGTCTTTCTAGTAACGGAGGTATGTTAATCTGCCGGTTTGCGGGGTGGGTGTGGCCATATGGGAGGGTCAAAATTGGAAACAAAAGGATTTACTCTAGCGCGTCAGATATTAAGATGGGATTTTAAGTGACCCCCAAGGATGCTCAAATTCAAAGGACTGACGATTCCGATGTGACGCAAGCTTTCGGCACCTTTTTGAAAATACAAATACAATCGCCATTTTAAAATACTCGAGCGCGTCAGATTTTGATACATATGGTTCAACTTGATATCCTATATGTGCTGAACTTTAATCTGACGACTTGAAAACAAGACACATTTTTATTCAGGATTTTTTAAATCTCTGGGGAGAGTATGATAGCTTGGGCGACAAAAATTGATAACGGATATCTGAGAAGGGCCAAATACAAGCATTTTTTACTACAGGAGGGAAGGTTTATGTCACCCCGTTTAAGAGGTAGAGGCAATTTTCGAAAAAAAAACGACTTAAATGGAAAAATAAATATTAAAAAACAACGAAAATACTTAATATGCAAAAAAATAACTGTTTTAAAAGCCAGAAATGTGTCCTTTAATCCTAAATTTAAATCAAACTATTTGTGTCAATAGTTTTCAAAATATTTGCATGTAAACTCAAAATTTTGATAAAAAAAAAACGCAAACCGGATCGATTTTTCTCAAAATTGTGAAATGAAAAACTAAATTTTATTTTTATGGTTATTGCTCATATTAATTCTGAATAAAACGCAAGAAACCGGAAGCTTTTATGTCAGCTCCGTGAAATTAGTCCCCATTGAAAAATGGCCCCAAGCAGAAAATGAAAAAAAAACACCCCAAAAATGGGGCCAAATTTAATTAAGAAAAAATGCCCCATTTAAAAAGTTAATTTTCACCCCAGAGAGAATGAAAATACACCCCAAAAGTTAGTTGAGAGGGTCCCTAAAACTGGAAGAAAATTATGATATGAAAAATGTCCCCAAAATAATGAGGACAGCCGTAATGCTGGCAATGTAAGCAAATTAAAAATATCTCAAGGGTAGTATCAGTAACTTGCAATTTTTTCAAAAACTAGAAGTCATAAAAGCTTTTGGATTTTTGTGTTCGATTCAAATTTGATATTGACCGCAAAAAGAAAATTTAGTTTTTCATTTCACAATTTTGAGAAAAATTGATCTAAACATTTTTGTTTGCGTTTTTTATTTAAACCTTTGAGTTTAAATGCAAATATTTTGAAAACTATTGAAACAAATAATTTAGTTTAAATGTAGGATTAAGGAACAGATTCTACTTTTCACGCTGTCCTAGAATTATTTGCTTCAAAATAAAAAAAAATCAACCTTTTTTCGAGAATGTCCAGGTAATGATTTTTGTTTGCAAGTTTGAAACCCTCCCGCTACCTTAGGTCACGCTCAAATCGTCAGATTATTGAAATACACACGCTTCAGCATGTAATTAGCCTACTCTATCTTAATCTGACGCGCTCGAGTATTTCGAGCTATCGATTTTTTTCACTAATCTGATAACCTTCCGTAGGCGCCAGGCCCTACATAGAGGACTGGTATATGGTGGAGATACTCAGCAGGGTGCAAGGTACCCCCCCTTATACTAATCTGACGCGCTCGGGTAAATCCCAAACTCCTCTAGTGGGCTCCCTAAATTCCCAATTTTGATTTTATTATGTTGCTATTTTTATTTTTTTTTTTTACTTTTTTATTATTTCTAACTGCTTGAATTTAGCAGACTCAACCTTTTTTCTCTCATTGATGGTCGTGTCGCGTTGGAAAGGAAGTTGTTGTGTTATTCTGGCAACAGCATAACATAATAGCTTTCTTTATTTTCATCTTAAAACAATTGGATATGACTTGCAATCGAAGTTGCCGTCAAACTCGTTGTATATGGACCCAAGCGCGCGCTGGATCTGGGGGGATAGAGGCGTGGGATAATTTAATTTGTAATATAATTTATTTTCCTACTACTCGGAAAACGGCAAGTTGTTCCAAGACAAACCGCGTAAATGTAGAAATATATCGCCATATCGGTCAGTTGCGATTTGCTGCTTGAAACGGCACTGGAAGTGAAAAGCTATCGAAAGCATTTGGATTAAAAGACTATCTACTAATCAAAATATCCGAAGCGAAGCTTGGATTTCCCAATTATTAAGCAAGAGTAATCAAAAATGCCCTCCATAGAACTTTTTATGTAAAAGCAAAACAAGTTATTATCCAAAAAAAAAATAGCACCGAAGTGCCACAAGGATCAAAACTCAGACCTGTGATGTTCAGCATCTATATCCACAGTCAAACAGGTGAAGCTTTTTGAACAAAGGATTTTTGACAACAAAGGATCTGTCCACATAACTTAGCTAAGCTATAAGAATTACTTATTGTCTTATCATTTCAAAAGCTTACCTTTTTTGTTGAGAAATTTAAAAATTCCTTTTAAATAAAAAGAAAAATTCCATATTCTTTGTCAATTCATTATATGCAATTTTATTCGTTATTTGTTTTCAATGTCTTTTCATTTTTTTTTATAATATATATTTCAACAGTAATACACATTTAAACTTGTGTATCAAACTACATAAATTAATTCATTTTTTTAAATCAATAAATCAATGTTTTTATATTTTTTTTTTCTTTTCTTAAAATCATAAATATTAATTTTATTAATATGCGTCTAATCTCTTAAGTTATGAATTTTGAAATAATAAATTTCATTATTCAAAACATTTTTTATTTTTATTTTTTTAGTTTTATGTATATATATATATATATATCGTTTTTATATATATAGATATTAATATATATAATATGTCTATATACATCTTAGACGTATATAAATTTGTTTTATTTTTTTGTTTATCATGAATGTTTATGTAAATGTGTATAGTATATATATAATAATATTATTATATTTTGTTTTTTTATTATTATTATAATTATTATTATTTATTTATTTATTTATCGCTGGACATTACACCAGAAAAGTGTAATTTAAATAATAACTCAGCAGTTTTCCGTAAGTGTGTTGTTATTTTCAACTTCTAAACTCTATTCAATAACTGAACAATATATATATATTAATATCTAGACTAGACAGCGATAGTATGATTTGAAAAATATGAAAATTATAATTTTATTATTGAGAAACAACAATATGAAATGTTTTTTTAGTAATTATTTATTTTTATACTGTTCATCATATAAGAAGTCTGGAATTTAACTTTTGTTTTATTTTCTTTTTCAACTTTTACAAGTTCAATAAATTTAAAATGGTAATAATATATTATATACTGTTTTATATAAATTGATTACATCAATAAACAAAAATTAAAAATTTTTTAACAATAATTTCAGTCGGTCACTATTTAAGCTTTTTATATAGACCATTTAGGTATTTCCAGTTTAAAAATGTATATATATATATATTCAATACTTTTTTTTATTTATATTTATGTATATATTTTTGTATTCTAAAATAAGTTCTTTCTACCATTTTTTTTTTTATTTTTTTTTTGTTTAAATTTTTATTAATACAACCAAAAACTTTTTATTTTTATAAATTAAAACTGAAACTTAAAAATTTGAATTCAGAAGAAATTTATTTTGTTTTGATAAAAATTTTATTTTTCAATAATTATCCTATCTGCTAATTATAATATGAAAGGTATATAAATGTACTAGAGTCGTTGTATCATGAATTTATCCGTTTTATTTAATCGTTTTGCCATTACTATTAGGTATCTTATGGAAATTTGAAATATATATATTTTTTTTTAATATTATTACGATTAGAATTTGTTTTTTTTTGTTGTAAGGAGTTATTCAAAGAAAATTAATATTTTAAGGATATTAAATAGGGAGTGATAAATTTTATTGATAAAGATTTAGGAGAATAAATTTATATAACAATTGAAATGACAAATTCATTCAAACGAAAATTATTTTTTTTTTTTTACAAACATGACTGACATCTCTTTTTTTTATTTTAAATGAAAAATAAAAATATATAAAATTGTATAAATATTTTTCATATCCAATATTCATGTTAATGAATAGAAATTATAATATTTTTTAATATTTTTTATCCGAATTAAATATTGTTTGCTTGAAAAAAAATATCTTTAAAATATTAATTTCTTTGAAATAAATAATACTTTTTATTTTGTTGGATTTTTTAGAACGAACACATTATGAAAAAATTTAAAACTTTATACACTGAATATTATCCAGACAACGTTAATAACCCCTTCTTACAAAAATAAAGAAGGAAATGATTTCCTGATTTCACAATTAAACACTTAAAATTTATATGATGTTTGTTTTTTTGGTTTAAATAACATTACTAACCACATACACATATAAATTATTATTAACTTTTTTTATTTAACTAGTTGTATTAATATTATATATGTATGTTTATATATACATATATGCAGTTTATCTTAAGTTTTTTTCAAAGGCATTTTATTTTTATTTTTATTTTAATTTTTTTTTATTTTAAATCAACACTATAAATATTTTTTTTTTATTTTTATGAATTTTTAAGACCTATATATAAATTCAACATAAAACTTTTTAAATTATAAATTTCACTTAACAAACTGCATTTTTCCTTGATTGCTTATTTATTGCGTTTTATTTAAAATAATTAAAATTAAATTATTTTAACGTTTTTTCTTGTTCATTTAAGTTGATGGGAGTATAATGATTTTATAATAAATATATATAATGATGTTTTGTTTTGTGTTGTTGGGAATATGTTGGTTGCTGATTAATTTTATTGTTGTTGTTTATTTGGATTTGAACTGTCAAAGAACTGCGGTGAAACCGGTACCGGATTCCGATATTGAATTTTTTTTTTGGATAAAGTAGTAGTGTTATAAGTTAAAACATTTTTAAGCTGAAATATAATTTTTAATAATTTTAATAAAAATTATCTTTTATTTATAATTTGTATGTTAAAAAAACAAATAAATAAAATGTTTAAAAACTGAATGTAAAAAATTTAAATAAAATAATGAAATGTGTTGGTATTATGTTTAAGTTTCGAATTGTGTGATTTTGTTTAATTAGAGTTGACATTTAAATGGAGAAATATAAAATCAGTGGTGCAACTTACCTTTTAATTATATGTTGCTGCTATGAATTGCTTCATTTGATTTCAGGACAATTCAGTTTTAATATAAAAAAATGACTTCAAGAACTGTCTTCTATCTTTTTCAAGACATTTTTACCTGCTCAGCTCACATACTTAAATTAATGTTTCTGAGTGCGAATAACATGTTTTTAAAGAATATCTGGGTTTTTTCCTCATTCGCGAGTTCTCTGTTTTAAGATAGTTCAACTCTTAAAATGGCCAAATTTTGAAAATAAAGATTTTTCTGTAATTTTTTTCTGAAAGAGCTAGTGTCCAATTCTCTAATGTTTAGGACATCAAAAATTTTGCTTTTTATTTTCTTAGAATGCTTATAACTTTTGAATATTAGTCTTTCTATAAACATCGGTATCTTGTTAGTGAATAATATTGGAAACTTTTGCCATTATTACTGTCGTAGAACATTTAACGCTGACGCTGAGTCAAATGGTTTAGGTACTTTAAGTCAATGTTGTAAAAATGGATACTAGCCCTTTTAGAATCGAGTTACAGATATATCAAGATTTGAAAAAAAAAAAATAGGTTTCGGGTCTTAAAAAAAGGGATAGTATTTACTCTGTTGTTTTTCTCGTTTTTATGTATTTTTTTTAACTGCCCCTTCCGCCTAAACGAATGAGATGGAACTTCTTTCTATAATAAGTATTGAGTCACTCTATTAAAAAAACGTATATGGTCTTGCAGCTCGTTCTCGTTTTTAAGGTTGAAATATATATATTGCTCGCAGGATAAAGGTATCATAACATTTCGTTTAGAAGATAATGTTTTCGAAAACTTCAACATTTTTTATATTTATATTTATATTTATATTTATATTTATATTTATATTTATATTTATATTTATATTTATATTTATATTTATATTTATATTTATATTTATATTTATATTTATATTTATATTTATATTTATATTTATATTTATATTTATATTTATATTTATATTTATATTTATATTTATATTTATATTTATATTTATATTTATATTTATATTTATATTTATATTTATATTTATATTTATATTTATATTTATATTTATATTTATATTTATATTTATATTTATATTTATATTTATATTTATATTTATATTTATATTTATATTTATATTTATATTTATATTTATATTTATATTTATATTTATATTTATATTTATATTTATATTTATATTTATATTTATATTTATATTTATATTTATATTTATATTTATATTTATATTTATATTTATATTTATATTTATATTTATATTTATATTTATATTTATATTTATATTTATATTTATATTTATATTTATATTTATATTTATATTTATATTTATATTTATATTTATATTTATATTTATATTTATATTTATATTTATATTTATATTTATATTTATATTTATATTTATATTTATATTTATATTTATATTTATATTTATATTTATATTTATATTTATATTTATATTTATATTTATATTTATATTTATATTTATATTTATATTTATATTTATATTTATATTTATATTTATATTTATATTTATATTTATATTTATATTTATATTTATATTTATATTTATATTTATATTTATATTTATATTTATATTTATATTTATATTTATATTTATATTTCTATTTATATTTATATTTATATTTATATTTATATTTATATTTATATTTATATTTATATTTAGGTATGTTTATATTTATATTTTACTTGCAGTAAGGCTCCAAATTTGCAGCTTGTTTGCATTTCAACGATGAGCATGGTTCAAAATTTGAAGTCCTAAATTTGAAATTTGATTCCAAATAGGTAACAATAATTCATTTCCATTGCACTATTTTGAAATGAACATTCTGCTTTACCATTACTATTTTTCGATTTTATTGAATTTTTCACAAGTACATAAGTGTATAGAATTGATTTTCCACAGCATCATGAATCTTGTTATCAGAATTGAACAAGCTTTATGATGTCTTCTTTAAGAAAGGGGAAATACTGGATCTAGTTTTGCTTAACCGTTTTGTTAAAATCGTCAAATTCGCCACCTTGGGGTTTTGGTTTTTGCCCTAACATCTGACAATATGGATGGATTGAATTACATTGGTGAGGGTTTAAGAGTTTTGTTCCAAGAAAAAGTCATTATTCCCGCTTAACTTAGAGAGTACTTTTCTTATAAAACTCTCGATAGTCACTCTCGGATAGCTGTCAATCCCTCTGTGAACAAATGTTATGACTGTGTCCACTTGGAAGTTTAACTCTCGCACCATTTTTACTCTCAGATGGATTTTCAGATCTCTTAACAAATCATCGCATCGATTAGTTTCACTTGACCCCACTAAATTCTTGTAAGTGAGTCACATTTTTACGACTTACGAGATTACTAGGTAAACTTGAAAATTCCAAGTAAGGATTTCTCCACGTAAGAATTTTTCCTAGTACCCAGTAATTTTGTATTGGGTTGTTACTTGGAAAAATTCCATATATGGATTTTGAAGGAAAGGCAGCAATTTCAAATGCCATGATGAGTTTTGGGCGCACAAATTTTTTAGTGGTGTAACTCCACCCCTAGCACATAAGATGGTCTATCGCCAGGTTATACGAACTTACAGATAATGCAGAAAACGCTGCAAGAAGAAGAGATATCCGGGAATTGTACACAATATCCAAAGATGTTGTTGGGGAAAAAAGCAACACCAATCATCCTGTAATGGATGTGGATTGCACACTTTGACTTTAAGCTACGCAGATGGAAGGACCATTTTCGTGGCTTGCTAATGAGGAAGGAATCCGTTGAGGTTATATAGAGGTATTGAAAGCGATTCAGAAATCCAAATTTCAATAATGGTCTTCAAAATCAACAATTGAAGGCAGCTTGACTTGATGAAATACTAGCTGAATTCTACATCCTTAATAAAAATTGTTTTGCAAAACGAAAGCTATACCAAGGACTGGAACGGTGGTGTGATTATTAAGCTGCCAAAGAAAGGTGACCTTAAGAATTGCAACACTCGGCGTGGTATCACCATTTTGTCCATTTTCTTATAACTAATGGCAACCATCATTCTCGAGTGGATAAAGGATAGAATCGAGTCTAAACTACACTCAAGAGGCATCAAGCCTGCTTCCGCAGTGGTCGATCAGCAGTCTATGGAATTTCAATCACCGCTTTACCTCATGCTCGTGGATTTTCAGAAGGCCTTTGATCGAGTTAACCGAGAATGTATATGGAGATCATCGCTTGGTAGATCCATTCCAAGGAGATCCAACAAGGAGACACCAGTGGAAGAATACGAAAAATTCAACTAACTTTGCAGTATTGCTTCTACAATTGGCGGAATGGATTTAGACGTTAAAAACTAGAATTAATAAAGCTCGTGCTGCATTCGGTACTCTGTGTCCAATTTGGAAATCCAGTCAAATCTCCTTACGCACTAAGTTAAGTTTCTTCGAATCCAATGTCAAATCCATGCTGTTATATGCTTGTGAAACCCGGAAAGTCACGTCTATAATTTCGAGGAAATTTCAGGCTTTTGTGAATCGCTGTCTACACCACATTTAAAAGATTCGATGGCCACAAACTATACCAAATAAGGAATTGTGGTGCAGGTCAACTCAAGCGCTGCTGGACGTTGCGTTGCCATAAGAAGGCGCAAAAAGCAATGGATTGGCCACACACTGAGGAATCCAAACGATGATATTGCGAAGCAGTCCTCAGGGTGCAAAGAACAACATGGAAATCAACAGTCTTAGCAGAACCAGAATCCCAGAGAAAGACGTGGCCACAGTTAAATATCTTGATGCAAACTGTGAAGGATGGAAACGTTTTGTTGACGCCCAATATGCCCCAATCGGGGTTACAGGACATGATGATAATGATAATGTTACCTAACCTCAAATTAACATGCGAATACGAAGGCGTATGCAAAAGCTTTTTTTTTTTAACTTCATGGAATGAATATATCTAAAAGCTAATGCAATTGAGCAATATTGAGTTCAGATTTGAATTAAGGATAACGAAAGTCTAAGAACAGAATAACGGTTACAAATATGTTGAGCTGTGTTCCAGTACGTACACAATCTTTTGGTTTGGTACAATATTCTCCTATATCGAAAACTCAAATTGGGAAAGTGAAAACACTGCATATTCACTAATATTCCCTTTTTTGACGGCTTATTAATTACTGATTTTTATTTAGAAAGAAATACTTTTTCTGTATCGATTTGAAAATGGGCCCTTTGATTTTCATTTGGGTTTTTACTGCCTTCTTATTTTATTTTATTTTATTTTGGGGGCCCCGAGAATTTGAGGCCTGGAAAATCTGTCTTATTTATTGTATGGCCTCACTGTCAAAACTCCGCTGTGGTGTACACCACTGAATTTAACTCCTTATAGCTGGCTTTTTGTCATTTCAGACTAGAGTGGTAACTGATTTTTTTTTTGAACTTATTTTATTTCGCAGTGCGAACACTGACATTTATTAAAACACATATGTAAAGGTTTAAAGTGGAGCAGATTTGGATCAAAATAATTTTTTAACAAAAGTGATAAATCAGTTGAGTCACTTTGCTTCTTTCTGTTTTATATTCATGTTGCATTTAAAAAAAAAACTTAGTTCATGCAAATTAGAATTTATAATTTTTGAACGAAAGAACAAACATTTATCAAAGAAATCTAGAGAAATATTGTAAAAGTCGTTACGTAGCTGCTTATTTGTTAATATCGTCATTAGGCTTTTTAACGTGTGTGATATCAAAAACCTTGTCTTGATCAAAGTGATGAGGGAGTATCTCTATTAATTTTTAAGTTTGACTTAACTAAGCATACTTACTTTCTTTTTGTCTTGTCTTACTTCCCAAAAGCAAACATTTATCTTTACCAACTTTCACATCTAAAAGCAAATAAGACAATCGAGCAAAAAAACATCAATGCATTTATATTTTGTATGCATAAAATATTCACGATATTAATGTTCCAGAAGAATATCATATCATTAAAAAAAAATAGTGTTAAATATATTTTTTTTTAATATTGAAAGATAAATGCAGTGTTTATTGTCGTGTCAAGAAAATAGTAGTTATTCTAAAATCCAGAGAAGATGAGATAGAGAAATAGAGAAAAAGACAAATAAACTTCAAGAATCAGATTTATACAAAAAACAAAAAATTAAAATAAACAAAATCCAAAACACCAAAAGCAGCAGAAAAATATTTATAAAATTTAAAAGTTTGTTTATCGTTTTCTCTTATATAAAACACTAATGTGTCTTAGTATTTTATGCTGAGTTAAAAGAACATAAAATAAACACACATTCAAAATAAATAAGAAAAAACAGAGATTTTTTTGTTTTATAGTTTTTTTTTTAAGTTTATTTGTTTTATTTTCAAGTTTTTTTGTTTTTTTTTTTTTATTTGGGTTTTTTAAATTATTTCTGGTTTGTTGTTGTTTTTTGTATTGGTTTTTCCTCAAAGTAACAATAATTCATTTATTTAACATTTATCATTTTTTTGTCATCACTTTTATTGTGTATATAATATAATTTTCAATTTTTTTTAAATTTAAATATTCAATAGTAGTCTGTATGTATTGTATATTCATTTTTTTTTTTTTAAGTTTTCATGTTCACAATGTTTTTTGTATGTTTTCAATTAGAATTTCTTTAGTATTTATGTCCCTATTATGTTTCGATACATACATAATTCAATTTTTATACTACAAAATGTATGTAAGTATTTTGTTTTTAATTTTCTAAAAAAATAAACTTAAATAATTTAAAATAATAAATAAATAAAAATTCTTAAAAGCTGTATATAGGCAATAATGCCTAGATTTTTGTTCTTATTTGCTGGCATGGATATTGTTGATTTACTGAAGAAACCTTTAAATGTTGTCCAACATCAGATCCTGTAAGTTAAGACATTCAATATAAATAGATCGCCTCCAGTTACGCCCAGACACACACATATCATCATGGTACGAATGTGTTTTTTTTATTTTTGTTAGCTTAATTTTGTGAAAATTAAATAAATAAATGTTAAATTTAAAATAAAAATAAAAATATAAGAACCGCAAATTAAACAATAAAATTTTATTTTTCTAATAACGTGAATTTTAATATATAATTCTTTTTTTTTCTATTCATTACAAATATTTAACAAGCAATATAAATTTTTTTACAATAATTAATAGATTTCTTATTTAATAAAAATTGCTTTAACATTTAGGTCTTGGGTTCACTTTTAATATAAGCAATACAATGTGGGGCAATAATATGGCTAAGAAGGAAATGCCCAAAAACATCAAAATAAATTTAAAAATTTGGTTCTCGTGATTCATGATATTTTGAACTACAATTTTTATTGACACCAAAAAGAGATATTTAAGGCCGGATGGCTTGATTCTGATTCGTTGAGAATATAAAGCCTCCGGATGTCAGCCAGATAAGAAAGTATTTGTAACTACATACAAGTAGCTACTCGTATGCTTATAAAAGAAAATTATTCCTCAGTCTTAATGGCTTGAATAACTTAGAACTTCTAGGCCCAATTTTTCAGTGCGATATCATCCAAATTTCGTAAAAGTTAAATCCGGAAAAATGTCCTTTAGTCAATTTAATTCCCGAATTAACTCAGAGTCAATGCAATAAGCTTTGATTTTTAACGTACCTATGCTGAAATAAGAGACATTTATTAATTTTTATCCAGAGTTTCCCAACTAGGGTTTAACTTTGTACTGAGAAATTGGGCCTTAAAGTATATTTTAGTGAATTGTCAGCATATTGTTCATTTGCACCAATATATCTCAATATTTAACTGCTCCTCATATAAAGAAAAGCTTGATAGTTCTTTGAAATCATGAAATAAAAATACTGATGGTAAGAATTTAACTTATCTTGAAAATTTCTCAAGACAATTTAACTACTTTTTGAAATATTTAAAAATATAAAAATTCATTATATTAATCGCATTGATTTTATTAATTACTAAAACATGACAAAGTGATTTTTATTTTTAATCTACAGATTTAACAAATTTCCTTATAACACTAGTTTTTGTTCAACAAATTGTTCTAAGTTTTAGTTTTTTTATTTTAAAAATTTAATTAAATTACAAAAACAGAAAAAAAAATATTTAAATAAATATTTTAAATTTGTTAAATTACTATAAAATGTAAACATACCTACATTCGTATTAGGAAAATTAAAATTGATGGAACAAAAACCGAAACAAAAATTAACAATACAAATATTTAGTTTTTTTTTCATAAATTTAAAATAACTGTCACACATATATATTTTTGGGTTTAATATTACTTATCTTAAAAAATATTTTATTTTATTGACCGCATGTTGATTAAAATATTTTGTTTTTATTTAAATTTTATTGTTGCTATTTCTTAAAACACAATACATGAGAATTTTTTTTTATCAAGGTGTATAAGAATATACGACGAAGGAATTTGTTTTAATATTTTTATTTATTTATTTAATTATTAAAATTAATTTTTACTGCTTGAGATATACATATACATAATTATAATAATAAACTGTTACTGTAGTTGTTGTTGGTTGTCATGGTGGTAATAATAATAATATTTTGGTGATGTTATGTATTGTTATGTATGTTTTGATGATTAATATAGTTTTTTTTTAATTATTTCATTTTTATGTAGATTTGGATTTATTTTTGAAGTTTAACAGATAGAAGATACACACATAATACTTATGTTTTTTTTAAATATATTTATATGTATATTAGGATGCATTTGAATATAGAAGATAGGAAGAAAAGCGCTTATTTTAGTTATAGATATCGTTAGCATAACTGTTTTGTTTTTTGTATATATATATATTTGAGTTATATAATTAATATACTCCAGCTAAACAACAAGAAAAGGAAAAAAAAGAAGACATTGAAATGTAAGTATTTTGGTGTATTGTAAGAAGTTTAAAGGCTCTTAAAATAAGTGCTTATAGAAATATAATTGAAAAAAAGCATTGCATGCAAAAAAGAAAAGAAATATATTACGATATTTTAATAATATATTCACAAGATGAACAATTTTTATTTTATAAACAAGCAGTATTATACAAGAATGTTTTTGTTTTATTTACAGTTTGTTGTTGTTTGTAAAACAAAAAAATATAAAAACAAACAATGTATGTAATGTTTGTAATGTTTGTAAACTACATTATTTTATATATGTATTATAATGGTTCTCATATGCTTATTTTTGTGTGAAAATTAATCTACTCTAAACTACTCTAATAAATTCTCATTCGATGCATTCGGTTATAAAAGTTTTGTATGGCCTATTTACTGTACCTATTGAATTTCAGCAAACGTATACAAATAAATCTTGAATAATAATAAAAAATAAATTTAAAAAATGGATTGGCAACCCTATTTTTAATTTTTAATCGAAATAGTGTAGTAAAATAAAGTTATAGTTTGAGAATAGGTTATGTCGTCTTAGGAAAAGAAGCATGATATATCCATTTGAAGAGAACGTTTACAAAATTTTGAATAACCCAAGAAGGACGTCGCAAGACTCCTTTTTGCTGAATTAGAAATCAAAATCGGAATAATGAATTTTCCTATTACCTATTTCTTATTTTCAAGTAATAGTTATTTCTAAACTGCATTTAAATAAAATTAAGCTGGTGTACTGAGTACTGTACTTCCACTGATTAAATTATTCTTTGACAGCCTCATTTTTAAGGGAAGGGTACAAAATCCGAATCTATGTCTACTCTTTACAAATAATGAGGAGATAATGTTCTTGTACCGCTTCCGTGTAATATCTCTTGTTCTTAAAAACGCATCGCCTACTTGAATATGGTAATTCAAAGGTGAATTGTTAAAAAACTGACCAACTATTGATTGAAAGTAAATAATATTCTTTCAAAACATAACAAAATGTACATTTTGAAGGCTAGAATCTCGAATGGCTTAGTACTTTTATTAAAAATCGCGCGCGCGAAATGTATATTGTGAAAGCTAGAATCTGGGATTCTGGCAATCGGGATTTTAGCCGTTCGGGATTCTGTCCATTCGGGATTTTGTCCATTCAGGATTTTGTCTTTCGGGATTTTGGCATTCGGGATTTTTTGCCATTACGGGATTTTGGCATTCAGGATTTCGTACCCAACCCCATTTTTAACATAAGAAAATTCAACAAAAAAATTTATTTGCAACACAACTAACAGGAACAATTCACAAATCGCGAAAAGAACTGTGGTCGTGATTCATTTTATCCTATGAACAAAATCACGAATTCACGACCAGAATAAAATCACAAGAGAAAGAATTAATCTCATAGATCAAGACGAAAGTATGAAGAATGAAAACGATGTCGTAATTTTCTTCGCATTTTAGGGGTTTGGCTTTTGATAGATTTTGCTTTCCAATTTGGTAGATTTTTAAGTTGGAGATTCTGAATTTGACCAGCAAGGCAAGTATCCTTCCAATTTTTCAGAAATTTAAGTGGACTCCTAAATCCGTTGTTCTAGAGAGCTGAAATTTTGTGAATAAGTTGTCTAGAGCTTAAAGAACAACACATATATTTTTGGAAAACAACCCACGCCTTCTTTTCCTGTATTTGAGTTTTACCCTTATAGCCTATTGAATAGACCGGAAAATGAGGGGTATAAAGGAACAATTACGTGCAAGGGTTTTTATTATTGAATATTTTTGTTTGGCCCATAAGCATGCTTAAAACCGAAAATGCTACTAAATTCACCCATGCGTTTCTGAGACAATGGTCACACTGGCCACTTTTCAATATTTTTGCTGTAACTTGAAAACTAAGCCGAATTTGACAATTTTACATATAATACATTTTGTTCAAAATTAAATTTTCTATTGGAATGGATAGTTCAAAAAATTTTACGAAAAAATTTAAGCAGGAAAAGTTAACAAAAATCACCTTAAAAAAAATCAAAAAATCAAGGATAACTAAATTTTGTAATAAATTGTGCATAACTTTTTTTGAAGCAAAGATAGGGTCAAGACATGCACGGACAAAATAAAGTAGAGACTAAAGGCTTTAATATGGCATGTTAAAAAATTAATATTTGTTCAAAATTGACAGAGATATTCCCATTCAAACCCTATCACTTCTTATAATTTTTCGCATTTTTGGCCTGAAAGTCCCTTTTTCGGTACAATATGGCAAATTTCACTTTTGTAAAAATGTTCAAAATCAAAATTTTGATATAATATGACATAAGAACTATAGAGAATTTATAAAAAGGATGTACTAAGTTCGCAATTTCGTTTTTCGGCTGTTTTTAAATGCTTTCAGACCTACAGACCGAACGGCTGGTCCGATTAACATAAGATTTGGTAATAGGTGCTAGGAACATTAAATTTGTCATAAAGTACCAAAAAAATAGGCTTTCGGGCGAAAACTGCGAAAAATGATAAGAAACGGTAAAGTTTGAATGGCTTATCTCTGTCAATTTTCAAATAATATGGATTTTTATGTCATGTCATATTAAGGCCTAAATGTACGTATACGTAAGTGGAGTACACTTTACTTTGTTCATGCATGTCTTGAGAGTATCTTTGCTCCGAAAAAAGTTATGCGCAATTTAGACAAAAATTTAAAAATCTTTGATTTTTTTTATGTTGGTTTTTGTTTACTTTTCCTGCTTAAATTTTTTGGACTATCCATTCCAATAGAAGATTTAATTTTGATTAATTTTATATGTAACATTTTTCAAATTCGGCTTAGTTTTCGAGTAATACCAAAAATACTGAAAAGTTGCCAGTGTGACCATTCTTGCAGAAACGCATGGTTGAATTTAGTAGCATTTTCGGTTTTGAGCATGCTTATGGGCCAATCAAACATATTCAATAATAAAAACCCTTGCACGTAATTGTTCCTTTATAAAAGGTCTATTCAATAGGCTATTAATACGTTGTCCAAAGGAGCTAAAATTTTCTAAATAAGTTGTCTAGATCCTCAAGGACAACATATCAAATTTTTGGAAATCCACCCACTGCCACGCCTTCTTTTCTAATATTTGAGTTTTACCCTTAAAACGTTGCCCTTGGGAGTTAATATTTGTAAAGATATCTAGAGCCTAAGAAACAACATAATATTTTTGGAAATCCTCCCACTTCCACGCCTACTTTTCTTATATTTGAGTTTTCTCCTTCATAATTTGCCTTAGAGAGCTGAAATTTTGTAAATGAGTTGTCTAGAACTTAAAAAATATTATACAAAATTTTTAAAAATCCACCCACTGCCAAGCCTACTTTTTTTGGATTTGAGTTTTATCGCTTTTCAGTTTTTCCAGAGGGTTTGAATTTTTGTCAATAAGCTGTTTAAAACCTTAACGTTACCTGCACATGAAATTTTAAGAAATCCACCCACTGCCACACCCATTTATTTGAGAGCTGACATTTTATAAGTAGCTGCCTATAGAAATTGAAATTTTTATTTTCATAATAAATAATGTAGATATCTATACAATATAAATGTAGTTTAAACTTTTTATTAAAAGAGATAAATGTTTCTTAGTTTCTTTTTTTTCAATAATTATTATTATTATTATTGAAGTGAATTGCAAATTACAGTCATAGGTTTACCTGTGATTTAAAAATCACAAAGTCATGACTCAACTCTGAAAAAAATTTGCAGACATTTTATGTTTCAGCAGTACCAAAACAACGATAGGAAATATTGAAAAATACTTGGAAAGTGTATGCAGTGATTCCGAAACAGTGAGAAGTTCGGAGATAAATTTCGATCAAAATAACGAACCACTATTGCAGCTACTACACGCAACATGTATAGTTATTACTTATTATTTGCCTGAAGGGAATAAAATGCTCCAACATAAAGGTAAATATATTTTATTGACATTTGACAGCGCCTCAAAGGCTCACATTTCGTACCAAAAACTTTCTTGATACCTCTCATAGTTTTATAGATACAACCTTTCAAAGCTGATAAGATTAACGTTACATATTCTCGGAAGTCGATTTGGAAGTTGCTGTTGATATCTTTAAATCTCTGCATAGCACCGATTTAACTTTTTTTCTGAGAGAATTGAGATGAGTTCATAAATAACAGAACTGCGGTGTCTGATAACGTTATACGAAAAATTCCTATAACGTGTGAAATTCTTTATAAATGATGGGGAAATAATAAAAAAAAAAATATAGACTCGGAAATATTGAAATTCTAGAACTAACCAGAAAGATTCTAATTTCTGTAGCATTGTTAAAAGTACGAAATCTTTTGTTTCCAGACTGTTTTCTTTGACAAATAGTACCCAAGGTAGCCTTGAGGGTCCAAAGGGTTCTTACAACAGTTTTTTTTGTTACTCCAACTGTCGGTTTTATTTTGAGCATTTTTGTTTTATTGTAAGCCGCTGTCTATACCTACAAGTTAAAGTTTACACGTTAACGAGTTACCTCACGAGCGGTTACTTTGAGCTTGGCGAAATATTTTTTTATTTCTTTGAGTCTCTCTTAGTGGTTGATGAGTTAGCTAGGTATATATAACCTCATCCATTTTCGTAGATAAAAAGTCTTATAAAGTTACACATCTTTGATTAGCGTTTAGGCTAGGAGGGTCAGGAAATTCGAAAGTTATCTTAATTGGACCATAAAGTAGATGAAGATTACTCAAACAAAATTAAATAGGTTCGGGTTTTAAGCACTTATTGATTATGCGTACTTTTACACATTTTGTTTGTATCAAATATGTACAAAATTAAAAATATTTTTGACTGAATAACCGAAGTCTTTAGCTTAAGCTTCTCATATTACGTCGATAAATAGAAATCACACAATCACACTGAAAAAAGGGAATAATAAATATTCTTGAAATTTGAATTTTCTAGCTAAGGCTATTTAGCGTAATCATTTTTGTATTCACAAGGCCCATTGACTGGACGTATGCGCTGAGCGCAACTTTAGCGTTGGTGACGGAAAATAATATTTTTTTTAGTTTTATGTGTTTTTTTCAGTGGGCTTTTTTCAAATGACGTCAGTAGCGTAGCTACCGCGGTATCAGCCGTATCAATGATACGGGGCCCCCGAGATAAAAGGGCCCCACGATAAAGAAGACTCGATGTGTGTTAGAAATTTTTCATTGAGATGAATACGACACACAATGTCGATTACAATTTTAAAATGTACTTATTTTTTTTGCATGCGTCTTTTCGATAGTTTTTCCTACGTAGGTATCCTAATCCTACCAACCAAATCGGCCGAAACCAGAAAAGTCGCAACCACTTTGTTTTTTCATTGGAACGCGTGCCATAATCCAACAAAATTAGACGAAAATATGGCAAAACTAGAAAAAAATTCTTACAAAACTGAATTAAGATGTGTTGGTGTTGGTTTAACGTCTTAAGCATTTAATAAAAATTTCCTACTCTAAAGTCTTAATTTGAGCTGGGACTTATATTTTTAGGGGAAAGCAAATGTTAATATGCACTTAAAAATTGCTTGCTCTTTATCATACAAATCAATAGTTTAGAGAAAAACCTGCAAGAACTTCATGACCAGTTAAGTCGAAAATATTTATTAAAATTTCATTAGAGCAACAGATTTTGAGAGAAACGTGCCACACTACGAATGCGGCACACTAGGGTAAATGTAAATACTGAGCATTTTACCGTGTTTTTCCTAAAAATCTCTGCTCTGCCGAAAAAAGTGTTATAACCTTTTATGTGTAGAACTTTATGAGATAAAATTAAAATCTTTCCAAAAAATAAACGGTTTTTAAGGTAATTATAAAAACTGTATTTCGTCCCTTTTACCGTACAAATAAAAGGCAATCATTAAAACGCCATAACTTTAAGACTGAAGCTAAGATTAAACGGTCAACGTTAATGGTCAACGCATTGACTCCTTGACGTCATCAGAAACATCGTCAATATACTTTCAACGTTGACCGCGTCAACACAAGAAACGTTGACATTCACACAAACAACGTGTTATATGTGTTCCCTCATCTGTCAAGCTATTATAACCATCGATGTATTAAAAATCCTCAAAAAAAAAAAAATGCTAAATTTTCTAGATTGATATGAAGCTCAACGCAAGCTACGTTGACTTGGCAGAAAATTCTGCTGTGTCAAAGTAAGAATACAGTCAACGCGTTGGTGAACGTGTTCTAACTTTGTTAACAGTGTGATCACACGGCCAATGAAATAATCATCGCATTGACCCTTAAATTTGTGCCAACGATATTGTCAACGCAGCCGTCAACGCTTCAAAAGTATTCCTTAAATAGTATTCAAATTTGGGACAGAATTTGACGTCACTTTGACTTGAGAGTCAACGCGTTGAACATTTCCGTTGACCGTCTCATCGTAGCTTAACTTATATAAGTTCCAAGATTGATACTTTTAAAATAAGTTGATGTTAGTATATTTTGCAGGAAACGAAAAAAGTAGTGCCATTGTCATTAAAAATTTTTGATACGGGGCCCCCGAAGTGCTCGCTACGACACTGAATGACGTCCAAACTTCTTCTATGTTCTGAAGCTTTCGTTGAGTTCGTTGAGCTCCTGGTGGATGCTTTTGGGGCAGAACCTGACTCCTAAAAATTCTCAACTCAAGCTTTGATTACTTTGCATAATAGCGCCAGAATGCCCTGTAATACGCCTTCGTGGCAACAGCCAGGACCGTAGTTAGAGTCAAATTTCAGGTAGGACAGCGATGGAAACAGGTAGGGCTGGATTAAAATTTTACCTGATGTAATCTGGCACAAATTTTGACTTATGATTGGATGACTGGATCGTACGAAATTATTCTTTTGGTTCAAGGCCTTATAGGCATTGAAGATGGTTGAAATAAAGTTTTTATAAAAAAAGTACTAACAAAATGAATTTTTTCATTGACTGTCACTGAAATTCTTTTAGTTTAGCATTTGTGTTTTCTTGCATAGAACTGTCTTAGTGATTTTCTTTGGCAAACTGTAAGCTGACGCTGACGATGAATGATAAATTTCGTTCACACAACGGACATTCTTTGACGAAATTTTTTTTCTCACCACCAAGCTTAGTTTGTTTTGAAGAATTGTATACATACATGTTTTATAACAACAAAAATGAGTTTGAAAAATTTCGGAATGGATAGTAGGTACATATTTTCAAAAAGTAGCTACAAGCTACAAAATTAGAAAAAAATTGTTCGAGCAACTAAAAAATACATTATAGAAATAAACCAAAAATAAGAAAAATTTTCTCAAAAACATTTTGAAAAAATTCGACAAATCGAAAAAAAAACAAAACTGTTGTACGCAGCTTCTCATTCAAGAGGAGCTACAACAAAGATTTGAATTTCTCATCTAGGGAACAACGGCTCTGAACCAAGTTTTGAAGCAAATTGATATACTCTATTATGATCTAGCGTTTAGCTCGATGTATATAGTGGACGCATAGAGGTTCACAGACGCACAGACGTACAGACATAAACACGCAAAGACCGGTGCACTGTGGTTCAGGGGCGGACAAAAAAGGTATCGAATGATTGATTTTTGACATTGCAGTTTGATCAAGTAATAGTTGAAGCCTTACAATACATTTTTTTCTTTAAAGTTTCTAAATATAAAATCCAGATAAATGAAATTTCAGTGACTTTGAAGATAAAAATGAGCATGTTTTAACAATTATATTTTTAATTAACTGATTTTTTGACTATTTGTTATTTTCCACCATCTGTATCGATTACAAACAAAGTAAGCTGCTTATTTCTGCGAACCTTCCAAAACACCGAGCTTATGTCTTTAAAATCCTTGCCCTAAATTATGGAAAAACCAATACGAATGTTACTTTTGGAGCTAGATTTTTGTATTAGTACCCTTTTCATTTTTCATTCGTAAGACAATTTTAAGGAGCTATAAAATATTCAATTTATGACTTCCTTAACTACCCTTCACTATCGTTGTACTACTTCTCTCTAACACACCTCTAAAAATTGGGCGTGGTGAAAAACTTTTAATCATTTTATTTCCAATAAAGGCATTTTCTACACAATTTATTCTAGGTACCTTTTTTCGGGCTTTTTTTTATAGGAAACTATATATGTATTCTTGTTTGTAAAGAACGCCCTCAAAAGTGGGTGGGCTAATATTTTCTATCAAGCTTTGTTGCTTTATTCTATTAGGGCATTTATTTTATTTCATACCAACAACTGTCAAAAAATTAAATTTGTGTCAAAAACGTCCGATTGGGCGTGGAAAAAGTTTTGTATAAAAAAATTGTAACAACTATTCTAAAAATACACCCCTTAGTTAAATCAACTTTCAACGATTTGATGGCCTATTTTAAAAAGTAGGCGCGTGTGTGGGCGGAAATTTTATCTTATGATATTCTTTATCCTGAAAATTTCATCTGAATCGGTTGACTGCTTCAGATTTTATAGATTCAAGATCACCTTGTCTTGTCTTATCTTGTCCCACAATGCCCTTCCGTAGCTACGGCCCTGGCAACAGCGCGTTGAAAACCGACCCACTGATTCACGTTTACCAAATGACAGGAACCTATGAACATAACAATATAACTATCGCCTTTCTAAAAGCTCTTCAGGGCTGTCACTATAATTTTCGATTTTCACTTGCGATTAAAGGTACTATAAGGCAAGTTTTGGATTCGTGCAGAAAAAAATTTTGAGATAACAATCAAACATGATATTACGATGATAGAGAACACCAAAAAAGTGGGTGGCACAATTCTGTCTGTCTGTCTGTCTGTCTGTCTGGTTCGTCTACAGCCTAAACGGCTCGATCGATTTTCTTCAAACTTCTCAGAGAAAAACGTCAGGTAAATAATTAACCTGGGCCTTGTTGAATTCACGAGGTGCACAATCTTATACAAAGTTACTGACATTTCAGAAATTTACCTGATTTTAGTAACCTTTTATTCAGTACAAAATCAACCTGGCGGACTTTCTTGCCTTAAGCAGGTTGATTTAAGAAGATGACCTGTAATTTAAACACTAATTTCTTGTACATAAGAAATTTTAACAAGAATATAGTGTCAATTTTAACCAAGGTCGTGTTTTTCTAACACTGTATGATATGAATTTCTGTTTTACTACATATCAGGTTGAACTAACATTTAATGTGTTTTTTTTACCTGTTGTATTTTACCTGACCTCATGTTAAAAAGCACTCTGCCAGTTCATTCCAGCGTGACACAAGTGCTGAAACGCACACACACTGACAATTTAAGTAAAACGATTTGAATTTAACCTGGTCTCCTGTTAAAGAAGCAATCTGCCAGTTCATTTAAACGTGACATTAGCGTTGAAACGCACACACACAGGCCATTTAAATAAAATTATTTGAATCTTACCTGGCCTCCTGTTAAAGTAGCACTCTGTCAGTTCATTTAAACGTGACACTAGTGCTAAAACACACACACAAGCCATCCAATGAGTTTCAACTAAGGTATTGATATTTGGCACCAGTTTTTTGTGTAGTGAATTGGCCCAGTGGATGAGTGATATCTCCGTGTGTGAAAGGTTCCCAGTTCAAAACTGAAGTAAGTATCACAAATAATTTTTAAATTAAAATAAATAAATAATAAATTTCTATATGTACTTTCAGAATAATGCTTACGAGTTGAGCGATAGACAGCGCAAGAGACGGCTCTTAGACGTATAAATTCATGAATTATGCCGGATTTACTCGATTGAAAAAACTGCCAGTATAATGACAAAAGCAACAAAAAAAGAATGGACAAATTAATTATTTTTGTCATTATAGTGGCAGCGTTCAAGTCGTGTAAATCCGGCATTATATACAGGGTTGATATAACATTGAAACCTGTTAAATTAACTATAGGTTGTCAGGTTAAACTAACCAGATTTTCATGTTAAAATTACAGGGCATTGAATATTTTGTCAGGTTAAATTAACTATATTTGCAGGTAAAATTTACAGGATTACAGTGTTAAATTTTCAAATCAGGTATCAGGTTAAACAGTTAACCTGATCTACCGAGTTGAAAAATAACAACCTGAAAATCAGGTATGATTGGCCAGAAATTGGTTGATAATACCTGCTTTTTTCTCTGAGTGTAGTAGTTTTTGGTGATTCTGCCGACACGTTTTTTTCATTTTTTTTTCGAACCATACATTTTTTTTCGGCAAATTTACTTAGTCGTATTTTTCTCAAAAACGGCTCGACAACTTTTCTTAAAAAAAATTCAATACATTTATTTTAGTAAAGGCTTTCTTTGGGTGGAAAACCATTTTTCAAAAATGGTTATTAATGGTACCCCTTGGAGGTACCATTTTTTTTTATTTTTGATTTTTCTTCAAAATGGTATGACCGACTTCAATTATTTTTCTTATACAGAAGCTTCCAAAAAATGTTAATAGTTTTGTGCACCAACATTTTTGAAAAATATTTTTTGGATTTTTAAAAAGTACTTCAAAATTTTTTTTGGAAAATCAAATATTTCGAAAACGGCATCATAGATTTTTTTGAAACTCGATATTTTAAGACTTTTTTAGTACTCTCTAAAAAATTTTACATTTACGAAAAAATGACGGTACCTTCCATACAAAAGTGAAAAAACCGCAAAGGAAAATATTTGTTTGCGTACAAACGACTCCAACGATTTTGATTAAACTTTGTTCGTATACTAAAATTAGTACGATCTACCATCAAAAATTATAAAATTTTACACATACCAACTATTAGTAGTACCTGTCATAGAACGTATTTTTTTATTTTGAGTTTTCTCGTTATCAGCTTAACGGATTTAAATAATTTTTTTTATATACAAATTTCAGATAAGATTAAATAATATTGCATAATTTTCAAAAAAAAAAGTTTTTGGATTTTTAAAAAAGTTTCAAACTTTTTTTTTGAAAATTCGATATTTCAAAAACGGGTTGACAATTTTTTTTTCAAATTTTGTTTTTATATACACATAAATATATAGCTTAAATCTGAAAAACCAAAATTTGTTCTTAAAAATGTTTTAAGAATTTTATATATAAAAAATTAATTTAAAAAAAAACCGCTCCAACGATTTTAAAATTTTTTTTCCCATACAATCATGTTCCACCATGAATTAAGATGGCGTACTTTTTTTCAGCTCAAACTGTCAAAAGAGTTGTTTTATTAATTTAAATGTCGTATTTCATGCTTCTCTACATTTTTCTCTCATAATTTCCATGTTTGTATATACAATTTTCTTAAACTCGCAGTGTCTTGAACATAAGAGCAAGTACGTGCGACCCAGTCGTGCATTTTATTTCCATTTCTCTGACCCACCCTGTACAATTTCCTAAAAAAAACTATTTTAAGAGAAAAACAAATTATGTATTAAAAAAGAAAACAACGGCAATTCCGAGCTTGGATGGTGCACTTATTTAAGGAAAAGTCCAGTACGGTTTTTACCACCCAGAACACAATAGTTATAGTCTAAGAACCGACAGCAAATTTTGGGAGTGGAGGTATATAACCAAAATCGGAGTATGAGGGATTATAGGTACATGTATCATGATATCAAGTACCAAAGTCTGGCAGGTTTTGTTTTCAGCCTTTGGGAGGGGTGGGGGGCTAAAAAGTGATGGATCCTCTGATTTATTTTCAGGGTAATAACCTCTTTAATTCATTTTTGATATGAGGATATCATTTCCTGTCATTTTTTCTAAGCATAAACACCTTAATCTTGACGGTCCGATTAATAGAACTCAAGATATAATCATTTTACGTGAACCTTATCATCCCTTTTTTGGAGATTTTCAGCAAATCAAAAAATCAACAAATAAAGTCTCCACAATAAGGTTTGCTTAGAAAGGTTAAATCATGGGTCTATTTATCGGATCACCAAGATAAAAGTGTTGGGGCTTAGGGAAAATGACAGAGCATGATTTCCTATTTTTAAAAGTAAATTGAAGTGTTAATGACACTACCATATACATAAATAGGAAACCAAGCGGGTTTTAAACCCCCACCCCCACCAAAGGCTGAGAAAAAACCTGCCAGACTTTTATATTCCATATCACGATACATGTACCTTTAATTCCCTCGTACTCTGATTTTGGTTATACCTCCACTCTCAAAATTTGCTGTCGGCTCTTGGTCTATTAGAATCTGAACTGGAACTCTCCAAACATTCCTAATTTTGAACACTCTTTAGCATGACAACTTAAACTGAAGCATACCATTGAAAATGCGTTAGTTTTTTTTGAAGCCAAGGAAATCTATTTTTCAATAATTTAATTTTTGAAAACAAAATATAATTTTTAATGAATTGTTTGAAAAAAAAAATATATTTTTCAAAATTGTTCTAATTTGGCAATGTTCAAGTTATAAAAAAATTAATTTGATTATTAAAAATCACAAATTTTTAAGATCAATGTTGTTTGAAATTTAATCTCTCACAGGTTTGGAAAAAGACTATTTCTAATCAAAAACAAATATCTAGATTCTAGACCAACATTTCCTTAAAATTCAAGGTGGTACTCAAAACTACAGCACATTCCGATCGAAAATCATACGACAAACACAAAATAAATAATGACATAAAACACCTAATAACATCTTAGTAAAAGTGAATTTTGAATTCTGGATAAAATAAAAATAGTTATAATTGAAATTTGGTTTGGATTTTAATTCATTAATTCAAGAAAATTTAAAAAGTAAATAATGAAGTTTTCACCTATAAAACTGGTAAACTGAATGAAATTTACTTTTCTATATTGAAATTTTGTTAGGATTGGAACCTACAAAATAACTCATGAAATTCTATAAGGAGTAGGTTTGATTGATAAACAAATTGAAATTATCACAGTCATTTTGTTTTCAATATAATGCTACTAGAGTGTAATTTTAGATATATACGTTGATCGCAATAAGTGTTCTGATTAAACATTGATTAAGAACAAAAAATGTGCAGTTTGTGGTCAAATTGGTTACTTGCAATATTTTGTATGTTTTTGTTTATCACAAATATGCTTTAATCTTGTCTAACAAGGAATTCCTACAAATCTAAAAAAAAACACATGTCTAAATTCGCCTGATTTTGTTTTTCTCTTAATTTTTATTCTACAATATCTACTTATTTAATTATTCTACATGTATTGTTAAGAGTATTTCTATGGTACATTTTAAAATTCTAAAAAAAAACTGCTGAGTATGAAATAATAATCAAATGTTTACTATAGTGTTTGATTATATATTACATGTTTTTTTTTTATTTTTAAAATTAAAACAAAACAAAATTAATGCAAAATAATAAATAAATTAAATTTTAAATATATATTTATTTAAGTATTTTATATTTAATTAATAATTTATACTTACATTTTATTACGTTCTTCTTCTATTTTATATTTTTTGGGGATGAAAGAAATATATATTTAATTGTATATATTCTCTATAGTAACAAAATACGGAACAACAATTTTCTGTAGATTTAGTGGTTGGTGGTTGCTTTGGTTTTTGTTTTAAAATTGGAATTGCTTGGCTAAATGTCTATGTTTTTAATTTTTTGTTTTGTTTTTGTTTGAATTTTTTTTTATTTTCGTTACACTTGGTTTGCTACATGTATCATGGCTAATTTTTAAAACTTTTTTATGTAATTTTTTTCTGGTAGGTAGGTATAGGAGTTTAAATTTTTGCTTGTATTCGAATCTATTCCAATGCGCTTATTCCGTAGAAGTTAAGTCAAGAGAGAAAAATATGTGTGTGATGGAATGATGTGAGAAGAGTATTTCTGACGAATTTATACTAAATGATAAGTCGGCCAAATGATTTAACCCGTTTTTGCCCTTATTTAATTTTTTTGTTTTCGAATTATACTTCCAATTTGTTGAGTTTTTTTTTAACTTTTTTATGTCGACTCTTTGGTTTAAATTTTGACGATTGGCAGCTATGGTATAAATTTTGGGTTAAAAATTAGGGCTTTGAATAGTTTTTTTTTTTTTGGTTAGCTCTTCTGTTTTAATTTTGGTTGATTTTGTAGTGCTTCATGAACTCTGATTTAATATATAATATTTTTTGAATGTCGTTTTTTTTTCTCTTCTATTTGTTCCTTATATTTTCAAATTTAATTCTGCAGTTTAATTTTTTTTAATATATAATACATGTATATATGGTTTTTTTGTATATATATATTTATATGTTTTTTTGGGGGATTTGTTTTGTTAAATAAATATGTATATATATGTGTGGATTTGAATTTTTTTTTGTTAAATTTTTATTTTATTTTTTTTTTTAATTCTTATTTTGTTTTTATTTTTTAAATAATTTTTTTTATTATGATGACATATCACTGCATGACACATTTTCCCTCTATTTGAGTTTTTAGCTCATTTACTTGCGTTTCTATTTGATTTTTCAGTTCTGTAAAAAGAAATTGAGTAATGGAAACAGCAATAAATAAGCGTGTTATTGTAGGATAAACTACAATAGTTTAAATTTTAATATTTTAATTATTATATTAAAAAGTTATGTATTGTTTTTTTTTCTTATTTAAATATACCATATATTTATGCTAGTTAAGATATATAGTATACACCTAGGTAGGATCACAAGTTTTATAATTTTTATCGTGGATTTGAAGAAAATTTTTATATCATTTGTGGTTTTTTAACTAAGCTTTATATGGACTTGTTTGATGAATATTATTAATAGCCAAATGATTATGACTTACAATTACGTGTATTTTCTAGCTAACAAGATTTTGTTACTATCCATAGCTTCATAAGAATTAAATTATTGTTCAAGAACTATCAAAACAAAAAAATGACGAATGAATAATTGTGCTAATGGCGTTCTTCAGGACGTTCTTAGTTCAAAGGAGCTTTACTAAATTATTCACTGAAAATTATTTAATAACCTTCACATGGAAGGACATTCAATGTTTTTCTTAATTTGTTAATATAGGGACAACTAAGGCATCACGTACTGATTGCCAATTGACAACTTAGGGCCAGTTTTTCAGTTCAGGATTTGGCTCTCAGTTAAATCAGAGATAGCTAATCTGGAAAGTAGATTAACCCCGAGTTAGCTCAGGAACAGTTTTTTCAGTTGAGGGTTGACTTTATCTATCAGTTGTCAAAAATCTATTGTCATCGATGTGCGTCACTATAATAGGTATCAGCCTCCTACGCCTTTCACGCATCAAAATAGAGATGTCGCCGCAACAGAATTGAATTACTTTCACTATCAAAATCGAGATGGCACCACAGCTGAAAAGGTCTTCTATTTGGTCCATGAGCTTACTCACCAAATTAGATGAGTTAACTCGGAGTCAACTTGCGATTTCAATTGACTGAAAAACACGCTTATGGTTTATGGAGTCAACTCAGGTTTAACCCTGGGACTAGGACCACACTGGGGCAAGATACCCCAATAACCGGAATTAATTCAGCAGATGGGTCTGCTTTACTGAAAACATTTTTTTTTAGTTGAAGTACCATAAAAATTAATAGGAAAACCAAAATTGAGTTTTAGAATTATGTTTTGATGCTTATTACCGATGGTGTTTTGTCCGCACGTTAATGGTGTTTTTGTAGATATCTATTTTTGTCCGCACGTAACTCCTCAACCACTGAACCGATTACAACAAATGATACAGCATTGGATTCGGCTTGACGGCACAATTAACAAGGGGTACCTGAATTTTTTTTAAACCAAAATGGTGGCTTTTAGGCGGGAAATAGTGATTTTGGGAATGTATGTGTATTCGAGTGTCCATTAGGCCGATTTTGAAAAATTATACCTCATTGGATTTGTCTTGATGACGTGAGTAAATCTAAGTACATGAAATTATCGAAAAAACAAAATGGCGGATTTTTGGCGGCAAATTGTGGGCCTATGTTCGTCTATTCGTTAGTCCTTTCGGAACAATTCAACGACAAAACCGATTGTGATGAATGATTTGGCGTTGAACTAGTCTTGGTGACCCGATTTACACTAGGTCATAGAGTTCTTGAAAAATCAAAATTGCTGAAATTATATAATTTAGGCCTTCAGCTTGTAATATATGTTGTTAAACCATAAGAGAGCTTATTAGGCCTTAGTAGTTCGATTCCTAATCAGGGCTGCCAGCTCAAGAAGCACTTGTGTAGTGCAATTTCAGAATTCTTGTAGCCCAAAATCGCTGCCCGAAATGTAGCCCAAAACTAGCCAAAACTCATCTAAAAAATCTAGGATTACTTATACATTCCATTATTTTCTTGTTTTTTGGAATAATTTCCAAGGACAAATCCTTAAAATCTGGACGAACTTAAACATATCGTTGACCTTATGTAACGAATTTTCTTAAAAGTTATAAAAGTAATATGAAATTGGACTCCTTTTTTCAAATTCTTGTCGTAAATTAAGGAAAAAGATAGCCCAATTTATGATAAATAGCCCAATCTGACAACCCTGTTCCTAATCATAACTCGGTATTACGCATATTTTGGTAACGTTGCAGTTAGTTTTTTTATTTTTTGTTTTAATAATTTGTTGTTTTAGTTTTTTTATGAAAGAATTAAAACAATTTTTCAAAAAAAATTTGAATTTTGTTTTCAGTGTTTGGAGCCCTGAATCTCTCATGAGCTCATACAACTCCATTCGAGTATAAAATATACTGTTCGAATGTGAACCTACAGCAAAAAGGCTTTTTTTGTGAAAAAACATTCAAAATTTCTGAGGTACTCTACTACAGAAACCTCAATAAAAAAAAATGGTGTACATATGAGCACCAGATTCTTTTTTCGCACAATACAAGAGACATTAAACTATTTTTACAAATAAAAATCTCGACATAGAAACGTCTAGAAACCTACTTTTGCTCTAACTATACGTGCAATATGCCCTTAATTATAAATATCACATCATTTATATCCCATTTATATTGAAAAAGGAAAAATAGAACCTTAAAATATATTTAGAAATAAAGTAAATACTTGAAACTATTGATTCCATATTGTTTTTTAGTTTTCACGTTATTAAAATATATATAAACAAAAGCCAGCTGATAACACTACTTATTTAACACTTGTCTTAAGAGTGAATGAAATGTGACTTACAATTCAGCCTTACGGAGTAAAAAAATTACTTAAAAATATAACTGTTTAAGCTAATGAAAGCTTAGAATGTGTGCTTACGGGAAAACCAGTTTTCATTTTCATCTCTTACAATTTTTTTTTGAGTTTATTCCGATTCCTTCATATGAGTGGGCCCACTGTGGGACGGTCTCACAATGAAAAACTGACCCTTTGAGGATGAACTTTCATGCTTCTAGTCTGTAGACCATCATAGGGCAGCCTTAAATATTAGGGAGCACCTGTGGTATCAACCGTTGTATCCCTGTTCTCCAAACTTAAGGTTTCGTTCCGGAAGGCATTTTTAATTCTTGAAAAGATTGCCAAGAGGGACCCTGCTGGTAAAATCAGGACCAGAAAATTGTTGAGGATTGCTATCTTTTCAATAGAACACTGTTAAGCTATACATGGCTTGAGACGAGACAAACCAATCTTTAAAGAGGAGCAAACTTGGCGGCCCGAAAAAGGCGAAAAAGGACCATCTCCAAGAGCAGAGTGTCAGGAAACTCTAAGTGCGGTTGTTAGAAATGAACTTCAACTATCGGTTGTTGATAAGTAATTCAAAAACAGTATTAGTTCTGCTGGCAGAATGAAACGCCATCGAAGCTAAGATCTCGGAGATATGGTGTTTTCTTATACTTCAAGTACCTACAAACATATATCGACAAACAAAGCCCATCCCTAGTCTAGACTTTGATCATAATTCTCAGGGGACACAGAGTAATTTAGCACACAAAATCTCTAAGAATTTCTTTAGTTTCAGTATATAATCCATGACTGCAAAAGGATGGCTTTAGGTTGATAACCTAAAGCAACCAAAAGGTTCGCATTTGGCATATCCTCCCAGTGGCGCTAAGCCGAGTGGATAGGAGTTGATCCGTGTTGGTATTCTTCAGAGGCTAAATTCGGTGATTTCGATACACTGGGTGGTAATCAAGTAGCGCAGACTTCTTTCAGCATTTTACAAAGTCATTTGTCATTCGAACGTGCAAATGAAGAAAGTGACAGAGTTGAAAAAGTGAGGAACTGACCTTACTGGAATACCACAAAAAAAAATGAGCCTCAGTTCTGCCGACCTTTGCAGCGATGAAAAAGCACATGGATACCTTACACTTCATATGGCACTATCCAGCACTCTGTCATTTACCTAGGGAATCATTTCTTCGAAGACAAAGAGGAACTTTCTAGAACTTCGACTCATAGAATTATGAGCTTCGTTAATGCCTCTAAATGGCTTGACTGCTAACAGAACACATAGGTTTTTACATTCCTAGGGTATCAAAATGAATGTACATAGATCTAAGTGTAACAGTAACAAGATCAACTGTCAGCCTTTCTACCAAGCCTAACCTTGGGAACTGAAGGAAAAACCAAAATGTGTGTCCATTTTGTGTAACACTGTTATGCCTCAAGCTGATCAAGATTTTAATAATACTCAGGTTTCAACAGTCTCAGAATGCAAACTAAGTATGCAATGTACGTTTACCATCCTGAACTCTGAATGAATGCCCATCATCGAGTAGCGGCTTTCAGTAAACTATATTGAATTCCACTCTTATCTTATACGACCAGTGATACCTATAAGAACCCAGGGTAAGATTTGGTTCGATTTAAGTGAGGTTCCTTCATCAGCCATTTTGTTATCGTAAATTTCACGGTTTTCTGGGGCTTATAAAAAAAAAATTAATGATTGTGTTTCCCTGAGCAAATTAAGCTCGCCGGGTCATCTACCAACCAGATTTGACCAGTACGAAGGTTGAAGAAATGGCTTCGATTGCCACTAGCTGTCAATAGTTCACCAGACCAGTTCACACCTTTAAATTATGTTCTGCGACCTCAAAAGCTGCAAGGCTTAGAAGATTTATTGATCAATGTAGGTACTTATAGGTAGGTTATCTGAAAAGATACCTAAACCTCCCCGACTTTCATCTTGGAACTTGATCCGTAAGGAACAACTCATAGAATTATTTACGTTAAAGACTCAGTTGTCTTACCAGAATTCCCTGGTTCCCTGGGGTTAGGATTTCTGTTTCTGTGACAGGGTTGAACTCTATGGTGCTATGAAAAGTTATCTGCTTGAATGGCTATGCCACTGAAGTGCAATATATTTCAATGCCTGCAGTGGTGTTTTGTCTTGAGAAAAAATGAAAAAAGGCTACTTTCAGTTCAACTTGGGTGTGCTAACCAACTTTCGAGACGATAGTTACCCTACAAAGATGCAAAATAGGTAATCTTCAAGTATCTCCCGAATATTTCCAAGAGAATCAGCGTCGGAGCATAATAGGTTCTGCATCCTTGAAGGTTGGTAAGAAGTCTAGGGCCCAAACCACTTTTCTGCTTTCATGTTATTTCCAACATAATAACTCTCACTTATGTAATAATGACTTCAATGAAGCACGTGAGGGCAACATATAATAAGTCGCATATATCTTAGTGATTTTGGTAGAAGAAAAAACACTATGATCCTGGGATGACCTAAATCTTCTTTTGAGCCAGTCAGCAGGTAACTTTGTCTAATGACATGTGTGTGTGATTTGAGTCTTCGATTTGTATGATCCTCTAATTGAGATGTAGGCGCAGTCTCATTTGGACGTGTGTCTAAACGTAAACATGCTAATAAAAAGTCCAAAGTAAATAAATAAATTTGGTGGCGTAAAAGCTTGGTAGACAACCAGGGCCAACTATTTCAAACTTTAAAGTTATTACTGGCAGCGTGTTGTGCCCGCGAAATTGGGGGACCACAAAATTCTGCAGAAACCGACTGGTTAAGATTGAAGACACTTGTTTATGAGAAAAAATATCTATGGAGGATTTGTCACTTCTTCTCATCAAGATAAAAAAATTCACTATTAAATACTCCTGTGGCATTGAGTGAAAATATCGCAGTCGTTTGTGCTTCCAGTTTCAAAAATTTGAAGAAAATTCCACCGAAAAATCATCTTCAGTTATTGAACTCATTTTGGGTTTAATGAATCTATTCGTAAGCAAAATGTGGTAGTTTGAAAGAAAACAAGCCCAAATGTGGTTCTAGAGACTTCATTGCACCCACAAAATGTAGACGTCTAATGTTGATTTCATGTTTGAGGTGTGATTGGACCAGTATTTTTTCGTTGAAAAAACTGATCGCCATGGGGTGCCTTACCATGCCATGTTGGATGATTCTTTTTGACCAGAATTAGATGGATGAACATCACTGATATGTTATACTTCCTAGAAGATGCTGCCACACAGATTGTCAAAAAACTGATCTATTGATGGGAAAGATCGGTAATCGTGTAATCTCCAGAAATGGTCCGCTCGAATGGCGAGCTCGCTAATGCTTGATAACGCCGGCCGATGGATCTCCTTTTATGGAGCAACGTTAGCTCGTTTGCTTAACGTGTATATGCCATAAGTCAACAATGCTTCAGAAACTCAGGGAACGACATCGAACATGAAATTGCCTGGATATGGCTGATATGAGCAAAAGAATGGTTGAAAATTGGCTCTTAAGAATCTATCGCTTCAAATGTGCTCGAAATGATCATGTGAATGTGATCGAGTTCCATTCTTAAATTAAATATGTGTCTTGAAAAGAATTTCGGTCCGATATCTCAGCTTTTCTGTTTATTATTTATATGAATACAAAATTTGTATGCCCTAATTGGAAAACCTTTTAAAAAAAGGATAAGACCCAAATCAAGCTTTTATTTGGTGTACATATTCGCATCCATTAATCCACGATTAAAGTTGTTGGCAATTGAAATCGCTGATAAGCTGATTTGAGTTGATGAGTGCCATTTAAAGAAAGAAATTCAAAATTTGAAGACAGCTTCATTGCACCTGAACATGCTCAAAAATCCCTATGTAGTTTGGATACATTCTGATTTCATTATGAAGAATGACTATAAAAGTCCTTTATGTTCGGAAATTCTACAAAGCTTAGCTTCCATACCTCTGCACTTAAATTGTTTTAGAGCTGAAAATAACTACATACTTTGTGTAGTACATTAATGTAAGGTTACATGTTAATTTTTGTATTTAATTTACATGTCCATAAAATGTGAGTAGCACATTATATTTAATATTTTTCATCACACGTATAAAAATCATAGAACTTGTGATCCAACCTACGTACATGAAGGATAGTTTTTTTAAGAGGGAAAAAGCATTTTCTATTCAATAGCACACATGGAAAATGAAAGAAAATAAAATTAAGTGCGAAAATAAATGTATAGTTAAAAAAACAACAAAATAAAAAAGTTGAATAAAATGCAAATGCAATGAGGAAAATTTGAATTAAAAAAAATAGAAAAGTGAAAATTAATTGAGCATAAAAGGAAAAATATATACATAGGAGAAGGAGGAAGTGATTTGATTTTATAATTTTAATTTTCTTTTTGAAGACTTTAAACAGAAATGTGAATAAAGCAAAGAAGCAAAATACATTTTCATTTTCTTCTTTTATACTTATGTAATTATATTTGGTTTTCTTTGCTTTTTTTTTACATTTTGATTGGATTTATTAATTGGATTTTATTCTTTATTTCCTTTTTTTTTCATTTATAATTTTTGTTTTAATAAAAATAAACTCAAAGTAAAAGAAAACTATTTTAAGAAAAAGGGAAAATATAGTCAGTTTATTTAAAATATTTTTATTTTCTATTTTATTTTTCTTGTGTGAAAGAGCAAATTAATTTTTGTTCGAAAAATAAGGAAGATACACCATTTTAGTTATCATCATCATCATCATCATCGCAAACATGCCCCAACATTTGAGCCATTTAAAACAAAATACATATCCTGAGATAAAATATGATTATATTTTGAATCTCACAATTTTAATGTTAAAACTGAATACCTATTAATTAAGTTAAAAGGTTTTAACCCGTTAATGGCTAGAACGTCAAAAATTATTTTAAACATATTTTTTACATCGCATTTATGGTTTAAGGTTGAAAATAAATGAATTATTAAAAAAAAAAAAAAAAAAAAATGGCGCCCAACGGAAAGCATAATTTAGAGTTAGGTGAAGCCAGACAAATTCTAAAATTTAGAATTTGTCTGGCCCTTACCATACAATTGTCCACAAAAAAAGATTCTCGTTTATGTATGAACATTTTTACTTGGCTATCTGAAAAATGTACGAATTTAGAAGCTATAAAAGGCGTTGTGCATTTCCATACAAAATTTACTACAAATCAGAACATTAGAAAATGGGCCAGTTTATCAGTGCAAGATCATCTTAGTCTCGGGGTAAAACCTGAATTAACTCCAGAAAACGCGTTTTCAGTCGATTGAAATCCTAAGGACCCGTTATACAAACGTGGTTCAAATTTTGATCCGTGGTTCAAAGATTTTTACTGGCTGATTTAGGCGGAATTAAAGAGGATTAACGATGTTTCAAGGTTTAAGTATGTTATAGGAGCCAATTTAATACCTGATCCATCGTTGAACTTCAGTTAATTCAACAAAGTCAGGTACTTAAAATTGCTGAACCTCGAGATAAATATTTGTACAACTGGCCCTAAGTTAACTCCGAGTTAACTTGCCTTATTTGGTGAGCTAACTCAGGGACCAAATTCAAGGCATTTTCAGTTGTGGCGCCATTTTGATTTCGACAAGGAAGGTTAATGTCAGTGCAATTTTTCAGTGTCTCCATCTCTATTCCGGTGAATGAAAGGTGTGGAAGGGTGATATCCATAGTGTCGCACGTCGTCGGTGGCCCTAGATTTTTGCCAACTGAAAGATAAAGTTCATTCTCAACTGAAAGACCTGTTCCTGAGTTAACTCGGGGATAATTGATTATTAGGATATGCTCTGATTGAACTCAGAGTTAAAACTGAACTAAGAAACTGGCCCTAAGAGTTATGCAATACAGGTGTAATTTTTTGGAATATATAACTTGACGAAATCTTCAGACCATTTTTTGGCGTAATTAAAATTGAAATACATTGAAATGAATTGAATTACAAAAAGAAAAATTTTCAGTGTCACCATTTAACCACACAATAAAATTTTTTAATAGCAGCCAAGACTCTAAGGGCCAGTTTTTTCAATGCTGACTTAACTCTGAGTTCAAATCCTGCAAATTAACTAACTCCGAGTAAACTCAGAAACAGTTTTTCAGTGGATTATTAGTTTGTTTTGAGGACTAGCTAACTCTGATTTAACTCAGAACTGAAAAAATGGCCCTAAGATAACTTAACTTTTAGAGTTTAATTTTCACAAATTGCTCTCTGGCTGTAGTTACAAAAGAGTTGAAAAAGTTGTGAGCCACATTTTAAGAAGCCTGTAAGCGGCTGAATTTGCTTGCCAACGATAATAATTGGGAAGCAATACTCGCCAATTCTACAATTTCTGTGCCTGCGACTAGTACTCACACTTTGTTCACCATAATCTTCTAGCATGTTTTCCATCGAGCGTCCGTCGAACGCATTCTATTTGTGGGGACAATGGACAAATATAGGAATGATTTGGAATCCAAAACTTCAAATGAACGATGTGATCCGCAATGAAGACATTGTGTCTGTTCATGTGCAGCAGTCTGTTGAGTTAATTGGGAATTTTATTTAATTGGGATCTAATTCAAATGGAGAACTGCAGCGCGAGCAGGATTTTCATCGAGAAATGTCCCACTGCAGCTAAATACCGTATACGATACACTGATGAAGGCGATTGATGACGGATATGGGCAGTAGCGTAGCTAGATGGGCGAGGGCCCTGGGGCAGAAAATAAAATAGGGCCCCTTTACAGAAATTGATTCGTTTTTGATTAACAACAACAAAAAATGAGAAAGTTTAGAAGATAGGTATGTAATGTTATAGGAATGTTTTTGCAAAAACTGTCAGCATCATATGTCCGTAAGGCATATAATTTTTAAAGCTTAGCATGCAGTTTATTTATAATAGGAACGAAATTGGTAGCAAAGAACGGAAATGTTAGTGGAATGTTTCAAAAAATCGTTAATGAACCAATACATTTTTGTGGCCTTCATTGAAAAGTTCAGTTTTGCAGTACAAATAATTTGTTTTCCCTTTGAAAAAATAAAAGATCGATAAGAAATTTTAGCCTCAAATATTTATTTTCGAGTCATATAAAAACGTCTTTCGAAAAAGCCAGCACATCTCAGATTTTGCTCAAACGTTTTGAGATGCCCCTACCCCCTTTGAAACATTTAAAATTTGTTTTTTTAAGCTCGATCGTTCTAAAGCTCTAAAAATGTTTCTCTTAAAGATGTCAACACGTTTGAGATGGCATTTTAAAGCTGAAGTAAAGTAGTTTTTTGAGAAAAATAATTGAATTCACACAAAAATACTAAACACGCTGCTGGAACTCCAGTGTCTCGACTGTTGATATTTCTCAAATATTAAAGTGTATATATTATAGAAGAAATATAATTTAAAAAGCCCAGTTCACCACACTCTTTACACACAAAATATCTACTTTTTTGAGAAATTGCACTTTTTAGGCCACAATATGTGTTTGACTGAAGATAAAAACGTGAAGCTTTCAGGATATAGTACTAACCTTGAACTTCAAATCCTGGAAATTTGGTTTTGTTATTTTTATTTGCTGTGCGTGCATAGGTGGCTTAAGGAAGCAAAAATATAGGTCAATTGCAGTTTTTAAAAACCATTATTTTTTATGAAAATTACAGGATTTTGGACTTTAGTAGGAATAAGTGCAGTATGGCATGGGAATTTTGTGTGCGAGTGAGAGGGCATGTTTGTGCGAGTGAGAAGTCATTTGAATGACAAAGATGATAAGGTTTGTGGTATGGGGTGGTGGTGGAGGTGGTGGTGGTGGTCGTCATCACAGGCGCCACCGCCGCCGGCAGCTTGTTTGGAATACCGCCATCGTATTTACTTATCACATGGTGTTTTTGTGATGCATTGTAGTTTTGTTTGTTTTTTCTTTTTGTTTGATGTGAAAGTATAGATGCGTCGTCGTCGTTGTCGTCGTCGTCGTCGTCGTCGTCGTCGTCGTCGTCGTCGTCGTCGTCGTCGTCGTTGTCGTCGTCGTCGTCGTCGTCGTCGTCGTCCGTCGTCGTCGTCGTCGTCGTCTTCGTCGTCATCGTCGTCGTCTTCGGCAAAGAATTTTATTTTATATACAAAAATTATGAATTAGTGATTGGGGGGGATCTATATGCGTTCGCCACAACCAAAGCACGAGGTAGGCATAATTCGTTTTTATTTTTAATGAATATTATTCCCTTACGCTTAACGCACTCTTCTTCGAATGTGTTATATTATGTAAGTACATATTGGAAGCCAGCAGTTTATGGTTGGGATGCCGGATGCCGCCATCGCATCGTATTGGTTTATCATGGTGTTTTTTATTTTTTTGTTTTTTGGTATTCATTGCAGTGTTTCGTTGTTTTTATTTTTGTTTGGCGTGAAGGTATAGACGCGTCGTCGTCGACCTCGTCGTCATAGAATTGGGCTTTGTTTGGTTAATTTCTTTTTTGTATGGTTTTTAATTTTGCTGTCCTAACCATTGGGGGTTATTTGGTAGTTGAGGAGGGGGGCAGATTGGAATGAATGATTGTTGTAGTGTTTACATTGTTCATTATAAGAATCAATTTAATATTTTCTTGGGAAGAGGTATCCAGGAGTTGTGATCTGATGCAAAACCAAGCCATTTCACAAAAATTCGATTCTTTTTCCTTTCAAGTACCTTTTTTCAATTAATTACTCATGTACAGGGATACATTTTATATGTAGTTCTAGTTCATATAAACCACCCCCCTTCGTGGTATGCCCTTGAAAACCCTCCCAAATATGTAACTGGATTTGTTAAAATATTTTCTTATCAAAATGAGTTTATTTATAATATGTAGTGTTTACATTAAGATTAACATTTATAAGTAAATATAGTTTTCTTATAAAAATGGTGATACCAAAATATTTTCTGGGGTCAGAATTGTAAAATTTTTGATTCTTATCAAAGAGAAGGTCGTCATTTTGTAGCTCTGACCATAAAAGCAAAAGTTCTTAGAGTTTTCAATTCAGTTTATTTCAATGTAATAATCTTAAAAGTGTCTAAAAACAAATTGTTATGCCCATCTTCATCTCGTACATCCAGATTTCATATCCGTGATGGGTACTTTAAACAACTTTACTTCATATTATAAACAATTGTCAAGCATATTATGAAGAGTCTTCATATAATTTTCAATATCCAACGAAATTGAAATCATTAAAGACTTCCGTTCCTATGGCAGACAAAGATTTTAATTTTTCATTAAAACCATTGCTTTGTCATTGCAATGAAAACAATTAAACAAAAATAATAAACAAACCAACTTCATGTACGAGCATCAGCACAGACGATCGATTCAAATCGATCATCTCATCATCATCTTATACCAAACCATTCCTTCCCATATTACAATTACAAATTGATTACATGCTGAATTGTAATGTATATATACCTATGTACTTACATATCATACACCTAAAGTGATGGCATTTATGATTCAAATTGGAAAATACTTTTCATCAGTCTTAAATCATCTGCTCTTGCAATAAGTTGAATTCTACAATCAAAAATATAACGCCTTAAATAATGTCTTTTCTAAAAAAAATAAAATCATCGGTGAATATCCGGAATAAAGACCGCAAGCCAATTGCCGGTTTGAACAAATTGGTTTTAAAAAAAAAAATATGAAATTAGTGCGGCCAAGAGATGCTACACCAATTTTGGTGAGCAAATACAAGTCGAGCTGGGTCATTGCTACGTTTTTTTACCGAAACGTTGCAATGCGCAGCTTGACGACGGTGACATTAGAGAGTTGGACCAATGTTCCCTGGAGGTTATAGAACCTTATGGGGAGCTATCATTCCATATAGATTTTCATCTAAAAAATGAAGAAGATGTCAAACAAACAAAAGATCAACAGCAAGACCAGCAACAGCAGCAACAGCAACAGCAGCAGCAGCAACAGCAGCAACAGCAGCAACAGCAGCAGCAGCAACAGCAGCTACAGCAGCAACAGCAACTACAGCAGCAGCAGCAACCACAACACCTACAACAACAGCAACATAATCTACAAAAACAAAAACAACAACATGTACAAAAACAACAAAAACAACATCTAAAGAATAAGATTCAACCTGAAGAGGTAATCGATCAGCCTTTTTGTTGTTTTGATGAGGATGGTAATTTATTACCTTCTCAAAAAAATGTTTTCAAATAAAAATTATATATATTTATAATATATTTATGTATAATAAATAAACAAAACAAAGAACATACTTTAAAGCTGTTTTTCTTTTTCTAAATTGATTTCAGCGAATCAAGGTTTTAAGCGATCTTGAGACTATTATAAAGCGTTTCAATTTAAAAGGGCGAAAAATTGAATTTAAAATTAATCCGGTCCCGATCAATGAAGAACCAACTTCATGGTTTAAGATGGCCATAGATGAAATGATAAAAATTGGCATAACAGGTCTTAACCCATCCGATAAAGTGGGTATAACATTTTGCGGAAAGAATTTCGCGGAAGAACGAGGTAGCGGATGGATCAGCTTCAAAGATTTATCAGAGTTAAGCTTTGATAATGTGTGGGAGATGATAGCCAAAATATTTCAAAGCAATTCGGAAGGAATAAGTACGGATGATTTCTGCTTGTCTGTTACTTCCGTAAAAATGCCAGTTGGGGAAGGAAACCCAAGAAAACCTTCCAATATGTTTAACACTTTCGAAGAAGAATGTGTTAAGCGAAAGGGTATTATATCCATAAAAAACAAAGACAACTTATGCCTACCTCGGGCTTTAGTTGTGGCGAAGGCATATGCAGACAAGGAACATGATTTTAAAAAAATAAGACAAGACACCGGCAAAATTCAAACACAGAGAACCATGAAACTTCTTGATGATACCCGAATCGTTATACCATCAGAAGGCTGCGGAGTAATTGAGTTGAGAGCATTTCAAAATCAATTAAAAGACTACAAAATCATGGTTTATGAATACGGGTCCAAAGGTCGCAAAATAATTTATGATGGGGCTTCAAATCCAAATGGCACTAAAGAGAAAAAAATACATTTATTGTATTATAAAAACCATTATAATGTTATAACTTCCTTAACTGCTGCATTTTGTTGTAGCTTCTATTGTGAAATTTGCCATTTACCATTCAACACGAAAAGTAAGCACAATAAATGTGTAAGACTTTGTAGTCAATGCCAAAATTCACCAATATGCCCTGAAACGTTTAAACAGATTCTATGCAACGACTGCAATCGAAATTTTAAGAGTTCAACATGCTATGACAATCACAAAATGAGCAACTCATTGGGAAAACAATCTGTTTGTGAGCAAATAAAGAGATGCATTGTTTGTTTAAAATCCTACGGAGGTGCTCGACACCATATTTGTGATGAGTTCTTTTGCAAAAATTGTAATCAACACGTACCCAAAGATCATATGTGTTACATTCTTCCTGATACGAGGAAACCAATTCTGGAAGAGGTTTTGTATATTTTTTATGATCTTGAGAGTCGACAAGAAAAAGTGATCGGACAGAAGAAATGTAATGAGGAAGAAAATGATGATGAGACCACAAATACTGTAAGAAAACATGAACCAAACTTGTGTGTGTTTCAACACAAATGTGACCAATGTGTAAATGATGACCCGAATCTGGTTTTTTGTCAAGTTTGTAAAATTTCGCTGAACGTTCTGAAAGGAGAAGACGTTATAACTACATTTGTTCAACACATACTTGATGTTCGAAGCAAATTTAAAAAAGTTATTGTGATAGCACACAATGGTCAAGCATACGATCATCAATTCATATTGAACTACATTCTTGAAAAGACTACAATAAACCCTGAACTAATCATGCGAGGCACCAAAATAATTTTGATGCAAATAGGAAATGTAAAGTTTATTGACTCAATAAACTACTTTCCCATGGCATTATCAAAACTGCCAAAAGCATTCGACCTACCTCATGTTTTGAAAAAGGGGTATTTTCCGTATCTGTTCAACACTAAGGAAAATGAGAAATACATTGGAAAATTGCCAGAAATACAATATTACAGTGCAAATACGATGAAAACGGAAGAACGCGTCACCTTCTTAAAATGGTATTCGGAACATGAAAATGATCATTTTAATATGCAACATGAACTGGAAGAATATTGTAAGAGTGATGTTAAAATTTTGACTGGAGCTTGTTTACAATTTAGAAAATTATTTCTTAAGCAAACTGAAGTAGAACCATTTGTAGAAGCGGTAACCATTGCTTCAGCATGTAATCTACTATTCAGGCGCAACTTTCTCAAGCCAAACACTATAGGATTAATACCAAAAAAGGGGTACAGATGCATTGATAACCAATCACCAGAAGCTATTAAGTGGCTGATTTGGGAAGAGAAGAAAAGGAAAATTAATATCAAACATGCATATAAAGGAAGAGAAGAGGTTGTCAATGGAGTAAAGGTTGATGGGTATTGTGAAGAGACTAAACAAGTTTTTGAATTCCACGGATGCTACTACCATGGTCACCCTCTATGTTTGAAGCATAAACGTGATGATCCTCTGCATGAAAACGAAAGTGACACATTAAATCAGAGGTATGAGAGAACAAAAGCTAAAACTGAACGATTAAGAAAGTTCAATTTTGAAGTAATCGAAATGTGGTCTTGCGAGTTTCAACGTCATCTTAAGTCATTTAATAGTATAGATTTAAATTATATCAACGAACATGAACTTATTCAAAATTCTCCTTTGAATCCACGTGATGCTTTTTACGGTGGACGAACTGGGAATTCATTCAACTACTATAAATGCAAGGAAGGTGAGAAAATTCAGTACATAGATGTATGTTCTCTATACCCTTGGGTATGTAAAAATGGGAAATTCCCCATTGGTCATCCTAAGCTTCACGTCAATGTTGCTGCATCTTTTTCAACATCGAAATTGGCAGGAATAAATGGACTTGTGAAATGCAAGATTCTTCCCCCAGAAAACCTTCTTCATCCAGTTTTACCGATCAGACAAAATAATAAGCTTATGTTTTCTTTATGCAGAAGCTGCAGTGATGAAAAGAACCAGAAACATTTGTGCCCTCATTCTGATGAACAAAGAGCATTGATTGGAACATGGGTTATTGACGAGGTTATTAAAGCAATTGAAAAAGGCTACAATATACTTTCTATTTTTGAGATATGGGAGTATAATGTAGTACAATATAACCCAGCCACGAATTCTGATGGCCTTTTTACTTCTATGATGAACAAATTTTTGAAAATGAAGCAAGAAGCATCAGGATGGCCAAGTGATTGTTCTTCTGACCAAGAAAAGAAGACATATATTGATGATTTCCGTGAAAAAGAAAACATTCAATTAGAGTTTTCAAAAATTTGTAACAATCCAGGAAAGAGATCTCTAGCAAAACTGATATTGAATTCGTTTTGGGGTAAATTTGGACAACGTGAAAATCAAGTTCAAACCATCGTTGTAAACGAACCTGCAACATTATTTCAATTGCTTACACACCCTTCAATTGAAGTGTTACACATTCTTCCAGTAAATGAAGAAAACATTGTAATCAATTTCGAAATGAAAGAAGAAGCATGTGATTTTCTATCTACAGTAAATGTTTGTGTTGCTGCCTTTACAACTACGTTAGCACGACTAAAACTGTACAGTTATCTGGAGAGATTAGATGAGAGAGTTCTATACTATGATACTGATTCCGTTATATATGTGAGTCGTCAAGGAGAATTTGAACCACCTACGGGGCAATTTATTGGCGATATGACAAATGAACTAGAAAACTATGGCATTGGAAGCTATATAATAGAATTTGTAAGTGGAGGGCCTAAAAATTACGCATATAAAGTGTTCAGTACAAAAGATAACCAAGAACATGTGGTTTGCAAAGTAAAAGGAATTTTCCTGAATTATGAATCATCGCAAAAAATTAATTTTGATTCTATTAAAGACGCCGTATTGAATTCTTCTTCCTCAGACAGTGGCAGCATCAAAATAAAATCAAATAATATTCGAAGAACACGAGAGCATCAAGTAGTCACAATTCCAGAAGTTAAGACCTACAAAGCAAAAGCAGATAAACGCCGCTTTCTTGAAGATCATAGTTCCCTGCCTTATGGGTTTAAGAAAAAATAATTTTAAAACTGAAAAGAATTTATTACAACTTATGAAATAAAAAACATATATGTTTGAAGCATACATAACATACTAAAGTTTTGTTTTATTTAGAATATATGAATATATTACAATAGTTTTGATTCACTTAAGAACTTACTTAAAAGATACACGTTTTGAAGTGCACAACACTTTCCATGGCTCAGACATTTCATTTCATTAGGATAAAGACTTCTGAGTTCTTTTAAATTAGGGCAGCTGCAAATATCTTCTACGTTTTTGACTTTTACATCTTCATTATTGAGTAATTCTCTAATCCATTGCGCTTTTTCAGTTCCTTTGACGTAAACATCACCATTTTGAATTTTTTTTCGAAGAAATTCCTTTACTTGAGAAAAATTTATAAACCCTCCATTCCAGGTCAATCCGTGATAATTTTGATATAACCAGTGAGTTTGTCTTCTAAGTGATATGGGCAATAGATTTAAATTAAATGGAGGAGTAACAATGAAATGATGATGATGTCCGAGATGAAATACAGCTGCTTCTTTCAAAATAAAACAATTGTTAAATCCTGTGAAACCTTGAAAGTCAACAATATAAGTATTCATGTTGAAGATATGTTCTCGTCAAATTCACTTCTCTTAATGATTAGTTTAGTCCATGGCATTCTATTTAAGTAAGTTTGACAACATCTCCAGTTACTGGGTTATACTGAAATATACGATCATGAAGTATAAGACAATATGCAGTTGTTAAAGCTGGAACTGAAGTTGATGTTTTAAGTTCAATTTTTACATCTACAGGTCCAGTTTTAATTGATTCATTTTGGCGGGAACAATCAATTACTATCATTGGGGCGATATCCTTAAAGTCTCTTCGTGATAAAAGCGGTAGTGATGGTTTCTGATAATATGATTCTTGAAATTTAGTGTACATTTCATAAAGAATAGCATATCGATCTAGTTTAAATCTAAGATTTAAATCTTCACGGGGGTAGGATTCAGAGTTTAAATGCAGTTTAACATTGCTAACATCACAGTGATCAAATTTGCTAGCATCTTTATCCCTTTGATTTCTTCTATGGGTTTGTAGAGCAATAATAACATACCTTGGTTTCTCAAGTTGTGTTGAAGTTTTAACAGTCCATATATGATCAGTGTTGGTTGGTAGTGTTGGATATTCATAAATTTCCCAATTTCGAAAATGAATTTCAATTGGTTTTGATTGCATTTGTTTCAATAGTATAAGTTTATTTGAGTCGGATAAAGTAATGTGTGGAACTCTCCATTGCAGTTTAAAAATTGATAGTTCTAATTCCTCATTTTCTTGAGAATAATAAGCGTTTTCATTTGTTCGAGTACGAATTAGAATCAATTCATGTCTTGCATTTGTTATAATCTTTTTATAGTCTTCAGCAAATCCCAACAGAAGTTTTAAAGGTATACAAAAATTAAAAATTCCTGCTGGAGGGGAAATTGTAGTGTTTCCAGTCCATGAAGCATTTTCTAGCCTTTTGCTTTCATTCTCGGTTAAAGATATATAATTTTTCAATGATGTTGTGATTCCAACATTTTTATTATTAGCGATTTCCACACCGTTGAGTTCATAATGTATTTCTTCAAAAAGAAATGCCATAGCATTATTAGATAGTTTTCCGGTAGAAGACACCGTTCCATCTTCACTTGTTAGGGTACCTTCTATATAAATGTAGCTTTCACTGGGTAAAATGCACAAGTCCTGTTGCTGTATGGGGATCCGTATTTCATCACTTGGATTGAAAGACTGGAGAAATGGTGAATAACTATGATACTCAAACTTAGATATGCTATTATCATAGCTAGGTCCATGGGTTATATTTAATATTTCGTTCATATTGTTTTTATTTAAGTTTGAATCCTAATGTTAAAAGATAGTCTTTGTTTTCAGGCAATAATTTTGGTCTTGACAGTTTTGCTGTTCTTTCAGAACTAATCAAATGGTTACCTTCGGAGACTGTTATATAATTATTATATATTAGCATTATTCTGATTTCGGTTTTAAATGCAGTCGTACGGTTATTCTTTCTCCTCTGAAATTTATCAAGTCTCCGTCTTGGTCAACGAGTTTTAATGTTAGACTACTTATTCGTTTGACATTCACTGGTAAATAGATGACATTTTTTGGGACTTCTATTATTTTATACCCAGCTCCTGTTTCTGGTGAAAATTCGTGTATCGTATGCATATGAGTATTATTAAAATAAGAGCCAGAAATTATATTGCACTCAATCCGTATAACGTTTACTTTGTTGATATCAACAGGTAAATCCGAAATGTGTTTTTTTTCTTGGACGAGAATACGTTTACTAAAACCCAGTAACTTTCCAATAGTTCTTTCCCTGTTGAAATATATTTTTTCAGTGCTTTCGACTTCAGATACCATTGTATTATTATTTGCTTGTATTTTAACAACCACAGTAGAATTTCGTGACAGTAATTCATCGGAAATAAATGCTGCAATGTCATCAATTTCGTATGAGCCTGTTGGGATTTCAATTTTATATTCCCCAACCTCGAATATATTGTTACGCTCATCAACATTCGGTATAGAGTTGTACGTTTGAAAATCAATCAACCCACAAACATAGTTTTGATCTAAGTTCAGTGGTGGAAAATATTCGGCTGACAGAAGGGAAGTTCTCCCTGTTAGTGTAAGTGTCATCGACATGGTGATCAAAAAGACAATGACATATTTTGTTTACAAAACTCTTCATTTATTGAAAAAACAATCATATAAAAATCTTAAACATAAATGACCACAATTAATAGAGTCATAATCTTGATATTTAGTATAATTATAACTAATTTTTTCCCCCAAATAATTGATAATTTCGATAGGAGGTTGGAGATTTCCAAAGCTATCAAAATATTCAATATAATTACCTTTTTTATTATACGCTACCCAGTGTGTTCCAAGACCAATTAACGAATCAAGATTTACAATCCCGCATTCGTTTTTCAAAGGTCCACTCTTTGGTAAATTATCACGCATGAAAACGCCTCTAAAATTTGGCATTAAATTCTTTGCAAAATTTTTTAAATCTATTTCATTTAATGCACGATTGGGTAGCGAACTTAGAAGTTTTTTGTCTGAGGATTTAAATAAAGTCCAAGGCCTTTTCTATAAGGTTTTAGATATAAGCCGCGTCCGACTGCAATCGATTCCATTTTTTCATTATGACGTTTTTTCTCCTCCAGATCTTTTTTAGCAATACTAATATCGTTGACAGCTTTGGCTACTCCTGCGGCACCTCCCGTCAAAGCTCCAAGAGCTGAAAGCCCAGCAAATAGAGGAACAAGGAATGGAATTCCATCGCCAATTTTTGGTACAGAAATAACTCTGGGTGTCTTAATGTTATTACAATTTTTTCTTACTGTTTTATTAGCAGATGATATTGCTATTTTAATTGCTTTTTCTAAATTGACAGGTTTTTTACGTTTGAGATTATTTCCAATAGTTTGAACTACTCTTCTAAAGGAGATTTCTTTATTCTTTTTAAACGTTTTAGATTTCTTATCATCGTTTTTATTTCTCTCTCTTTTCTTAGGCTTTTTATTTTCATTCTTAAAATACCCCATACCTAATTTTGTTTTTGCCTTCATGAGGTTGGTAACCAATATCGCATTTGCCCGCTCAGCTATACTAGCGTCTTTGGATTTAACTCGTTGCCACGCTTTTTCAGATAAAATCTTATCGGCTATGTGTCGGTCAGATGTATTTGTGAATTTAGAATAAGATATATCATGCTGTTTGCATGCCTGATCAAGCAAATTTATTCCTGAATCCCTTCGAGCTAAACGCTCTTGAAGTTTCGTTCCAGGCCCACAGTATTGATAACCAGGTAAATGTAGTTCAAAAGGTAATTTGTTTATTAAAGTATTTAATAAACCTTCTCCTTTCACAATGTTTCGCTGACTGTTAGAATTTTTCGAATAATCAAACATTTTATATGAATTATCTTTGCACTAGAATAGTTAGAAACAATATGACGCTTTTTAAATATAAGCTTTGTATTTATAAGAAAAATAATTAGTTCTTATCATTATGCGTTTCGTTAAGCAACAATATCAATTACCAGTAAAAAATATGGAATTAGTTAAAAATAATATGACAAAAAAGCATGGTATACTATTCCCACAGAGTATAAGAGGATTAATTACTGGTCCTTCAAACTGTGGAAAAACAAATGTCATGATGAGTTTGCTACAACACCCTAATGGGTTGAAATTTGAAAATATCTATATATATTCTAAGTCCCTACATCAGCCAAAGTATGAGTTTTTACAAAAAGCCATGAAGCCAATAAAAAATATGGGCTTTTTTACTTTTTCCAATAACAGTGATGTTATTCTCCTCGAAAAAGCTAAACCAAATTCTATATTTATCTTTGATGACATTGCTTGTGAAAAACAAGACACAATTCGAAAGTACTTTAGTATGGGGCGACATCATCACATCGATAGTTTTTATTTGTGCCAAACCTATACAAGAATACCCAAACACTTAATTCGAGACAATGCAAATTTTATTATTGTCTTCAAACAGGACGATATGAATTTAAAACACATTTATAATGATCATGTCAATTCGGATATGACATTTAATACATTTCAAAAGGTATGCACAGAATGTTGGAATGCAAATTACGGTTTTGTTGTAATTGATAAGGACACTCCATTGAATGAAGGTCGTTATAGAAAAGGTTTTGACTGCTTTCTCAAGTTATAAAACAGATACAACATTAAAGTTGTATACCATATGCATAGTAATGCTCTATGAGACCAGTACGGAACAGTTCAGTGAGCAGATTTTATCAGTAAAAGGCAGCTCAGATCAGTTAGAGACACTGTATTCCGCAGTTAAGACCAGTAACCTCAATATCAAATTCAGCTTAAAACCCATTGAAAGATTTTTTCAACAACTTCAAAACTTATTCACCATTTGTCTCTGTAAGGAAAAGTTAGTCTCACACAATGATGAATATAGATGTTAAACTAACTAAAGAACTTATTAAAACCACCAACGCACTGCGAAAGAAATATATAGCTCTTAAGACTGGTAAAGATGCTTACGAAGCTCAAATTGAAGAAACTCTTAAGCCCATTACCGAGCCCCTAAATGAGTTAGTAAAAAAATCAAACACCGAACAAAATCAAACTCACTTTGTTGAGAGTCCTACAAAGAAATTAAAACTCAATTTTGAACAACAACAACACGAAAATAATTTTGAAAAGAAAAAATATTTGAATGAAGAATTCATCACTCCCAACACTTCTATTGACAATTCAGTAATTATTAATGACATCAATACCCCTAAACGGCAGAGGAAAACCCTAAACCATCACCTAAGTCATCGTAGCTTTACAGAACAGTTGTTACAAGAACAATTTCATGATACACCTAAAAAATATGTAGATTTATTTATAAATAACTCCAACACCCTTGATAAAACTTATGGTATATATTCAAAAGATGGGAAGTGGTACATCGGAAATGGTGAGTTCAAAATTATCGGAAAAGATATAGAAATTAAAAATAAAACCTTTGAAGGAACAAATGGTTTATATGAACTTATATTTAAGAAAAACCCAGACAAAAATATTTTCACTAACGAAGATTTAAATAAATACAGGACCATATTATATGAAACCAATGCACACAGAATTGCTCATGATGCACAGAGACAAGTACACGGTAATCGGGGTTATAAGTATAAAAATATAATAAGTAAATTAATTGGATTAAAAATTAATACCTCTAATACTCCATCGCCAATTTATCCGCCTTCAGGAAGAGGATTAATGCAATTATCAAAAATGGAAAAAGACTATATATTTTGGGATAACCCCCAATGAGCTCGTAGATCGAATGAGACTTCTTATCGCTTCACAACAAGCTGGGCATAACAATCACTCTAATGAAATTGTTTCAATTATTGAGGAACTTAAAGAAGCCAATATTATCGAATAAAAAAGAAATAAAGAAAAATGGCTGTTGATAAATTTGGCCGTTATTCAAATAGATCCCCACCCAGAGGACCAAGAGGGGAAAAAGGAGAGCAGGGGCCACCAGGTATACAGGGAGAACGGGGGCTGCCTGGGCCAATTGGTGAGGGATTTCTCAAAATAGAAGGCGGAGACTACAATATAAATCAGAAACGATTAAAAAACATGCAGGACCCACAAGATATGGAGGACGCTGCTACCAAAAATTATGTTGATAGACAAATTGAAAAAATAATGCAACACCTTCCAATTGAAGTAAATAAAATCGTGAAAATCACTTAAAAAGAGAGTCAGATTATTATATAAAATGTAAGAACATTACTTACAATTTAGTCAACAATTAGAATGCGAGAGCGTCAAGTCATTCATTATGTCTAACATAAATTATAAATTGATAATTGATGAAATTTTAAAATTCGTTAAAGAATATCGTGACACAATTCTTGATGAACATCATGAGGAGCTTTTGAATGATTTAATTTTCTTGAAAGAATTTGTTGGTGTTTCTACAACAACATCAATACACGACTGTCATTTTGTTAACTGCCCTTGGTCTTCAAACTTTTGTAAAGATGGACCAGATACATGCGCATGCTGCATGCTTGAAAATAGAATATTAAGAATAAAAAAATTGATGTCACTTTATAATAGGTTAAATAAAATGTCATAAATAAAACTTACAAAAATCAGAAAATTATGAATTATTATAAACAATTATTTAGATAAATAAATGTACATAAAAGACTAAATTCTTTGTTGTTTTTATCATTCTTTAAAAAGATGAGTAAAAGGAACGTTATCGAAGAATTGCATAAGCCAACTCGAAGGAATTTTCCAAAGAGGCGGGTGATTATCAGAGGCCTTGATGATTTATGGCAAGCTGATCTAGTCGAAATGGTAGTTTATTCTTCAGAGAACAAAAATTATCGATATCTTCTCACAGTTATTGATACATTTTCTAAGTTTGCTTGGACGAGTCCTATTAGAAATAAAACAGGAACAACTGTCACCAACGCTATGCAAGATATATTCAATAAAGGACGCAGTCCGAAGAGTTTACAAACAGATGACGGAAAAGAATTTTTCAATACATCATTTCAAAGTCTAATGCAAAAATATCAAATTAATCACTATTCGACATTTTCTCCGCTTAAAGCATCGATTGTAGAACGATTTAATCGAACCTTGAAAACTCTTATGTGGAAAGAATTCAGTATTAATGGTTCATATCGATGGATTGATATTTTAGACCAACTAACTGAAACGTACAATAATTCCAAGCATCGTACAATAAAGATGAAACCAACTGAAGTCAACACTGCAAATGAAAAAATATTACTCACCCAGATATATAATCACATCAAAATTCATATTACTCCAAAGTTCAAAGTGGGGGATTTTGTCAGAATAAGTAAATACAAACATGTATTTGAAAAAGGATACACACCGAATTGGACCACAGAAATATTTAAAATAATTAAAGTGCAGCAGACAAACCCAATTACATATATATTGGAAGATTATCAAGGTCATTCCATTAAAGGTGGATTCTATGAACTAGAACTACAAAAAACTAAGTATCCTAATACATATCTTATTGAAAAAGTTCTTCAAAGGAAAAAGAATCGAATTTTTGTGAAATGGCTTGGTTTTGCATCAGATCACAACTCCTGGATACCTCTTCCCAAGAAAATATTAAATTGATTCTTATAATGAACAATGTAAACACTACAACAATCATTCATTCCAATCTGCCCCCCTCCTCAACTACCAAATAACCCCCAATGGTTAGGACAGCAAAATTAAAAACCATACAAAAAAGAAATTAACCAAACAAAGCCCAATTCTATGACGACGAGGTCGACGACGACGCGTCTATACCTTCACGCCAAACAAAAATAAAAACAACGAAACACTGCAATGAATACCAAAAAACAAAAAAATAAAAAACACCATGATAAACCAATACGATGCGATGGCGGCATCCGGCATCCCAACCATAAACTGCTGGCTTCCAATATGTACTTACATAATATAACTCATTCGAAGAAGAGTGCGTTAAGCGTAAGGGAATAATATTCATTAAAAATAAAAACGACTTATGCCTACCTCGTGCTTTGGTTGTGGCGAACGCATATAAATCCCACGACGACGACGACGACGACGACGACAACGACGAGGACGCGTCTATACCTTCACATCAAACAAAAATAAAAAACAAACAAAACTACAATGTATCACAAAAAGTCGACGACGACGACGACAACGACGACGACGACGACGACGACGACGACGACGACGACGACGACGACGACGACGACGACGACGACGACGACGACAACGACGACGACGCATCTATACTTTCACATCAAACAAAAAGAAAAAACAAACAAAACTACAATGCATCACAAAAACACCATGTGATAAGTAAATACGATGGCGGTATTCCAAACAAGCTGCCGGCGGCGGTGGCGCCTGTGATGACGACCACCACCACCACCTCCACCACCACCCCATACCACAAACCTTATCATCTTTGTCATTCAAATGACTTCTCACTCGCACAAACATGCCCTCTCACTCGCACACAAAATTCCCATGCCATACTGCACTTATTCCTACTGACTTTGTTGTTCCTAAAAGTCTGAAAGATACAAAAAAACAGGTAGGGTATCCCCTCTCCTATGACTTTTCCCATTTTGGTCCCTCTTTTTACAAAACATTGATTTTTGTATTACTTTTGATTGAAGTGACAAATACACACACTTTGGCTCCTTATCAATTGGAATCGAATAAAATCGACGTTTGGTTTGGTAGTGCTTGTGTGAATTAAAGTCAAAAAAGGCATTGTTCGTTTATGATCCCATGTGTAAGTATTTTTGGATTTTTTTGTTTTGCATCGATCGCGTAAAAAGATCTGTAAAAACGGCCGTTTTCGAAAACGTCAAATCAAAGTCGATTTGATCGTCATTTTTTGACGCAGATAGCAATCGTTATATGCAATCGTCCTGTCTTGCACAAAATCGATTTTATGAACGTTATTTAATTTACACGCAAACGCATTTTATATTTACGAACACACTCTCTGGTTTCTCAATTTTTTTTATCGTCAACTCGATTTTCTTACCGTGCAGCTGCACCGCAGATGATGTTTTAGAACATGTGACCTTAGCAGTTTGAGTTACTGGCTGAACAGAATGGAGACGGAGCTGCAACTGGAATAGCTGTCAAAATTTTGAATACACACAAATTCAATGATCCGAACAGAACACGACAAGTTGGCCAACTTTTAACTTTTGCTTGCAGCTTTTTTGACGTTTCAAAATTGCGAGCAAAACGAAGTGTTAACATTTGGGTTAAAGTGATTTTTAAACTCTTTTCAATCACTCATAAAGACGTAAAGCAATTTTAGCTTCTTTTTCATCATTATTTATTTTTTTTATTTTCGTAGTACCTCGTGGCTTGATGGTTATTGCGTAGGACTGTCATGCCGAAGGTGTGGGTTCGATTCTCAGCCGTGCCACCTAAAAACAGAAATGTTTTACCCCTTGAACAGAATGAACGTAGCTGCAGCTGGTAGCAAGAGTTGAATTTAGTTTAACTTCTGTTACACCATACACTCCTCGCTACATTTACAGCTGCTCATTGTGGCACTGTATACTATTTTTGTATCTTTCTACTTTGACAGCGCTACACGCGACAACTACAGCTACACCATTCTGTTCGGCCAGTTATTCGAGGTACTGCCTCTTGCGAGGAACTGACAAATCCTCCAAGAGTATAGGTACTTGTCATGAAAAAGTGCTTCGGACTCGGCAAAAAACTGTAGGTCCCCTCCATTCCTGCCAACAAACACGCACACAGGAATGGTTGTGAGTTGTAAGTCACTAGGCCCTGGTTGTCCACGAGCTGTTGGACCACTCAATTTATTTATTTATATTTATTTATATAATTTTTATTTTCGTTTTCATTTTCATTTTCGATACTTAAATATCAGAAAGCTGTACAGCTGCATTGTGGGCGCGTAAAAAAAATCACGTACGACACTTTTTGGCAGCTATTCCAGTTGCAGCTGCAGCTCCAGTTGCAGCACTCTATTCTGGTCAGCCAGTTAAAGAACATTCTGCAACTGCATTTTTGATGCAGATGACGTTTTCGAAAACGGCCAACGGTAGAATCGTGATATATTTCCATTTTTCTAGTTGAAATTCTCACCAAATAGCAACATACTTCTGAAGTTTATTCACAGAGGCTGACATTTGAGAACAATATAAGAATCAAAAACATATTGAAAATTAAATTTTTGTTGTCAAAACGGAAAATCCTTGTCGTTTTAATTTAAAATGTGACTGATTTCACAGATTTAAGTTCAGTATGAACCGCAACGGATCTTTTTTAGGTGAAATTCAAAATGAAATTCATTATTTTAGGATTTTGTATTGCTGGAATATGGTTTAGTGTTAATTATAGCTGTTTTGTTTGGCCTCCAATTGATTCCGAAAGTAAAAGACTTATACGTTTTTTTGCTAAGATCTATATATTTCGGCACTATGTGCCATCATCAGGATCTACAATTTTTAAGCAGAAAACATAATAAGTCATATAAAGTTATACAATAAATAAAAAACAAATAAATTATAAAAATTGTACCTAATTTGTAATTATCAAAGATATTTGACAAGCACTTTTCATACTGAGCCAAAACTTTCTTAAAGATGAGATGAAATTTTATTTTCACTTCGAAAAATTGTTTCTGCCAGACTCTGGGGCCCCCAAACCTTCGGGGCCCTGGGGTGCCGCCCCAGTTTGCCCCTAGGTAGCTACGCCGCTGGATATGGGGGAACTGGCAAAACATTCTTCATTCCGATGATTTTTTATTCAATTTGGTCAAGATCTGGCACTAAGCTTGCGGTTTCTTCTTTTCAAGTAGTGGATTTGTTATTGGAAGGCGGTTGAACAGCTCATACAGTATTGGAATTGCCATAGAATCTTTTTTAACGAATGACGAATTAACATTCAACATTTCAACAAACTCTGGCGATTTCGTAATGCTGCGCAATCTGCATAAACCAAAACCGTGAAATGGAACCAGGTTGACTTATAATCAACGCCGCCATCAAAGCCACCATATAGTCAAAGCCTGGTTAAATGGCAAGGAAGTTTTCATTCCAAGAATTCCGATGATACCAACCAACTTGCCATTCGAGTTTAAGTGTTCGACTCGCATTCGCAATGCCAATCAACAAATCACAAAAACAATCGTTACAAGAGTGTGGTCTTAGTAGCAAAACTGCTTATCTGTTTCCAAAAAATTTGGGTGTAATCGGAATTTCGGAATCGATCAAGGGTCAAGCAATCAACCAGAATGTGGTGAATGGTAGAGTACGAAGCACTTTTCTCAAAAACTCGAGGCTAAAAATGCCATTGTTTCAGGGAATGTATGTAGCATGTGGTGCAATCCCACCGTATAGCACCATTTTCATCGAAAAAAGAAAGGAACGGATATGAAGAGCTAGGTAGACTGACTTGTAGGAAAACAACGAAAGCTCTTAAAGCGAATGGTGGTACAAGCGTTCCTATTCGTGGTGCGTTATTCATGTTAAGGTGATTATGAAAGGCCGAGTTTCTGATTTACAAACTCTAGTCGCCAACAGCTTAAGCGGGGGAAATATTGTTGACCTCGATTGATTTGATGCCTTACAACTTTGCATAGGCTCAGATAGCAATGAAGTGAATTTTATGTCATCAGATTCTGCAGCCAAATTACAAGCCGAAGCAAAACTGCTTTGCGAATAACATAATGCTGTGTTTTTTAACAATTTGGGCTGTAGTAAGTTATTTAAATCTGAAAGAGGGTTCTCAGCCTAAATATTCTAAATATAGCCCGCTCTTGGAAAAATTTAACTCGACTAATTAAATTCGACTCATACATTTCAAAGGGCAACCCCCATCGTAGTGGAACCAAAGCCCGACCGATCAGTTCACTTCTGTGGTGACTTTAAGGCGTCTATAAATCCGCAACTGGAAGTTCATGGGTATTCCCTAGGTTTGAAGAACTGTGTCATCAACTGCATGGTTGTCAATTTTTCACGAAAATTGATCTTTTGGGTGCATACCTACAAATTCCGTTGGATGATGAGTCCAAGCAAATATTTGTATTCAACACTGAGTCATCGACACCAAGGCGAGAGACCCTCAGATAAGCGCGTAAAGGCTCTAGTAAACCGACCGGCTCCTACAGACATAAAGGACTCGAAGCTTTTATTAGCAAAATTAACTACTATATCTATTACCAGTATATTGAAAACTTTGCACAACTTGCCGCAACATTAAATTTACTAAGAGGAACAAACGTTGAGTTTGTATGGAGACAGTCTCAGAAAACTTCCTTTGAGAGACGTTAATCGAAATCAGTGGACTTTTTAACCTGTTTGGAACATTTAGATAAATTTCGACAGTAGATATACTTTCAGATAAACAGTTGGAGATCCCGCAAACCAAAATCAACCATAGCGAAATCTCGATTTTTTTTTTAAATTTCGAGAAACGAATTCTCGCAAATGCTTTTCTTAATCTAATAACAAATTCTCGCTTTAAGCAATCTCACATTTACAGCTTGCACCTACAATTTTCGCAAACATCACCCAACATCTCTCATTTAAAAATTTCGGATATCAAAGTCCCGTAAATCAAAATTTCACAAATTAAAATCTGGCATTAACATCGCTCTTTGTTTCGCATTGTAAAATAGATATCTTGCGAACGAAAAACAAAAACTCGCAAACGAAAAAGATTTGTTTTGGCTTTTATTGTTTTTCAACGTGCGCGAGATGTTGATTAAAAACGAAATAATTTTTTGCAATGCAATTGCAAGATTTGAATTTGCAAGTTAGGTTGTAGGATTTTGCAATTGTTAATAATTGTCAAAAGTGGGATACTTTTTATTGCGAGATTATGAAAAGCAAGACTTTTTAATTGTGAGATTTTTTGATGCAATATTTGGAGTGCGAGATTTTAACTTGCGAGTTTTCTTACCCAATCCAAGCTGTTAATAGGCCTTGCAGCTATTTCTAATGAGAAAGAAATGCTAAATCGTATTGAAGAAGACGAATTCGGAAGAAGATTTGCAAAAATTAAATCGTGCAGAGAAGCATTTTAGTTTTCAGATTTTGTATAGTTGAAATTTGCCCAAAACCCATAAACAATATTAAATAAACCCGTAAGTGTTGTTGGTTTCCTTTTTTCAAACAAGTGGATGGCAAAAAAACAATTTGCCTTGGGCAACAAAAACAACAGCCTTAGCACCGGCCCTATACTATTATGTAAATACTTAAAAAATGTTTGTAGAAATACGTTTAACAATACTTTAAAAATATGGTCACTATATTTGTAGTTATTACAACATTTGTTATTTTTCGTATTTTTCACGGTTTTAATTTGGTTTTACCATGCAAAACATTGACGCTTAATTACGAAATTTCTCCACACAAGGACTTTCAATAGCTATAAGCAAAAAGCAGAACCAATGACAATAACGGAATTTTTTCCTTGATTTTCGGTATTTTCCCAGCATGGTACCTGGTACCTACTTCTTGGCTTCAATTTAAATGGGTTAAATATGATTAGGACGTACTTTGAAGCTAAACAGTAGGTACTACTTTAAATGTGCCTCTAAGGTATTAGGGATGTAGAACAGTACAAGGCACCTCCCCTTTAAAGGACATTAATGAAACACTTGTGTAAAAAGAAGAAGAAAAAAACTAAATTAAAAAAAAGGGTAACCGTACCGTACCCGTGGTGTGGTGTTTTTTTAAGTGGCACACTTTAAGGGTGGCAATACATTATTCACCTTTTCATGACCCAGTATTATAGTCGTTGGTTAATTAAAGAGAAAAATACCATAAGGACATTACTATTCACAAAGAAACTCTCGCTATACATACAGCATTCTGGGTCTTACCTTCTTATTTGCTTAATATAGAAAGTTCCGTCCTTATTTTTTGACTTTATGTCGAGCTCGCGCTCGTTTCCTCGTTTTAAAAACTTAATAATGTTCATTGCGAAATATTGTACTTTAATATTCATTTGTATAATAAAATATTCATTTGTTCTGGGCAGAAATTTCGTTTTTATTTTTATCATTTAACGAGCGATACGTAATGAAGGGGCAATTAGTAATAAATAAATTTAATTTCTTTTCGTTTTTTTTTTGTTTGTTGTTGCCATTTTTTTTAAATTGGGTCAACTCGGATGTTGTTTTTTCCGTTTTATGTGTTTGGTACATAATAGCTACATTCAACGAATATACATAAATATATATTCAATAAATTTATTTGCTCAACTGATGGCCTTATTAACATAATAATATGTACTTTAACGGTGTGGATCTTGGTTGTTCACATTGTTGGAAATGGCAATATACAAGTAATTTCCAGAATTTAGTGTCGATATAACAACTACAAGTGATATAATTTCACTTTTATACATATATTCGAAAATCACTTGGAAAAAAGGAGATTATTAATGATTGATATTACTGATGATGCAAATAACTATGTTGTGTAAGCAATTGGGAGTTGGTTTTTTTTTCGTCACTTTTGCACGAAGGACAATAATTTAACATTAATTCATGATGTTTAAAATGTCGATGATTGAAGATGCAAACCTACCTACTATTTAAATAATGGTATCTATATGTCAATATGGAATTAAATTTGCATTAAGCTTTAAAGTTTTTCAATTTGATTAAAATGCCCAACTGCGTCGCACTAACTCGCTCATATAGTTCAAGTTGATTAGAACTTTGAAAACTATGCAAAAGTCTACATAATCAATGTAAAATCTAATGACATTATTGTTAAAACAACTCGTTAAATATAGCGTAGAACCCAAAAACAAGTAGATGTGCGTGAAGTAAGCACCGTGATTTTGCATTTTCAAAAAAAAGGTTGTGCTGTAATGTGCCTAACTTGTGCTGTCATGTGCCGCATTTAAAAAATAATCGTACTAAGGGTTTGGTTTTTAGGGGGTACCCATTCTTAAGCGTGAAGTTAGCACCTCCATTTTTGATTTTCAAAAAACTAAAGGTTGTGCTGTATTGTGCTCAACTTGTGCTGGCTTGTACCATAAATATTTTTGAAAAATTCGCAAATTTGCAAATTTTACAAATGAAATTTTTGCGAAAATTTCAAAACTTCCTTAAGAAAAAGTTAAGCTGCTTTGTGCTCAGAAAATACTACTACGAACCAAAAAAAAAAAAAACATCGCATAATTGCAACTGTTATGGCCAAAACAAAACTTTGCGAAGGTCTGTTGCGTGAAGTTAGCACGCCATTTTCAATTTTCAAAAAAAAAAGTTGTGCTGCATTATGCTCAATTTGTGCCGCCTTGTGCCGTAAATATTTTAAAAAAATCGCAAGTTTGCAAATTTTACTAATGATTTTTTTTACGTCATAATTACTAAAAATTGAAAGTTGTGCCGTTTTGTGCCTAATTTGTACTGCTATATTCTGAAGAGATAAGAAAAAAGCATATTTGTAACTTTTACGACCAAAAAACAGTTTTGCGAAGCGTGAAGTTAGCACCACCATCATCTATAAAAAAAAAGTTGTGTTGCATTGTTCTCAAGTTGTGCCGTAAATATTTAAAAAAAAACGCAAATTTGCAAATTATATGGACGAAATTTTTTTAAAATTTGTAATTTTGTAAAAAATTAAATCTATGCTGTTTTGTGCTCAATTGTGCTTCCGAAGAGAACAGGAAGTAATTCGCATTATGTAACATTTACGACCAAACAACAGTTTATGCGAAGAATGAAGTTAGCACCGCCATTTTCGATTTTCAAAAAAAAAAGTTATGCTCAACTTGTGCTGCCCTGAGCCGTATATAATTAAAAAAGAAATTGCAAATTTTAAACTAAGGAGCCTTACAAATTAGGCACAAAACAGCACAATTTAAACTTTTTAGTAATTACGAAATAAAAAAAAATGTATTCGTAAAATTTGGAATTTTTTTTTCAATATTTCCGGCACAAGCCAGCACAACTTTTGTTTTTTTGAAAATCCAAAATAATAGTGCTTATTTCACGCACATAACAAGTAGGTACCCCAAATATAATTATATAATGTACAAAAGATTTTTGATCGTTGCAGCGGTTTTCTTAAAAATTTAATTTTTATTATTTAAAACTTTGGTAGCAGTAATACTTTTATTGGTAGGCTAATTTTAAGTATTTAATAAATACTAAAAGTTTTTAAAAAAAGATATTTTGAATAAAAAAACAGTTTTCTGAGGCTTTGATGTTTCAAAAATGGGTTCACAATTTTTTTTTGAAATTTAATTTTTTATGCACGAATACAAACTTAACCATACCAAATGTTTTTCTTAAAATTGTTTTAAGAATTTTATATATACAAAATATTTTTCTAAGAAACTGTTACAACGATTTAAATTTTTGTTTTCATTTATTTATAGGTATTAGTTTAAAAATTCAGATTACATTCCTTTTTTCGGCTCAAAGCATTTAATAAGATGGCTTAGCTGTTTAAATTACAAATTGTATGCTTTTCGGCATTTTTCTCTTATTACCTACTTATACCCATTTATTCATAGAATTTTTAAAATGCTAAGCTTTTTGAACTTAAGAGCACAAGAGGCAAATACTTGTTCTATAGATCAAGTGAAAAAAATCTCTCGCGCTTATATATGTTACGAGTGGAATGGTCACCCCATTTTAGTTTGGTCGTAAAAGACATTTCAAGGGTTAACTTAATTTTTTCCTTTATTCAAAAAATATTTCTCAACTTTTAAAGAAATATTCTCTAATCATACTTCTACGTCCAATCCATTCCTTTCGGTTATTTCTTAAATAACTTGCAAGGAAATTAAACTGTTACAATGGTCAGAGTGTGTATTTAAATTGAAAACAATTCCACAAAATAGCCTAACCTCAGGGAGAATAATAGAGTTTCTCCCAAAAATGAAAATTAAATTAAAAGGAAGTAAATTATCATGCTATACCTATACATATATGTAAGTCCCAAGGAGTAAATTCTCTTTGATAATCAAATTATATTGTTTAAGTAGGCAATTAATAAGAATTAACGAACTGAGATTATTCGTTTTAAATTATACTAAAGGGAATAGCAAAATATGTATAAACCCTTTGACAAATAAATTTCTCAAGTGAAATAATACTAAATTAGAAGTTTAGAATTCTTTTTAAATACTTTAACTACTACTAATAAATCAGGATACAGAGTTATTTAGTTTTATTTTTTTTTATTTTAAAGGTTAAATTTGTGGATATAAAAATGTAAAATCAGCAGAAGTAATTAATTTGAATCTTCTTTTTTTTTGGTTTGTTGGAATTTTAGAGATTCCAGAGAAAAGTCATTTAAAAAGAGATTGTATGTTATTTGTTATATTTATTCAGATGCCATTAAGTCCTTTTGAATAAAATTACTGAAACCTAAATTCATCAAAATTTAGTTCGTCCTTTTAAAATTAATTTAAAAAAATCAAATATAATACTCAAAATTTAATTTATGAAATAAAATTTCACAAAAATTTTGCATAGAGCTTAATTTAGAATTTTTTTAGAATTGGTCTTGTAACATAAATAAAATATTAATTTTTACGACAGTTTTTTTTAATGAAATTTCCTTAAGGAAATAAAATGATTTCATAGATTATTTCTTCGAAAAGTTTTTAGTTTTGTTTTACTTTACCATTTTTAAATTTTAACTAAAAGAATTTATGCAACGTCGTAAAATTTCTGAGTCCTAAAATGTTTATTCTTGCAACACGTTTAGGTACATAGTTTCAAACTCCTCCAAATAATCGGTGGCGTGTATCGTATTTCACTTCAGCCATTTCTAATAACAAAAACTACTCTTCTTTAGAAGGGGCGGAAGGCGTGTCCCGTGTGTGCCACAACACACTTCGAGTGGCCCCGCAATACCTCGAAAGGTCTTAGCGTTTCAAAGTCAATCATTTTTACATGAGTAGTTTTATTAAATTCATAAGCTTTCGTCACTCTCGACAACCAAAACTCATTTTTAATTTCAATAGCAACGTAAATGGTCAATGCATCTTGACATCATCAAAAACACCGTACATATACTGTCAACGCAGACTGTGTCAACACATGAAATCTTATCGGTCACATAAATGAAAGCTCTCGTGAATATTGTCGCGTTGACGTGTTATCTGTGATGTCAACGTATTGATACGTGAAACTTTGACGATTGCACTACTTGACCACATTCGAATATATACGAAAGTTGACGCGGAGTTGACAGGAGCAAATTTGAATCATTTTCTACGTTGACGATCACACGACATTGACTGTGGTGTAATAGGATAACAAAATGTGAATGGATTAAAAAACCTCTAAAAATTAAAAAAAAATTAAGTTCTTTTTCACTGCTGGTGATTTTAGAGCTATTGGGTGACATTTAGATCGAAAAACACTTTTCCCGTCAAAATATAGATCATCCCCTATCTGAAAAGCCATCAACTGTCAAGTTCCATTGAAAGATGACTACGATGTCAATGGATAAAAAAAACAGCTAGTAAATCATACATTTTTGAAGATTTGCTAATGCTCCAGAAAAAAGTGTTTTAAGGTCAATTGGGTGATATTTAGATTGAAATATACGTTTTTGACTTCAAAATATAGCTCGTCTTTCATCTGTCAAACCATCAGCTGTCAAATTCCTTTGAAGGAAAAACATCTCTAAAAATCAAAAATTTTTAAAATTCATTTACTGCTCCGGAAAAAGTGATTTAAGGGCAATTGGATGACATTTGCTTCGAAATATACTTTTGCCCCCAAAAAAAAGTTTATCTTCTATCCTGTCAAGCCATCATCTCTCAACTTTCCTTGAAGGATGGTAGATTAATAAACATCTAATAAAAACTGAAATTTTTGAAATATTTGTACTATTTCGGAAAAACGTGATTTGGGGGCGATTGGGTGACATTTGGCGCTTTTCTTTGGAGCAGAGGCTGAGCGATCAGAGCAGAGCTCCGAGCAGATTATGAACTGATTCCTCAGATTTAATTATGAAACACACTTGAGCACTGAACTGTCATTTCATGTGTTTTTGGTAAATTTCGTGAAATTTCTTGCAATTTTTTTGCAACTGACGGGCGACTGTCCGAGGACTTTCCAGGTAATCCATTTTAAATTATGTATCACTAAAAAATAAGTGAAGTTGGCTTCGCTCAGCGTTTCACTCGATTCGCTTGGTCATTTAATCCTGAGCTAATTGACCAAGCTCTGAGCTAGCTCTGATGGAAAAAAGAAACACACTTCTTATGCTCTGATATGTCTGAAACTCTGATATGAAGAAACATAGAATTTTTGCTTGACAGTTCTGGGATCTGCTCTGAATTTAAAAAGAAAAACGCCAATTGATTGAAATATACTTTTGCATTCAAAGTATAGTTAGTCCTCCTCACTCGTCAAGCCATCAACTGTCAATGTATTTAGAATCCTAAAAAAATACCATATTTTCGAAATTGAGATGAAGGGTCAACGCAGAGTACGTTGAAATGGCAGAAAAATCTGCTATGTCGACATAAGGATACAGTCAATGCGTTGGTGAGTAGACTGTCATAGTATCCGAACTGCGTTTAAAGGGTGATTACACGGCTAACGAAAACAAAATAATCAATGCATTGACCCTTAAATTCGTGACTACGAGAGTGCCAACGCAGCCGTCAACGCTTGAACAGTATTCTGCGTTGTCGTTGATCGATCACAAGACAAAACAATTTTGGGACAGGATTTATCGTCATTTTGAAGTCAGAGAGTCAACGCGTTGACCATCTAATCATAGCTTTAGAAACCGTTTTGGTAAAAATGTAAAATGTTTAGCGGGGCGCTCATATCAATGGGAACTTTTTACAGTTTCCTTATTATGAATTTGAAGAAAATTAGAAAATATTCTTCTTCTTTTTTAGTTAAATGAATGATGAGCATGACTGTTGCACCTGGGCAAAACGCAATGGTGTAGAGCTAACTAAAAAATTCTTTATTTGAACTTTTTACAGTTTCCTTAGAATGCGAAGGCTACCAAAATTCAACTTTCCACCAATTTTCCGAAGCAAAAAACTTTAATGACTGGACTTTCTTAATTATTGACCATACATTAAATGTCCTAATACCCTTCAAACAATTGTTCCCTTTAACTATCATCATCGACTCTAAAGATACAAAAAGATTTTGTATACAAGTTAATAGAGTTCATTTGCAAAATCGTAAAAGTTTCAACGTTTACGACGTTTCTTATGGTTTTACGACGTACGATGAACTGTGCATTTTCTGAGAAAGAATAAATTTACATTTGATTAGGATTAAAAATAGGAATAACAAGATAAAAACAGTAGAAAAATTCTCGTTTCATAAATATAAATATCTCAAAATGTAAATTACAATTTTTTACAACTTTTGGGTTTGAAAAGTTTTGTCTCCTTCCGGTACCTACATATTATCATTCCACATTATTTATCATATATAGCTATTTATAAAATCCTTAAATTAATTTTAATTCTAAATTACATGGTATTCTATTTCGACATGAAAAAGCTTTCATAATATAGAAAATTATTACCCTTAAATTAAAAATGCTCAAATGAATTTCTTTGTTTCTTAATAAAACTTTCTATTCAAATTTACATACAAATACATTTCTGCCTGTATAATTTTGCTAATTTTCTTCAAATCTCCTGAGGGCATAATATGTACTGTACGTACAAAAAAGATAGAATGAACAATTAATAGAATTTCATCAAGCACACAATGACACGCAATTCCCAATCACATGAATCCCTTATCTTTTCATGTCCTGGATTCATTTAAATTCAGTTGAACATACTTTTTGATTTAAATATTAGAATAATTAGCATAAAATTCTATCTATACTCTGGTTAAAATGGATCAAAGTAGAAGATAGACATCATTTGAACTATCTCTCTCTCTCTCTCTCTCTCTCTGTCTCTCTTTATTCATTTACACAATTCACTAACTATTATACGAAAGTTCTACCTGGATTCTCTGAATAATTGCTATTAAGAGTAGAAATTATAATTCGAGTCCTTTGTGAAATTCAATATTGTGACATTTTGTAGATCTGTATACGTTTAACCTAGGTAGATTTCTGTCATGATGGTGGAGGGAGTATAATAATCTATAGTTTGATTGGGAAATTTCCCAATTACTATTGTCACTCTTGGGTTTTGAATGAGAGTAAATATAACTTCAAGAATCTTAATTGCTATATAATTACTTGCTTCAATAAATCGTTGAAAAATTCTTCATAAACTCAAACCAAAGGACCTAGGACGAACCAATTTATTTTGTCTCTTAATGATGATGATGACTTTTAATTTGCTCTTCACACACAATAAATAAATATACAATCAAAATGAAACAGAAAATAAAAATATTCCAAAGTGGAAATCGGATTTTATTAATTAAAATAATTTAATAAAAAAAAACTTAAGTATTTATAATAGAGATATATTTTAAAATGAATCCGATAGATATAGATAGAGATAGATAGATTTATGTTCAAAGATTCACAATAGCACTACATAGATTTGCGAAGTTATAGAGATAGTCACACACATATACATCGATATAAAAAAAAATAAGATAGATAGAGTGATAGATATTTTATTTTTTTTTTTATTTGAAGAAGACTGCGGAAACATAGATACATTTAGCCATCATGATTTCTTTAACTCCACGAAGATTTTTATCCTTTTATTCAAAAAAAAAAATGTCACTGGATAATATAATTTATTTAAGTGCACGAGAATTTAGTTTATTTATTTTTTTTTACTTTGTCATTCGTTCCATTTTTATTTATTTCATTCTCAGATGATGATTATAATTCCAGTACTATTTGAATGACGTTCTTTTAGGGATGGCTTTTATAAGATTTTTTCATTATTTTTATTATTTCCATTCGCAGAAATGCTTTCAAAAATTTTGAATTTGACTTTCAAGGGAAAAGTCAAATTCAATTTAAAAGTACAGTCATATTTTTATATTTAAGATAAGAAATATTTATACACAAAAATACACACTTTGTTTAGTAATTAAAATTTTGGTTAATCTTCGATATATTTTTAATTCTGTAAAATTATATGGAAGGGGTTTTCTCTCTGCATTATTTGTTATTTTTTTTTGGGATTTGTATTGTATAGGGTTCTCCAATAAGGGCGCGTCGACGTTGAAATAGACCAACAAAAAATGCAGAAAACATTGAGAACAAATTCGAAATTATGTCACAACTAGTAAATGACTTATTAACGACAAAACAGTGACCTACCCATATTTCAATTCGTGAAAGTTGCTTTGATTACTCGACACGCAAGGGAAACAAATCACCCAAAAACATAGAAAACATCGCATGAATTCGAAATTGTCAGGACCAACTAACGGAAATTTACTAAAAATGAAAAATACATTTTCGTCTGCTTCTACCACTTTTCGAAAAAACATAGAAAACATAGAACGACAAGTTCAAAGCTATCACAACTAATTAATGAATAATAAACGACATATTATACTCCTACGAGCTTTTCGATCCGTGAAAGTTGCTTTGCTTACTTGATATCAAGCCAGCAAAGGTCCTACAAAAAAACATAGAAAACATAGCACAGTTAAATTTAATTATAAGATTTAGCTAAATTTTGATTAATGTCACGACAGTTAACGACTAATTAAATGGCAAATAAGCGACCTACACATTTTTCAATTCGTGAAAGTTGATTCACTTACTTGACACGCATAGGAAACAAATCACAAAAAAAACATAGAAACCATCGCATGGAAAAGTTGAATTTGTTAAGACTAATAAACAGCAAATTATTAAGAAATTAAACATAAAATTTAAGACGCTTAACCACTTCGAAAAAACATCGAAAACATAGAACGAGAAATTCAAAACTGTCACAAATAATTATTGAATAGTTAACGACAAATTATACACCTTCTCATTTTCCGATCCATGAAACTGGCTTTGATAGCTTGATATCAAGTCACCAAAGGACCATAAACATGACATAGAAAACATTGCACTATGAAATTTAGTTTAAAGATTTATACAAATACTAATTCTTATCAATGGCAAAGTATTTTGCAGTAAGACATTTAGTAGACGATTTTTGTACGGTTTTTCGAATAATGTCAAATTGGCAAAACACCCAAAAACATAGAAATCTTCGAAAGACAAATACGAAATTTGTCACAGCTAATTAACAATTATTTTACCGCAAAGTATCCAACTAGCTATTTTTCATTTCATGTAAGTTTTGCTTTGCTAATTTAATGCTCATATGAAACGAATACCCAAAAAAACATAGAAAATATCGCATGACAAAATTGAACTAACGGCAAAGTATACATCTCACTATTTTTCATTTCATGAAAGTTGTTTTGCTAACTTGATATTCATTTGAAACAAATACCCAAAAAAACACATAGAAAATATCGCATGACGAAATTGAATTTGTTTTAAGAAATTAACGAAAAATTAACGCGCAAATTATTAAGCAATTTGAAATTTTTTTTCGAAAAAACATAGAAATCATAGAATGAGCAATTCCAAACTGTCAAAGTTATTCAACGAATTATGTAGGACAGGTTATCCTCCTATACATTTTTCAGACCGTGAAAATAGCTTTGCTAGCTTGATATAAAGCAAGAACCCTAAAAAACATAGAAAACATTGAATGACAAATTTGAAATCACCACTACTAATTTACCACGAACTTTTCTCTAATGCTATGTTTCCACCAAAGGTTTATCTCAGATTAGATTTAATAAATCTTTTTGGTGTTTCCACCGCACAAAAAGATTTAAAAAAGATTAAATTTGACAGCACCTTCAAAAATACGAATGGCGTTCCAATTTTTCTTATGAAGTGCGAATGAGACAGAATGTTTGATTCGTGTGAAACAATGAAGAACTGAATGCGAGTCTCGAATGAATCGTTCAGCACCATGTAAGAATAGGTTAGTTCGATTTGTAAAACTATTTGTCCTAGGAAGATTTAACAAGATTAATTTCTAATCTTCAAGATTTACGAAATAAATTTGCATGGTAAATCTACGAGATTTAAAGGAGATTTAAGGTTAATCTCATTAAATCTCAGATTAGCGCTAGGTGGAAATGTAGCATAACTCATTTTTCGATTCGTGAAAGTAGCTTTGCTAACTTGGTAATAATCATAACAAAACGAGATGTGATGTGCTAACGAAATTCTAATGTAGGCCGGGGTCACGTATAGCACGAATCAGACAGACAACTTTCAATTATTCTGCCGGATAGATTCAGCTGAATTTGAGCTATGTTGATTTTGAGGACTATGGTTGATTGTTGTTCATTGGCATAGCCCCACTACTTCAGAAAACAAGAAGATGTTAAAAGCTATCAAATCGCACAATTTTGGAGACCAGTTCACGTCACCTCTGCGAGAAATAACCCTAACGTTAAGCCAAAGAGTTAATGCAGAAAGTCTTTTGTGGCATCAGCTGTGGGACACGTATTGATATTTTTCGGAACCACATGTCATTCGCATCCATATCAAAAAATTTGAAAAAAAAAAATAGAAATCGTTTATCACTGAACAGTAGAGATATCCGTTGACATAAATGAAGGAATTGACTGCCTCCGGACTCTTCTTCACACTCTCATTGACAGCGATGAAGCTTCTGCAGATTCAGCATTCCGTTGCCGTTGGAGTATCGGCCGATTATAAGTTGAGCCGCTTGACTTGAATTTGGTCACCAAACATCGTTGAATAGTCAATTGGGATTGACGACTATGTAATCCGTCAAATGGGACCTTATTCATCGTTGCCACAAGAGAACACCGATTTTCATAGACAAATTTAATCATTTTCAAAAATTGCTCAATCGTATTACTTGCCAAGGTGATTTGGCTTCAGTGTCTAAATAATAAACATTTGATTTGAATGACGCCAACAAACAACTAACCGCCATAGGCTGTTGACATTATAATGTCGTCTTTATTGAAAAACCCTTTATTTGGTTTTCGGAAACGGTTAAAATGATTTAAATGAAATTTTCGGAGTTTTAATGAGCAAAAACAAAACCACCGCAAACTTTTCTTATTCCTTGATTTCTTTAAAAAGGTTCTTATCGATCTATTCTTCTTGGAAAGGACTCACATGATTTGCATAATATTTTAAGGGTTTATTCTTATAGGAAAGAAAACAAATCATAGATCCGCTTTTTGCCACGCCCACATTTCTTATTTCTCAGAAACGGCTCTATTTCTCGGAAATGACTCAAATGATTCATATGACATTTTCAGAGTTTATTCAAATGAGAAAGGGAAATAAAAATAGGAAATGGTTTCGGTTAAATCCACTTACTGCCACGCCCACTTTTATAATTTATCTTTTTCCCTCTAAAGATTTGAATAAAATTTTAAGGGTCTGTCAATATATGAGCAAGAAAAAATTGGAAAACGGTTTAAATCCTTACTTATTTCTTAGTAAGATGCAATTTTGTAGCGCGGTAGCTACTACGTAGTCCCGCAAAGCATATCTAATCTCGAAGAGCTAACGAAATTTCGCATTTTCTTTAAATTATAAAAAAAAGCAAATGTCGCAAATTAAATATCTTGCTTTTAATGATATTGCAAATTACAAAATCTTGCTTCAACATGGTCGCATTTATATCTTGATCCGAAAAATCTCGCAAGTATCAACAGAAAACTGCAATTTAAAATCTTGCATATCAAGATCTTGCAAATCCAAATTTCGCAAATTCAAATATCGTTCCGCTAATTGAAAAGAAACTTGAAAGCCAAAAACATTTTCTTTGACTTTTATTCTTTTCTAAAACGTATTTCCAACAGCTACCCGATATTACAACTCTCGATTGATTTAGCAAAAGTTAGAAAATTTTGGAAAATTTAATTGTGTTTTTAAAAAAATAATCGTGCGATTTTTAACCTTGCGACATTTTGATAAAAAACGTTTATTTTTGGGATGTAATTTAATTTTAAAGTAATTTTGTGAGTTTTTGAAACTATCAAATCCTCCTTCCCCACCCCTTCAAAATTTGGACTCGGCCTAAAGTTAGGTTACTTTTTAAAAAATGCTTAAGACTTTTATTTTTTATTAATTTGGCCATTTTTATCAATGATTTTTATTTTTGTGTATTTTTGTTTTAATTTTTTCTTAAGTAGCACTTTTTTGAAAATATTTTAAAATATAACTGTACTTTGTTGAAAATATTACAATAAATTGTAGTGAAGATAGTAACATCAAAAAGGGAGTGCATTAGTATAGAAGACTGTTATTTAAAAAAAAATAGAAGAATCGTAGAACCGATAGACACGAGTACACGACTAAAAATCAAAAATCACAAAATATAACTTACTTGTAAAGTCATCTAACTCTTCCTGTTCGGCTTCGGCAGCCAATTCTTCGGGCGTCTTCTTTTTCCGCATTAAAGGATTTGGTTCTTCCTGCGGCATTTGCTCCACGATTTCTTCCTTCTTCTTGATGTTATACTAAAAAAAAAGAAAAAGACAAAACAGAATAAAGAAAAATTAGGCAAATTTCTTCTATCACAAACAATACTCGACAAATTAACTGATTGATGATTGACATATTGATAAATGGATGCACAAATGAATATAAGAATGTAAATAGAGAGCAACAAAAACGAACAATATTTATTTTTTCATGAATTTTTTATCCTCTGTGGATTTTCTGATTTCTTTTTTTTTTTTCGTTTTGATAGTGAGATTTAAAGGATTTTTTTTTCTGCTGCGTGCAGATGTGCTATGCTGCATTATATTGTAGTTTATGGTTTACTACAACTATTATACTTGAATGAAGTGGAATTATTGATGAGCTTCTTCTTCTCCAGAACGGATGGGTTATAAGAATATAAAAAAAGCTAAAAAAAAACAGAACTTGGAAGAGCGATTTCATTGAACTCGGGGTTTTGAGAAATTGTTCAAAAAGGATATTTTTCATGGTGCAATCGATTGACTGCGGGTAACTGCTGCTACTGCTGGTGATGCTGATGCTTCGTCTCTTTGCTGATTTTTTGCTTGACTAAAGGATAAACTTAAATTGAATGGGAAAAGGATAAGTTTATAGTTTCTTTTGGGGGTAAAGTTTTCTTTTTTTCTTTTTTTTCTATTCGTTTTTGTCCTTTGGAGAACTTGATAGCTCGTCAGTTGATGTTGGTTGGTTACCGAGGGGATTCTCTACTTGACTTTTTTTCTTATTATTTACTTTGACTTTGTTGGGGTTTATTGGGATGATTAAGTTAAAAGAGTTTTATTTCTTTTTCTTATGCTTATAAAGTGTGTGGGGATTGAAAAGTCGTTTATTAAATTAAAAGCTGATGGGAGGGAATCAAATTGCATTTGATTCGGTTTTTTGTTTTTGTTGTTTGAAAGAAATTTTTCATTAACAAAAAATGCGTTACAATATTGTTGTTTGCTAAAATATTTTAAGTATTTGACAAAAAGTTGAAGAAATGCCTAAATCTCATAAAATCTTCTAAGCTTAGAATTTTGATCATTTAAAATTCAGTACATACATATGTATATGTAAGTTCAGTTATTTTTAGTTGATAGATGAACACTGTGGAAACCTCAAAAGATCGTAACTCAAAAATTTTAAAAATATGGTTTTCTTATACTTGAGTGTATGACATCCGGTGAATAACCACCTTAAACAAATAAGACAAATCACAGAACGTCTAGATGAAAAAATATTTGCGATGAGGAGTTTCTAGATCATAGTTCACGCTCCGACTTTGAAAACATATTATTATTTTCTAACTTGGCTGGTAAAGGGACACATTAAATACGATCGGATTCCTAAGGGATCGCCTATTTGAATATTTAAATGCGATAATCAAGTAGGCTTTTGTTTGGAGGTCACCATCTGCTCATGAAACTAGACATCTTCGCTATAGTGAAATACCTTTAAGGGTTTTTATTTTTCAATATGTTTGTTTTGGGCGTAAGCATGCTTATAACCGAAAAAAATAGTCAATTTACCCTGCGCTCCTGTGAAAATGGTCACGCAGGAAGCTTTGGAGATTGGTATAGTTTGGGAACTAAGGGTGTGTTTATGTTGGAGCTGTAATAAGCGATTCGAGCAACGAATCATATGACTAATGCTTCGAAAATGTTTGCATTGTTTTACTATTAGTTCTTATGTCGGAACTTTGATAAACGACTCGAGCTGCGATCCTAGCAAAGAAAATCATCGATTATATTTTCGAAGCTCTTATCGAGGATAGATGGTGAACATTTTACAGGGTGCGGCATAATGAACGGACGATTTTTAAATGGCAAATACTCCCCCCTATTAGGTTAACAGATGTTGGGAAATAACGAGTTGATCACGACATTCCAGCGTGGCCACGCGTGGGTTTCGTCGCCACTTCAACATTCACAGACATTGGGTTGTTCCCTCTCGAAGCACTATCCTTCGTTGGGTTGAAACGTATACGAGAAAAGGCCCGTACACTGGGCGATTTGATAGAAGCTATTCGTTTGGAAGTCGCCGAAGTTGAAAGAGCGATATTAGAAAGAGTTTATGCGATCTTCAAAGAACACCTCCAGCAATGCATCACCGAAAATGAACACCACTTGACTAATGTTATTTTCCACACTTAACTTTCCAAAATGTTATTATATTATGAAGTTAGATCTATATATTGTGAATATTAAAATCTGTCAATCAATCTGCCTTTCTGATGACTAAATAATTTTTGAGCACAATCTCTAATAAGGTATCTGACACAATATTGCCACAGTGTCAAAAGTCGACAAGACAAAAATTTACAATTATTGCCTCATGACTGATTGGGTTATAAATCCAAAACTTAATTTTTTTAGACTAATTGACTTATGCCTCAAAATGTATGTTCCAGTGTCAGATAACTAATCAAACTTTACTCAGACCTTGTGAAAGGCCAAGAATACACATGTAAGTTTTACTTACCACTTATGTAAGTCTTATAGAAGTAACTTACAAGAGGCTTTAAATTACAGATGAACTAATTGTACAAAATACTTTCGTAAGTTTGAAAACTTATCACTGAGTTTGAGTAAGCTGTGTGAGTTTTGTAAGTTTGAAAGATCGTTTTTCTACTTGTAAGTTTTTCTTTCAACTTACAGCTTATGTAAGTTGATAAATTTACTGTAAGTCACTTACAGAGCTGTTTACACTTGAAATTTTATCAAAAGCTGCTTCCGTAAGTAACTTACAAAAGTAAAACTTACTTGTGTAACCTTAGAAAATTATAGCTTAAGCTTAATATTTCTAGCTTTCTTTTGATTATTCACATGTTTGGCTAAGAAGCTTTAGCTAAAATTATTATTTTTGGGACCGAAAAGCAACGCAAGCAGATTTTTAAAAATCCATGTTTTAGCTTAAGCTATTTGTTTATTCACAAGACCCATTGTTTTCATGTAAAAAGAACTAGTCAAAGATTTCTAGTTAGGGGTGCAGGAATCTTGATATTTTTGTAGCTTAAGCTCTATTATTCTAGCTTAAGCTATTGTTAATCACACCATTTGGAGCTTAAGCTGGAAAAACAAGCTAAAGCTGGAAGAATGTGGCGTTAGCTATTTTAAAGTAGCCATTACTTGAAGAAATCTTTTAGTTTCTAGCTCAAGCTTGTTTTTGATCACACAAAAGCTAGTTTTGACTTAAAAATCCAATTTTTAGCTTTAGCTTTTTTTTATTCACAAGACCCTTTGTTTCGACAGTAAACCATACTGACACAAGGTACTTCAGTTAGAATCGGTTTTCCTACCGAAATATAGCCAGTAAGTAATATGCGTGGTTGGATGCCTAATTTACTTTTTATTTAATAATTACTGACTAATGGTTTCGAAATCTGGAGAGGTTTACTCTCCCATTTAGTGTAAGGGCTATATGTATGTTCCAAGAAACGATCTCCCCAATTTAATAAAATAAGATATAGCTACCATATTCTCACTGTTCTGTCTAAAGCACCCCATACACGATTCAATTTGGTTGTCAATTCCCTTGTCGACTAAATTGATGTTTCGTTACATACAATATTAACATTGTTGAAAAACTAGTGCTCAACTGTATAAACAGACCAAACTCAGGCAAAAGACACAAACACAGTTACCTAAGAAGTTAGTGAGTACGTGAGGTTTGAAGTGAGGTTGAACTACATATCGACCTCCTTGTAAATGTGGCATAGAGTGAAAATACCTTTGGTTTGACAGTTAATCAAATGACTTGCCTACACACAGCTCAACAAAGTTGAAAGCTTTCACGTCAATTTGAAAAAATTAAAAATCTTTTGATTTTCATCCAACTCAATCGTCAAGCTTAAAATTAATCAAATGACATGCCCAAACACGGGTTGATTTCATCAACTTGACATTAAATTGACAACGAAGTTGAATCGTGTACGCGAGTGCTTAATAGACAAGACAGGAAGAACGGCAGATGACTGTTCAGCGACACAGCCAGCAGATATTGAAGAAGAACCAAATTAATCATAAAATATACAAGAAAAAGAGTTCATTCAAGGTAAAAGGATTTTGGGGAGGGTAAAAGAAATGATGAGGTTGTGAGAAGCGTCAGACAGCAATATGTTCTGCTGAAAAAGAAATTAACGTAGGAACTGGGGGTCAATTCTCAATCTGTGAAAATGTGAAGTGATAAATATGATAACCCGATCACGTCAAATGCCATTCTTGAAGTGTGAAAAAATGAAAACAAATGTTTTCATATGATGATTCTCTTATCAGAATCAATTCATTCTGTGAAAAGAGAAATGATAAACAGAAACAAATTGTGCTTATTCGATGCACACAAGTCGCCATCTTGATCTTTCTATGACGTCACAATCATATTTTGTTCTATTAGAAAGTGGTGGCTTTTTTCATTTTAGTAGTTATTAGTACTCACTTTGACAGCTGTTTCTCATAGCAAGTTCGGGAATCGCCTTCCACGTGTTTGTGAAGTGATAAAATGATAAAACTCTGTGAAGACTGAAATGATAACTTTGTTTTTATTCACAGTTTCACAGATCGAGAATTGACCCCCTGGAAGAGAAACGAACAACAGACACCGTCATTGCCATGCCGTACTGCTGAGAAAGGAATGCAAAAATGAAACGCCGGATAGCTAGACCACTATATAGCATTTGGGGAGCGCTCTCTGGATTCAGTTCTCATGTGGTAAATTTATCCCGAGAATCATTGACACTACTCAGCTTCCTCCTGAGAACCTTCTCCCTGCGTAAAAGAACCGACTTTGCATATGCCATTCAAATCGTTTGGGCCGTTTCTGAGAAACCAACTTCAAGATTGTTTGCTTGTAATAAATTAATATTAATATTCAAAAATTGTTTTTTTTTTGCCGAGATCAAAAGAAGCCTCCAAGCTCGAGGGTCTCGGTAAATTTAGGATGCTTTGAAGCTGTTATCGTTTTATCCGATACCGAAACCAAACAAAACCGAGAATTTTTTGAACTCGTACCCTCCAGCTTTAATGAAACTTTTCAACAAAACTGTTGAGCCAAAGCCATTGACATATATATTGAAACAATCAGAAAATAAGGCAATTTTTCTCAAAAAGCTTGAAAATCTGTTATAATCCGCTATGTGCATTTACCGCCAAAAATAAAAACACGCAAAGTTTAAATAGAATCGTGTGAGCAATTCTTGAAACGGTTTAAAAATGTTGTTTTGTTCCAGCTTTCCATTCTAGACAACCTAGAAACAATAAGTTGAATTTTTCAGCACAAAATGTAAAGAAAATTAGTTAATTTGCTAAGATTCTATCTTTGGTGAATAGCGGATGCATATATAGGGCTGGCCGCTGGCCACTATACCAAACCAAATGATAATACTATTTTAGTATTACCTCGGTATCGATCTCGGTGTCGTATGGGTATCGCATAACAAAGTCTCGTCTCTTCTCGGTCTAGTTACCAGTTCTAATTATATGTTTTTTTTTTTAGTGATCGGAACTTTAAGGTAGAACTATAATAGCCGGAAGGGCACTGAAGCTAATGTCAAAAACCAACGAAAAGTAGCTTTCCATACCGTCAGAAGGGGAACACACCCACAATGTAATTATCATCTATCTCTTTTTGGCATTCCTATTTCACCAAATGTTAGTTTTACTTAAGTGAGGTGCGCTCGGAAGCGCACCTCACTTCCGTAACCAAAGTTGAACGAAACTTGATGAAACGCTCCACTCCGCAATTATAGTCGCGTCAAATGCTTTCCGTGTATTCGCTTGTTTTCTTCCGACCACTTAAGTGCCCCTCCGAGCATTATAGTTCTAGCTTTATTCAGACGTTGTATGTATACCGTAAGCCGTATAAATGATTTGATCCAATTAATGAAAAAAAATCTGTTCTATCGGTGTCACTGGTTATTGAATGAGTTTGGTAAAATCGTTTCAAAAATCGTTGGAGCCGTTTCCGAGGAAGCAAGATATGGAAAAAATAGGCGTGGCAGTGGGTGGATTTCAATTAATTCACTTCCCTACTAAAAACAACCATGTTTGAAAATTTCATCCAAATCGTTGCTTTCAGAGAAAGCAAGCACAAGAAAAATGGAAGTGCCAGTTCTACTATACATAAATCATTGCTTAAACCTTTAACTTGCTAAAGAGAAAAAAAATGTTAACATGTCATCCAAATAGTAAGAGCCGTTCCCGAGAGAGAAATCACGACAAATGTTTGTTTGTATTAAATTAATAATAAAAAACAAACATTTTTTTTTCTTTCGATATCAAACAATATTAACGAGAGTTATCGGTAAATTTCGGTCCAAAAAGAACGGATCAGCTCGGTATCGTTTTGGATGCTTTGGAGCTGGTATCGTCTCGGTTTCTGATACCGACACTAAACGATACCGAGACTTTTCTGGTATCGTGGCCATCCCTAGCACAGATCCTCAGACCGACATACGGACCGTACAAAAAAGACTGAGTTTGTTGTAAGGCTTCTCCTTCATCGAAATGTTAGATTTAATTAAAAACTTCAATTTAATTTTTTTAACACGACACAATACATATCATATTGTTTAGCCGTTATTAGTTGTGGCTTGTTCACTTAGCTGAATGTGTTTTCATTTATGGGATGATTAGCCTTCTGATTTTTCAAATAATTTCTTTTCCATAAACTGCAATGGATTCAGTGACTATTCAAATTAAAGGTTAAAACATTATCACTTCCTGAGTTACTAACACTCATATTGGATTAATAAAAGTTACGCATACGCCACCTCACATCGTTTGTAAAATAAACAGGAACTATTTATAATTGCTTTAGGAAAATTAAAAGTGCGTTAATTTTTTGTCTTTATGAATATGATGATGCTAATGGGTATTTGGTATCTGGTAAACTTCCGGAACATCCGCTAAAGCTTACTTTACATGGGTTGAGAATTAAAAATTATAATTTAAGAACTTCCCCTTTCCGTCAAATATTTAAAAAAAATTAGGATATTGCATTTCACCCATTCAGATCACATTAAAAAATTTAATAGCTAAACCTAAAACATTCTATACCAACAAAAAAAAATAAGAATCTATTAAATGTGAAAACCAAAAAAAGAAGAGAATATTTCCAGACATTTTACCTTAATTTATATGACTTGATCTGCTTCACCCCAAGAAAATTTTGAGAACACAAAAAGATATAGATATTATTTATCTCGACTTGACACACCAACGTCACCTAACTGATTTAGGTGACTGGGCCTTAAGTGGTAGGTATATGCAAAAAGAACATTATGCTTAATTTGTCTACATTTATTATTTATAGAAATGCGACTCTCTGTCTATAGGGACCACCTTGCTTTCTACGCTCATCGCTCTTTCGAAAAGAGACAAAAGAGGTACAATAAAATTTAAGTAAAACATGATAACAATAAATCTTCTTTAGATTTCAAACTTCATCACCAAAATCTCAGTAAATAATAAAACAAAAGACACACAAAAAAAATACAAACACATTCCCCGAAAGAATTTCTTCCCCAAAAGTAGCGATACATACACCTTCATACTTATACCAACCTTGACATAAACTTTTGAAAATAAACATAGTCATTATTTATCATCAAGTTGCTTTTCAAAACACCAAACAAAGCTTCCATGAAAATTCAACCACTTGGGGCGTCTATTTTTGGTTGGCGGCAGAACGTCGAGTCGTTGGTGTTGACGGTAGTGATGGGATATGGTGGTTCGCACAAACTGAGCTAAAATGTTAATATTAAAGCAGAGAATCATTTGATTCATCTCTTATACACCCTCATAACAGATGCTACTGTCCTGTATACCACCATCCGACTCCCATCACTTAAAATCAATATCCTTGAGATATTATGCCTAAAAACAAGATAGTGCCCTGAGACTTTATTTTGGTTCTTTCTTGTGTTGATATTTCAAAAAATATATTTCAGGAATGTTGTTTTTTTTTTCTTCTTATTCTTCTGGGCTCAAAAATTTAAATAAAAACGATTTCCATATTCCGTTTTCTCACCACTTACAAACGAGTAGGTATATACGCCTTGAACTGGCATATGTTTTGAGGATGTTGTCCTTAACATCACCCCTCGAGTGGATCACTCAAAATGAAATTTGATTATCCATATTAAATGTAGGTATATATGTATTTTTATATGCTTTGCAGGTATATGTGTAAATAAAATACTCTTTATGTCACCTACACAATCAATCTTGTCAAGGTTTATGAATTTATTGCTTAGAGGTTAAGAAACATATTTCTATATTCAAAATATTTAATTTCAAAAGGCCTTAAGGCAAACCAACTCACTTTAAAGATGCAGAAATCAAGATAGCTTTTGGCAAGGATAATAATTATTATCGTCACGTGTCTTCTGATGGGTAAAGATATTAGGCGTTGAATTAAAGCCGCTTCAGCAAAAATGTTCTTGACATTTCAAGCAATTCCCGCATAAAAGTATCACTTGAATTTGTAAGAGGTTATAAGCCTTTTGACATTTATTTGAGTTTTGAGGTCTTCATGTACATACAAAAGAACTTACAAAAAGGATTAAACTCAAATAAAAACATTGTGCCAAGTAGTATTTTTTGATTTTTGTTTCTTGACATTTTTTTAACAATTGGTTTGTTGCTCTTATTATGAAAAGCTAAATCCCCGTTATTATAAGAAAAAATTATATATTTGAGATTATATAGGTAGATAATTATTTAAATTTGTTTTTATTCAAAAACAACTTTGTTTGAAAAATGGACAGTTTGGGGTAAAATGAAATGAAACCGATCATGATGTAGTTAATCATTACAAGGATTTATTATAGAAGGGATAAATTCCAAGCTAGGTTATTACTATTAGGCAGAGCTTCCCTCATCTTTTATAAATTTTGGAATTCGAATAACTTTAAATTTTCCTAAATCATAGGAAGAGGCCGTGAAAATTAATGAGCTTAAAATTAAAAACACCTGAAAATTTTAAGATAGAAAAAAAAATATTAAAAATGAAAAGATAAACACCTAAAATTTGATTTAGTTTGGAATGCGTGTCACAAACAATCAATGATCTTTGTCAATTCTTAGCCGACCTCTAGGAACCATAAATAGCTGACATGTTACAATTTTTAGAAAAAGAAAAATCAGAATACCAACATTTTTCTCAAAAAATTTCAATATATGATTTCAAAAACTACTCATTGAAAAAAACTTCATTAAAAAACAATCAAGAGACATCGATGTTATTAGAGACGAATTTTAAGAGCTCATTTTCACATGCAATATATAGGTACAATATGATGAGTAATGCATTCGTTAAAAAAATCGAACTCCTGATTTTTATCAAACTTGTTATTACGATGATAGAGAGGACAAAAAATGTTGGTCTCGTAATTCTGTCAGTCTGTCTGTCAGTCCGTAGAGCTAGAGCCTAAGTGACTAAATTGATTTTCTTTAAACTTTGGACATAGTGTTTTTTTACCTTTTTTTTTATTTTTCGAATTTTTTAAAAAGATGTTATTGAATTTTTAAAAAATGCTTCAATTTTTTTTTTTGGAAAATCAATTATTTCGAAAAAGACATGATCGATCTAAGAGTTTTTTAGCACTTTCAAAAATATCCTAGGAAAAAATGTTCCTTTTATGAAAAATTACGGTACCTTCCATATAATTGTTATCAAACCGTTATGGAAAATATTTTTTTTTTCTCAAAAACGGATCTTACGATTTTGGTAAAACTCTTTGTGAACACTAAAATTAGTTCGATCTACTATCAAAAATTATTAAAACTAACACTTAGTTACTATTGATAGTATAATATATTGATAGTGTATCACACAGAGGGGTCTTTTCTGAAAATTTAAATGATATTTGTAATAATTTTGCGTTGTTTTTCCAATCAAAATTTTCTTATCTGAGCATAAATTATGATCAAAATTTTAATAATTTCAATTCTAATATAAATGCTGGTACCCTGTGTTTATCTATAGATGATGTGTTAACAGCATTATCATCTCTTGACAACAGTTTCTCTGTTGCACCGGATAATATTCCACCTCTTCTTTTAAAATTTTGCAAGTACAATCTTGTTGCCCCATTGTGCTATATTTTCAATATGTCTTTACGACAAGGTATATTTTTAGATACTTGGAAACATTCTCTGATAACTCCTCTGCATAAATCCGGATCTAAGGGATCTGTGGAAAATTATAGGCCTATTGCTAAACTTCAGCTTATCCCAAAAGTATTTGAAGCAATTGTTAAGAATAAACTATATAGTTTAGTTCGAAATCATATTTCTCAGCATCAACATGGTTTTATGAGTGGGAGATCTACGGCAACTAATTTATCAATATTTACAAATTACTGTCTTGATTGTTTAGATAACCGGCTGCAAGTTGATGTAATTTATACCGATTTTTCGAAGGCTTTCGATCGTGTTCAACACAATATTCTCATGAAAAAACTTGAGCTACTTGGTTTTCACTCTTCCCTCCTTAATTGGATTAAAAGTTATTTGGTTGGTCGTAGGCAATATGTCAAAATTGGGGCTGCACTATCAAATGAAATTTATAATTTTTCCGGTGTTCCTCAAGGCAGTCACCTTGGGCCGCTCCTTTTTATTCTTTTTATTAATGATTTGCCGTATCATATTTCTTTTTCCAGGTGCCTTTTATATGCCGATGATCTCAAGATTTATAGCTGTGTGAGATCTCCATTAGATGCCAGTAAAATTCAACTTGATATTGATTTTATAGTTAACTGGTGTAATATAAATGGGTTATATTTCAATATTAAAAAATGCACTATTGTAACATTTTCAAAAATACTGAATCCATTTTTCTTCGACTATAAAATTGAAAATCATTCCTTAGAAAGATTAATGAGTCAAAAGGATCTTGGAGTTATTTTTGATTCTAAAATGAGTTTTTCGCTTCAAATTGACCATGTATCTTCCAGAGCTAACTCGATGTTGGTTTTTATTTCTAGAAATTCTAAATCTTTTGAAGATCCGTATACTCTTAAAACCCTGTATCTATCCCTTGTCAGACCTTTGCTTGAGTACTGTTGCATTATATGGAATCCCTTTACACAATCAAGTATCAATAGGATTGAAAAGGTTCAGAAAAGATTCACGAAATTCGCGTTACGAAAGATTTTTAGAGGTTCAAGTATTCCATCTTATGAGACCAGATGTATCTTAATTAAACTTAAAACCTTTAATGTTGAGAAGGAAACTATATTCGGTACTCTTTGCTTTTGATGTTCTAAATTCTAACATTGATTGTTCGGTTTTGTTGTCAATGTTTAATATTTATGTACCTTCTCGTAGCTTGCGACCTAGAGAGGGAAGTTTTCTTAATGTTCCTTTCCATAGTACAAATTATGCTAAACATAATCCAATTACTGATTCTTGTATTGCTTTCAATGAATTTGATCTTATAATTGATTTTAATAAAAGTAGGTTAGATATTGAGAGAGATCTGTTAAAATCGTTATAAAGGAGAATAGGACAAAATGGTCTACAGGACCAATAACAACGAGATATATGTCGTTGGAAAGGTATTTTTATGAACTACAATAGTTACTATGAGGGCTTACTTCAAATTGCTGTGTGAAAAAAGTTATTCGCAAAATAGAATTGTGTTCTGGTGCATTCTAGTATGAATAAAATATATTTAGTATGGACAAAATTTATGAAAACTGGTCAAACAAATAACAACAATATATATGCCATTGGAAAGGTATTTCCATTACCTACAATACCTTTAATAGCAGTTCAGTTCAAATCACTGTGTGAAAAAAGTTATTCGAAAACTAATGAATTATTGTGGTTAATTTTTGTGTGAAAAAAATGCTTTCTTTTTAGTATGGGCAAGAAGTGTGAACGCAAGTTCAACCAATAACAACGAGACGTATGTCGTTGGAAAGGAAATTTTATGTACAACAATAGTTAATTAGGAAGCTTATTTCAAATCACTGTGTGAAAAAAGTTATTCGCTACTTGTTACCCATGCTCCATAAATTTTATCTGTACCAAAATTCCCTAAGACAGCGAATAACTATTTCCACACAGTGATTTAAAATAATTTGTTATAGAAACTATTATTGTTCATAAAAATACCTTTTCAACGACATACACATTATTGGTATTGGTAAGACCAGATTGTATAAATTTTTTCCACACTGAAATGTACCAAAACAAAACCTTGGTTAGTAAATAACTTTTTTCACACAGTGATTTGAAATGAACTGCCATAGTGACTATTGTAGTGCATAAAAATACCTTTCCAACGACATACGACTCGTTTTTATTGGTTCCTAGACCACCTTCCATACAGTTTTGCCGATTGTCCTTTGATTATTTAAGTCATTTATTTGAAATTATTTTATATCTTATTTTTCTTTGATTTCACTGTAGTCTCCATAAAGTCATGTAACTTGAAAGACGAAATAAATAAATAAATAAATAAATAAATAAATAAATAAATAATTCTCATTGAACATTTTTTTGTATTTGAATTTTCTCACTATCGGCTCAATACTGCCGTGTTAAAAAGAAAAAACGTATATCTGTATTTTGGACATTTCGAGATAAATGTGTTTTTCTGTTTATGTATGTAACTTTTTTACTTCTGGATGAATTGTTTCATACTTTAAGGAAATGATAAGTAATCAAATTATTAATTTTTGATCAAAAACTCATTTGTTTATATTTAATAGAAGTCCAGTTAAATAACTTTCATGTTAAGACTATCTGCCTTATCTGCAAGTAAATAATTTTCCTTTCCGGATCTACGAATATTTGTTTGGTAGTTACGTTTATTTTTCTTATGAAAAATGCAGATACGTCAATTTATCTTAAGAGAGCATGCAGATACGTCAATTTATATTAAAAAAACATGATTTTTTGTACATACGCCTATTTCGTAAGCGTTTTTAACCACTAAAAAGGCAAAATAGTGATTTTATTACTAAACAATAGAATAAAAACCCTACCAAGGATGTCAAAACTGGCTCTAATTCAAAACAGTCAAAATGTCAGTTACGTTTTTTCTTCTTAACACGGCAGAATAGTTTTTGCTAAAGTTTTTTTTACATACAAATCACAAGAAAAATTTTAAATTAAAATTATGAAACTATTTTTTATTACATTTTAATAAAAAAAAAAATTTTTTTGTATGAACATAATTTCGATTTTTTTTCTTTTTTTTTTTGGAAAAATGTAACTTTTTATTTAATTTCATTTCATATATGTATGTATTAATTATTTTGAAAACGACAACGCTCTTTTAATTGTTTTGCAAATTTTTGAAAATTTGGTGAAGAAAACCGGTTTGGTGAATTTGAATTTGAAAATTAACAGGAATGTTGATGCTATAAAAGTGATTACATTTGCATACCAATGCAAGTCATGTAATCAGAATTTGCGAAGAAACAAAAGATTTATCGATAGACCTCAAAAATTCGTTTTTATTTTTACTTTTTTTTAAACTAACGGTGAAGGGTCCAACAATATAATTTCTACAAAGCCTTATTTAAATTTCTAAAATCGTCCTTGAATTTTTTATAACTCATTATTTGCTGAGATATTGGGAATCAAATTCAAAAGTACCTACCTATCTGTTTTAGTTTAAAGTAAGATAAAACGTAAAAAAATTTGAACGAACAAAAATTGAAACTGATTGTTTGAGGTGAAAAAAGAACACAATTTTAGTTCCTGATTGAATATGATTGTATGAGCAAAAAATTCTAAATCGTTGGAGAGGTTATTTAAAAAAAAAATATTTTTTTATTTTTTATATGTATATAAGATTCTTAAAAAATTTTTAGGAAAAATTTTGATATGCCAATCTTAAAAATGTATTTATGTGCATATGGAAATAAGATTTAAAAAAAAAATTGATAACCAGTTTTTGAGATTTCAAATTTAAAATTTATTTAAATTCGTTAATGAGAAAATTAAAAAAAAAAAACGTTCTTCGGCTGGTACTTTTAATAGTTGCTAAGTGTAAAATTTTATAATTTTTTATGATTGTACTAATTTTAGGAGACGTTTTTTTTGAGAAAAAAAAAGTATTTTCCTTTGCAGTTTTTAACTTTTGTTGGGAAAGCACCGTTATTTTTTCATACATTTTTTTTCCTAAACTACAGTGAAACTGCCCTAAGGCGGACAGCGACGATGGTTACAACGCTTTTGTTCGTTTAAGGGAGTTGTCCGTCCAAGAGAAAAAATAAAATTAAAAAAAAAAATATTTTTAGCTCCAAAAAATATCAAAAATTGAATTATATAAATTTTCCTTAAAACATTTTGTAGTGTACACTTTTCCGCTCAAATGCTTAGTTTTATAAATATTCCCGAAATATTAAAGAAGGGGACCTTAAACCCCCCTCCTGGCTATAGCTCGCGGCCCTGGGTTGAGACTTTTAGTATGTTATACCTGGGGGTCACCCCTACCACATTAAATAATAACCCAGAGATCATGATTTATTGCATTTAATTTTACTTCGTTTACATGGACTTATACAACAACCTAAATGATTAAAAATTAAAAAAATATAGAAAATAAGACATAATCTCACAAAAAAGAAAATTATTCATTTCAATAGAGAACTTTAAAAATGGTGCCATGAAATTCATTTACAAACGGGAAATAAATGAACAAGAAAATACAATAAACCGCATCTGCAGAAAAAATCCGTTATGCGATTACATGTTAGAAATTGCATATTAAAAAAAGCTTTTGTCCGCCTACGAGAATTAAATTAAACAAACTTCAGCTGATATTCTTGTCCGCGTCCTATCAAGTCTCCGCTTAAAGGGACGTAAAATGTATGGAGTTTAAATCCTTGGTCGCGAGAATTTGTCTGCTTAAGTGATCTGTCCGTTTAAGGGAGCTGTCCGCCGCTAGGGGAGGTTTCACTGTATTTTAGAGAGTGCTAAAGAACTCTCAAATATCGAGTTTCAAAAAAATCGATCCCATAGTTTTCGAAATATTTGTTTTTCAAAAAAAAATTAAATTTTTTTAAAAATCCAAAAAATATTTCTTCAAAAATTTTGGTACAGAAAACTATTTATATTTTTTGGAAGCTTCCGTATAAAAAAATATTAAAATCAGTCATAACGTTTTGAAGAAAATCGAAAATTAAAACAAAAGGTTGTTTGGGAGGTACCATAAATAACCATTTTTTTTTAAAATGATTTTCCACCCAAAGGAAGCCTATACTAAAATTAATTTATTGATTTTTTTAAGAAAAGTTGTGGAGCCGTTTTTGAGAAAAATACGATTATGTAAAATTGCTTAAAAAATTGTATGGCAGGTACACTGAGAAAACTGAACTATGAGTTATTCAAAAAGATGCATGTTTGATTATATGTTTAACTAATACAAATAGAATTCGGTTTAAGCCTAATTGTAATCTGTTTAAATGCGAAAATACTATTATTTTAAAGTAAATTATGTTTAAGTCAAAACCGTTCATGTTTGAATATTTCATAAGAACTAGTGAATAATTTTTGTATGTGATTCAAACTAGCTTGACTTTGATTTTTGAAAGGCCTGTTTAATTTTTGTTCCCACTTGAAAGTATTTAACATAAAATGAATATGAACGAGTTTGTTTTAAATATGAGCCCACTGAAAATGTTAACAAGAAAAATAAGTTGAACAGAAATCTTAAATTTAAACTCAAATCAGTTTGAATTGAACTCAAATGAAGAAAAATTGGGGATAAATTTACCTTGTGGTGATGTCATTTGGGGAAAAAAAGTTTTTGGGACACTTGCAATCTTTAAAGGAGGTTTTTGGTAAGTTATAACATTTTTTTAGGTATTGATATTAAAATTAAATCATATTTTCTCCTTTTTATCTACAGAAAAAGAAGAACTGTCTTTTCAAAAAATTGAATGGAACAGCTTGACGTGATTTTTTCATAATCAGTATTGGGGACATTTTTAAGCCAAAACACATTATCGATTATCAAAAATCACCCTTGTTCAACTGTGAAATGCTGTACTTTGGGGCTTACTTGGGTGTTTGAAGATTTAAACCAAAAATTTACTAAAAGTAAGTATATCACAATAAGAGTAAAACCTTTTGTAACTCTAATCAAAAAAGCTAATATGTACTGTAAATTCAATTCTAGGTACTCCACAAACTTCCACATTCAATTATTAAATGGAACATAAATTAAGGTACAATTTAGAAGCTTAGTTTAATTTGTTTAAATTGTTTTATTTTTAACTAAAAACTTAATGTGTTTTTTCTTCATGTTCGATTAAAGATTTATTGAAATTTTCAAAGACTTTTTACTGTTTTTTTTGTATGTCCTGGTCAGTTTTACTGAGTAAAAATAAAAAATAAGTTTGGGTAAGTATTAACATATCTATACATATTTTAAACATACACTGAGAAAAATATTGAACATATTCATATTTAATTCAAACTCAAACACATATGATTTGGCATGGAAGCGATTTCTATTTAATTTAAATAGAATCGTATTAATTCGTTGTTGAAACGATTTGAACATGATTTTGTTCAAATTTACTATGCTTTCTATTTAACATAAGGATATTTCTGTTTGTTTTAATCAAATTCATTTGATGTTGTTTCAAATAGAAACATATTAATTTTTTTGAATATTTTTCGTGTTTGGGTCAAATATGTTTTCTGTTTAAAACAAATGATTTCAATGTTAGTTTTTTCAAATAGATGCTAGATCCTTTGAATTTAATACGAATTTATTCTATTTGTAATGATGGGAGCGTTTTCTATAGCTGTAACACATACATACATATCGTGCTGTCGGTTCAAAGTTAAAACTCACTTACTAACAATTTACACTTTTTAAAGAAATCGGATTGAAACTAAAAGTCACTTTTTGCAAAATTTTAAATTAAGTTCTTTTGCATAGCTTTCAATGTCTTTATAAAATCTGGGCAAAATTATACTGTTTGGATTAAAAAAATGCGTTTCATTATCATTTGCTTGAACATTTTGTTCCGCACTTAGTGAGTTTTACCTTTGGACCGACGATACTACGGTGGCACTAATTTTTGAACTATTTGAACATTTTGCACGACGTGGTCGCGACGGATTCTTTTGCAATTTTTTTAGACGCAAAGTACCTGTAAGAATCATAAGACAGTTACAGTTATGTTTTGTATTCCTTTGAGTTCAATTCAAATTGATTCGAGCTTAAATTAAACATTTCTGTTCAATCCCTGTTTCTTCTTAATATTTTGAGTGCATTTATATTTGAAACAAACTCGTGCATGTTAATTTAATGTTTAACATTTTTAATTGAGTAAAATAATTTAACAGGTCTTTCGAAAATCAAACTCAAGTAGGCTTGAATTCATGTAAAAAGTTAGGTGTAGCTTCCAATGTAATAATTAAACATGATTTACTTTGAATTAAACAGATTTTACCCAAAATAATAGTATTTTTGAATTTGAATAGATAAGAGGTAGATTTAAATTGATTTCTATTTGTACTAATTTAAACATATAGTTAAACATGCTTCTGTTTAAATAACTCATAGTTCAGTTTTCTCAGTGTAAAATATCATTGAATCAAACACGGGAGTGTTCAAAAAAAATTAATATGATTCTATTTGAAACAAAGTTAAATGAAGTAAATGAAAACAAATAGAAATATGTTCATATCAAATAGAAACCAATTAAATTTAAACAAAAACACGTTTAATTTGAGTCAACTATGATTAAATACGTTTCTGTTCAAATCAAACAGAAATCGCTTCCATGCCAAATCGTATGTGTTTGAGTTTGATTTAAACATGAATATATTCAATATTTTTCTCAGTGTACCGTTATTTTTGGTTCTAACAAAAAATGAAAAAAACGTGTGGGCATAATCACCAAAACTACCATGTACCAAGTTTGAAGAAAATCGAGCGAACGCTGTAAACGAACAGATATTTAGAGAGACAGAACAGACAGACAGACAGACAGACAGACAGACAGACAGACAGACAGATAGATAGACACATAGACAGACAGGCAGACAGACACACAGACAGAGAGACAGACAGACAGAATTTTGCAACCCACTTTTTTTGTGTTCTCTATCATTATAATGTCATATTTGATTGTAATCTCAAAATTGTTTTTTGCACGAACCCAAAACTTGCCTTATAGTACCTACCTATATCGCAAGTAAAAAGAGAATTGAATTTCCTGAAACGAAAACTCAACCAAATTGAATTAAAAAATTGAGTGAACATGGATAGCACAAATTGAAAGCTTTCCGATAAAAATTCTATTTATGTACACCAATGCAGTTCGAATACATCTAAACAGCTTCCCCCAGCCTTTGTGCCCCATTCAGTATGTGAAATACTTTTTTATTTTCCAATTGGATTTTTCCGAAAAAATTGCGGCGGATTTCTTTGAGAATTGGGCATAAGCCTAGAAAGTGTGTGATATCTCTTTCGTGCATGTTACAGATTTCACAATCGAGAGGTAAATATGAAGTTCGGAGCTAGTATTTCCCCTATGGTATGGCTCGTAGAATTTGTTTAATTTAAGTTTACTTAAAAATTCTCTGAACTTCGATGCCTTAGCTTTTTGTTGATATAATCCATTCGATGCTTTTCGTCCAATTCAATCAATTTCATTTTCAATTTCATCCGCATCCAATTCGACCGATTCATCCACGGAATTGAGAAGATCAGTCCAGGTTCGCGTAAAATTTAGCTGATTTTAGATAGATATTTTAAAGCTCTATGGACAAGCTTATGAATTCATTTGAAATATTTTGAGGACGTAATCGAAATGGATCTTGAGGGAGTCGATAAACATCGGTGGCACCCGTGTTTTAAAATACAGCATATAGTTTGGTGTAGAAGAATGCAGAACAAAATCTCTCTTTAAAAAGAAATGCAAAGATTTTTCAACATCCTCGCATTGCTTCTAGCCCCACACTTGCGAAGAGTAAAGCATAATGGATTTTTATATAGCAATTAGTTTTTTGTTGAGTGGTTAATAGCTTTGTTTTCTAAACATTTTTTCCACGATCCACTTATGGCTGCTTTGGCTTCTTGGAAATTTAATTTTATGTGATTTTTCATGCAAAAATCAATTGATATGGTCCTTGAGGTACTAACCACTTTAACTTCTTGCCCATGACAGATTCATTTTTCATCTCTGGCGTATCTTCCATATCCTCTTCTAAATACCAGTGCATTTGATTTGTTTAGGTTTGCCGATTAGTTGCAGGCTTCGCAGTTTCTTTCTAAATTGACCATCATTTGCTGTAAATGAGTAGGAGCTTCTGATAAAACCCGGAACGTTTTTCTCAGCAATAGTCAAATAATATGAGAATACAAGCTTGTATACCCACAGATGATGAAAAACTTATGCATCTTTATTCTATTATTCAATCAAAATGCTTATTAAAAACGAATGTGGTTTTGTAGAAATTTTATCATTCTCAGAAACTATTTTAATTTTCGTTTGAGTTTCAATATTGTAATATTATTTTACTGTTACATTTTTATATGAGTTTTCTATATTAGTTTTTCGTAATTCTTTGGTTCATTTCGTCTACATACTCGTATATCCCAAAACAAATCTTTTTTTTATCTTCATTAAAATATTTATAACATCCTTGATTCATGAAAAAATACAGGTTGTTTTTTTTTTTATTTATTTCATACGCGTGACAATAAAACATATTTAATGTTCCATAAATGAACCTTTAACATTTATTTTCTTGTGTGTCACATCTATTTGAGGTTGTCGGCTGATGGTAATAATCATAAATCAATGAAAGCCTTTTCTTATATTTTTTGTTATTTTTTCTAATGTTCATATTACATATATATTTTATGGCTGAATGTTTTTGGTTGTAATTTTAAGCTCACATGAAAAGTAAAGGCTACTAACAAACACAAATAAAAATAGTATTTTCATTCACTTCACCGAATAAACTTTTATTATTTTTACATATAAGCCCATGTCAAAGCTATATAGGGCTTACGTCTTCAATAGTTAAGTCTGTCAAAAATCATATCTAAAAAACAGCTCAAAGGGACTTACAAACAGTAAAACGATGTTTAAAAAAAAAAACTTTAAGAAAGCAAAAGGAATAATATGTTCATACGAACAACTTTATTTTGGGCTTCAGAAACAGCCAGGCAGGCTGCCAGACACACATTAACCAAACGTTACCATTTTAGACATTCTGAGTCTGATAGACAAAGCGGATTACTAGTTGAAGGATGTTTTAATGGGAGAAAACTTTAACACAGGAAAATAAGAAGGATTTCATTTCATTGCTCTTGACAGCAGTTAGAGTAAAAATTATTTAAGTTGAATTTTCTTCTTTTTTCTTCTAAGTTGTTCTCATACGAGTAAGTTTATGCAGGTACTTGAGATGTGTAAGCTAGGATTAATTGAAAAGATTGTAGGACAAAAAATTGCCAAAAATACTTTGAGTAATGGTAGAAAATAGATTTTTAAGTTGATATTAATCTGTCACTGACGGTAAGTACCTACTTGTCCACAGGATCTTCTTATTAGTTAATAAAAACAGAGAGGATTGACTTTGACTCTTAATTTTGATTGTTAAATGAAAGAAAAAAGTAACTCACAAAAAAATTTTAAATCTTAAATAATGTGGTCAATACTTGAGGCTGCAGTTAGATTGTGGCTGGTGTTAGCAACGAGACGGAAAAATAAAAAGTCTCGTCTCCATCTAGTAAAAATCGAAAAATTTCATGGCAATTTTTTGCACCACAGAAGGTCTATTAACAGTCTAAGCCTATACAGAGGCAGAGCTTTCATTCTATCAAAATAACATCAGTCGTGTTCGGGAATAATTAGCTTTTTATATTCATACATTACTTTTTTGGTACCCTTATTTATAGCTCTAAGAAAATAAATTAGTGTCTGAAGAATTTTGTGAAAGTGCTAAATTTATTGCTAACCGAATCAGTACTTCAGACCTTTATTGCTTAAGATAATGTAGACACATTAGGTTGGTCTTTAAAAAGGTCATTGCCTTTTTTTCAATACCCCCCCCCCCCCTCCTCATTTCTTCCTAATGAATACAAACAAAACAAATCCTATAAAATTCTAATTCATTACTTTGAATGAATGAATGAATTAATAGGGGATAAGCGCACTGCGACCTAAAGATCTATTGTGCCCCTTCATTACTTTACCGATAAGCCTGATGCTGCTCAGAGCCAGCCCGAGCTAAATAAGCACTCTGCGCAAGCTTCATCATTAGCGCCTCTCAATTGCGGTTTTTGGTGGAAGGAGTCATGTTCTCATTACCAATGGTGTAGACTCTGATATGCGTTTTTTTACGAATATCCCCAAGAGATGAACGAGGTATCCCCAAGAGGCGAACAAAATCGTGCACTTTGCAAAGATTTTTTAATTTAATTTTTTTTACTGTGGGTGTGGAAGCTAGACAGACTTATTTTTGGAATAGTTGATATCCCTGTCTTTAAATTCAGAATAAGAATGGATATTTATATTGCTGTTAGCTATTAAAAAGAATTGAAAAGTAAAAAAGTATTTCCTATGATACTTGCTCAAGACGCCTTTTGGATTCAGCGCCCTGCGCATTTGCACCGAAACGAAAAATCTCATTCAAAAATGGCACAATGAAATCATAAACTAAAAATGTATGTAGTTCTACTTTTCGATATGCAGTCGTACCGTTATCGATGAGCACACAATTAATTACCCCGGCCATTTATTGTGTGCGTAAGAATGACAGTTGTGTTCAGCCAAGTAGCAGATTATTAATTCAGCGCTATTGATCTGGCCGGTCACAGACTTTGAGGACTCCGAGTGCCATAAAAGCCATTTAGGCTCAAATTAGAAGAAAACTGGAAAATCTTATAGCGGCAAATGAGAAGGTGTCCATGTATTGCATGATTAAACAAACTTAAGGACTCTTCGCTAGTATGCGCAAAATAGCCAAAGACAAATTTATCTTCACTAATGAGAAAATCTTTATACCACTGAAGAATCTTTTTATAAACAGAATGATTGACTTCAGACTTTTAGAGAAGCATCAGAACTCATTCCAAAGGTTGAAAGAGACCGCCATCCTGCAAATATAATGGTATTTTATCTTTTAGGAATAAGTAGTCAAAAAATCAGTGAAAGTGTACTGTTTTGGAAAATGTTGTCAAGTCTCTACACCAAACAATATTCGTCAACAAGCATAGTGGACATTCCAATAAGATTTTTCTCCAGCTCAAAAGACAAAAACCACTCAAGAATTGCTCAACAACAATTGTTCCTAGCTTCATTTCACAGGATGATTGGGCAACTGGAGTGTCTAGACCTCAGTCCATTGGATTACGAACTGGTGTCCTTTTAAGAAGGAACAGCCTGCCCTACTCAACACCGAAATATTGAGTCACTGAAGTGAGTCCTTTCCTATGCAGTAGACAGTTTCCCAATGAATGAAGTGCGACTGCGATCGATGACTGGCTTCTCAGGTCGTCCCTTAAAGTAAACGGTGATCATTTCGAATGATGTTTTTCTTTTAAAAATGTATACCTTATAAGCTTTCTCCAATAAAATGTTTATAATAGATAGTTTTTTTTTTTAAATATTAGCGTATTATTGTTTCATATTAATTTTCTCGAGTATCAGTATTTACTCGTATGATTTGACAAGGTAGAAAGCTTAAATCCAAATATTTAACCATTAATCCCTTCTAGGATTGCCGCTATTTTTAATTTACGAGTGAGTTTATTTTTCACGAATAACTGTCTATCCAACAAAATAAGCAGCATTTCATAGTTTTAAACTTTAAATGATGGAATTAAGGTAAGCAGAGTTTCAACAGCCAGAACAGAAGGAAAGCGGAATTTTGAATAACTGAACTTTCGTCAAACAAAAAATAGAATTTTGAAACTAAATTTCGACCCACTCCCGAAAGACCTAGTAGACTATCTTCTTGTGAGGAAAATCATGCTGGAAGGTTTTTATTTATATGAGATTTCATCGCTTTCGTCCTTTCCATGATTGGTTGTTTCGTTTGGGCGTTTTCGCTAGTCTACCGACAATGATTTTGACAAATAAATGTGCACTGGTAGGACCGTCTTCCCACAGTCACAAATTTTTTATGGGAGTGATATTTAGCTGCTCCTTTTGTTGGGATGGGGGAAGATTTGAGAGTTGCAAGTTCTCTTTTTTGACTATCATTTAAACGGGCCATGTATTCCATCCATATATGAAGCTATTAAAAACAGTTTCCGGCGTTCATATTGCAACTTGGATCATTGTGATCATTTTTAAAATAACCTTTTACCTGACTGAGGTCTGAATTTTTTTCGAAAGCTGTAATAGATTTAATTTTTCCCTTATCAAAAATTGATGATGTCAGGTCACATCCACTGATGGTACTTAAAACCACTGCTCGTGACATGCACATGCTAAGAGCTTAGATCTTAGAGCTTAGAGCTAAGAGCTTAGAGCTTAGAGCTTAGAGCTTAGAGCTTAGAGCTTAGAGCTTAGAGCAGGGTTTGACCTTGTTTTCGTTTTTGGAAATTAACGTTTGTTTTATTTTCGGAGAACAATCTAGTAAGAAGAACAAGGTCTATGTATGTCATTTCCAACAATTAAAATAATCTCATTATAAACAGCAAAGCTAAGAGTAACTGAGCTTTATTAAAATCCGCTTAAGTGGACAAGATTCCCGCCGCGCCGTGCCACCTAAATAGAGAAATTTTTTATCCAAGGTACTACCTCTTGCGAGGAACTGACAAATCCTCCAAGAGTATAATTGTCATGAAAAACTGTTTCTCATTTAGCCATTCGGACTCGGCAAAAAACTGTAGGTCCCCTTCATTCCTGCCAACAATACGCCTAGAGGAATGGTTAAGAGTTGTAAGTCACTATAGGCCCTGTATCTCCACGAGCTGTTGTGCCACCCAATTTATTTTATTTATGTGGACAAATTGAAGGAATAAAAGGATAAATTTGGTTGCTCTTGCCATTCTTGAGGAGTTTCTGTTGACTCATTGAAGGTATAGAATTTTCATTTAAAAGCTAAATCAGAAGAACTTTAATTAAACGAACGCTTTAGTCACTCAGCACTTTTTTTGTTGCGGGGTGACGTTGTTATTTTGATTAAAGAAAACATAATTGATGACAATCCAGCAAAGGGTTAGATTTTCGAAAATAGGTATATTCAAGCTTTTAATACCTATATTTAGTTCTTAAACGATGACAAAAATATTGATATCCATATGAATTGCTCTTAAAACAATTTGCAATCTGAATAACTATAGAAGATGGTGCTTTACTTAAACTTTTACCTAAGCTTATGAATGTCATAGAACAAGTAGAGTCATGTATGATACATCAAAGGGCACGACCGACAGTGCCCAGCGAAGTTCACGGCACTACACTCTTTTTACAGGAACAAACCCAGTTGCTTTTCGACCCCTCTTTAACTTCAGTACCAATAAAGTCAGAAACTTCAGATATACAGTATTTGCTGAATTAATCAAACTCAGTCGTTTCACCAAACGTTATTTGCTTAGAATAAGTAGTTCGTGAGTTAAAGGACTTTAAAAATCGCTAAAACAGTAACTGACTAACTCACTGACAGATCATCGAAATATTATGAATCACTTTCCGAGAACCTTGAAATTTAGCACAACGGTAGGTCTTGTGGTGTATACAATGGAAACAATCGAAAATATGCAATTTTCCATTCAGGAGGCGTGGTATCCACCCACTTTCTCAAAAAATCATATAAATTATATGAAGCACTTCGGGTTGTTGTAGAGTGATGAAAATTGGTAGAGCAGTGGGGTTGGAAGTCAATATCAAGAAAAAATATCGAAAATTCAAGACTTTTAACTCAGAGGGCCAGGCGTGGCATCAAACTACTTTCTCAAAAAACTCTTATAAATTATATGGGGCACTTTCAACAGCTGTTGAATGATGGAAATTGGTAGAGCGGTAGGTCTTAAAATACACACAAAGAAAAAGTCAAAAATCTGGAAATTTTTGTTCAAGGGGCGTGGCATCCGACTCACTTTGTCAAAAATTCTTAAAAATTATATGAAGCACTTTCGATTGTTGTAGAACGATAAAAATTGGTCAACCAGTAGGGCTTGTAGTTCACACAAGGATAAAATTAAAAAATTATGAAGGTTCCGCTCAGGGGGCGTGTCATCCACCTGAATTCTTATAATTGTTATCAATTATATAGTGCACTTTCAGCTGTCTTAGAATGGGAGAATTGGTAGAAAGGGAGGGTTTGAGGTGGATACAAAAAGAAAAATCAAACAACTGGGGATTTTCTCGTCAGAGGGCGTGGCATCCCCCTTTTTTTTTTAAATTGTTTTCAATTATATTGTGCACTTCCAAATTCTGTAGAACGATGAAAATTTGTAGAACGATATAGCTTCACGAGCATATAAATAGAAAAATAAGAAAATTCAGATTTTCCATTCAGGGGTTGTGGCATCCACTCACTTTCTCAGAATTATATAGAACAATTTCGTGTGTTTTGTTAGAAAGGCAGGGCTTCGTTTTCACCTGGAAAAATTAAATCTATATCGAAATGACTCCAAATTACGACAGAAATTTGGTATTTAATGATTATTAATTGAAATTTTTTGGATTTACTTGGCAAATTTAATCTTAATTACTTTATTACTCACAAATTAAAATTTATAAAAACTTACCAGTGAATCCACCAATTTTAATCAGTAATCATTAAATAACAAATTTCTGTCATAATTGGGAGTCGTTTCGATATTAAGTACTTTACTTAATCTCAGATTTTTAAACCCATGCACCCGAATTTATAAAAAAAATATTTAAACCAAATTTTTAGGTACGCTATAAAAATATATTCCGGAAAATTTAAGCTACTTTAAAAATTTTGAGGGCAAGGACTTTTAACCCATTTACACCCAAGGGGTCTTAAAATAAAAAAAAGTATTAGACCGGGAGGCGGCAATACAAAATTCCCACCCATCGAGGTAAAGAAAAATTTGGTTATATTGCATTAGGTTGCCACTTGGTGATATAGAAAAACTTGGTCGTCCACCCTGTATCCTGGTCAGACCGGCTGGCCAACCAAAAGAAGTGGTCATATTTTAGGGGTGCTACCACCCATCGAGGTAAAGAAAATTTTACTTACATAGCGTTTTGTCTTCGTTAGGTGATATAAAAAAGCTTGGTCGTCCAGCCCATACCCTGGTCAGATCGGCTGGCCGACCAAAAGAAGTGGTCACTTTTTAGGGGTGCTACCACCCATCGATTAAAGGATGAAACCTACATCAAATTAAAGGGGCAACTTTCACCTCTCAGAATTTCAAGGTCGTCCGGGGCGTAGCTTGGTCACTTTCTCTGGCCGACCAGATTTATGCATTTATCTAAGATTATGCGATACTCACTTGTACACATTAATTATATACTGAATGTCCAAACCTAATGCTTCAAACTTTAATTGGTGAAAGACCAGGTCATGACCTGTCAGAATTCCATAACTTGTCCATACTAAATCCTAACCAGTTGGTAGAAATACCTAAATAAACTGCAATTATGATCAAAGCTAATTTTTAACTTATATTTTTGGAGTTGAATGATAAACAAAAATTCCATTACGCAATATTTTCTAGGTCTATTAAAAACTTGCCCTATTTTTTCAGTTTCTTAAAAGGTATAAAACTTATCACAAGCAGTCTTAAGTCGAAAGTTATAGCCATTTTAATCTAATAAGAAAGAGTTCTGAAACACCAAATTTTCACATAGCATCATGAAAGGAGAATGAGCAAATTGGCCCATATGCTCAACACAATTGTCAATACATTTTTGAAAAGGTTATTGCTACGACATCATTTCATTATATGGCCGTTAAGCTCTAAACCATGGGGATCGCGAGATATTGGACTTCAAAGCACGGCAAATAAAAATAATGCAACGCCGCATTTGAACATTGTCTTCCTGCTCAACATCAATGTGTTGTGCATCGGTGGAAAGGTTATAGCATTTACTTTATTTTTGTAGGTAACCGTTAAACTGTAGACCATGGGGTTCAAGAGATATTTGGCATCCAAAAAGTGGAATAAAATAATAATGCAATTCTACATTGGCACTGGCCTGCCAACTCAACAGAAATGTGTCATACTTCATTGAAAAGGATATTGCGAGTACTTAATTTTCTTTCAAGAATGTTAAGGTGAAAGTGGTGTCGTTCGAGAGATATTTGACAAAAACGCTATAATTAAAAAAAAATGCAATTCCGCATTGGAAGCCGGTCTCCCAAGTCAACAGTAATGTGTGGTATATTTTTAAAGAGGTTATTGCATGTACTTCATTTTGTTATATAGCCGTTAAATTGTAAACCAAGGGGTTCGAGAGATATTTGGCATCAAAGAAGGCGAACAGAAAAATAATGCAGCTCTGCATTGGGGGCTGGTCTACCAACTGAACACGAATATGTCATACGTCTTCGAAATGGCTATTGTGAGTACATCATTTTATTATGGGGCCGTTAAGCTCTAAACCATGGGGTTCGCGAGATATTTGGCTTCAAAATACCGAAAAGAACAATAATGCAACTCCGCATTTGGACATTGTCCAACAACAACAAACTGGTATAATTCCGTATTGTTGTTCATTTCATTTTTCATTTTGTCTTAACACTTTAATGAAGTCGAAGTCTAGCTTTCATAACAGACAGTCTATGTACTAATTGCTATTGTTATCATTATATCATTATGGAAATTCAATGTTCACATTGTAACTTTCTTGCTTCTAAAAGTGATTTGATTTCTTGCGGAGTTTGCCAATCGTGTTTTCATTTAAAATGCACTAAAATCAGTGAATCCGATCGCGCTACGCTTGAATCAAACGATGACATATTTTGGAAGTGTGGTACATGCAAGAACATTTCTTTTTTAAGTTGCATACCAAAAATCAAAGACCTCTATCGATTCTTTGTTGAACATAAATTAGAATTTGATAACCTTGTGAAGCCCTCTCGTATGACGCGCTCCAATAATAAACAATTGTTACAACAGTGTAAAGAGAAGAGCTTATCATCTTCTTCTCCTCGATCATTGTCTCTATCTTCACCTTTGCCTAAAATTACCCTCTCTTCATCTCCTACATTGAAATTGGTTGGCAAAAAGCCGCAAATCAACAAAGGAAAAAAAACAGTTTCCTCATCTAAGCTGTCTTGTCTGTAAAATGTCTGGTTCCTCTTAATATAAGCAATACGATTGATTCAAATTTTTTGGATTCTATTATGTCTCTTGGCCTAGTGCAAATCAATAATGTTAAAAATTCAATTGGAAGAACGCTCGACTTAGTTTTTGTAGATCATATAGTTAATGCAGAGCTCTGCGAAGTTGATATTCCTATATTAGAAAATAGTATTCACCATAAAGCTCTTCAGTTCACTCTTGATTTATTGTCATGTAAAATTTCTAAATTTGAGAATGATGAATATAGGTTCGATTTTGCTAAAGCTGATTACATTGCGATTAATCAATTTTTATCTCAAATAGAATGGAATATTGTTTTTAATAGCAACTTACTTGGAAACTTTAATTTCCTCTTAAATATAATTAACACTGCATTTGTCAACTATGTGCCGATAAAAAAGATAAAGAGAAACAATAGACCGATTTGGTTCAATAGGCGCCTACTTAACTTAAAGAATGCTATGAATAAAAAATTTAAGAAGAGTAAATCCAATCCATCTTTCCGTTCGGAATATTTGCGGACAAAAAAAGAATATGAATTCTTAAAAAAATTCTTATACAAACAGTATCTTTTCTCTGTTGAGTCAAATATAAGATCGAACCCCAAAGCATTCTGGTCGTTCCTTAATAGTAAAAGAAAAACGATAGGTTATCCAAAAAATATGTTTTATGACGGAGGCGTATCGAAAAGTGAGGATGATATTTGTGATATGTTCAGTTATTTCTTTCAGTCAAATTTTGTAGAAGACTTAGACGCTTCAAGCCTTAATGGTAATATTTATAGGGGAAATAATATAACAAATCTTGGTTATGTGATTCTAACTGTGGATGAAGTAAGGGCTGAGTTGCTGTGTTTGGATTCAAACCTTGCTTGTAGTCCTGACAATATTCCACCCATATTTTTTAAAAATTGTTCTGAGTTTATGGCAATAGCACTTACTTCAATCTTCAACTTATCTTTGCAAACTGGGGAATTTCTGGATTCATGGAAAGTATCCTTAATAACCCCAATATTCAAATCAGGTTCAAGACAAAACATTTCTAACTATCGTCCTATATCTAAATTGCCACTGATCCCGAAAATTTTCGAAGCAATTGTAAAACGAAGAATTTATAGTGAAGTAAAAAACTATATTTGCGAACCCCAACATGGGTTTTTTACCGGTCGATCTACCACTACCAATTTAGCTTTATTTTCTAATTTCTTAAGAACTGAATTAGAGGACGGTTGTCAGGTAGATGTTATATTTACTGACTTTGCAAAGGCCTTTGACAGGGTTCAACATCAAATACTTATAAGAAAATTGCAGTTAATGGGGTTTCACTCTTCTTTGCTCATTTGGTTGTCCAGTTATTTGACTGGACGAAGGCAATATGTACGTATTGGGAACAAAATATCAAAGGTTATCTTTAACCGATCTGGAGTTCCTCAGGGAAGTCACTTGGGACCTATACTTTTTCTGCTTTTCATAAATGATTTGCCTTTGTACATTATGAATTCAAAATGTCTGCTTTATGCTGATGACCTCAAGATTTTTAAGTCTTTAAAAAGTATAGAGGACTGCAGTCTTCTTCAAGAGGATCTTAATAATGTTCTTAATTGGTGTGCTATTAATAGATTGCACTTTAATATTTCTAAATGTAATGTTCTCTCGTTTTTCATGCTTCGTCATCCTTTTTTATTCAACTATTCTATTTCAAACTCAGATCTAATTAGAGTCAATTTTAAAATGGACTTAGGCGTAATTTTTGATCAGAAACTTAGCTTTGTACCGCATTATGATTATTTAATTTCGAAAGCCAATGCCATGCTGGGATTCCTAAGAAGAAACTCTCAAGATTTTTCTGATCCTCACGCTTTGAAATCTATGTATACATCGTTAGTAAGATCTGTTTTGGAGTATTGTTCTGTTATATGGGATCCATATTATGTTTGTCATAGTAATAGAATTGAAAACATTCAGAAAAGATTTACGCGTTATGCTATCGGAAAGCTGGATTGGGATTTTGCTCCTTCTTATAAAGACCGATGTAATCTTCTTGGGCTAATGAATCTTCAATCTAGAAGAAAATATTTTTTAATAATGTTTGCTAGAGATGTTCTTATGAACCATATTGTATGTCCTCCTATTCTTTCTCTTTTTAATATTTATGCACCTGAAAGATCTATAAGATCTAGAGATTTTTTTTATATTGAGTATCATAGAACAAACTATGCCCGTAATGATACCATAGTCAAATCTTGTACTGCGTTCAACTCCATTTCCAATGTAATCGACTTTAGTCAAGTGAGATCAATTTTTAAACAAAATGTTCTTTACGTTATATATATTGGTGCCTTGCATCTTGGAAACTAAGTTTTAATTTAAGTTGTACATATTATTACATTATATAATTTATATTAACATTATTTTAATATTTATTGTTAATGTTAGTCTGATAGATGTAAGTCGACAGATGAAATAAATAAATAAATAAATAAATTTAACATGCTACTTTTTTCTAAGCGAAGATAGAAATGCACTAAAAAACAGGGCTATTGTCATTAAGCTGTAGATCATGGGAAGAGATATTTGGCAAAAACGATTTATAGAACAATAATGCAATTCCGCGTTTGGAGCTGGTCTACCATGTACATATACTTCATTTTGTTGTATTGTCCTTAAGCTGTAGATATTTTGCATACAAAAACAGACAGACAAACTGCATTGGGTGCTGCACTACCTTCTCAACACGAATGTGTCATACATGGTTGAAAAGGTTATTATGATATCTTCGAAAGATATTTAGCTTGGTGTGGATGGTTCTGGTTTTAATTAATTAAAAACTGACGCAGTGTGTGATGATCCGAAGCGGCCTCCCTTTCAAAACTTATTCCTTCCACACTAAGCTAAATAAGTTTCGAAACCCATGGTTAAGAGCTTAATGACCATATAATAAAATGAAGATATCATAATAACTTTTTCAACCATGTATGACACATTCGTGTTGAGAAGGTAGTGCAGTACCTACCACAGTACACATATCTAAGGTATTATCTTGCGCATGTTTTCCGAAATAAGAACTGTCAAAGAAATTCAAGATGGCAGCCTTACGTGACCCCGTCCGCTGTATTACAACAACAACGAAAAAAACAAACACAAAGGGATAATATAATTAACACTAACAACCAGGAAGGAATGTTGTTTGCATGACAAAATAATGTTAATAAACACTAAAAATAAATAAATAAGTAACAAATGAACATATAACACACAACAAATTTTGATGTTTAACGAGTGGGGGTCACGGGATTCGCCATTTTCCACTGATTTGGATAGATGCGCAGAACTGAACAAAAATGAAAACGCTAATGATATTACCTTTAATATGTGTACTGTGGTGCAGTACCCAATGCAGAATTGCTTTATTTTTGTATTTGTATGTTTTTGTATGCAAAATATCTACAGCTTAAGGACAATACAACAAAATGAAGTACATGCAATAACCTTTTCAACGATGAACGACACATAACTGTGTTGTGTACTTGGTAGACCAGCTCCAAATACGGAACTGCATTATTGTTCTATAAATCGTTTTTGCCAAATATCTCTTGAGCCCCATGATCTACAGCTTAATGACAATAGCCCTGTTTTTTAGTGTTTAGTGAAAAAAGTAGCATGTTAAATACAACAACAATACGGAATTATACCAGTTTGTTGTTGTTGGACAATGTCCAAATGCGGAGTTGCATTATTGTTCTTTTCGGTATTTCGAAGCCAAATATCTCGCGAACCCCATGGTTTAGAGCTTAACGGCCCCATAATAAAATGATGTACTCACAATAGCCATTTCGAAGACGTATGACATATTCGTGTTCAGTTGGTAGACCAGCCCCCAATGCAGAGCTGCATTATTTTTCTGTTCGCCTTCCTTGATGCCAAATATCTCTCGAACCCCTTGATTTACAATTTAACGGCTATATAACAAAATGAAGTACATGCAATAACCTCTTTAAAAATATACCACACATTACTGTTGACTTGGGAGACCGGCTTCCAATGCGGAATTGCATTTTTTTTTAATTATAGCGTTTTTGTCAAATATCTCTCGAACGACACCACTTTCACCTTAACATTCTTGAAAGAAAATTAAGTACTCGCAATAACCTTTTCAATGAAGTATGACACATTTCTGTTGAGTTGGCAGGCCAGTGCCAATGTAGAATTGCATTATTATTTTATTCCACTTTTTGGATGCCAAATATCTCTTGAACCCCATGGTCTACAGTTTAACGGTTACCTACAAAAATAAAGTAAATGCTATAACCTTTCCACCGATGCACAACACATTGATGTTGAGCAGGAAGACAATGTTCAAATGCGGCGTTGCATTATTTTTATTTGCCGTGCTTTGAAGTCCAATATCTCGCGATCCCCATGGTTTAGAGCTTAACGGCCATATAATGAAATGATGTCGTAGCAATAACCTTTTCAAAAATGTATTGACAATTGTGTTGAGCATATGGGCCAATTTGCTCATTCTCCTTTCATGATGCTATGTGAAAATTTGGTGTTTCAGAACTCTTTCTTATTAGATTAAAATGGCTATAACTTTCGACTTAAGACTGCTTGTGATAAGTTTTATACCTTTTAAGAAACTGAAAAAATAGGGCAAGTTTTTAATAGACCTAGAAAATATTGCGTAATGGAATTTTTGTTTATCATTCAACTCCAAAAATATAAGTTAAAAATTAGCTTTGATCATAATTGCAGTTTATTTAGGTATTTCTACCAACTGGTTAGGATTTAGTATGGACAAGTTATGGAATTCTGACAGGTCATGACCTGGTCTTTCACCAATTAAAGTTTGAAGCATTAGGTTTGGACATTCAGTATATAATTAATGTGTACAAGTGAGTATCGCATAATCTTAGATAAATGCATAAATCTGGTCGGCCAGAGAAAGTGACCAAGCTATGCCCCGGAAGACCTTGAAATTCTGATAGGTGAAAGTTGCCCCTTTAATTTGATGTAGGTTTCATCCTTTAATCGATGGGTGGTAGCACCCCTAAAAAGTGACCACTTCTTTTGGTCGGCCAGCCGATCTGACCAGGGTATGGGCTGGACGACCAAGCTTTTTTATATCACCTAACGAAGACAAAACGCTATGTAAGTAAAATTTTCTTTACCTCGATGGGTGGTAGCACCCCTAAAATATGACCACTTCTTTTGGTCGGCCAGCCGGTCTGACCAGGATACAGGGTGGACGACCAAGTTTTTCTATATCACCAAGTGGCAACCTAATGTAATATAACCAAATTTTTCTTTACCTCGATGGGTGGGAATTTTGTATTGCCGCCTCCCGCTCTATATGTTTTTATTGTATTTTCTGTTTATTTAGTCGAAAGTTAAGACATATTCAACAAAATTAGAAGTTACAGACCTGTACTTCTTATAGTAAAATGAGTTCATGCAAAGGTAGAGTACTTGAACGTTAAAAGTGTACTGTACAGGTCTAATCAAATTTAGAAACCAGTGAACTAAAATTAACAAAATAAGCGGCGGAGGCTTAAGTAAATAAATATAAATAAATTGGGTGGCGCAACAGCTCATGGAGAACCAGGGCCTAGTGACTTACAACTCACAACCATTCCTGTGTGCGTGTTTGTTGGCAGGAATGGAGGGGACCTACAGTTTTTTGCCGAGTCCGAACGGCTAAATGAGAAGCACTTTTTCATGACAAGTACACTCTTGGAGGATTTGTCAGTTCCTCGCAAGAGGCAGTACCTCGAATAAAACATTTCGGTGGAGGCTTACGCGTACCCAAAGTGGGCAGGGCGTAGCGCTTGCCCCCCCCTCCACTTAAGGAAAATATTTTTCATACATTTTATAAAATTTGTCTTATTTTCAATGTATCTCAAATCAAGGTTTCTATACCAATACGAATTTTTAAATTTTTATTTTAATTTTTATTCCTCAACTTTATCTTTATTTTTAATGCATTTTGCAAAAAAAAAATGTAATACCTCTTTGATTGCACTTTTTCTTGTGCATACATTTTTTGGGACAGCAAAATGAAAATTAGTTTTTAGTTAGTCACTTCATAAAAAGCTAATTCGACAAGCACCTACGCCCGACCTAAACAAAAAAAAATATTCGGAAAAATTTAAAAATGCTCTATGAAGTCAAAACGTAGTTTAAACAGTCAATTTTAACTAAGCCTAGCTGTGATGGCATAATTAAGTAACAGCATTTTGCTGTACTTTAAAAAGTATAATGGGAGAGAATGGGTTAACCGAAAAACTCGTCCGGTACTATTTTGTTCTGTTATGTACAATAAGGTATAAGCTAACATGTGTTCAAAAACCACCTTTTAGAGCAAGTGGTGTTGATTTTGGCAATTATTTTAAATTTAAAAAAAAAATTACATGGCAACCCTAAAACTCCAAAAAATTAGAAATTTGACAGTTAGTTTTGACTTAACTGCGCATGACAACCAATTGTAGCGTATCATCTAAAAAGTCTCTCAAAATAGCCAAAAATGCCATCTATTAAACTTTAAAAACTTAAAATCAGCTTATAAAGGGTGTTAATTTTTTTGACGTTTTTTTTAGGACGGTTTTAACAAGAAATAAAACGCATATAATTTAATGTTTGGGCCAAGAATTTAGCTTTATTATAAAGATAAGGGTTTGCCATTATGTTTTAAAAATGATTTCGGGCAAGTCGAATAAATTCCAGCCAAGGGGCCCAATTTTCGACCACGAATTTTCGACCCCCAATTTTTGACGTGATAGCGGATGGACTCATTCGGGTCTTCTTCGATACTCTGCTCCACAGCAGCAATAGCAGCTCCGGTGCACACTGTTCTGTAGAGTAAAAATGGTTGCTCGAATTACCGACTCTGCTGGGCAATTATGTCGACCGAATATTGGACGCAGCGCGTGATGCGCAAACCGAACCATTATTTTGGTTACAAATTTGCACGATTTGCAAACGTTGTTCAGGAGTAAGTCTATTCATTATGAAATGGCAACCAAACTGAGCATAAATCAAGTGACAGCTGTCAAAGAGACCAACTCCAAAAAAAGTATTGCCAGATTGAACACCACACCGTTTTTCCAATAAAGCATTTTAAAGGAAATTTAAATTATCTTCCTTGTATAAATACCTTCTTGTTTAGGTTACATTATGAAGTTGAAATTTTACAAGAAAGTTTTATCCAATTTTATCTAATAATAATAATTATGATAATAATAATTATGTTCATGAAGTAAAAAATAAAGGGCTATTAAAATAATTTAATGAAATTACAAAAATAAAACACTGTAGCACTTACATAGATTAATGTGTTGACTTAAAAAAATAAATTTAATTTTCACTGTAAAGCACTATATTTACATTTACATAAATAAGATGTTGGCTATTTTTTTGTTTAGGTTGAATTACCTCATAGGAATCAATCTGACTCCGTTAGGGAGTCGCTTATAAAAACGGACTCCCTACTAGAGTCAATTTGATCCCCAATAAGGATGATATAAACGAATCCATATGTTTTCTAGCTTTGTTTGTATTTTTTTTTCTTAATGCACTTAATTTTCTTTATACAATAAAAAAAAATTATTATGAAAAATGATATCAGATAAATACACAATAAATTATGAGGAAAAAAAAAGGTTTTTGTTTTTAATAGAAATTAAATCACAGCATGAAAATTAATATACTTATACAATTCAATGATTTATTATTATTTTATAAATTATAAATTTCACGATTTCACAATTTTGTACGAACAAAAAATCCAATTATAATTCTGACACACCCTAGGTAGGTACTCTACATAGATACAAGGGGTTAATTTAAAATTAAAATGCCAATCACATCAAAGTCTGCTGGATGTGTATTAAAATTTCTCAACATTTAAATTTATTTTAAGAGGTAGTTTGGTATTTTATTTCACCTTCACGCTTCCTTTATTTTCAATAAATCCTTCACAAAAAGGTGACTCTAATTTGCACCAAATTAAAGGACATCAATAAATTTTCTACAAAATAGCTACCTTCCTTCAAAAGGTATATAGACAAATAAAAAAAAAATATCGTCATGGTGGTGGTGATGGTCGTGATGGTATTAAAATGAATCTTTCTTTTTATTTTGGGGTGAATTATTTAGGGTAATTAAGAGAAAAGCCTTTGGGGTACAATTGACACCAGGGACCATCAGGGACAAAGGACAAGGACTACTTTTCTATTGTTTGAAAATAATCTATGGGGAGCCATGACAGATGTCTGAGAATTTGTTTGTCATTTAAATAAGTGTGAATTTTGTTCACAATATATACAAACCTATATAAATGTATAAAATAAAAACACAAAAGGTAGATTGATAAGTCTGATTTAAGCTTTTGATGTAACAAAATGTTCAATAAAATTCCTTTGGAAATTTCCCAAGTGTATAATATTGATTTAATAGAAGTGTTTTTATATTTTTTGTTTCAGAAATTAAAGCTTAATTCTATCTGATATTTAAATTCGTCTAGCCTCTCTCATATTTAATTTTAAAATTACTGAATATCTTTAAGAAATTGAAGAAATGAGTTTGCAAGGTTTTAAGTTGTTGTAATTCTGATTGAATGGATCTTTGAAAGAATTATTTCGAAAAATAGTTATATTTATGAAAAAAAAGCAAAAAAAAAACATTTTGGGGAAATGTTTCAAGCAATTTTTTTTTGTAGAAATAATTTTAGAAAGATATTTATGGAAAAATGTTATGGGGATCTTTTTAGTCCCCACTGAATACTTACTAAGTAAGTGGCTCTCATATCGATGCAGACTTTTTTTACCAGAGTTTTTTTTTTCTTAAGGACACTGTTTGCTATTCAATTTAATGTAACAATACTGAAACCTGAAAAAGTCTTTGAATGAGTCCATTCACTTGAAAAAGACAACAACAACATTTTTAACCCTAATTTTTAACAAATTTGGGTCATGATGCAAATACATACATTCTCTTTTTAAAGTCCTTCAAATAAAAAAAAATCTCCTCTGTTGCTAATTTTTCAGTATTTTTTTTTCTTATTTTCTATTTTCCCTCATTTTCTTCTACATCGTTTCTCTTTGTTAATAGTTTATACAATATGTCCTCTCCTGTCCAGTATCCACTCTAATGGAAACTGTTGTATAAACTAAACATATACACAATGTGCTTAATGTATACCTCGTGTAAACACAGGTAATCTTCAGGAAAACACTTTGTCAACACTATTAAAATCGGTAAAGGCAAAGCTTCTATTTCTTTTTTTCTAGGACACATGGTTCAAATGAAGCCAAGCCAATTCAGGTAGATATCCTTTTCTCCGTACGATTTTTTTTTTTAATTTACCTATGCATGTTTGAGTAACAAAACAAAATTATTTTGTCCATGGAAAAAAAATAGATTTAACAATTTATATTAAAATAGGTAAATACAAGGTACATGGTACATTCTTTGAATTATATTCTCCCTGAAACCAATCCGTCCAAACCTGAAACCAATATGACAACATCACTTAAAGTCTACTAAGTTAGTTATAATTGAAAAGGACACACAATCTCAAGAAAGTTATATTTTTGTATTTGATTTTAATTAAATTTGCATAGTTTAGAGATTTATGTTTGTGTGCGAATACCAAAAATAAATGAATTCGATTCATTCATCATATAGAGCTATATTTCATTTAAATTTGAAATTGTCATTATTTGAAAGATCTATTCTTGTGTAAAATCATTCAAAATTTTGTAATCCTTTTGGAAAAATTCTCAGTGGAAATGTATGAATTTATCAACTCAGTTTAAGTTGGGGATGACAAACCAACTATGAAAAGATTGGTCGGAGAGAAAAAAAAAAGTTTTACATGAATCTTATGTAGAATCTTAAGTGAAAATAATATTAAAATTTGGTACAGATGATTGTCATGTGATTTCGTAGAGAAAAAATTGACTTTTTATTTTATATGATAAAACTTGATAACTTAAATGTTTTAAGCGTTTGTAATAAAACTAAGTTTTTGGATTTTGGTAAAAAAAAATGCACATTACAGAATAAAATGCTCGATTTGGTGTTTTTGTTTGGTTTATTCTCACATGTACATACATAGGTACATTTTTTTTTTTTTTGGTTAGGCTTAGAATCTTGAAAACCAAAATCCCGAAAAGCCAATAAACCGAACACCCAAAATTCAACCCAAGTCGAAAAAACAATTTGTGTCAATATGCAAAAATTGGAGAAGGTTGAAACGGTGATAAAAGCTGCATGAATTACAGCTTAGTGGAGATCTGGCAAAGGATTAGCATTGGATGTTGGTACCTACTTTTCTTTGGCAAAATAAATTGGTTCCAAATTGATTACTTGAAACATGAGGTCCCCGAATCACGACCTACATGACTTAGTCCTACGCTCAGTGTTGGGAAATAAGCTGACAGAGATAGAGCTGGTATTGGACTTTTTCAGACAAATATTTAGTTGTCTGTGTGAGAAGAGCATAATGTTGTTTTAAGAAAAGATTTTCTGGATTTAATTGAGGCCATGAGAGCCATAGTGGCCTAACTGCATTTTTCATTATTTTCAGTAGAGCAAAAATAAGGAACAAATTATTTTCAAGCAATTGTAGTTTAAAAAAATTTCAAATATTTGCCGTTTTAAAATAAAGAAACATAGCTTTGATTTTTCTTTGCAAAACGATTAAAAAATAAATGGTTTTTGATTTTGTATTAATGCGGGATTACAAAATTTCGTATTTGGCTTCTTTGTGGCGAGTATTTTTCTGATTCTTTCAAAAATCCTGATAATATATAGGTTGTCTCATTTTCATCAAGTTTTTTTCTTTTTCTGCAAGGGGTGGCAACACAGACAAACATACTATTCTGAGATCTATGAGCTGTACCAAGAAATGGACATAGTCCAAAAATTAAAAATCCACTAATCGGAATGGTTTAGCCGCATTGGACGAATGGGCAACAATGCTCTTGTCAAGGTACATAATTTTCGAATAGTATTCTCGAATTACAAGAAGATTAAATCTTTGATTTAAGAGCTAAGGACCAAGGTATCGTGATTTGAATCTTCTTTCATCGTCTCATTATAGTCCAATTACTAATAGAAGTACATCCTGGAGCAATTGAAATAACAACAGAGTTTCGAAGAACAAAAAATAAAACAAAAATCAAAGTTTCGAAAAACCAATGTCTTTTCGAAGGGCAAAGTTTCGAAGGATGAATTTTCGAAAAACCAAAGTTAAAAAACGAGAAAGTTTGGAAAGGAAAAAGTTTTGAAATACAACTTTCGAAGAAACGAAGTAACGCAAGGAGAAATTTTCGATAAGTCAAAGCTTCGCAGGATAAAGTATCGCAAGACAAAGTTTCGAAAAGAAAAAAGTTCTTAAATCCTCCGAACAGTGATTTCAACAAAATTGGGACCGGTGATAGCTGATACAGAAATAAAAAAGAAACAAAAATTTTCAAATGAGGGTATTCCAAAAATATGTCAACATATTGCAACTTCGTTGCTCATTGAGCGATTTCAATGAAAATTGACACAGAGGTGATAGCTGACATAGAATTATTACACACAAAAATATTTTCAAAACAAAGCATCAGCTATGTCAGTTTCACTGAAATCACTCAAGGAACAACGAGATGCATTATGTTGACATATTTTTGAAACACCGTACTTTTAAAATATTTTTTTTCTTTTTAAATTCTCCTGGAAAAATGATAAGTGCATTGGACTGCCACGGGATGGTTTGGAATCAGTTCCTATGAATGGCATTTTCTAACCATTGCAACCAGATAAAGCTTGTACGACCAGTAGTTTAGTAAATGTTTGGACTAAGGCCTTCGGTTGGCATCCTCTTTTTGTGTGGCCACGATAAGAAAGTGAATCTTTCTTTTTAACTATTCAAAAAAATTTAAAATAATTTGTTTGCAGGTATAGGTACTCCTTATGAAACTTAACATATGTACCAAATTTCAAGATTTTCCAACCACCTTCACACTTTTACCAAAATTTTGAGTAAAGGACTGAGAGTAAATTTCAAATCCTTGCCGGCACGTGTTATCGTTAACCTATTTGAAAAAAATTGCATAGATTTGCATAGATTTTTTTTAATTGCCCTGACCTTTAGGATGAGGAAGGGAGGAAATAAGTTAAGAAATTTAAGAAATAAGTGCCACCCTATTAAACAGTGCCAACAAAATTCAATATACTTTTTCGGGGTCCAATCATTTTGTAGGTCTTGTAGAACTTAGTAACTCGTTTAAGGGTTTAAGAACCTCTTTTTATTTATTTCATGTGAAAAATCATATGTTTTGTTTTTGTCTGGAAGAAGAAAAATAGGCCTGTTTAGTAATGGTATTTTTTCTTACAGAAATAAGAAATGTCAGGGAACTAGTTCAAAATGTATGTGATTTTTTAAAAATATTTTTCTTACTTTTTCTAATTTTCGAAATTTTGTCTGTAAATATTTTAAAAAACATGTTCAATTAAGCTTCCAAAACGCCTTTTTCCGTTCAAATTATCCAAAAATTCATCGATTTAAGTGAGTTTTAGGATTTTATTAATTTTTGTGTGAGCTGTTATCCTACGGTCAAGTGGATTTTATATCGTCGGCATAGATTGCCAAGCAGCGAACTTCTATTTTACATTTTATACAAAAAATTATTTAAAAAAAATGCCCGGATTATTTGAATAAAACCAAAAGTATATTAAGTATTTATCTAGACTCGTTATTCGGTGAAATTCAGAATATTTGATTTTTTTTAGACATTTTTGAAGTGGTCTATAATGATTAAAAAAATGTGGAGTTAGCCGCTTTTTACTCAAAACCAACGATATTATGACTAAGAATCTTCAAAACTTAAAAATGCTTTTTCATCTTCCGTATGTGCATAAGTGCAATTCATCATTCGCTTCGCTTTTTAATGAGTAATATTCAAGCAGCTATTGATGTTCATAACCCTTTTTTGATGTAATAATTATTTAAAAGTTAATTGATCATTCAATTTAAACGAATTTTGGATCACACCAGTGACCAGTGGGTGTAATGAATTTGAAACAATTGTCTTATTGTCAACTTTTTAGCCTTAATCGATGATGTTGGTCCACAAAAGCCACACGATGGAGAAAATTAATTTCGGTTGTTACAAATTTAGTTCTCACTTAAACTTTCATTAACACTTTGGTCTAATACTAAAGTTTTTAATGTAATAACACTATCTTGAAGGAACCAACAATAAGTTTTATAAAGGGTGTTTCTTTAGACTTGTGGTTTTCAAGAAGAAATAAAAGGAATAGATATAATTTAATGTTATGACCAAGAATTTATATTAATTATAGAGATATGGGTACGCCATTATGTTTTAAAAACAATTTCGGGCAAGTGGCCGCCGCGCCGCCGCGGCGGATAAATTCCAGCCGATAGGCCCAATTTTCGACTACTTTTTGCAGAAATTGTGGCTGTATGTCAGCAATAACGCGTTGTTGATTTTTTCGTTGGCTGTATGGCATGCAGCACCGTCTTGTTCCCCATTGACATTATGGCCGGCTTAATTTGTCATCATTTTTCATCGCTGCGCGTGAACCGAACCATTATTTTGGCAATAAATTTGCACGATTTGCAAACGTTGTTAAGGAGTTAGTCTATTCATTATGAAATGGTGAAGCAAACTGAACATAAATCAAATGACATCTGTCAAAAAGATCAACTCCGAACAAGGTATTGTCAGATTAAAAACCACACGTCTAAAAAAACACTCTTAAGCATAGATAAAGCTCATGCAGCCTTCGGATCTCTGCCCAAATTTGGAAATCCAGTCAAATCTTCTTCCGCATTATTCGAATCCAATGTCAAATCCATGCTGTTATATGCTTGAAAACCTGGAAAGTCAAAACTACCATCTCGAAGAAATTGCAGCCTTTTATGAACCGCTGTCTATGCCATATTCTAAGAATTCGCTGGCCACAAATTATATCAAACGGAGAGTTGTATGGCGCAGGACGAATCAAGAGTGGCTAGACGTTGACATAAGAAAGCGTAAATGGCAATGGATTGGTCACACACTGAGGAAACCAAACGATGAAATTGCAAAGCAGCCCTTTTGAATGGAGTCCTCAGGGTGCACGGCAGGTTAGAAGACCAAGAACAACATGGAAATCAACTGTTTAAGCAGAAGCAGACTTCCTGGGAAAAACGTGACCACAGTTAAAATATCTAGCTGCAGACCGTGAAGGATGAAGGATGGAAACGATTTGGTGGCGCCTAATTCCCCAATCGGGGTTACAGGACTTGATGAGACAGGGAGACAAGACCTATCATTTGATATATATTCCAAGTGGTTTCCTTAAATTTTAAAATAGTGAAGAAAGTTGAATTTTCGGGGACATCTGTCCGGGGCTTTGGGGCCACTTAGACGTCTATCGTGACCATATATGTAATCAGTGAGTCAAGGACCTTAGGAAATATTGCGTCTGAAGTATAGTTTCCCTTACTAATTCAATTTTGAAAAAAAGTTGTACCATTTTTGATGGATTTTTTTCGTAAACGGTTATCACCTTCATCAGGACTACTTCTAATATATATAGTCTGGTTTCCTTTGCAAAAATATGTTGTGAGCTCTTATAGTGAGTTTTTTTTTGGTTTATAAGTTCAAAAAAAGGTAAGATTTAATATAAAGCTACTCTTTGCTTTATACCATAAAGAACAATATTACATTGTTATTAAATTTCACTTACCTACTCTAATATTTGATTCAAAAAAACAACTTTTAAAAGTAAATTTAACAAAAAGCTATCCTAACAATGTTAATGCTTTGATCATTAGCATTAAATGCTGTAAGTTAGATATATATTCATATTTCAAAAGTTCACATTCGTAAATAGTACTACATTTTGCGTGTTAGTTTATTTGTGTCAATTCAAATCTGTCACGAGATGTCTCCTCGCGGCAGCACCACGCCACACCGCTGCGAAAATAAAATGCTAAAATTAGTAGTTCAAGTTCTTCCTGCCATTTTTTATATACCTAGACATTAATAAAATCTAACAACTTAGAATAAACCGAGTGGCACCCTTAGCACCCTAAGTTCTATACACTTCAGTTCCCGTGTGTTTTTTTTTTTGTTTATTTGGGTGCCAAATAACTCCAACTCAATAGCTATATACCACAATTCCATTTAACATTTAAATAGAATTTGTTTTGTTTTTCTTTTTAGAAGTCATGCTATTTGACAATAAATCATGGAGTTCGTGTTTAGGATATAGTGTGGAGGGTGGAAGATGGGAATGGGGTGATTCTATTTTCAGGAGGTCAAATAAATTCATGTATCTTATGTTCACAGTTGTATATAAACGTATATGTGGTATCTTAATAAAATAAAAAGATTTAAGAGACTTTTTTATCAATGGCGTAAGTATACCGTCATGGTATTTGTTTTTTTTTAAGGTTTAATAAAAGAGTTTTATCACATGAATTGAACATAAAATTAAAATTAAAGAAACTAGGAAATTCGATAGTCCACGTATAAGACTAGGAGGCTATATATTTCTTTTTATGTGATGCATAGAACACAACTGTTTCCATTGGCCATTTTCACAATGACATGAAATCGTTTAAAAGTAAAATCGAAAACAAAAAAACTACTAATTTCATAATAGGCGGAAGCTTACTGAAGCTGAATAAACGAAAAGCAGTTTTTTGAAATGTCAAATAGAGAAATTCACTAGTACTTAATTTGAATGGATAAAATGAAGTATGTACATAATTAACAGTACAAAATAACTGAAAATAAAATTTAGTGTTCTAGGTATGATTTTCTTCGTAAGTTTTAATTTGTGTATTTTGTTCCTCTAATTGAGTGACTTAAATTATATTTTTTTCTCTTTCATATTATATCCTTGTGTTTGTGCCAATTTTTGCATCTAAGCTTTTAATAATAGGTATTTCCCCTATTTATTTTGTTTATCGAAGCTTTTAGCTTTATGTAGCTAGTTGTCCCTTTCTTTCTTTCCTTTCCTGCATCATTAATTTCTTTAATGCCCATTTAATGTTTTACATTTAAAACTATACACTTTATTCAATTATAAATTTTTGATCGCAAAATTTGTCATCACCGGTGGTGCAGATAGTAAGCACCAGTTACCCAGATCTTCACTGTGTGGGTTCGAGTCCTGGTGAATCCAATCCTCTTTTTTTTATTTTTCTTCTTTTAAATATTTTTTTTCTTTTTTTTTTCTTCATAGTTTCCTATAGACAAATTTAAAATTTGTTATTTAGGTACATCTTCCTTTTTTCAATAATTTTTTTGTTAAAAATGGTTTGCTCTGCAAAAAATTGCCCTGAGGGCTCAAATTCTACCCCACTATACGCCTGTTTCGGACCGTGCGGCAATCTTTACCACGCTAAATGCATTGGCTCAACTAATGCATTTATAGAGAAGATTACAAATTCTAAATTTGCGTATTGGTATTGTACGAATTGCCGTAAGCTCTCCCTGTCTCAACTGGCTTTTAAAATGTCTGATTTCAAATCAGACATTGTAAAACTTTCCAGGGGATTTGAGGAGCTTCTCGGTAATTTTAACAAGGCAGTCGCAAGTTTTAGCTCATTGACTCTTCCTAATGATCCGGTGGATATCGGAACATCTACTGATGACCTAATGCACGAATCTCTTCCTCCAGTGATTTTGCCATTTGATGATGATCTTACTGCGCAGTCCAGTTCAACGGTACGTAGTGATGTTGAATCAGATGTCAAAAAGAGCAAAAAAAGGGGAAGGGATACCACATTAGCTGTCATAAATACCAGCCCACCCCCTAAACGAACAAACCTTAATCCACATAATGCTTCGGAGTCACCTTGTCCAGTACAGGTGGAAAATCAAGGTCCAGTGACTGTTCTATGTCCTGAAGTGGATTGTGATACTATATCTAATATAGTTACCGATCCAAGGCCTATCAAAGCTGTTTCTAAACCGAAAACAATTTTCATATCTCGACTTGAACCAGATATTGTTCCTGAAGAAATTGTAACCCACTTAATAGCTAGAAACTGTATCCCTACAGATACTTCTATTAAGTGTACAAAAATTAGTAGAGTTAATAGTTTTGTGTCATCATTTAAAATAGTTACACATTCTTCTTTCTTTGATTCAATTTGCGATATTGGTAATTGGCCTCCTGAAGCTCTTGTAAAGGAATTTTCAGTTAGGAAGAACAGGTATTCAAGAAACCCACCCAAAAAAGCATCTCCAAAAAACTCAATAGGATTACCCTCTTCTACCAAAATGTAAGAGGGCTTCGCACTAAAACTGCTGACATATTTATGAACTCCCAAGCTTTTTCGCATGACATCTTTGTTTTGACAGAAACCTGGCTCAATTCAAGTTTTTTGGACACTGAACTTTTTCATCAAGAGTTCTTAGTTTATAGAAAAGATCGTCATGTTGACAAACCAAAAGAATTGGGAGGTGGTGTTTTGATCGCAGTTCGAAATAAATTTATATCTTCACCTATTTTGTTTCCTTTCAACTTATCAATCGAATTAATCTGTATAAAGTTAACTGTACAGTCGAAATTTATTTATATATTAAATGCATACATTCCTCCAAAAAGCTCGAACTCAGTTTATGTCGAACTGTCTAAAGCTCTAGATTTTATTATTGACTTGTCTTGCTCCAACAGCAACATTTTACTTCTTGGAGATTTTAATCTACCATCTATAGAGTGGGTGCTTTCTGAAGATGAATGTTTTCAGGAAGCATCTTTAACTTCTTCACAGGCTGAGCTTCAGCTTTTGGATAGAATTATTGCAACTGACTTACAGCAAGTAAGCTGTATTAAAAATTCAAAAAATCGAATTCTCGATTTAGTTTTTTCATCCGACGCTATTAGTACTCTTGTTCTAGAATCTAGTTCTGGAATCACTAATATAGATAGTTATCATCCTCCTTTGGATATAATTCTTGACTTGAGCAGTCATATTATGGAAAATAGCAATGCTTATGACCGCTCCTATACTTTTGACTTCAAAAAGGCAAACTTTCAGTTGCTCTCAGAAGAGTTGGCTAGATCTGGTATTGATAGTATATCAGTATCTAGTAATATTGACGAAGCAGTTACTAGTTTTAACACCATACTTAATAATTGCATAAATAAAACTATCCCTTTAAAAATATTAAAAAATGCGAGCTCTTGCCCCTCATGGTATACGAGGGAGTTAAGGTCACTCCGGAATAGAAGAAATAGAGCATGGAAAATATATTTAAAAACTCTTTCTTCCGTTGACCACAACTTTTACATTGCCCTTTTCGAAGAATTTAAGTCTCTTTCCAAGTCTCTATACACTAATCATGTATACGAAATGGGAAGATCTCTTAAAGAAGACCCAAAGGCATTTTGGAAGTTTGTAAATTCGAAGAAAAACTCAGATGGTTACCCCGCAAATTTCGTTTATGAAAATTGTGTGTTAAAAGATACTATTGATATTTGCAACGCCTTTGCGAAAAATTTTCGTAACTCTTTTGTAAACACGCCTCTCGATATTGATGAAGATTATTTCCGAAATTTACATTCCTATGCACAAACGAATTGCACCAATTTCGCTGTGCAACAGAGTACTGTCTTAGAACTTCTGTCATCGTTAAATGATGATTACTCATCTGGACCAGATGGAATTCCTCCAATATTATTGAAAAAGTGTAGACATATTCTGGTTGAGCCTCTACAATTCTTGTTTGAATTTTCTATTAAATCAGGGAAATTTCCTTGTTTATGGAAAACCTCATTCCTAACTCCAATTTTTAAAAAGGGTGATAAGACTGATATTTCGAATTACAGGCCTATATCCAAACTGTCATGTATACCAAAGCTCTTTGAACAAGTTATATGTGAGACTTTAGCATTCCATACCAAGAATTTAATATGCAATCAACAGCATGGGTTTGTGAGAAGAAAATCAACAGTAACAAACCTACTTACATTCTTGCATAAATGTTCTAATGCGTTGGAATATGGCAGTGAAGTGGATTGCATATACACTGATTTCTCTAAAGCGTTCGACCAACTAAGCCACAACATTATTATCTTCAAACTAAAAGCTTTTGGTTTTCCAACTTTTTTTATCACATGGATAAAATCATATCTTGAAAATAGATCGTATCTAGTAAAATTTAGAAACTGCCTTTCAAATTCATTCATTGCTCACTCCGGTGTGCCCCAGGGAAGTCATCTTGGTCCATTTCTATTTATCCTGGCTATAAATGATGTTGTTTCATGTATACGCTCTAGTGACATTCTTATATTTGCCGATGATATGAAGATATTTAAGTCAATAAAAGCTGACACTGACCACGTTCTCCTGCAAGCCGATATTGACAGTTTCAATATTTGGTGTGGTAAGAATGGTCTTTCTCTTAACCCTGTTAAATGCAAAACAATTACTTTTTCCAGGAAGCGACTTGCAAGTGCTTTTGATTATTCCATTTCGCAGCAAAAACTCTGTCGAGTCTTTAGTTTCAAGGACTTGGGTGTTAACTTTAGCTCAAATTTAGAATTCACTGAACACATTAATTACATTGTTAATAAAGCAAGCTCTATGCTTGGATTTATAAAACGTTGGGCTAAGGAATTTAGTGATCCTTATGTTACCCTTTCTTTATACAATTGTTATGTACGACCTCATCTAGAGTATGCCTCGCAAATATGGTCTCCCTTTTATGAAATTCATAAAAATCGTATTGAATCAATACAGCATAAATTCATTCGCTTTGCTCTAAAGGGTCTTCCTTGGGATGATCCGTACAACCTTCCACCATATGAACATCGGATCCAGCTACTGCAGGTCCAAACCTTATATCAAAGGCGTGTTAATAATGATTTACTATTTCTTCACCAACTTATAAATGGCCAAATTGATGCTCCTGAATTGTTAGCCTGTATTGGCATAAATTACCGAGGAGGATCTCACCACCTGCGAAGATTTGAACTTTTACACGTTAATTTCCATAGAACTAACTACGGTATACATGAGCCTCTTAACCGTATGTGCATGATTTTTAATTTAAACGGCTCCTCTGTTGATTTTAACATAAGTAAGATGGCATTAAAGAAAGTATTTCGAACCAGTGCTCCACGGTCGTGATTGTTTTTACTTCTTGAAGCTATGACTTAAATATTTTGTATATTGTTTAATTATGTATGTATATAGATTTTTTGTTTAATTTTGTTTATTTATTAGTATATTATTATGCATGTGTTAGATTGCCTTTTTTACTAACCACTAACACATGCACTTATGATGAGCCTCTGATTGTAGGTGGCAGCTTGCTCTAAGCTCACTACAACTAAGAATCTGAAGTGTAAAAAAAAAAAAAAAAAAAAAAAAAATAATTAGCCCCATTACACAAATAATTGCAGTTGTTAGCTGTAAGCTTTTTGACTATAGGTTGTAGAGGTGGTCAGAACAACTCTTCATTAATGTAAACAAAAGTGAATGAAAACTAGGACTCGCATATTCCCTTAGTTCCGTACAAAAACGGACATTTGTACTGGTTACAGCTATTTCTTTACTTTAAATTTGATTTCACTATAGCTGACCAGATTATTTTGCTTTCTTTCTCACCACTTCCGTCACAAAGTCATTAGAGTGACGAATTAATTTATCATTCTTTTCGTGACCATCGGCCATTAGCCACATTAATGTCCTCACTTCCTTACAAAAGAATAATTTATAACTTTGAAGTGACAATAAAAGGCTATCAACCCGGATGTGTGATGGTATTAAATGAATTTCCTTTCATTAACTTAAAAAAAAAATCCATACCTAACCCACCTCTAAAGAGAGAAAACCTCTTTACACGAAACATATCATAATGGGAAATGCATTTAATCTTATTTAAATAAAAATTAATTTCATGACTTTTCTTAATTTTTCACTCACCTTATCACGAATATCCTGTCTCATTTTTTCTCGCTCCTCTTCCAATTTACGATGCTTCTCTTTTCGTCGTTCTTCAGCCTCTCTGATGGCCTCTTGACGCTCCCTCTCCTCTTCCTCTGCCTTCTCTTTGTCGTCTCCATCACCACCTTCACTATCGCCACCAACTGCGCCTGTAAAAAAACAACAAAAATTCAAAAATCAATAAATTTCTTGTATGTCCTTCAAAAAAGGACCTCGATCAAATATAAAACTATAAATGTGCGTAAATATAATAAAAAAAACCTCAGAGGAAGTTTGCATCAAACTTTCTGCTCTGATGGCCATTTGTATACGGAGAGGTGGTGCTCTTGGGAAAATAACCTGACAGCAAGTCAAAACCAATAATTACCACCACCTTTACTACCTTTGGGGATCGAATATTTTACCCAACCGCAATATAAGACCTCAAATCAAATTTGCGGATACTCATTCAGAAAAGCCAAGCATTGCTACCAAATTCTATTATCCATTTAACTACCTTACCTACAAACATCTCTTCTGCTGTATCCATATTCTCTCTGTGCACTTTTGAACTTTGACATGATTGTCAGTTAAGTCTTTTTGTGTACCAATACCAATATCCTTATGGAACTTTTTCTCCTATTCCTGTCTATTCTATACGTTCAAGTTAAGGGTATAAGTTTTTAATTAAATTTTCTCTTAATATTTGAGATTTTGCATCTTTGCTCAACGAACTGGAATAGAAACTCTGAAAACCTTAACAAACTAAATAAATTTTGTGCGAACGAAAAACATTCATTGTGATGACAAAAAAAAAAAGGAGAAAAAAGTTCTCAAGTTAAGTTGAAGTTGTCTACTCTATAACTGGATGAGAGAAAATTTTGTGTTAGGTTGACTATATTATATCATGACCATCATGGTACACCTTTTCTCAAAACCATCATGAAACTAGCAGCTAGCTATGTTGATTTGAAATTAAATTATTTTATGAAACGCAAAAAGTCGTTTAGCTCTAGGTATAGATACTGGCTTTGGGGTATATAGTAGGAGGTTTTGACGAGTTTCGCAGTTGGTATAGGTATATACCCCAAGAGTTCAAAAGGTTTCTTTTTTGTTAATTGAGAGTTTTGAAATTGTTCATTTGGACTTTTCTCTCTCTTGATGAAGATATGATGATGATGATGGTGATTGGCTTGACATGGTACATTAACTTTTCTGTCCATGATGGCTGTTAAGTTAATGGTTTCAAAAAGTGTAGTTACTGTTGGTAACTGTTATTAGTTTAGTTTTAAATGGATGGACTGGGTTTGGGTGGCTTCACCAAGGAAGACAGTTTTTTTTTTGTATTTTATTTTCAATTTAAACTAAAAACCGTTTTTAGTAGTCCAATCAGTCTTTTGACAGCAGTATAGCTATTGTCCAACATGAGAAAGAAAAGCAAAGCTATTTAAGAAGAATAGTAAATTGCGCAAATCATAAGAGCAGATTTATAGTCAAGCTCTGCTTTATAGAGATTTTCTTCTATGAAGAGATTTTACCTGACTCTTTATTTCCCTAAAATTTTTATTTTCATCAGAACTTTCAAACCAATGTGCATCGGCATCTCTTCTTGAATCTTTCCCTATTTTCGTTATGCTTGCACTGTGTTGAATCATTTTAAGGATAGTTAGAGCCCCTTTAGTGGGCGCTCATTAAAAAAAAAATATTATCACTTTTAGGATAATGAAAAAAAGTGGTTCACTTGGGCGTATACTTACTTTTATTTTATCTAGCTGAATCTTTAACAAATTTGAATATAGTTACAAATCTCATCCCATATTTACCTTTTGTGTATATTTAGTTTGCTTCTGGGTGATTCAAATATTATCGTTTTAGAAAACCTCGCTTTAAGGCCTGGTCAAACAGAACGCGATCCGGCGATCTTTGTGAGAAATTACAAACAAAATTTGATCGCCGCGATCTTTTTTACCCCTTGACGTATTGATCGTATCGCCAGATCCCATTCTGTTTGACCAGGCCATTAGATCACTAATTTCTCAAATCATCATTTCAAACAATGAAATAAAGTTCTCACTTTGGCACTAACAACGGATTGGTTGGCAGCGAATGAATTCTCGATGGTGACTACAGTTCCAGCAAGGTTAAACTATACTACTTGGTGAGCACCTTATATGGGCTACTTCGACAATTCGAAGCTCATGCCTATATGAGCAGGGTTTTATCCGGCTCTCTTCTCCTGGATTTTTTTAAAGGTCTGGTCCACTAGAACGGAGAGTGTGCGTCGGATTAACTTCCCTAACACGTACAAAATATTGATTCCGAAACAACAACAAGCCTCGGATACGGAGTATTTTATAATGGTGATGATGATGACCCCAGTGAACGAAACAATGAATTTCAGATCTGATGCACGTGCCCTTATACTGACCATGCATAGCAAAACAATTAGTGGAGACCCGGTATAGGCTTAGGCTGATTTAACAGCTATGCAGGAAGTTTGATGTGATGGAAACGGCATAAGAAGGATGAAATCGTGTGGAAATCTTCAACGGAAAGTGTTATAAGGAGCAGGGTCAGTGGTCATTTGGTTATGGGCTTGTGATAAGGGGAAGCCTCAGACAAGAAGTGTTGGGCTTTTAAAGTGAAAGCGAGCTCCTGCATGGTTACAATCCACATCAAAGAAAAATTCAAGAACATCAAACTGATCTGCATCCACGCTCCCACTGAAAAGAGAGAAGACTCAGACAGAGAACCATTCCAGAACACTTTCGATATGTGCCCGAAATACGACGTCAAGAATATTTTGGTAGACTTCAACGCCAGATTCGAAAAGGAGGGCATCTTTGGTTTAACAGTTTGGGGATACAGCCTGCACGAAGAAACTTCCGATAACGGACGTAGGATAGTGAACTTTTCGGTGAGGTGAAATGTCATCACAGCTTACACTCGTTTCCCACACCCTGATATACACAAAAGGGACTTGTCAGTCTTGTGATGAAAAAACCGTCAACCAAACTGATCACATGACCATACACGTCAGACATGCTTCCAGTATCCTGGATGTCCGAATGTACCAAAGGGCAAACATAGGGTCTGACCATTACTTGGTAGTATCCTACATAAATGCGGATATCCCCAAGCGACGCCACAACACCGAGCTGATGCTATAAAAATATTTAATGTCGAAGAACGCCGGCAGATGTAAGGAGCTAGGAATGATGCCTACCAAACAATGCTGCAAACGAGAGCTACTGAGAAAGAAGCGCAGGAGCTCTTCGGGCAAAGAAGGAGAAATTAATGCCAGCCGCCAACTTCTCAGAAAGAAAAAGAGAGAGCTCGAGAAGTGAGAGGTCGAGTCTATTGAGGACTGTGCAGGCAGGGTTGATGTTCGTAAGTTCTACCAAGAGTGAAACGATCACCCAAAGCTCCAACACAAGGCCTTAACGGAAGCCTGTCCAGATGAGAATGGGAACATGGCAGTAGATACACACTCAGTGCTAGGAATCTGGATGGAACACTTTTCTAGTTTAATAAACGGTAGGATAGCCAAAATTCCGCTGCTAAACAAAGCATTTCATTTAACTTGGACGATAATGGGCATCATTTCCATCCATCCGACCTTCATGAAGTGCGGTTAGCAATTTTCAAACTTAAATCATACAAGGCTGCTGGTGCGGACGGATACCCAGCCGAAAAATGCAAAGCAGTGGGAGATGACTTTGTAAGAAGCGTGCACCATCTCATTAGCAAAATTTGGTCAGATAAAAGTTTACCCAATGAATGGAACCTTGGCATAATGTACCCCACAAAAAAGGAGACGTTCCAACTACAGAGAAATCACCTTAACAACCGACGAGGCGTTATAACACAATAATTAATAATCATACAGAGCCATATCTTATCTCGGCATTCCTGCCAAACTCACAAGTTTGTGCAGGATGACACTGGACACATATCGATGCTCCATCAAAGTCGGTAAGAACACCACTGAATCATTTTATGTTGAGAAAGGTCTAAATTGAGGCAACGACGCGTTATTATGTTTCGTATTTAACATCGTTCTTGAAGCAAAATTGTACACAAATCGCAAGTCAACATCACTGGTACAATTTATCAAAACTCTGTTCAACTACTTGCAAGTGCAGATGTCATACACATTATCGGTAGAACTAAGTGAGCAATGGTTAGTGCACTTGCCAGTATTGAATGGGAGGTGGCGAAAACGGGATAGGCTGTCAATGAAGACAATATGTAATAAATGCCATCAACGAGAAAAGAATCTCAACTTCATCGACTCGGGCAAAACGTTACGATGCATGGATAGATATAACTTCAAAGTTTCAAAGACTTTTTCTACCTGGGATCCACTATTAATTCACAAAATGACATCAGTGTAGACTTCAGGGATCAAACGATGAATTGAATTTGGCAATTGCTGTTTCTTCGGCCTTAGAAAGCCTTCATCATTGCAGACCTGTTGTATGGGGAGAAGCATAGATCCTGAAAGAATCGGTTGAAGCTTAACAGGCTAAACAGAAAAGAAAATTGATCTTGAAAATTGCTGTTTATTTCCAGCTTAGAAGACATTTAAGTAGCAAGGCCCTCTTTCATTTAAGCAAGAAGTCTTTTGGTGCAGAAGCTAAACAGCGAAGTCAAACTGGTCAAACGGACATACAGCGGCTGAGATGGGTAGGGTCATGTGAAGCGTATGGACAGCAAATCAGCAGTCGGCTTACGAATTTTCGAATCTAACCGTGATTGCTAACAGAGCAGAGGACGACCCCTCAACAGGTTGCGCACACAATTTATTAAAAAAAATACTTCAATATCAAAAATACTGTTTTTTGGGAGGTAGTTGAAAGTTACTTTTTGTAGATAATGTTTGCATTTATTAGAACCATTTTTAAGAAAAATTAAATTTATTTTAATGGTTTTTTAACGTATGTATGGTAGGTACCGTTATTCCGTTATTTTTGCATTGAAGTAAAGCATTTTCCTTAAAGATTCTAGAAAGTGTTAAAAACATGTTAGGTATCAAGTTTTCGAAAAATTGGGCTTCAAAAAAAAAATGCACGACTGGGTCGCACGTACTTGCTCTTATGTTCAAGACACTGTGGGTTTAAGAAAATTGTAGGTAGGTAGGTATATAAAAACATAGAAATTATGAGAGAAAAATGTAAAGAAGCATGAAATACGCATGCTTAAGCAACTCTCTTGACAATTTGAGGTGAAAAAAAGGAAGCCAAAAATAGAATTTAAAATCGTAAGAGCCGTTTTTAAAAAAAAACAAATTTTTTTTTTTTTTATTGTCAAACCGTTTTTGAGATATCGAATTTTCAAAAAAAATTGAAACTTTTTTTTAAAAATCCAAAAATTTTTTTTGAAAATTTTGATATGCAATATTATTTAATCTTATCTTAAATTTGCATTAACAAAAATTCATCTAAATCCGTTTAGCCGATAACGAGAAAATTCAAAATAAAAAAATACGTTCTATGACAGGTACTATTAATAGTTGCTGAGTGTAAAATTTTATAATTTTTGGTAGTAGATCGTACTAGTTTTAGTATGTGAAAAAGTTAAATCAAAATCGTAGGAATCGTTTTTGAGCAAAAAAATATTTTCCTTTGCGGTTTTTTAACTTTTGTATGGAAGGTACCGTTATTTTTTCATAAATGTAAAATTTTTTCTAAAAATATTTTAGAGAGTACTAAAAAAGTCTTAAGTATCGAGTTTCAAAAACATCTATGATGCTGTTTTCGAAATATTCGATTTTCCAAAAGAAATTTTGAAATATTTTTTAAAAATCCAAAAAATATTTTTTCAAAAATGTTGGTACACAAAACTATTAACATTTTTTGGAAGCTTCTGTATAAACAAAATAATTGAAATCGGTCAAACCATTTTGAAGAAAATCAAAAATTAAAAAAATTGTTCCTTGGGAGCAATTAATAATAACCATTTTTGAAAAATGGTTTTCCACCCAAAGAAAGCCTTTACTAAAATGAATTTGTTGAATTTTTTTTAAGAAAAGTTGTCGAGCCGTTTTTGAGAAAAATACGATTATGTAAATTTCCCAAAAAAAAATGTATGACAGGTACCGTTATTTTTGGTTCTAAAAAAAAATGAAAAAAATGTGTCGGCAGAATCACCAAAAACCACTTAGTACCAAGTTTGAAGAAAATCGATCGAGCCGTTTAGGCTGTAGACGAACAGACAGACAGACAGACAGACAGACAGACAGAATTGTGCCACCCACTTTTTTGGTGTTCTCTATCATCGTAATATCATGTTTGATTGTTATCTCAAAATTTTTTTTTGCACGAATCCAAAACTTGCCTTATAGTACCTATAATCGCAAGTAAAAAACGGAAATTTTAATTAAAAATAAAAAATAGCTTAAAAAGATATTGACCCTTTTGATCCAGGAGTCGGAAATCAACATTGCAGATACGACAACCCAACGATGACTCAAGGTCGTTTAATGAAAGAAATGTTATTGTCTAGCCATCATCCAGCAAATTAGCTGATTCTTACAAAAACTACGTGGGAAGAACGGTTCAAATGGGATAAAACACAAACAGTCTTTAAGTGCTAAGCCCTTTGAAACCGTCGTTCCTCCACTGTTTTTGAAATAATTGGCTTTTTGCTGGGATCGAAAATATCAATATCCTTCCTAACTTTTTTTCTATTTTATTAAAGGTTTTCGTTATTTTTCGTTCATCCGGCGTCGTTCTTGCTCTTCTTCGTCTAGGTAATCAAGTCCATCTTTAAAAAGCTTGCTTTCTTGTTTGGTGGCAGTTTTGTATAGCGAAATCGGCTTTGGGAAAGGTGGTTAACCTTATTATGTATCTATATTTTCAACATCAATTACTCGTATGCGATTTAGAACATATTTTCAGTAATTAAGGATGTAGATTGAGGTAAAAACAGACGCGCAAACAGATGGAATTGCATCCTACTACTACTACCTACTTCTGTCATGTTCTCTATCATCGTAACTTCAAGTTTGTTTTCTACACGAATTCATCGCAACCGCAAGTACAAAATTATGCATTAGAAAGTCTGCTTGAACCCAGTTTTTATATATTCCTCGTACACAAACATTTTCTTTAAATTAAAAAAAAAGTGAAGACTGCTAAGTTATGAAATAATGTGAAAAATTTTCTTGTATTTTGAAATTTTGTTCAAAAGATTTTTAAAAGCTTTTTTTTTTAATTCATAATAATTTTATAAATCACACAGAACAAATGTTAAAAATAAAATTTAAGCAAAAACCTAAAGTTTATTAAATAATAAGTTTAATCTTTGACTTCCAAATATTTATGTTTTTTTTTGTAAATCTATTATTATTTATTAAAACTTTATTGACACGTAAATAAATTACTTAATCAATAACAAACAAATTTAAGCTCTACCCACCCAGGGCTTTGAGCCTTTTTGTTTTCCCCTTTATCCTTCCAGTTATACTTAATCAATCCAGTAAATTCAAGGACACTTTGAAACATAAAATTTCCTACTTTATTTTGTGCTATTCAATTTTTCAAAAAAAACTACAACAAGAAATACGTCACACCCCAATGCTTACTTCAATTTCATTAGAATCAAGTTAATCGGAGGCAAAAATCTTCTTCCTTTTGGTCTATTTATCCTTTTAAAATTTAAGTGTTGCCCACTTGAAGTAGATACGTACTATACGTAGGTACCCATAGTAAAACATGCAAAAGTATTTTCAGCAAAAATCTGATAAATTACAAACAAAACACTTAAATAGCTTTGTGTCACCCAGCGTACCATAGGGGGGGTGGGGGGGTATGTAAAAGCTAAACTTTGTCAACCTTTAAAAGAATGCTCCCCAGGGTGTAATCAATTTGGGGGAATACCGTCTCACGTACATACATACATATACATTTAGTTAAGGTAGCACAGAGAAATAAAGTATAACAATGTCATCCATGTCCAACATGAGACAACAACAAATGAAAAATACAAAATTGACTCATGGATTTTTCTTCATTTTGTTTGAAGTCCTTTTGTCATTTTTACGTTGACAAAAAGAAGTCCTTGTGCTCTTGTCAGGTACGTACCTACATACTCGTACACACAGAAAAAAATAACAAAAAAAAGTGAAGAAATGTCCTCTTTAATGTGCGTTTGACATCAGAGAGTAAAATTATTCGTTTCAACAATTTCATGGTCGAATAACTTCAAAGTGAAGAAGAATTCTTCTTCTTCTTCTTGATCAATGTTTACTTTAATTAAGTTCAGAGTGAATTAAAAAGAAAATTATTTTCCTGAAAAGGACAGTTGAAATTAAGGAAAAAGAAATATATTTAAAGCCAAATGGGGGGGGGGCGGGGAGGTCATAGCAAGGGTGCTATGGTGGAAGTTCCAAGAGTATTTCAATCATTAAATTAAATTAACTGTCTGGAAGTTTTGCACAGTCATTATGTTTAATTATACATAAAAAGCAACTTGACCAATTTCTGTGGAAATACAATTAAACGAAGTAACATTTTTTAATCACAAAAGTGTTCCCTCTTCGTTTTTAAAATATCATCAAAGAAGTACTTTGTAGAATTTTTGAAATTAAATGTTAAATTAAAAACGTTTTAATACTTGGAACATTGTTGCAAATTTTGGGCAAGAGAATTTAGTAAAAGCTGATATTGCATAGTTAATTTTTTAAGCTCCTTCAATTTGAGCTAAAGGCCCTTTGAAAATACAAATTATCAGTCGTAATTGTTTGTGAAGCCTTGGGGGGACAACAAAAAACAGAAACAAAGATGGTGTGTGGGTTCGGAGGACTCTCGGTAAGAACAAAGGTTCGCCACTGCCTTTGCATTAGGATATTTGGTATATTTCCGACATACGTTTGTTCAAATCTTGTAGATTGTGTACATAATTATGATATTGATAAATAAACAGTTCTTTCAGATTGTGAGACATGAGTACCTACGCTCCAACGAACCTCTGATTGGTCTATACCTCTTACTGTCTTCTCATATTAAAAGAATAAAACGTTTAACAGTGAAGCAAGTGTTTTAGGTAAGATGTACATAAGACGGTAATCTTTAAAGTTGCGGTATATCAATTTTTCCCATTTACTTAAACTTAAAATTCAAAAATGTTCATTAAGCCTTCCAAAAAAGTGTTAAACTTGCCTTCTTTATCCTCATTCACTACCGAACAATTTTTGAAAAAAATTCAATTTAGTTTAAAACTAGAATTACAATAACCATAAAAATAACATAAATGATGCAAGAACAACAACAACAAACTAACTGGAAACCTTTTTCCCCTTTTTAAAATTGCGACTAAAAATTGTTCATCCTGGCGCACAACCTTCATAATCATTAAGTGGTGTAACCGGTGAAAGTTTGACTGGCATTATACATATACCAAATGGCTCTAAACTCCAAACTTTCAACAGCGGATGAAATGGTTGTTATTGTTGTTTTGTCAAAACAGGATACAACATTTTGCTTCCTTCATGCTTCCGGTTGTTTTTACAACCGTATATGTGTACCTACCTTACCTACACATCAGTAGATAAGTGTGTTACAAAAACAAAACAAAAATTAAACTGTCGTTGTTACGGAGTGGCACATCCATTGATTACCTAAGCTGGCGCTGCTTGTTGGCTGCAGGTTCTCTGAGTATATTGTACAACACGGATGTAGGATACAGTTTCTAGGACATCATATATTGAAACTATAAAACTTGAGTGAAATCTAATTGGTTTGCAATTATAGCCTCATCCATGCATATTGCATAAAGTGCGGTGTGGTGGAAGATATAGAGGAAGTACCTACCTATGCATATGTTTTTGAAGTATCTGATGTTTAAATTGTCACCTCATTTCAACACTAACTATGCACTCGGATAAACTACTATCTAATAATTGTGATGGGACTTTGTCCTTAGGTCATCATGAGGATTGAAATTTTTTATTTTAAGTAGATATAAGTAAGTGGTGTAAAGTTGAAGTGCTCAATTTAGCGTTTGTGTGTTTTAACTTGCTTTATACTCGTAGCTTATAGGGAAAGAGTAGGTATGTATTGGTTTAATGGCAAAAGAAATCGCTTATTCCACAGTTTTTACCCAAAGTAAAAATAGATACGATGATCGAGAAATCTAACAAAGTGGGTTATGTCATTACATTCACTGGTTTGTGCATGTGTTCGTCTACGATATATTAATGAATTTGAATTTGGAAAAGATGGACCAAGTCCCTTTGGAAATTTGTGTGTCTATTTCATGGTTGGAACGAAGTGTATACTTATACAATACTGTGCTAAAGCCTTCTTAAAAGCTTAAAATGGATTATTTTACTATAGCCAAATCAGATTAACAATTTTTGAAAACATTTCATTTGAAAACTCAAAATTAATTAAAATACAAAATTTGTTTTTTTTTTCATTTTTATTTTACGTTATTATTAAATGGTGTAATTTTACTGAAGAAGGCAGTGACCCCTGCTGATACGTTGGGAAAAGTAAATTTTAACTCAATTTTTCATTTCCATATCCATTGTGACCATCAGAAAAGCCAAAGGAAAAATAATATTTTATCTTATACATTTTTTTTTTCAATTAATATCCAAATTAGTCAATAACTCTTTGTTAATACTTTTGTTTCCATTTCAAGTCAATTTTTCAGAAATTTTTTGTTAGATTGAACCCAGAAATCATACCTAAAAATATTGTCAACGAGTAAGGGGTAGTTCTATGCATTTAGATGTACATAGATCTTATCTTACTATGGACAAACAAAAAGTATTAAAATCGTAGGATCTGTTTTGGAGAAAATCCAGATCTTATCCTTAACGGTTTTTTTTTGTTAATCTTTATTTGTAGGTACCATTATTTTTGCATAAAATTACGATTTTTGTATTTTGAATACTATAAAAAATATCATTTTCGAGATATGTATCTAGTTAAAAAAAAATCAAAATAATTTTTACAATTCAAAATAATATTTTTGTGAACACTTGGTACACAATATTTGCCAATAATTATCACCCATCTTACTCATATTATTAACTGGTGCATTATCACTGCTACTTTCCCTCTTGCTTGGAAAATTTTCAAAGTTCTCCCTATTGTCAAAAAAACATTATTGTTCCTCTCAAGCGGATCTTAGGCCAATCAGCATCCTACCTTGCCTTTCTAAGGTTTTCAAGAAGATAATTGAGCAGCAAATTCTAAATCATCTTTCAAGCAACAATTTGTTATTTGATAAAAAATCGGTACGAAAAGGGTTACATCAATCTGCTTTGCTTACTTGATTTCTATACAACCTTCGATGAAGTTAATCACAACATTCTCAAATGGAAATTGATAAATTTATTCGAATTCAGTGATCGAGCATGCAGACTAATATAATAGCAGATTACCTGACTTGCAGATTGCAAAGAGTTGTTTCAGATGGAAAATATGCTCGATTCTTAGACCTATACTCCAAGGCGTCCCGCAAGGATCCATCCTCGGTCCAATACTCTTTTGCATGTTCATTAATGATCTGCCCGCTTGCTGCTCACATGCTTCTATTCATTTATACGCTGATGATGTTCAAATCCATCTAGAAAAGCCTTTTCATCAGCTTGATGAACTGTTCTTATGTGTCATTGAGGATCTTAAGCAAATAAATTCTTGGTCTATCACAAATGGCCTACTTCTGAGCCCTATCAAATCCCAAGTCATTCCGATATCTAAAAAAAACTCAACACTTTGCCTGATTTATGGCTAAGTGATAGTAAAATCAAAGCAGTTGATAATTGCATAAGCCTACAGGTTTGTTTTAGACCGCCATCTATCAGGATATAATCATACTAATGTTGTCATTGGTCGTATATACGGGTGTATTATAAAACTATGGCCCTTAGCTTACTTTAACCCTATTGAAATTCAACGCAAACTCATACTATCTTTGGTTTTGCCCTTAGAATCATACGGTGAGATAGTGTATAGTGATATCGATTCACTTTCCCAACGTAAATTATAAGTTGCGGTCAATGATGCATGTTCGTTACGTCTACGGGTTACAAATACATGACCAGACCATATCTCTGATTTGCCAAGAATCTGCTGGGTTATTGTACCTTGCAACAACATATTAATGCAAGAAACTGTCTTTTTTTTACACAAATTAATTCATCTTAGGACTCCGCCGTTCAACAGGCTCTCATTCAATCGGTCCCCAAGAAGTATCAATATTATTCCTCATCTCAGTAATTACCTGAACTCGTCCCGTTTATTTTTCATCCACGCTGTTAAACTTTGGAACTCGCTTCCGTTTTCAATAAAATCAATAGTAAACTTCAATGAATTCAAACAAGCTATCTTTGTTCACTTTTCGTCCCTTGCAATTCAACCACCTTTCCCTTTCGATGTCAAAAATAGTTAAATATTATATTAAATTAAAAAAAAAAAATAATAAATTAAATTTAACTCTAACCTATTTACTGTAAAATACTGTTAAATATCTAAGCATGTCATACTTAAGTACTATAAAAGATGTTATCTTATTGTACAATCCATTATTGTTAAATAAATTAATGAATGAATATGTTTAACGTGAAATTTTTGGAAAATTCAATATCCGTTAAAGAAAATTAGAAAAAACATGGTTCTATAAGAGGTTCCATTAATAACAATTTTTCAAAAAAAAAAATGTAAGGGCTAATGTAGTCTTAATTAAAAGTATTCGTATTCGTATTCGTATTTATTTTAAAGGAACTTAGTATTAAGATTAACATATTTTAGATAATTAAGCTTTTCCAATGTAATTATTTTGAATGCATTAAATTAGATTACAATTTATACATATTAATTTTCTATATTTTGAGTGAAATTTAATTTATATGCAAGAAAAGATCTTAACTTTTTACAGAAAATTAAAATAAAGGGACAAAATACTATTAAAATAAAATGCACGACTGGATCGCACGTACTTGCTCTTATGTTAAAGTTGTTTGGAACTTAAGAACTTTAAAAAATATTCAAGTAATTATAGAAAAAGTTTAAAAAAGCATTTAAATCGTTCTTTTATTAATTGTTTTAGCAGCCTGATAAATAACTTAGAGCGCAAAACAAAGTATGCCATTTGATTACTTAAAAAAATATCAATATATGCAAAAAAAAAAATTTAAAATCGTTGGAGCCGTTTTCTTAAAAATTAATTTTTTATATATAAAATTTTTGTAACATTTTTCAAAAAAAAATTTGGTATGCCAATTTTGAGTATATATTAATATACATTTAAAACTGAAATTTCAAAACAATTCATCAACCCGTTTTTGAAATATTGAATTTTCAAAAAAAAATTTTGAATCTTTTTTTAAAAATCCAAAACTTATTTTTTCAAAAATGTTGGTATGCAGTATTATTTATATTCTAACAAAGCTTTTGTGCAAAAAAATATATTGAAATCGGATGAGCGGTTAATGAGAAACTCAAAAATCAAAAAAACCGTTATATGACAGGTACCGTTAATAAATGTTTTTAGTGATTTTTTTTCTTACGGAAAGGTATATCACATCTACAATAATACTCTGATTTTTTTTTATCAAAATCGTTGAAGCCGTTTTTGAGATAAATAAGCTTTTCCTTAACGGTTGTATGGCAGGTACCGTTATTTTTTGAGCTAAAAAAAAAATTTCAATTTCCCCTCTGGAGAGTTACAAAAAAACCTTAAGTTCAAAATTTGAAGAAAATCGCTTCAGTGGTTTAGGCTGTAGGTTGAGGTACGGACAGACAGACAGACAGACAGACAGACAGACAGACAGACAGACAGACAGACAGACAGACAGAATTGTGCCACCCACTTTTTTCGTGTTCTCTATCATCGTAATGTCATGTTTGATTGTTATCTCGAAATTTTTTTTTTGCACGAATCCAAAACTTGCCCTATAGTACCTATATCGCAAGTAAAAAACGGTTTGTGCACCAAAAGATAAAGTGTGACATTAAGTTTCAAAACGGTTCTATAATAGTTTCTGGCATGAATGGAGTGTGGTACACCAAAATCTTCGTCTCAAAGAAAGCTATAAGACTACATTATTAGTTGAAATCAATATGTCCCTAAAATCAAAAGATATCGCAGTTTGAAAAGCTGCGAAAGAATCAAAACGGGGCTATATTTTTTCTTATCACTTTCAAAACAGTGCTATTTTACATACATATGTACTTCTCACTTAAATATAGCAGATTTTTTTTTTTTCAAAACATACCTAATGTAAATGTAAAATGGCACGCAGGAAGAAGCTATTTTGAATCCGCAAAAATATTTCGAAATCTTCAACGATCATGGAACTGTAGTGAGACTTGGATCAGAAGACTGTCCAGTGTATGATTAGAAAGCAGCTGCATCTAAATACCTGAAACCAACCAAACTTTGGTAGTTTAAATTCAACCCAACAAAGCGATTTGTTGGAATCTCTATCAGATTAAGGGGGGGACTAAGTTATAGGTCCGATGTTGGAGTGGCACAAACCGTTATAAGACCTAGAAAAAGCCTTGCTCATATGGAGTTAAACCAACAACCAAATGGTTTGCCTGTGAATGAGCAATGAGGCAAAGATTAAAGATGTCAACAAGTTCCTAAAACAGAATTGCGGAGAGCATTGAAAAGAAAAGGGGGAGCTTAAATTTTACAAAAATATTATCGAAGGAGAAGCTGATCTTGATGAAATCGATGAGGAAGATTGCTGTGAATATTTAGAGGAAGATGATCACTGTTGTGTTTATATTGTGTTCTATGAAGACTGTGAATTCAAAAGACTCTTGTTTTTATTATTTATAAAGAGATATTTTTATTAACCTTGATTTTTTATTTCAGTTTCAGTTTCAAATGAGCACCATATTTATTTTTTTAATTTTCAAAAGGGGATATATGTGTTTTTCAGTTGCAAAACGGGCCTAAAAAAAATGTGTCTTTCCAAAAAACTAAGGGGATGTCCTTGTGTTTGTTTTTTTTTTTTTTCTCAAGCTTTAGAAAGCGCAATTACAATTCATTTACAATTTATTTTGTAAAGATATCGCTTATGTTTTGGAAATGAGAGGTTTTTGTCATTTATCTCGGTTGCATATTTCCGGTATATAGGCTCGTTTTGAAAGTTAAGGTCACAAGTGTTCAGACACAGTTCATTGATCTGTAAGCTTTATGGCAATTTTAATGATTTGAAACATAAAATGATGGTGATATTTCTACAAACTCCCAAAATAAATAAACAAATCTCTTTGAAAGGTGTTTAATTATTCTGATCTTCAGAGCGCATTTCACAAACGATCACCATTAGCAAAAAATTGTCGCTCAGGAGTGAGACAACTGCTAGGGATCAAAATTTGATTTGTTCGACTTGAATTGTAGAACTTGATTTGATTATAAAGGTCAAGAGGGTTTTTTGCGAGTCAATAATTTTAAACAAACTTATCAAAGTCCTAATTCTTAAGAAGCTAGCAAACGTTACACCACATAAAATTTTTGAATACGAAGCAGTGTTGCCCATCAAAAAAAAAGTTATCATGATTTTTATCATGAGATCCCAAAAAAAATCATGAGATTGCTTGTTCTTCTTTGGTCCCTTAGAATGCTGTAAATTTATGATTCACAAAATTTTTTTGAAAAATTTTAAAACTTTATGTAACAAAATACATATGAGATTCCATTTCATTTTACTGAGCTTTAAAAATATTTTTTTACATTTAATTATATTTTAGAAACAAATAGACAAATAAATTACATAATACACTATATTAATTATGTAAAGTAAATTACATAGTACATTATGAAAGCATGTTTTTCGATTAAAACATTTATCGATTTATGGCTTTGTTACTTTGAAGTCAAAACAACTTAGATTTTGTATGGGGTCATTGCAAAGAATTAGTTCAATGGTTGAATCCACTTCAAGTCTATTTCTGAATATTGTTTTAGGTAAGGTTACTTTTGAAAAAATTCTTTCAATGTTGGCTGACGAATGTGGGAGTAAATATATTTTAAAACGAATTTAGTTAAAAGTGGATATGCCAAGCTATCAACGGCCAGTTTAACTTGGCCAACATATTTCCATAGTTCTTCGATGTCGTTTACTTGGTTATTTGCTTAAATATTTGAATTAACAAGCATCTCCATCTCCTCTAATTATCTATCCTGATAACATTCTTCAGCCATTAAATTTGGAAAATGTTTAATAAGTGAGAAAATTGACTGAACATTTTTGTTTAAAACATTCCTTGGAGATAATGATTCCATATCTTTGAAGACACTGTTGTTGATATTAAATCTTGATTATATTTGCTTGGTAGGTACCTTCAACTTGCAAAATTTGTTTGTCGATGGAAGCTTTTTCCAAAAAGAATGTTTGATTATTTTCAGAATCAAATTTCTAGTTAATTACGAAATTCAGCCTTCAAAACTAAACTAAAGTAAAATAAATTCAAATTGAAATTTCGGCGTTATTTGCATATTGAAAACGAAATAAAGCCAAATTTTGTATTTTTATTTCGTTAAATGCGGCAATTCTCATAGGACTAAATATTAATAGTTTTCTTTTTTTTTAAGGAAAATTAAAAAATCATGAGATTTTCTATGTAATTATGAGATCATGAGACGGGGGTCAAAAATCATGATAATCATGATAAAAAATGAGATTCGGCAACACTACGAAGAAATATGACAGTATCTTCCAAGACCGTCAACATAACGAGTTACGGTGTTAAACAGAACATTTAACCGTGTCTAACTCACAGCATCGGGGTTGTAGAAGATTTAACAACTGAATGATAAGATAGGGACAAAGTGGTGTGAATTTTTTGAAAGTTGATAGATTCCTTAAGGCACCATAAGCTTTTCCCACGATACCATTAATTTGATCGCTTCAGTGCCCTATTGAAAGAAACTCCCAGATACTTCTCTACATACCTACTCTACAGAGGCATCATTTAGCTCAACAGTCGGGAAATAGGACAAATCAAGGATCTTCTCAGAAATAACAAGACATTTTGTTTTAGAGGGGTTAAGAACAAGATCACAGTTGTTTGACCATTCCAAGATTGTATTTAGGTCTTCGTTTAAACTACAAACACAATCTTCTATTAGATTTAATAAGCTGAACATCGTCAGCATACATTCGTGGCTCGCAATATATTACTGCGTGTGGTAAATCATTTACACAGGCAGAGAATAGAAGTGGTCCTTTAATAGATCCGTGTGGGACACCGTAGCACAGGTATGACTTTAGAAACTTTCCATTGTGAAGTAAAAATGCTCTTCGTTAAAACTGTGTTGATTGCGTACGTACAAATAGGAAAAGTGTGATCGTAGCGTTTACAAATGAGGGGTGCACACAATCTAGGCCCATGGCGTTGGATTTGATTGAAAGTTATTTAATGATTTTTTTTTAAGAAAAATCTGTTAAGCCATATATGAGGAAACTTTGATTTTGTTTGAAAGCAACACAAAATTGTATGACAGGTTGGTTCCGTTATTTTAAGTTTAAAAAAATTGAAAAGACCCTGTGGAGTAGGTATCAACCATTGTTTAAGAAAAATCGACAGATTTTTTTCGCCTTCCCTGTCATTGTAATTACAGATTTGATCAAAATCTCGACTTAAGATTTTTATACGAATGCATATCATGCCATATCTGTCGAAAAAAATAATAATCTTGGAATTTTAAAGCTTTTCACACTATTTTAAAGAGCCGAACCAACTATAATACAGTTATGAGGCATTGATTTTTGAATTCAGTGATTTTTTTGATCTGAAAAACATCAGAATGTCATTTAAGCCCATACGAGGTTTTAAGAGAATGCTGACGATGTATTATAGTGTCGACCATTAGGTGTGTTTACATAAATCAAAACTGCATGGAAATATGACCTGATAGAGATGGAATAAGTTTTCAAAATATTTTAAAAACCATATAATATGCCATGTCAAGCTGGTGTTTCTTGCGTTCAAATGATCAAATTCAATGCTGGCCAAGCCATGTTGTCGTGCAATATTGATTCAAGTAATTACCTTCATTATAACGTTACTGAAAATAACTATGTAACTTCACAAAATTTCAAACAACTTAGGCATGAATTGTCGAAAGGCTGAGTAGCCACCTGTCACTAAATGGCTATGAAGTTCAAATCATAAGATTTAGCACATTAAATTAGAAAGAAAATAACATTATTATTAATATTGTCTTTTGTAAGACTCCTTTTTTTTACAAAGATAAAATTATGCGTAATTTTGTATTTTTAAGGAAAGGGGCCTTTAAAATTTTCAACATTAAGACAAATAATATCTAATAAAATATTCGGTGACGTGCGGGGGATTTTAAAGGGAAGTTAGAATCACATCAAGTCCCAAAGGGAGACATAGTAATTTAAAAGTTATGTTTTGTACGAAACAACCTTTCCCTAAAACATCAACAACAAAAGAAAACATCTAACAGTACATTCTTTGCAAGCCTACATTTCTACACGCCAGAAGCGATTATACCTTTTGAAGTATTCCTTTATACGACACCACGACAGCGACAATGTTCGTGAGAACTCAGTCAACGCATCAGCCTTTCGCTCATGCACTTTCTAAGAAAACAGCTTTTCTGACATTGATCTGACAATAACACGAGGTGGGGTGGTGGTGGTAGTAGGTGGTTACGTAATATTTCTTACAGTCCACACATTTTGCCTACATAAACACAAGTACACAGTATGAACAAAACACAAACAGCGATTTTTCTACAAAAAAAAAGTTCCTCAAATTAGCATTTAGCCATGTTGTTGGGGGCAACCTTGAGCTTTCTTCGTGCATTCAGGTGTGACTGTGTATAGTTGCTTAAGCACTTTGTTGGTTGTTGTTGTCGTTATTCAGCTTTTTATCCTTTTGTATACTTTCTCATGCTGAAAATGTAGGCTTTGTTTTTTTTTTTTTTCTTTTTGCAAAAGCAGGGGATGATAAAATCGATTTTTTTTCCAGCGCTCCCCAATAATATTGTTTGCTCCACCCTATTAATATGCAGCACTCTAAAATTCAACCTCTCAAACAGTTGCTTTGAGTAAAATAAACCACAAGAAAAGACGTAGAAGGTAAAAAAAAAACAATGTTCCGGCTCGTTCACATAAGGTACGGTAGAGCGTATAGGTACTAACCGTAAACCGTTGTTTTACGAATATTAATGTGTGTATGATGAATGATGAGCATTTAAATGAGCGTTAAAATGCTGCATGTTCCTATATTTCAAGTCTTTGTGCCGCTAGACCATAATATCATGCTTATGCCTAACTCAAACTGTGCCAAAGCATAGCCATATAACCAACAAAAACAACTATAGAACCCCTCTCTACTAATGAGGCCGCCATATCTAACCTAGTTTCAAAGTCTCTTATTTTGCATTCACACGCATCATGTGAATGGCATATGAATTATGAATGCAGAAAAACTGGGGACGTTTTTCAGGTATTTAAGGCAGATTTTAAAGAGAAAATTGTATACCCTCCAGTGCTGTCGATCTTATTTAAGGATTTTATTTGAGTTAGTGTTTTTGGTATCATTCGGTAAAATTTTTTGAAGTTATTTCTGTCAGAAAAACTTCAGATATTCATTAATATTTTACATTTCTTTTTCAACTGAAAATAGTATTTTGAATTTCATCTTAAAAACAAAATTACAAAACTAATTCTCTTTTATATTTTCATACATGAAGGCTGTGCCTTGTATTATGGATATTTTTGGATTCAAAAAGTTCTATTTGTAGATTTCTTATCAAAATTACGAATAAGATACACATTAGAAGGATTTGAAAAGTCCATTATAAGCATCTGAGTACCAACACTACTCTTTTACTCACTCCGGTAGCCCTGGTGAAGACAAAAGCATAATCCTAAGTCCAACAAAATTATTATTCCGACCCAAATAACCTTTCGTTTATATGTACGTACAACACATAAATAATGCAAAATACCATAATTGCCACAATGTATTCTTACACTTTGATGTTCTTTGAAGTTGAAAAAACATATTATTATTTTTTTGGCTTAAGAAAAAAAATAGGTAGGTACCTACAGCAAGCTGTCGAAAAGAATATCCTTTGAACTTGAAAATTGCTTACACACTTCAAAGCTAAATAAAAAATACCTTGTTCGTTTTAGTAATTTTTATAATTTGCATAATAAATTTGTTGTATCTTCAAAAATAAAAGCTTATTTTGAAAGAACCAAACAACCAAACCCAAAATTCAAATAAAATACGAATGGTTCTATGAAAAGGTCGGAAGTAAAAAGATATTTAAATAAATAAAATTAGATGGACATTAGATTGTTGGTAATGTTCCTTCTGTTTCTTAAAACGAAAGAAAATTGGATTTAATGGTCCGAGGTAACGAACTAATTTTTTTTTTTTGGAAGATAAAAGTTTATGTTGCTTAAAGGTATTCTGATATGATTTGCTGTTGGGATTAACATTTAACATTATTTAAGTCGTCTCGCTTGGAAGAATTTTGCTCCGTTAAGGAACCATAAATATGTTTAACCACATTTAGATGGCAGTTAGTTTTTTTTTTGTTCCCAGTTGGATGTTGATTTAGGAATAAATCATCAAGCTTTTTTGGGATCTAAAATTCAGTACAAAGTTGGACGTAATAATGTAAAAAAAACAAGAAGAGAAAATCTATGATATCACCAGTCAGGGCAATTTAAATAAATGTGACAATGGCTACGACAAAATCGAATTACAGCGTCAAACCGATTATATCATGAAAAGTAGGCGAACAAAATGTAGACCAGCAATTTCACCCACCGATCGGGGGAAGAAGAGATAAGAGCTACAACTAAAATAAGGAAACAGGTCAAAATATTTTTTTTTTTTCAATAAAATTCAGCTTAGCAAACTTCTGACATGTCCCACAGTGGCCTGTTTTTTTGCATTTCAGTGAAAAAAATCATTTCCCACGTCATTTCTAAACAAGGGCCACACAATTTAGGTCAGAACAGGGTTACAATTTTCAAAATTAAAAGAAAAAAGTATTATCGAAGTCAGGAACTGAGTCAAGTTTATGTTAGAAATGTCCTAAAATTAGTGGCTGAATGTAAACTTTCATACTATAACATGACTCCAATACATGATTTGTACAAAATTTAAAGAAGATAGTCCAAAATGTTGAGAAATGCTTCTTAAGGATTAGAACTAGTTTTAGTGCTCGTTTTTACTTGCGATATAGGTACTATAAGGGCGGCTCTCAGAAATTTCCCCTAAAGAAATTACCCCGGATTTTCTTTTGGAAAAAATCCCAGAAAATTTTTTGAGATAAGTTCCAGTCCAGAAAGTTTGAAATCTCAGCAGATCGCTTTGGGTAAAAAACCGGAAAGTGAAATGGAAATAAGGCCGGCACAATTCCGCAGCGCTGCCCCACCACCCCCACCGCCGCTGTTATGCTCTTCAAACTTTAAAAAACGAACGAAAAGTTTTTATTATTTCAAATTTTTTTCCTTTTTAATTATGGAAAAAAGCCCAGAATTTTTTGAAAACTTTCTATCCTTTTTTAATTATGGAAAAAAGAGCAGAAGTTTTTTCCGAATTAATTTCCTTTTTCATTTTGAAAATATGCCCGGAAAATGTTTCTGGGATGTTTTCCTTTTTTTAAAATGGAAAAAAGTTACAAAAAATATTGGAAAAATCTCGGAAATTCAACTTATTATGCCAGAAGTTTCCGTTTTTTTTCCCTTGGAAAAAACAGCAGAATTTGAGTTGCGAACTTTCTGGGCTTCTTTCCAAAAGAAAATACGGGTTAATTTCTTCTGGGGTAATTTCCGAGAGCCATTTTGGATTCGTGCAAAAAAAAATTTGACAAAACAATCAAACATGACATTACGATGATAGGGAACACCAAAAAAGTGGGTCACACAATTCTGTCTGTTTGTCTGTCTATTCGTCTACAGCCTTAATGGCTCGATCGGTTTTGTGATTATGCTCACACGTTTTTTTCATTTTTTAGAACCAAAAGTAACGGTACCTGCCATACAATTTTTCTTAGCAATTTTATATAATGCTATTTTTCTCAAAAACGGCTCCACAACTTTTTTTTTTAATTCAATAAATTTATTTTAGTAAAAGCTTTCTTTTGGTGGAAAACCATTTTTCAAATGTTCCCAAAGAACCATTTTTTTGATGTTTGATTTTCTTCAAAACGGTACAACCGATTTCAATTATTTTTTTATACAGAAGCTTCCAAAAAATGTTAATTGTTTTGTGTACCAAAATTTTTGAAAAAATATTTCTTTTTATTTTGAAAACGACATGATCGATTTATTTGAAACTCGTAATTTAAGAATTTTTTAGTACTCTCTAAAATATTTTTAGAAGAAATTTCACATCTATGAAAAAATAACGGTACCTTCCATACAAAAGTGAAAAAACCGCAAAGGAAAATATTTTTTTGCTTGAAAACGACTCCTACGATTTTGATTAAACTATTTTCATTTACTAAAATTAGTACGATCTACCATCTACCATATCAATATTTTCAAAAAAAAAGTTTTTGGATTTTTAAAAAAAGTTTCAAACTTTTTTTTTGAAAATTCGTTATCTCAAAAACGGGTTGACAATTTTGTTTCGAATTTTGTTTTTATATACACATAAATATAAAATTTAAATCTGCATACCAAAATTTGTTCTTAAAAATGTTTCAAGAATTTTATATATAAGAAATTAATTTAAAAAAAAAACCGCTCCAACGATTTTAAATTTTTGTTCCCATACAATCATATTCCATCATGAATTAAGATGGCATACTTTCTTTTCACCTCAAACTGTCAAAACAGTTGTTTTAGCTAATTTAAATGTCGTATTTCATGCTTCTCTACATTTTTCTCTCATAATTTCCATTTCCTAACACACAATTTCCTTAAACCTGCAGTATCTGGAACATAAGAGCAAGTACGTGCTACCCAACCATCCATTGAATTTAATGTGTTTGTATCTGAAATTATTTTTTAAACTAATCTTGAAAGAATTTGACCATTTTGACGGCTGGAAGTTGCTAGTCAAATTTTTAGTCTACTACTCAAAAACTATCGTCACATTTAAAAACAATCTAAAGTAATAATTTTAACACTGTTGGTTATTTTCTGGTTTCATTTTTTGAATCTGATAACATATTAAGAAGGAAAATGTGAGGAAGCAAATAACAAATTATCCATAAAAGCATAACCATAAAAGTAAGTTTTGCGCAACAAATTAGCATGAAAAAAGTTTCTATTTTCAGCAAAAAAAGAATTATGATTTTCATATTATCGTCTGCTAACGTCAGTCTTATTTAAATGGAAACTTAAATATTTAAAAACTCTTTGGAACTACAAAATCGGAGTTTGTGCAAAAAATTAACATTTATTCCGGAAAAATAAGGGTCGTCGCAGAAATAATTTTATAAGGAAGACAAAGTTTGTGCTCCCTTTGCCTTTCCCCAGGCTACGTCACTTTAGGTTTCATTTTGTCAAATCCTTAGAACTTTACAAGAAGTGTTCTGATCTGATGTCTTAATTTCTTGTCTTTATTATTGGATTTCTGCATCTTGAACTTGATACATTTTGTCTTAAAGTTTCACTTTCACTGATATTTCAGCGAAATCGCAATTTCCTGGAACCTGGAACGCTGGAACCCATAGCCAAAAAATGAGTATGGGGGTCTGCGTCTGCAGGTACATTAGGATGGTCTTAAAAAATTTAGGTTATTATTTAAATTTTAGCACAAATACACTAGTCAAAAAAATAAAAGGAACAAGATTTTTTTCAGATTTTGTTAGTGTTTTTTGAAGAGCTGTATACCTGTGATAAGAGGTCTTACAGAGTTGAAATAAAAGTTTACAAATATCGTTATTGCAAGAAAAGACACGTGTAAGAACTTAAAAAAAAATATTTTGAAGATCCTCATTTTGAGGGATAATTTTTTGAATCAATCCAATGTAATGGTCAGATAACTCGCAGCTTCAATTCAATTTTTTTCTGTCGTACAATTTTGTTTGTATGGTTTCTATTGTATTGAAAAAAGATACTTTTGGCTATGATATTACAAATATCTCAACAAATAATAACGTCATACAAAATTCAACGACAGTTTAAGAAATTTAAGTAAAGTTTTTACAAATTCTTTTTTGAAGATTTTGTAGAAATTATTTATTTTTGTGGGACCCTTCACCGTTAGTTTAAGAAAAGTACTAAAAAACAACTTTTTTTGGTAAATTATTTTTTTCTTTGCAAATTTTGATTGCATGACTTGCATTTATATGCAGATTTGTAGATTTTTATAGCATCAACATTCCTGTAAATTTTCAAAATATTACACACCAATTAAAGGAACAAATTGTCTTGTTTCTAAACATTGCGTAATGCGTAGTCATCAAAATAAATATATAAGACCAAAATTGAAAATAAACCTTGTTCCTTTTTTTTGGCTAGTGTAGCTTGAGGTGCAAAAAGCGAGAGTGTCATCTGAATTCTTGATCAAATATTATATTGTATGAACAAAAAAGTTCAAAATAGTTGGAGTGGATTTTTAAAGACATTATATATCAAATTCTTGTAACTTTTTTTAAGAAAAATTTTGATACGCAAATCTTAACATTTATATATTCGCATTTGAAAATAAAATTTCGAAAAAATTGTTAACCCGTTTTTGAGATATCAAATTAAAAAAAAAAAAACTTTTTATCGAAAATTTTAATATGCAATATTATTAAATCTTATTTGATAGTGAGAAAATTCAAAATGAAAAAAAAAAAGAACGTTCTATGAGAGGAACTTTTAAGCCAGATTCACATTATAGTTCTGATATCGATAAGTCTCGATACAATAAAATATTCTAACCCATTAAACAATGAGTATATTCACATTATCGATTTCTGATACGATTTCGATCCTCTCATTGATTCTAATATAAAAATATTTTACTGTAGCGAGAGTGTATCAGTATCGGCACAATAGTGTGGATCTGGCATTAATAGTTTTTATGTTAATTTGTATAATTTTTGGTACTAGATCGCACTAGTTTTAAATTACAGAAAAAGTTTTATAAAAAACGTAGGAAACCTTTTTAAGAACAAAATATTTGCCGTAACCGGTTTTGACATTTTTATTTTGTATTTGTATGGAAAGTATTTACTGTTTTTTTCATGATAGATTTTTTTTTTCTTAAGATATTTTAAATACCTTAAAAACTAAATAAATTAAAAACCGAAAAAAATTGGTCAAAATATTTGATTTTCAAAAGAAAAATGGTTCTCTATGATTTTTCTGTTAATTCCACAGACTGGTTAGCATGTTTCTAAGACCTTGAATAGCTTAAGAGTGTCATCAGTGCACGAAAGTAAGGTGAATTAGCTCTTTTATCGAAAACCATACAGGTATCTATTTGATAATTTGTTGACTGAAATTCGGATGAAATTCTTTCAGTGGAACAGAAAAAATTGGAACACAAATCAGTGGAATGATTTGTTCATTTTTCTGTCAAAAAGCAATCAGTTGATACGAAAAATGAAATTTCGTCGGAAAAAAAAATAAATCCATTTAAAACATAAAAAATGATTGTTTTGGCAATTTTTTTTCCCCGAAAAAAATCCTACGCTGAATTAGGTACGCGTCGATTGATATGTATATCATTTGGCTATCAAATCGAATTGAAAACTAATAAAAACTTCAATATTTTTTTTTTATGGTTTTTTCCGACCGCTATAACTAGCGCCTTAGGCTTCTTCAATTTAAAAGATACTTGAATTTGGTTAACGTTCCCTTACGTCATGTTACCCATTTGGTTGGATCCCAGAGCATATTTGAACACACATAACTTTCTCGTCTTTCAGTTTTTTTTTTTTGCCTTGGGGTAAATGCTTCAATTCATTTTTAATGTTTATAACATCACTGAAATTTTACAAAATTTTATGCAAATTTTTTCTTGAAATAGTCCATAAATCTGGGGTCTCCACTTTTGAATTTCTAACAAAGAACAATTTTGTCTGACTAGTATTTTTTTCAATAAGTATCTGACTAAGAAGGGGGCAAGGGAGCATTATTCTCCATCCCTAGGCTCTGGAATTTTGTTACAGTGAACTTTTGACAAAATGTCTTTTTTCTGTCAGAGCCCATCAATCTTCCCCTGGAATATTTGCAACTAAATTCAAAGTATACTGTTGGCAGTTCGGGTTTAGGGTGATATTCCAATATTCCATGCATATACGCTTGTGCCAACAGCTAGTTCATCAGTTCGATTGGTTTATCGTTTATAAACAAATTGTTGGTACTTCTAGGAGGATTGAATTCTCAATTAAATGATGAACATTAAGGACATAAACTCACAAATACAAAAAAAATCCGAATTTCTTTTATAATGATCTGCAACATGATTTTTTCTGGTAGAATTTAAACTTCACTGAAAAGGAGTACGCAAGGAGGGGTAAAAAAGGTTACTTTCTCCCCTAGTCAAAACATATTTCATACATTAGGGAATTTGTTTTCTTGTCAATGTATCTTGAAGCTAGATTTCTGTTCCAAAACTGTTTTTTGAAGAAGAAAAAATCGCACTTTCATTTGTCTGTGCCATTATTAAAAATTTTGTATCAACTCATTCTTTTTTGTCTCTGATGACATATCTTATGGAAACCAAATCTTACAAAGTCAATACAAGAAAAATGTTAAGGCTTATATGTATATAGCATAATCCTTTCTTAAGCCTTCTCCGATTTAATATGAATTTCTTTCTTACATACAAAAGGTTATGATATATAAATATCCTATGTATTTACCCATGTATTTTTATTTATTTTTTAATTCATGCTTAAAATCTATTTAAGCTTGAATTGAGGCTAATTGGGGTTCAAGGAGGCTAAATATACCCAAACACATTGTTTTTTATTTTCATCGCCTAAAGAACCCTCAATGTGATTAATTATATATTTATTTTTTTGTACTCAAAATTCTTTTAACGTTGGATAATGTTTGAGAGTAAAAAGTTGCTTTGTGAAATAAAAAAAAAAAAAAAAAACAGAACAAAAACTTTGCTTCTTTTTCGATACTATACATACTTTCCAACGGCAATATTCCTTCAGCGCTTATTTTTTTTTGTTTCTAAGTAAAATATCAAATAAATTGCAAACTTTTCCATTATTTTTTTTTCTCTTGAAACGAAGTTTTTGTGGGAAATGGAAAAAGGGGGTATCTCTACTAGTCACAAATATAGGAGCAGCAGCAGGAAACTCTATCAAAAAGAACGCGCAAAGAAATGAACGAAAAATACGAAGAAAAAACCTAATTCAAGTTGAACACTTTTTATTATGCACATTATTATTATTTTTTTAGATTTTATTTTCAAGTCAAAGTTTCTATATTTTTATTTTTTTCAAAAACCACTATAGTACACCGAACTAAATTCAATGCAGCGTATCTAAGAAAGAGAAGGAAGGGGGTAAAAATTGCGGTTATGCCATTCTAAAAAAGCTATGACGGATGAATGGATGGTTGAAGTATTTATGCCTTCTCAGCCAGCATTTCATGTGGTATAGGTATATAGGCTTGGCATATCCTCTAGCCTTATTTCCTGTATCTGTATATAGTAGAGCTACTTCTACCTATATTTTTATCAAGGATTCTATTTTTAGGTAGAAGAAGATTGTATATACATATAGTTAGTAGATACACGATTGTGTATAGACCAAAATAGTTTACCTACATTTTCTTTTCAATTTACATTTTACAACAAGTGAAACGTGAGCAATATACATACAGATGCATACATATATTTAGATTTGTTTATAACGGGTGATTTTTTAGCTAGTTTGGTTTTGGCAACACTGGTTTTGACAGCTGACGTGTGTTTAGTACCTTGTGTCACTGTCAAACAGCTTCAGTTTGGTTTGCAATTTAACCATGGATCGTCTTACAAATGAACAACGCTTGCAAATTATTGAATTTTACTATCAAAATTCGTGCTCGGTTCGAAATGTTCATCGCGCGCTGCTTCCATTCAGCGATGAGGCTCATTTTTGGTTGAATGGGTACGTAAATAAGCATAATTGCCGCATTTGGAGTGAAGATCAGCCAGAAGCATTGCAACAGCTACCAATGCATCCCGAAAAAGCCACTGTTTGGTGCGGTTTATGGGCCGGCGGCATTATTGGGCCATATTTCTTCAAAGATGATGCGAATCGCAGCGTTACTGTCAATGGTGAACGCTACCGAGCGATGATAACAAACTTTTTTTTGCCCGAAATGGAAGTTCTTGACTTGCATGATATGTGGTTTCAACAAGACGGTGCCACATGCCACACAGCACGCGAAACAATGGTGCAATTGCGAGGCGAGTTTGGTGAACAGTTAATTTCACGTTTCGGGCCGGTCAATTGGCCGCCTAGATCGTGCTATTTGACACCATTAGATTATTTTTTGTGGGGGTATGTCAAGGCTAATGTCTATAGGGACAAGCCCGCTTCGATTGACGCACTGGAAGCCAACATCCATGCATTCATTCGTGAGATACCTGCCGATATGTGTGAAAGAGTATGCCAAAATTGGACTCAGCGGATGGGCTACCTGAGACGCAGCCGCGGTCAACATTTGCATGAAATTATCTTTAAACATTAAATTGCAAGGTTCAAACTATCGATTCAAATAAATATTTCATTCATTTTTTCGAATTTTTTGTGTTTTTTTTTTTTTTAAAGTTCTAAACCTCTTAAAAAATCACCCGTTATTTTAATACTTTAAGGATATGTTATGGATTCATAAAAATAATAATGAAATAGGAATGATATCATATTGACATGTCTTTAGTCACTACAAGGTGAGTGCATGGTCAGTTCAGTAAATTCTGATCTCGATTGCATTTTCCAGTGGAGAGTAAAAAGTCGTGTAGACTTTGATATTTCTTAGAGCAGAAGCTGCTGTTTGTCACTAAAGCTTTGTACATTGTGCAAAGTGAGGGAATAGACTTACAAATGTGTTGTGAACGTTTGACGTTCAAAACTGAAATACCCCAAATGACTAGTAGAAAATAAAAAAGGAGAAATCCAAGCTAAAGAATTTTTTTCATTTTTTCGAACTGCAACAAGCCTTATTTTTTTTTTTTGTAATCGAACTGTCAACTACTTTTCACCAAAAGTTCAAATACTTTTAGCACGGGAGCTGCGTGAACGAAAACTCTCCACTTTTATCTCCAAACAGCTTCATGAGCACCTTCACGGGTGAACAAAAATGCAAACTTTGTATGAATTCATGACATCACAAGTATGTAATAGGGTTAAGGTGGGACCTATATCTCATATGCCACTCTTCCACTCCGCATGAGTGGGACACCCATAGAAGAGACTGAACAGATTTCCATTCTCGGTAAGTGTATAATAAACCATCCTCTGTGGAATGAACAAGTGTTTGAGGTTGCTAAGAACGCAAAGTACTGGAGAGTGCTAGGACGTCACTACGGCCCTAGGCTCAATGAAGGGACAATCCCCATGCACACCTCCGCGTGGTAGAGAGCGGGTAACGCTAACGCGTAGGGGGAGCGAATGGATGCCGCGATAATCAGACAAGCCAGCAGTGCTGGTCAGGGCACAAACTTTTCCTCGGGATGGTTAAAAACACCCTAAAGGCGGATGAACTGCAGGTGGCGGTCAACATGATAGTCTCGTGGCGGAGGGGCGTTTTTTTAAGGGCCAAAAGCAGCAGCAAGTAGCGTCTTTAACCCATAATGGGCGTGTACAAAAGGCATCTGTTTTCCCATAGTGGGCGGCCTCGAGCAGTTATGTGTTTGACCATACAAAAGGCGGGTGTGTCTGTCAAATCTGAGTTTATGTATGATATTAATCGTATCTAGGGAAACATTATGGTGGAAAGATATATGCTTATGCATGAAATATGACAACAACTGGATTTGAAACCCCAAGAGGTAACCATTTTATGGAGAATACTTTTGCAGCCGCGACTGCTGTAAGCCGCACATCGGATTGGGGTGTGGCATCTTTCGTGTACCAGTGTCAATGAAGACGCCATAATAATAAATGAATCGTTAACAAATAGAAGAAGTCTTTCAATAAGAGCAAATGATACTTTTGGCTACCGCATACGTACGAAAATCGGAGTATGAAACGTTCGACCATTTTACAGCGAAGGTAGATACGAGCAGGTTGAGCGTGAAATGCTTTGCCTAAAGATCAGTATCCAGGGCATAAGCAAAACTAAGTGGAGAGGAAGAGCTGAATACATATCTGACACTGGACAAACGAGAATGCTGTATACTGTGGAGTATGAAAGAGAGGGTGGCATGGTGTCGGAAATATGTTGAAAGAAGAATCAAGGCGTGGTCTTATTTCCTGGGAGCCTATTTCTGTTAGAATAATGACAGCAAGGCTCCGTTCAAAAATTCGCAACGTCACAATAATTCAGTGCTACGCCCATCCCCACCGAAGTGAAGCAACCGAAGGAGACAAACCGCTGTCATGGGAGATCGCAATGCCCAAGTCGGATCACACAACTACGGTCAGGAACGCGTGATGGGAAAAAATGGCTTGGGGTCACGGAATGAAAATGGCGATTTGCAGGTTGATTTCTGTAACGCATAACGTCTTTTAGTGGGGGGACTGTGTTTAAACTTCGAACTCGCAACACAATCCACTGGGTACATCCGGATGGTCAAACCGAACACCAAAATGACCATATCATGATTCAGCAGCGTAGGAGAAAGTCAATGTGTGATGTTCGAAGTATTAGAAATGCCGACATGGGAAGCGACCACCGTTTGGTTCGCATGAGTCTCAAGCTACGAACCGCAGCTGTACAGCGACAATCACAGGGTGCAGCAAGGAGTTCGAAGTTCAATAAAAATGCTTTAAGTGATCCCAACATATGTCGTAACTATGTCACCAACCTTAACGACAAAGCTTCGTCATTAAACGGAATTTAACATTCAACAATTGATGAGATGGGGGTGATACAAAAACTGTATTTTTATAGAGGCAGGATCCGAGACTGTACCCAAGCAGACACCTGGGATTAAATCGAGCTTCGCAAATCGTTGAAGATGCAAATAAATGCCGAAGCAGATGTTCAACGAATTGCTGAATTGCGAAGAAAGTATCGCTTAGCACATAAGATAGTCTATCGCTGTGTGAGACATGACAAGAGGGTGAGGTTAGACGGTCTCCCAGAAAATGCAGAAAACCTTGCAAAAAACGGATTTATGAGGGAATTGTATCAAATATCCAAGGAAGTTGTCGGCAAAAAAAGCTACACCAATGATCCTGTAGTGGATGTGAATGGTACACTTTTGGTATCAATTGAGGATCAGCTACGTAGGTGGAAGAATCACTTTTGTACCTTGCTTAAGAGGGTTCCGTTAAGCAGAGTGCTAAAATACCCCAGCTAAACGAGATGCGTACAATACTGGAAATCCAATCTTCGATAACTCTTCTCAAAAACAACAAAGCAGCTGGACTTGACGGTATACCAGCCAAATTCCTGAAAGCTGACTCCGTCAGAACTGTTAGTATTCTACACTACACACGTTGATACAAGCGAAAACGAAATCTATCCCAGCGACTGGAGGGATTTTGTGATTGTTAAGTTGCCAAAGAAAGGTGACCTTAAGAATTGCAACAATTGGGGAGGAATTACAGTTTTGTTCGCTTTTCCTAAACTAATGGCAACCATCATTTTCGAGAATCGAGTCTACACTCAAGAGGTATCAAGCCGGTTTCCACGGTGGGCGGTCGTGTGTCGACTATATCAACACTCTGCTTATCATTCTTGAGCAGTGTGTGAAGTTTCAAACCCCGCTTAACCTTATGTTCTTGGATTTTTAGAAGGCCTTTGACCGAGTCAACCGTAAATGTATATTTGGAGATCACTTATTGGTAGGGAATTTCCCCAAAAATTGTTGCTATTATATGAGAGTTCTATAACAACGCAAGATGATTTGTTTTACACAATGCGCACCTATCCGACTATTTCGAAGTGTGACAGAGTGTGAGACAGGGGGTGTTCTGTCGCCAATTCTCTCTCTACTGGCGATAGATGAAGGTTTGATGGTTTGTTCCTCGTTGTAACAGAGGAGAGATAGGGAATTCAATGGAGACCGTTTGAAAGGCTTAGTCACTTAGACTATGCCGATAATATATATTTCTTGACAAACAACATCAATGGGCTGAACGGGATGTGTCAAATACTGAAGGTAAAAGAAGAGTCAAGTGGTCGTAAAAAAAAGCAATTAGACAAAAATAATGTCTTGGTCTAATCTGAAAAAAATTGGAAAATTGTTTTTCAATGTTTTGAATCGAAGAAGGCTATCCCACTATGTCCAACAACCATTTGATTTTGTTTGTACTGTCATTTATATGCGCTTACATTTCCTGACAACAATTCGACCAGGGGGTTAGATGTAGTCGGAAAGTCCCTGGACCATGTCAAGAACGGTAAAAAATTTGGTTAATTGCTTTAAGACGAATATTACCTATTCGAATGGTAATCAGTGTGTATCGATGATTCAATTTCTTCCCCGATGTTACGAAGCCCAAACTTTTTCTAAGCTAGAAACAAAGCTCTACATCCACCGCACCATTCCCAACTGCAATAAAAACCAAAAAGTCAAATGCATGCGACCTAGTTGTGTGCCTTATGTGTATATATTTCTAACATAGGTACAAAATAGACACACAAAAAAAGAGAAAACATTCAAAAGGATGCTTAACTTTTTTTTCTGTTCTTTTTCTTGTTATTCAAACCATCCTAAAAAGTTGTGAAATCCATTTCCGAAAGACAGAGATAGAAGGTAAAAAAAATGAAACTTAAAGTAAGATGGTTCTTGTTCTGATTTCATGAATTCTTAGAAATTTTTATTTTTAACCTGGCAGGCGACAGAAAGTCATAATATTTCCGGATTTTAAGCGACTAGCAAGCAACTTGTCTTGAATAAAAAAGGAACGACAAATTTCCAAAGAACAAGTAGAAGGTACTTAGATATGTTTTTTTTTTCTTGTTTCCTTTTAAAAGGAATAAAGTTTTATGTGCTACTTTTTTTTGTTTTTGTTTATTCGTCCTGAAATGGTTGCAAATTGTCTGTCTGTTTGTCTGCTTGCCTTTCTGTAGTGCCTATCTATCTGCCTGCCTGATGCCTGTCTGTTCCGGTGAGTGGTGTCTTAAGTGAACAAAGTTTTAATGAACTTATTTGCAAAAGATTTCATCTAACGATTGTTTTTGTAATTTATTTCAAGTTTGTTAAGTTTTAGTTTTGGAAGAGATGTACAATGTACAAAGGTACATATACAAATATCTTAATATTTTCAGACTCTTGCAGCTTTATCTTAATTTTTCGTTGTAGGTTTACCTACACTAAGTCTTATTTCATCGTAATCTGAAACGATGCTCTGTAAGCTATCCTAACTCACACTTTTTCTTTTTGTATTTATGAAGTTTTTTCATGAAAATTTAAAAACAAATCCAGATAATATAAAGGCTCGTACAGTGGGCTCTCTCTTAAGTGGAAACTAACAGTACCAAAAAATTTGTTCGCTTATGAGAAAAAATCTTCCAATATTTTCGACTCAAACTTACTGATTTCATTAACGCACATTAATCTTGCTATGTTGTATGCACTTTAAACACTCATAGTTAACAGAAAAAAGAGATTTCATCAACACATCAAGGTCAACCATTCCAACTTATCCCATATTCGGTCAAACACAACTTGTTCCATGGCAAAATCACCCATTCCATCATTTAGTGCTTTTCATGTTTAACAGTCATCTTTTTGACCGATGAGCTCGCATCGATGTGATGTGAAGTTTTGATTAAAACTTTTCACTCCAAAGTTGAAAATTAATTTTACATTTTTTGACCTTCATCCCGCAAGGTTTAATTTTATGCACAACATCACTCTTTCTAGTAAACAGCCGTTCAGATGTTTGGCGTGATTAAAAACTCATGAGTCATGACTCAAACCCTGAAACTTAATATCACATGTGTTGCCTTGGTCTAATAGGAAGAGTTGATTACTTTTAGTCAGATTTGACCATGATGAAAGATATGTATGTATATATGTACATTTTGGGCTGAAAACTATGATAAGGTAGGAAATTTTTTTAGATTAATGTGGTCTTAGAATTGAATTTTTAGTCCAGCTTCATTTTAGTATAGCGTTAAAGAGCTTAAGGATATATTTTTTAAAATGTCTGTTTGAAATTCTTAGATTTTTTTTTTTTTTGTATACAAATTGGGCTCAGGCTGGCAGAAATTTGGAATAAAATTCGTAATTTTTGACAGCACACGAAAATTGACATAAAATGTTCACTACTATACGTGAGCACCTAGACCCATTTTAGTTTGGGAAGAATTGATTTGTTGCTATCGCTGGCAGTTTTCATTAAAGTTATTCTTGAAGCTAAATGATAGATCTCACCAAAAGACCTAAGAAATTAATTTTTAAAAATAAATCTCAGACCGATACCAAAATGAAATTTGAAAAATTAAATATCTCTCAGTGAAAAACCAATTGAAAGTAAAGGTCAACTGTATTTTTCGATCACTGCTTTAAATCCCATCACCATGAAATGATACTATTTCACTCTTGAGGTAAGTTCATTCCAACTGCAGCACTACTATGCCAAAAAATGTCTTTGTAAAAATTCTAGCACTTCATGCTGCATGCCCATTGCCCAAATCCCTCTTGTTGCGTGAAATCCATTATCATAACGCAAACTATAAATAAGATGTTAGGTACATAATTATTTCCATTTTAAATTCACTAATTTTAATACAAAATTCAAAAACATTAAACTTTCGACACGTTTTGATTTAATTGTCATAATAAAACGCAATTTTTTTTTTTTTTTTTTTTTGAAGAAATATAATCTTGCCTTGAACTACAAAATTTTGATATTTTGAATGCTTTTGACAAATTGATACTCGTACATACATACATTAATCCAAGAATAAATTACTATTATCAATTCTTATCTTCCAGGGAGACGTCTAAGCATATGGGTCATTTTTTGTTGTTGAATTTGAAAAAGTTGTCTAGTCTTATCACGCTTGATGACAGAGTATAGTAGTATAATCTCAAGTCATTAACAGAATATTAGCTGTTAGTTTCACTTCAAAGTTATTAATTTTTTTATGTAAATTTTGAAATTATAATCGAAATCCAATTTGTTTTGTACCCATCATAAAACAAAATGCATTTGAGCATATATAACTCTTAAATTATAATTTTTAGTAATAGATCTACAAATTAACACCGTCACATCGGTGCGCCTACGCTTACTCATTTATTGTGTATAACTGTTCGTAGCTTGTTGTTCTAAAAGTTCAAGTATTTATTCACAATCCATTTCTTGAATTTAAAGTCACCATTTAAAATGGTAAATTTTGTAAATGTTCCATTCTAAAAAACAACTTTTAATCCAGTAAAATAAAACCAAATATGTAATTCGGAATACAAATATACCAATCTACAAAAAATTCTGCGTCGAATTTTATGTTTCTTTAAAATTACCTCTTAGAGAGTCAAAATCCACAAAGTTATTCGTTGTCCGAAATTTAAAAAAAAAAATGTGTTGAAAAACATATGTAATTGTGATTTTCTCGGTGCCTATTGAATCTATAGCAATATTTTTTGTTTGAATTTCTAGGCAAAAATATTTTCTAGAATTATGCTAAACATTTTCGGCATCTCTCTTCCGATGAAAAATTATTATCGATAAATCGTCGAAATTTTTGAGTACAAAATGGTTTTTATCTCGCCTCTTGTTCTTCTGTGCGAAAAATTACTTCAATAGTTTTTTTGAAAAGAAGTAATTTCATACAATTACATACAATTTTTACTATACGATGTCTTTTGATACATAGATGTAAAACTAGTAGACAAAAGCATCAATTTTAGATTTTGCCAAAAAATGGGTTACATATCGATATCACTATTGTACTCACGGTGTCAAATGTAGTTTGCCCATGTTTTTAACAAATAGCTTTTCATTTTGTGTATCTTTTTTCGGGAAATTTACCAAACTGTCGAAAATGTTTGTAAGCAAAAGCTCTATAAAATATTTTCATCTATATAGTAAAAAGAAAAAATATCTCTCCACGTATGGAGTCAAGAAAATCGAATTTACTTTTTCAATGCTTTTTCAAAATGGTGGAAAACGAATGTACTTTTTTTGTAAGCTTTTACGGTTTTAAACAGCCGTAAATTAAAAAAAAAAAAACAACAATAATTTCTTAAAGTGAAATATAGGTTTATTCTTTATTGCAATATTTTTTTCAACAACTTCAAAAAACTCGATGCTTAGAGAAAATCGACAAAATCCTTTTCGAAAACTTAATTTGAAAAACAAACATTCAAAATTTATTTTATTAGTCCTGAAGATATGTTTTTTTGAAGATTTAACTATCAAAAGTTTCAGAGACTCGCACTTAACTTGATTTCAGACAGCTAGTTTTGGATTTATATTAGAATTTTTAAATTTTCCAAAAAGCTTTACCATACAAAATTTTAAGAAAAAAAGTTACTCCGTTTTCGAAAAAGTTTAAAGACAAAAAAATTGAGAAAACAGAAAGGTAATTAAATTAAATGTAAATGGTCTACACGTACTTTGCTGTTATTTCAAGATGCTGAGGGTATATGACAATTGTATAGAAATATATGGCAATCATGGGAGAAAAATGTCTTAAAGCATGAAATACTATATTTATAGTTTTAGTTTTTAAGATTTCTCTTATTCGGCTTTTTGGTCTCTATAGATTATTAATGAAAGATATTCATTAGTTCTCCGACGTTTCGACTGAGTTTTCAGTCTTTTTCAGGGGCAAGTATTTTAAAAACAAATTTGGTTTTTTAACATTAAAATAAAAACAGATGGTTTATTATTTATTATTAAAAACATTTCTTAAGCTCTTTTGAGCACCTCTCTGTCTTTTGCCTTTTTTCTTTTTGTCTGTGTTTTTATAGTTGACAAAACTTCTAATTAAGAGGTGCTCAAAAGAGCTTAAAAAATGTTTTTAATAATAAATAATAAACCATCTGTTTTTATTTTAAAGTTAAAAAAAAAAACAAATTTGTTTTAAAAATACTTGCCCCAGAAGAAGACTGAAAACTCAATCGAAACGTCGGGAAAACTAATAAATATCTTTCATTAATAGTCTATAGAGACCAAAAAGCCGAATAAGAGAAATCTTAAAAACTAAAACTTAACAAAGAATTGGTCAAAAAATAATCTTAATAAAATAAATACTATATTTATTAGGGTGGTCCTTAAATTGGGCATTTTCTTGGATAGCCCTCATTCGATTCAAAACATTGAAAAACAATTTCCCTAATTTTTTCAAATTTTTATTTCACCCCCCTGGTCTCCCTTTTTTCACTTCAAAGTGCAAACAATGGAGTTAGGGTTATTCTTATATCACGCGAAAAAAAAATCAGAACTTATAGATTAGATTCAGACAAAAAAAAATCGTACCGGAGGGGGGGTATATTTCCCCCCGTTGAGGCGGGAGGGGTAATTTTCTAAAAATTTGACCCAAAATAGAAAAAAATTATTAAAAAACAACGGGACCACTTACAATCGCATGCTATAGCTTTTTTTAAAGCCATGAATCCAGTCTTTAATATTTTTTAAAATCAAGTTTTTATTGTTAATAGTTTCTGAAAAAAATAATTTTCAAACTCAAAAGTAAAAATAAAAATAATAATTTTTTTCGTTTGAAAATTATTTTTTTCAGAAACTATTAACAATAAAAACTTGATTTTAAAAAATATTAAAGACTGGATTCATGGCTTTAAAAAAAGCTATAGCATGCGATTGTAAGTGGTCCCGTTGTTTTTTAATAATTTTTTTTCTATGTTGGGTCAAATTTTTAGAAAATTACCCCTCCCCCCTGAACAGGGGGAAATAGGCCCCCCCTCCGGTACGATTTTTTTCGCGTCTGAATCTAATCTATAAGTTCTGATTTTTTTTCGCGTGATATAAGAATAACCCTAACTCCATTGTTTGCACCTTGAAGTGAAAAAAGGGAGACCAGGGGGGTGAAATAGAAATCTGAAAAAATTAGGATAATTTGTTTTCTCTATTTAGAGTAATTTGATGCCTATCCAAGTTGGAATTTCAAAAAAACCCAATATAAGGACCACCCTAATATTTATATAAGCTAAAACAATTTCTTGAATAGTTTGAGGTGAAATACCATCTGAAGTCTTGATCAATTGTATGAAAAAAATTTAAATCGTCGGAGCGGTTTCTTAAAAAAAATATAAAACAAATATTTGTCAGCAAAAATTTTGTAAGCTATTGGTACTTATTTAAAAATAAAATTTCAGAAAATGTTATCAACCTATTCTTGAGATATCGAATTTACAAAAAAAAAAAATGAAAGCTTTTGAAAATAAAAAAAAATTTTGAAAATTTTGAAATGCAGTATTATTTAATCTTATTTGAAATTTGGATTAAGAAAATTAATCTAAATCTGTTCGTTTACATTTTGTATGGAAGGTAGTTAGGTACCGTTATTTTTCATAAAAGTAACTTTTTTTTCTTAAACTTGTCCAGAAAGTGTTAAAAAAGCCTTTAATACCGATTTTCAAACTAATATACCATGTAGTTTTCCAAATATTTGATTTTCAAAACAAATTTTTCAACATTTTTAAAAAATAGAAAAAAATATATTTTGTTCAAATTTTGGTAGGAAAAACTATTTATATTTTTTAGAAGCTTCCTTAGAAAAAAAAATGATTTAAATCAGTCATTCTGTTCTTAATTGACGTAGTTGATGTCAAAAAAGAACACTGAATTCAATATTCAATTTAAGTTTTATTGAGTTGCATTTTCTTTAAGTTTAAAAGTAAAAATGCTTTCTTTAAACAACGTTATAATATTTAATTTATTTAAGTTATATGCAAAAAAGAAAGAATGATTTTAAACTGAGATTCGAATCGTTACGATGATAAATTGCCAGTGGCCAAACATGTTAAATTCACCTCCAAAGAAATCTTGGATGCGATGTTCTTCAATCAGCTGATAAGATAATGTCAACGACCTTTTACTTTAAATCTAATTTTCTTATGTACAACTTTGCTTATGTTTGTTAAATTACATTTTTCTTTGATTTCACGTTTTATCTTTAATTCGGAGTTACAATACATACATAATTAAATTTGTACTAAAAATGAAACATGATATTTCATATCCTTAATAAGAGTGAGAGGCACATACAAATTTAAGAATTCTTCTTTACTTTCTTTAAACTTTACTTTTTTACTTCGATTTTCAATAATATAAAAAAATGAGACCAATGGATAGTGATGTGATGGTTAGAAAGAGTGAGCCATAATGCAGAGCCTTTCTGTTTTGCTATTCTGCTTTAGTAGGTTTTTCGTCGTCATGATCGTTTGTCGCGTGTGTAATCTCGTGTGTTGTAAAAATTGTGTCCCCATTATAAATTCCAAGAAGGATATTGAATTATTTGTTGAACCATGCGTTTTGCAATTTGCAATAATTTGGTCACGCATTTTGACAAATAATTCAATATAATTATGCAAATCCTCTCCATTAGTTTTGCCTTCTTTCAAATTGTTGTTGTGAACCAACACATTCCGTTCTGGAGAAATCAAAAATAAAAAGTTCGTTCTTTGGTACCCTTACGTATTTTGAAAAATGGGTTCCCATCTCAAGGAAAAAAAATTAATTGAATTCTTTTTAGAAAACGTTGTGGAACCTTTTTTGGGAAAAATTAGGATTTTGTAAAATTGCTTAACAAAATTGTAGGCTCCGTCAAATAACTCCACAATGAATTAACTCCCCAAAAAAAATTAAATAACTCCCCAAAATTTGTATGGAACTGGGATGTTTTTTCAAGTGAACGAAATCTCCAAAATTGGGGATTCAACGAAGTACCTAGTTCAAAGTTTTTCCCTTTCACTGAAAAAAACGCCTTTTCACCATAAAAATGTTTGTAGACTCTTTTGATTCTTGTTGCTTATGACAAATGAAAAGTGTGCACCAAGTTTCGTGTCAGTGCTATTGGAATTTGGTAATATTTTACTTGTTTCACTAAAAATTCAGTCATCATTTATGAAAAGGGTTAAAACTTTTTTTAAGGTGAATATATTGAGTTAATTCTAATTTAGTAATATTAGGTATTAAAAAATATCCTTAAAACATGTGTCATATGCTTATATTATACCAAGAGATAAATATTTAAGTTTGTATATCTTTCATATCCCCGCTAGCCAGCACTTTGAAAGTGGCTTTTTAATAAAATCAAAGTAGGTTTCCAATTAACTTTGGGTGTAATGTAATAGATTGTGAAATTCTACGTCGACACCATCTTTTAATTTTATTAGTACAGATATTTTCTAAGTTTTCTTGGCTTTTCAAATTTTCTTTCCCAAAACGATTTTTTCCACGGCCTTCTTGCAAGGGGAGGATTGGGAGAAAAACAATAATGTAGTCCTATATGGTTCAAGAGTGTTGAATCCAACGGAAATTCTCGGGTCATCGTCTCATCGTCCGGCCCTTGGTTTTCGATTTATAAGCAACATTTTGGGATTTAACTTGTAAGGGGCAACCCTTCTCTTGTCCTTCTGACAGTGTTGCCACCTTCTAAAGAGTGTTCCGGACTGAAATGGTCATTTCATGAAAAAAATTATGAAGCGTGTACCTACTTGTCCGATCAAAACAATTAAGGTGTCTATGGACAGATAAACTTGTTCTCTAGAACATCATCGGACAAAAAGTTTAATTTTGTGCTCTAGTTTTTTGTAAAGCCTTTAAGAAAAGGAGAAAATGGCGAAAATGGCTGTTTTCAAAGCAAATGTAGCTTACACTATAGCATTTTTTGCAAAAAAATATTTATACCATAAGATTCCATATTTTAATAAGGGCACTATTGAAGAAAATTTTTAATTTTGTACCTAATAAAATTTTTAATAATTTATAAAAAAATAAAAATGCTTGTAGATTTTGAAAAAAACGTATTTTTGACAGTCAATTTTTTTATACCTAACGCTATTTTTTTGACATTTTTTTTTAGTGGGTTTAAATTCAGTTTATTATTCACGATTTTCATTAATCATATAATCATAATTGTATCATTTGACATTGAATTTGAAATTTTTAATTCTTAAAAGGCACTTTTTGACGGAAAATTCATGTAAGGAATTTAAAATTACTTTTTTCAAAATGGTGTTTTCAGTACAATTATACGCTTTCTAGTGACCAATTAGTTAAGATACAAAGTTTTATAAAACAAAGTATCTGATGAAAGTGAAAAAAACCGGTCTTTATAAATATATGCAAAGAAAAAAGTTAGCGAATGACTGGTTTTGCTCAGTTCGGAACACTCTTAAAAGTAAAGTTAGGACATGAACTATTTGTATACTAAAGCTCAACCGTCAGATCAAAATGAAAGATTGGGCTCACTAACTGCCCTACCAATATATGCATACATATGTAGCTATAGGTTGGGGAAAAATGGTGTCATATAGTTAATGTTCCATAATTTTTGCAAATGACGTCCATAATTGTCATTGTTCTATGACATTTATGCTTAAGAGAGATAGATTATTTAGTAATAATAGAATTTTCCAGATATTTGGCAAGAAACTATACAAAATTCCAGGGGCGAACGCAAGAAAAAATTTCGAAAGATTCATAAATATCTTATTATTATTAGGTACTGCATGAATGTATGAATGACCTCTTCGTTATTATCTTCAATATCCCTATGTAAAAAAAAGTTTCGCAAAAGGTGTGACAAAAAGCTAGATTGTGTAATAGGTATGTATGTAGGTTGGGCCCAGACTAGACAAATCGTATTCTCCCTGTTAAGGTGATTGGGGAAATTTTCTTAAAAGCTGAGTTAAAAAAATAAACAAAAGCAAATAAAAATAAAAAGAGCAAAAAGTCGGTAAAAATCTATTCTCTAATAAGCGAACCTTAGAGTCATGACTTTTTTCGAAAATAGATGAGTGTGAAGGTGATATCAGATGTTTTATCTGGTTCGCACTCATTGTGTTTCGAAAAAAGTCATGACTCAAAAGTATAGTCATGTAATAGGGCACTTATTAAATAAAGTTTTTTTGTAAATAGTTTAAAAAAAAATTATTTTTTAAAGTTTGAAAAAAAAACTTTTTTTTTCAAACTATTTTTTTTTGTTCAAAATTTTGCGTTATTAAGTACAATTTTAGTATTGAATACTTTATTTATTTCCAATCAAACACTAAAAACCGTATGCTGTGTTGTAGTTTTGATAAAATCAAATATAAAACAGGCCCTAACTTTACTTTTACTTTTAGTGTAGAAATTGGTGGTTTGGAGGAGTTTTAACAACAAATTCAAGACCTGGGTGACAAATAAAAGAAAAAATTGTTTTTTTATATTTTGATATGTTTATATTCTGCTGAATATCGAAGAAAATTTCTTCAAATGACGTTAGTAAGTCCAGAAAGTCTTTATTTTTGGAAAAACACGTACGGGGCAAATAAAAGTGATTTTATTCGTTTGATCTTATACATTCGGGGCTCTGACTTACCAATAAATAAAGAGTTTCTGGAAGTATTGAGAGTGATTTTCTTAAAATTTGCGGAAATTTAGAACTTATATTGAAATATATATCGTAGTTTTTTTGAGAAGCAATACAAGTAGTTTTATTTTTGTTTCTTATTTTTTTTTATAAATTTTGTTTTTATTCAAAATTTTCGGGGTGGGAGGGGGGGGGGGGGGTATGACCTGTAGGGTTTCTACCGTATCAGTCATATAACAAAATTAAAAAAAAAACAACAGACCCTCTCAAAAAGTAAGATGATAAAATCAAAATGGCGTATTCACCGTTCTGCCAGAATTTTGTCATCACACTAAGTCAGATCTCTATAGAACCAAAGCCATAAATTGTAGTGAAATAAACGCGTTGACAAGCTTGATAAGTTTCTTTAAATTATAAAAAAAGCAAAAATAATCTTCTTAAGAATGTCAGAATAATACAAAAATGCTAAATTGAATACTAAACCCAAAGATAAAAATTATAAAATTAATTTAAAAATTACTCCCCATTATCATTTAAAAAATTCTTTGATCATTTTTTTTTTTCTTTTTGTACCTAACTCACTTTCCGCAATGAAGTTCAGCTTTCCATTTTTCTATTTCCAGCTGATTTGACCCATGTCACCTCCCTATCTACAAAACAAAATAGGAGCAAACAATCACTAAATGAAAACTCAGCCGTTTGAATGTTATTTTTTTGTTTGTGTTTGTTTTGCTTTTTCCCCACTCAGGAAAGAACAGCTCTGTGTCGCCTATTAATCTATATTTGACTTTCGGTATTATTGTTTGCACAACATCGGTGTCCTCTGCAATTTGAAAAACTTTTTCAACCACACGTTGTTTTCAAATACCTCAAAAAAGAAAACCCCAATCCGTAGACAAAATATTTTTTATTTTCAAGTCAAATGACATTACCATTTATCCAACCCCAAATCGTTGGGCATGTGAATTTATGTTGAATAATTAAAAAGTTCTGAAATAGCTAAAGGTGCTCAGCAGCTCACGTTATCTTTCATTTTTTTCTCCCTGACCAGGGTGAGTTTTTGAATAAAAAAAATAAAAAGAAAAAACCGTGGAGATAGAATTTTAAATAAATAAAACTTTTTTCGATAGTCGTTCTTGCGGTAACATGTGTTTCGGAACTTTTGCCAGTCCAAACGGACTTTTCTCATTCGGTATTCTTTTTGTGTTGGCATTTTGCGGTAAAAGTGTCGCTGATGTTGCCTGGAATTCAACAATAGAAGAAGCCACCATTCAGTTCGTTCAGCAATTGCTGGCCAGTGTGGATAGTAGCAAATCTCATGTGACGATTTCCATGGATTCATTTGCAACAAACACGAAATTCGACCCAATTTGTGCAGCGCCCCAGCGAAGAGGAGATATTTCAAAAGTTTATTCAAAATGACGACAACGAGGACCAACTCATGGATGCTGAATTGATGATAAAAAATTTCTACGATTCGTGTCAGAATGCCCGTTCGCTTGAGCATTTGAAGAAATCCCAATTATACCACCTCACCAGGGGCTGGCCGTTGATAGAAGGGGATACAACTAGGAATCGAGAAGTACCCCCGTGGATGAGTGTGGTGGTGGCATTTCATGATATTGGTGTGCACTATTTCTTCAGCCATCGTGTTGAGATTAAAAGTAACCGCAGGACTGTCGAGCTTAAGGCGAATTCAAACTTTAAATACTCGTTGAGAACGAACACCCATTTGGCCGAGGAACTCCTTCAAAACTTCGGGTTGAGCCCTGCTGAGGCTCGGTTGAAAGCTCTGGATTTCGCCGGCCTTGAAGGATATCGACGAGAAATCGTGAGTGAGGCAGCGAATGGAGTCTCAACCTCCATGACCTATGGAGAGTTCAAAGCAAGATTTGACAACACAAACTGGGATGCTTACTTCCGTCGTGTTTTGGGTAAACCATTGAAGGACACCGATGGAGTCCGCCTAGAAGACGAACAAAAACTGGAACAAGTATTCAGTATGCTCTCGAAAACACCCAGCACCCGCATCCTGAACTACGTCTGGATAGATTATCTCTTGGAAAAAAGTACAGCGAGTTGTTTAGACTTGGTAAAGGAACACTTCCAACCCCTCTACCGTTACATCGTACAATATACCTCAATCGACAGACGTCGCATGGCAAACATGTTCTCCGAAATTGGTAGTGTCTATCAGTCCCTGCTGCCTAACTCCATTTGGATCGATGAGATTTCAAACCAGAAGTCAAAACTGTATTTGGGAAAAATTATCCATACGACTTTGAATGGCAACAAAGAGCTAGATGCGGATTATGCCGGTTTGAATTTGACAAAGAAGAATTTCTATCGTAACTTTGAAAAGTTTCAAAAATTCACCGATTCCATGGATGCTGGTGGTGTTTTTTCGTCCGCCAGGGGTGGCATCCTCTTCGTCAGCATCTCTGAGCGATTTGTATGAATATTTCATGGGACCCATGTACAATGAGTTGCTGCCACAGCCATTGTACTTCGGATCGATTGGGGAGGCTTTTTCAGAGAAGATGATCGATGGAGGTGCAGTTTAACACCCGGCAGTTGGCGTAGCAGTGATTCGGATGAAAAGTTTGAGGAATTCGAGGGGTGCCTGAAGGAGCAGAATGCTAATTTTGGATTAACTACAGCAATTGGGAATAATCTGGTGCGAAGAATATTGGCAGAACGACAGACTTATGAAACTCTAAGGAATTGGATAGCTGGCAATGCGGATGCGGCAAATCGGATTCGTGGTCTCTTAGCATCACTGGGTGGTGATGGGAATTTGAATTTAGAAAAGTTTATACTTCTATATTTCCGTTTATACACATTGTCCTGAGAGCAATGAGTTTGTTAATACATATTTAAAGAACTCGAGGGATTTCGCTGAGACATTCGGATGTCCGAGAGGAAGTCAGTTAAAGCCACTTAAGGTTTGTAGTGTATTGTAAGGTTGGAGGAGCGGTGATGGTTTTTTTTTTAATAAAAGAAAACAAAGAATAATTATTAAAATATTGTATTTTTGTCTTGGTTTCTATTAAAATATTCACAAGGGAGGTATTATGTTGGTAAGTAATAGGCAAAGAATATTCTATTCATACTTTTACTCAGAAGATTGGGATTTAAGGGCAGCGGATTATGATGACTTTGAAGGCTTTTATATTTGGCAAGAACAAACAATATTGAAACATTAAATTTTGTTGATACAAAAATTAATTACTTAAAAACAAAATTTTAGTAAGATACAAAATTTAAGTCAAGTGAATAGAGCACGAAAATTGTTAAAGCCTTGAACTTATTTAAAGTTCACCTAAACTTTTGGTGATTGTAAAATATGGTCATGGTGTAGGAAGGTACTCTTGCCTTCCGCAGTATACTTCTTTCTATTTACAGCCTTTTATAAAAACCGAATTGTTTCAATGCTTGTTGGTCTGAGTGAAAAATATGCAGAGCTGGATTGCACGAACGTGAAATTAGGGTTCAAATCTTTAAAATCATGAGCCCACTGAAGAAAAAAAAAAATAATTACAGACAAATTATGGAAAAAACATTAAAATCATTCTTTTAATATAAAATTCTTAAAATAGCTTATAGCTCAATAAAAATTCAGGCAGTTGCGTTAGTTGAGGTTGTTGCAATAACCGAGTAACAAAAATGTTGGGCCTTGTACTAGAAAATGAGCTGAAAAATGGAAAATTAAAACGCAAATACAATACACTCAGCGAGTGTCCTTAACTCTGAGAACTTTCTGTTAAATAACTGCAAATTTACAAGTAAAAATAGGAAAAGTAGAAATATTGATTAAACGAAATAAGAGATACTGGAAGGAAAGTTGCATTTACTGAGTCACACTTTTTTGAAAAGTTGCAATTACTGAGTCACTAATGGTAAAATTTTGAATGTTGCTTAAACCAAGTTTTTGCGTTTATCGAGGTTTGTTTTTACCGAGGGTGTAGTGTATAAGACAGGTTTACATTTCAAACTAATATTAAAAAATAAAATGTACGACTGGTTCGCACTTTCTTACTCTTATGTTCCAGACACTGCAGGTTTAAGAAAATTGTATATAAGAACTTGGAAATTATAGCAGAAAAATATATAGAGAAACTTGAAAAATGGCATTTTTATTAGCTTAAACAACTCCTTTGACAGTTTGAGTTGACAAAAAGAATGCCTTAATTCTTGATTGAATGTGATTGTATGGATAAAAACTTTAAAATCTTTGGAGCGTTATTTTTTTTTTTAATTCTTTTTATGTATAAAATTCTTAAAACATTTTTAAGGACTAATTTTGGAATGCAATTCTAAGGTCATAGTCTTTGGATTATGTGCATATAAAAACAAAATTTAAAAAATTGTCAACCCGTTTTAGAGATATTGAATTTTCAAAGAAAGAAAATTGAAACTTCTTTAAAAATTCAAAAACTTTTTTTTATGAAAATTTTGATATGTAAAAAAATGTAGGTACCTATCTAAATCCGTTTAGCCGATAATGAGAAAATTCAAAATAAGATAATCTTTCTATGGCAGGTACTATTAATAGTTGCTAAGTTTCAAATTTTATAATTTTTGGTAGTAGATCGTACTAGTTTTAGTACATATATGGAAAAAGTTTAATCAAAATCGTAGGAGTCGTTTTTGAGAAAAAATTTCTATGCGGTTTCTTAACTTTTGTATGGAAGGTACCGTTATTTTTTCATAAATGTAAATTGTTTCCCCAAAATATTTTAGAGAGTACTAAAGAACTCTTAAGTATCGAGTTTCAAAAACATCGATCATATCGTTTTCGAAATATTTGATTTTCCAAAAAAAAATTAAACATTTTTTTAAAAATCCAAAAAATATTTTATTTTTTTAATTTTGGTAGACAAAACTATTTATATTTTTGGGAAGCTTCTGTATAAAAAAAGTTACTGGAATCAGTCACACGAAAATCGAAAATTACAAAAATGGTTTTTGGGAGGTACCATTAAAACAATTTTTTGAAAAATGGTTTTCCACCCAAAGGAAGCCGCCTTTACAATAATTAATTTATTTAATTTTTTTTAAGAAAAGTGGAGCCGTTTTTGAGAAAAATACGATTATGTTAAATTGCATGGCAGGAATCTACCGTTATTTTTGGATCTAAAACAAATATGTGGGCATAATTACCAAAAACCACCAAGTACCAAGTTTGAAGAAAATCGATCCAGCCGTTTAGGTTGTAGACGAACAGACAGACAGACAGACAGAATTGTGCCACCCACTTTTTTGGTGTTCACTATCATCGTAATGTCATGTTTGATTGTTATCTCATAATTTTTTTTTCAGTAGACCGGAACACATGTTCACAACAATCATCATTACCAGCTAAATTATCTATTAATTTCTTTCTAATTTTATTTAATTTTTTACTGAGCGTACCGAATAACAACCAATAGAAAAATGCACCAACACGTCTGGTCGGTCTGGATGCTATGTATTTCTATCGGTCTGTTGGGGATTCCCCTATTTTAATTTTGTTTTAATTTTCCTTCATAGCCCTAAATATTACTCGGGTTTTCCCTTTAAATTGTCGTTATTAGTCAAAATGTCAATTGTCGTATATTTTCTTTCGATAAGCTTTGTATTATGTAAAGGGTGTTTTTTAAGACGTGTGTATCGAGTCTTTTTTGGTCGTTTTTATAAGATTTACTAAAAAACCGCTTCAAATAAATCCATGGCGGTCGTGAAGAAGGGGAAAGTCAAGATACCTGAAGTGAATTATTTTTTTATTAATAATTCTGAAATTAATAGTTATCAACATTTAACGAAATTTTAGTCTTGTGTAACACTTTCCAAATACATCTGAAAATACATGATGAACTATTTATTCTACATTTATAAGGTTATGTGAATGATATTCAACACAAACTCCGATTTTCTTAGTTTTTTAAGAGTTTGACTAACTTGGTTCTTGAAGGGAGATGAAGTTATCAGAGTACTCTGCCTTACGCAGATGACCTGGGGCCTATAACACAATACATAAAGTGCTTGTTGAACAAGTAAAATTCAACAACTTTTTAAAATTTATGTAACACGAACGGATAAGTCTAGGAGGACTTAAACAATTGTTTTGGGTTCTTTCAACAAGTGGGAAATTTCATAAATCCATCGTTTCTGTAACTGGAAACAACAAGAATTCAACGAATAAAGAATAAACTTGTTGAATAGTTGATAAATTTCAACTGACCGTTGCGGACTTGTTCGAAGTCAACAAGTTAGAAATAATCACTTGCAGTAGTGTTTATCAAGTGATGGAGTCGGGAAGATTGCTAAGAGCTTATTTATTGGTATAATTATTTGCTACAAAATGTTTTAATTTCTATTCTGAATCGAATAATGTTAATGAGAATCAAAAATAGACAAACATATTCAAAGAAAAAATTGTTTTTGAAATAGAGCCACATGTGTTTTCCGTGTGTGGTGCCTAAAATGTTGATAACATTTCTGAAAGTCCCTCCTATAATCGTCACTTCATAAGCAAACTAATGTAACTCAAAATTTTGATGTTTTAAGTTAAGTATACAGAAATTACCGTAAAAAAATACTTTTACTCTTTCAAACCGGCATAACTTTATTCCTTATACTGACAGCTATAGAGAAGGTTAGCGTCATTTTGCAGTTTCGGTAACATGCCTGATTTTTTTTCCCAGCAGAATGACATTTCTACAGTTTTGTGTCAGTCGTTTGAAAAAGTATATGATAGGTAGGAATTTCCTCGAAAAGTGACACTTTTCGTGTTGTGTCTTTTTACTGCCAAAATTTGATCAAGAAAAACAGAGAATTTCTTGAAGAAGTGTCACTTTTCAAATAATTTGATTTTACTTCAATTTTTAGATTCCCTATTAATCTATTTTGCATTTAGAAGCTATTGGTTACTCTAACAAGAAGTAAGAGTTGTATCAATGCAAAAGAATAAAGCCTAAGACTTAATTAATAGACATTTCTAGACAACAATAAATTTCAAATAGGCTCAACTTTACACATAAAATGGCTTTTCATATTTAAATGATTGAACTTCCTTACCAAAGATCATTGCAATATTAGAAGTTATTTATGTGGAAAGTTTGGGCCTATTTGAAATTTGTTTTGGCTAGAAATATTAATTAAGTCTTGAGCTTTATTTGTCCATCAAAATAATAAATGATTTTGCTTTCTAAATGTATGAAAATCAGTCATTTCAATAATGTGTTTCAATGATAGCTATAAATGGCGCCTTAGTTAAAAGCAAAACAGCACTTTTTTAAAACAAATTTTCATTTTGGTTTCTAAACTTGTGCTTTTTTAATGCAAAATGACACAAGCCTTAAACTTTTTCTTAAAAAACAGCTTTCTTAATAACATTAATAGCCTATTGAATAGACCTTTTTAAAAGGAACAATTACGTGCAAGGGTTTTTATTATTGAATATGTTTGTTTGGCCATAAGCATGCTTAAAACCAAAAATGCTACTAAATTCACCCATGCGTTTCTGAGAGAATGTCACAATGGCCACTTTTCAGTATTTTTGGTATTCCTCGAAAACTAAGCCGAATTTGAAAATTTTACATTTAATACTTTTTGTTCAAAATTAAATTTTCTATTGGAATGGATAGTTCAAAAAATTTTACTAAAAAATTCAAACAGGAAAAGTTAACAAAAGTTAAAAAGTTAAATCTAAGATTTTTAAATTTTTTTCTAAATTGCGCATAACTTTTTTCGGAGCAAAGATACGCTCAACACGTTCATAAACAAAGTAAACTGAAGTCTTACGGCTTTAATTTGACATGTTAAAAAAGCCATATTATTTAAAAATTGACAGAGATATAACCATTCAAACTTTACCATTTCTTATAATTTTCCGCACTTTTTGCCCGAAAGCCTATTTTTTGGTACTTTATGACAAATTTAATGTACCTAGCACCTTGTACCAAATCTTATGTTAATCGGACCAGCCGTTCGGTCTGTAGGTCTGAACGCATTTAAAAACAGCCGAAAAACGAAATTGCGAACGTACATCCTTTTTATAAATTTTCCATAGTTCTAATGTCATATTAAATCAAAAATTTTGATTTCGAACATTTTTACGAATGTGAAATTTGCCATATTGTTCCGAAAAAGGGACTTTCGGGCCAAAACTAAGAAAAATTATAAGAAATGATAAGGTTTGAATGGGAATATCTCTGTCAATTTTGAACAAATATTAATTTTTGAACATGCCATATTAAGGCCTTTAGTCTCTACTTTGTTTTGTCTATGCATGTCTTGACCCTTTCCTTGCTTCAAAAAAAGTTATGCACAATTTATTAAAAAAATTAGATATCCTTGATTTTTTGATTTTTTTTAAGTTGGTTTTTGTTAATTTTTCCTGCTTAAATTTGTTCGTAAAATTTTTTGAACTATCCATTCCAATAGAAAATTTAATTTTGAACAAAAAGTATTATATGTAAAATTTTTAAATTCGGCTTAGTTTTCAAGTTATACCAAAAATACTGAAAAGTGGCCAGTGTGGCCATTCTCTCACAAACGCATGGGTGAATTTAGTAGCATTTTTGGTTTTAAGCTTATGGGCCAAACAAACATATTCAATAATAAAAACCCTTGCATGTAATTGTTCCTTTATACCTCTCATTTTCCGGTCTATTCAATAGGCTATAATATACGATTTAAAATAAACAAAAAATCAAATACATAAATTTTCATTGAAAAACTTCATACAAATTAATTTTTAAATAAAGAAAAACTTCAAATGTCACTTTGCTTTTGAAGCGACCAAATAACGTTCACCTATAAATAAAAGCAAAGCGCCGATTAAGATAAAATGTTTTTTTTTTCAGAAACTTAACGACTCATCGTGTAAGAATTACTTGTTAAACTGGTTCAACAAGTCGAGGGAAATTTTTTAACTTGACAACTATTACGGTTTTCATTGAGATACAGAAATGATTTTCACTTGTTGAACAAATATAGTGGAACAAGTAATTGTTGACTAGTTGACTTGTTGTTCTGTGTTATAGGCCCCTGGTGTTACTAGCTGACAGTCCTTCCTCATTGCAGCTCGTTATTAACCGACTGAAAAACTATTGCGACTTATAGGATCTACAAATAAACACCTCCAAATCGAAGATAATATGATTTTTGAGTCCATTAATAGGAGAATTTTATCCCAAGATAAGTGGTTTCTTGGATCAGATTTCATAGAAGTTGTAAAGCAATACAAATATCTTGGTTTCTTGATAACCAGTAACTTGGATTTGCGTCCTCACGTTAAAGAAAAATGCTTAGTTTCTAAAACTGCGATGAAGGTTATGTCGAGTAGGTTCTTTAGCAATCAAAACGTAGATTCATCTTCCAAATTTAAAGTGCTGATTCCACGATTAATACTTGTCTTTGCTACGTAAATCAAGTCTTTGGGTATAAGTTTATTGAAGAATTTGAAATGGTACAACGACTCTTTTCAAGCGCATCTTCAGGTTGCCTTCGACAACGCCAACGTATGCTTTGTATGTCGAATCTTGTATTCCTGAAATCTGCATAAAAAAGACTACATAGTCAAAGTAATGCTCAGGTCCGATACCAATTTGCAGAAAAAAATAATGAAATATGCGTTAAGGTTTAGGCTTACCGCGCTTAGGCAATGGTACAAAATTGCTGGTGGACCTCAGTTTATCTAATCAACCGAGTGAATGCTGGCGTGAAGCATTTTATAGCTGCATTGCGAAAGTGGATGAAGCTTTTTATCTGCAATGTATTCATAGCGCACAATCCTCTTCAAGTCAGTGGATTTATAGAGAACTGAACCATTCATTTGGGATCAGCAATTACTTCAGCAATAATCTTTCGAACTACCAAATAAGTGTGATATTTAAAGTAAGAATCGAAATTTTAGGACTTAATTTCAAACCCTACAGGCAGGAAATAACATAAATTTGTAATCTTTGTAATAGAAATGAAAACGAAGACATTTACCACTTCTTAGCAGTCTGTCCAATTCTGCAGGAATTGAGAAGGCTTTATTTTCAAAAGAGCTTCTTATCTTTCTTTGAAACCAAAGAAATTTTAAATGGAAAATATGTTTGGAAAGTTTTTTTCAGTTATTGCGAACATGCCTTAAGATATCGAAATAGAATAGAATAGAACACTAATTTTAAAAGATTTTTTTGTATGTATAGTAGACTTAATTAAGTAAGACACGGATTGTTAATCACAAAATAATACTTTGTCACTTTATATTTTTTAAAAACTATGTTAAAACAAAAATTATATTTATAATATTATATAAGAATAAGTTAATAATAATAAATAATACTTGGCCACGGAAATGTCCAGTTAGTTTTTGTCTAAATAGTTAAGCTATTTATGTATTTATAATCGCTTTCTAACAGTTTTTCTAAATATGACCTTATAATATAAACACGTGTGTAGTATTTTTTTTTAGTACCAAAAGGTCTCTAAAATCTTTAAGGAAGTATAAATCCCAAAAAGAAAAATATCGATAAATAAAAATTAAAATTTTCAAATAAAAACGAAAATCAAGTAGTCATAGTATCTGGCATAGGATCTGCAGGAGTAGAATATAGTTTATTACATCAAAATTAGTCTTTTTAAACGAAAAGAAACATTGAATTGACACTATCGGTATAGGTATCCATTTACATATCCAGAACCTTATATTCTTATTAAGGTTAAATATGTGCAATAGCATAATGTCAGCCTTTTTATCAAAGTTAACGACTTAACATCTAAAAGTCCAGTTTTTCAGTTTAGGGTTAATTGTGAGTTAAATCAGTAAAAGCTAATCATGAAAATAAATCAACTTAGGTCAGTTTTTCAGTTGAGTTATCTTTCAACTGTCAAAATCTATTGTCATCGATGTGCGACACTATGGATATCACTCTTCTACACCTTCTTGCACTGTTAATAACTTTCACTATCGAAATCGAAGTGGAAAAGGCCTTCAATTTGGTACCTGAGTTAACTAACCAAATTAGGTGAGTTAACTTAGGATTTCAATTGACTGAAAAACACGTTTCTGGTGTCAACCGCGAGACTAGTATGATTCCGCACTGAAAATCTCACCCTAACTGTTCTTGGTGAAAATTGGTCGACTAATAGATTGGACGAATGGTTTGACTTTTATTTTTAATTTAGAGAAGCTATTCCTCGCTTTGCTTTGATAGGCAACAAAACAGCAATTTAAATATTGAAAAAATAAGAGATGTATCTAGGTATCACTTGTTTAAATGGTATGCATTTTATATCAAATAAAATGCAGATTTGCAGCCTTTTCAATTCTCATAAACAATTTTTTTCTTATTCACTTTCAGTATGTAAAACTAAAGGCTTTCACATAAACACATAATAAGTAAATTTTATTTCACAGATTTAAAAATTATTTTTTTTCTTCAATCGTTTGTTACATAAAAGTTATGAAGAACATTTAAATTGAATTTTATTAAAAAAAAAACTATTCCTCAATCATTTACACACATTTTAATTTTATTAAATTTTATTTAAACATTTTTAAACTCATCATTGACTTACGATCTTCTTGTGGTAAAATCATCCGTTTGCAAAATAATCTACCGAGTAACTAAAACTAAATAACATAAAATAAAATAATCATCCTGATGCCACTAAAAAACACCATCATGTTGTCATAATATAAAGCCAATTTAATTTACCTTACCATCAACATTATTCACTAATTAATTCAAAAAAATGAAAAAAAAAAAAAAACTATACTATAGGTATCATCTATGAGTGCCTTATTAGTTTGTCATAACACTACATATGTATAGGTATTCTACCTATAGATATGTAGGTTAGTTAAAAAAAAGAAGCAAGGTAAGTATAAGTTTGGATAATGTATATGCTCGGCTCATACTTGTGTTTCTCTTATGTCTGATGCCTTTACGATTTCTGAAGGAAACTTTTTAATTAATTTATAATATGAAAATAAAAGTTTAAAAATCAATATAGTGTATCCTGTCTTTGGAGTACGATCGACCGACGACCATCCGATGACGATGGACACTCTATAAGGCTATAACTTTAGTAAAAGTCAGTGTGTGCGTAAATAAAATAAACCTATTGAAACTTCGAATGTAATAGTGTAAAGGATGGTGTTGTAAGAGAAAATAAAACAAACAAAAAAAAATCCTTGTGTTTGAAGAAAAGTAATTACAATATCAAAGACATCGAACAGTATTATGGAAGTAATTGACATCTGAGCAGAATGAACGCAATATGGAGAAGGACAACACAGTGTGATGTGTATACACCATCAGACATATGCACCTATACACCTACATACATAAAGTATTTTACTGAGAGAAAATTTAGTAAAAACTTGTATGTACATAAGTGCGTTTATATTTATGAAAAGGATGTCTCCTTCATCCTTTGGGATGTTCAGATCCAGTGGTAATTGGAAGGAAATAAAATTGAAGATTACCAAGAAAATCGTATTAAGATATTATTTCCCTGTAAATGAAAGTCTATACACATCATCATACCTATGTATAGCGAGTAACTATGCCCTTATATCTTTGTATCTTAACATATAAAGTAACTATACCCCAGTGAGACGATATGAAGTTGAAATATAAGTATAAACTTCTGCTTCTGTCTAGGATGATGGGAGAGAATATTGACTCTAAAAACACTTTCCCAAGAGATGGGATTTTCAATTATTTACAGATTTTCAGCCTTTGCAAGTCATCTCTATAGATAGTAGGTATGATGTTCTTTTTTATTTTGAGAAAAAAATTCTTTTCTTAAACTCTCTTGGTGTTTTGAAATTTTTTTTTCTCTGTACTTTTTTTTTTCTGAATATGTTTTCTCCTGAGGCTTTTGGTAAATGGAAATTTAATATCACAACGTCCGGTCGTTGTGGATGAGAAAGAAAAGAAAAAATTACAAGAAAACAGCATCCACTGCAAAAATTGAGACAAAATAATTGGAAAAGTGTAGAGAAAACATAGACAAAAAAAAAAATAGGTAAAAGGTATGAGATAGGAAATTTGGGTACAAAATTATTAAATTAAATTTTCAAATTAGAAAAAAAAAATGTAAGAAAAAGGAAATTCCGTGTTGTACATTTTTGTTGACCATATGGTTGGATTTTCAGAGAAAATTGCGAGAATATTAATTTTTTTTTTAGAAAAATGTTGAATATAATTTTATTCATTCAAATCCAATTTAAAAATTGAATGAAATAAGCTGAATATTTGCTTTGAAAGTTTGCATAAATTGAGGTCTAAGAGTACATATCCCAAAGGCGTTCTATAGTCCTACAAAATAGAATCGAGTGATGTCTAATCCAACCACTAACCACATTCGTGGTTTTTAGTGGGTTTTTAGTGTGAACATTTAGTACTTAGGATAGCAGGTAGCTCTAGACTGAAATATGCTACTTCCAAAATTAAAAAAAATCAAGTAACCTAGCTTTTGCAATCACAGGACGATAATGTTATCGTAGGTACTCAATTCGATTGAAAATAAATCCATAAGTGAAAGCGATGGAATTCGCGAAGAGAGGTTAGTAGGTACTCAAATGTGAAAGTGAATGTATGTAGACCGGTTGATAAATAATCAATTTCACGTCATCATTTTGCAATGAAAGACCACTTGGAAAAATTATATCCTACGGTGAGAAAAAATATTGAGAAATTTATCAATCTCTTTTGCTTAAAATTAAACTTCTAAAAATTTCAAAGTTATTTTTGACGAATTAATTTAGATTAAAAATTCCTTATTCGACATTTCCAATATCATCTTCGTTAGCATTTTACAACTTTTGTAAAGGATAACTTACCAATTAATCAATATCTAAGGTGTATTTTTGCAACTCATGAAAGAAACTTGCTTACCTGAAAAGATAAAAAATATGAAGAGATTTAATTTATAAGAATTTATCATTATAGAAATGTATTTCAAATATTGAAGCTATGGATAAAATAAAATAAAATAAAATAAAATAAAATAAAATAAAATAAAATAAAATAAAATAAAATAAAATAGAATAAAATAGAATACAATAAAATGCACGACGTACGTGCGGCTGTACTTGCTTAGGGTTTAAGGAAATTGTATATAAAGACATGGAAATTATGAGAGAAAAATATTTAAGGATACATAAAGGTATACATATACACCGAAAAACTTTTATTTTCGAAATTCGAACATTTTTAAAACAGCAATATCTCGTAACTGAGCACTCGTATCAAAAAAGTTATGATAATACTTCTTGTTGGAAATATGACTTTCTTAACAATGAGAATAAATTATTTTTCGACAACTGCGTCATTTAAGAGAAAAGACGTAAAAACCGGTATTTTTGACTTTTCACCAATTTTATAAATAGTAATATGATTTAAATGATCAATTTTACAACAAATTTGAAAATGTTTTCTTGCAAAGAGTCATATAATTTGTAAATTGTGTACAAAATTTTTTGACAAAATTTGTTGTTTAAAAGTTGTAGACGAAAAACCCATATTTTGAACTTTTCACCTTTTTGAAGTACTAATATCTTCTAACTGATCACTCCTATGAAAAAAGATGAACAATATTTTTTGTTGACAATATAATAACACATAAAGTAGGTACAAATTTATCTTTGACAACTTCATCATTTCATAGTAAAAAGCAAAAAAGCAGATTTTTTAACTTTTGCCGAAGTTTTTAATATAGTGATAACTTTGGAACTATCACTTGTAGAAAAAAAAAAATTATATTTTCTTGTAGAGAATTTAATAGTGTTACAACTTCTTTTGCAGATTTTTTTCGATAGCAATCACCGTTCATGTGTTACAGGCGAAATACAGACATTTTCGTCAAATAACGTTTTTTTTAAAAGGCGATATCTTATAAACGATCAGTGGGAGAAAAAAGTGCATTAACATTTCTTATAGAAAATTATATGATCTACAAGGTTTGTATGAAGTACTTTTTGATACCATTTACCGTTAAAAAGTTATAAAAGAAAAACCAATTTTTTTGACATTTGACCTTGAATAACTTCTAACGCGCACACGATTTGTCAATGGACATTTTGGGTGAGTATTCCTTATACCGAAATAAAGATTATTGCATTTAAAAACCTTCACTTGGATTTATTCCGCAGTGAAAGTACATTTTGCCTGGGCTAAAATTCGAAATTTTGTTTAAGCTCCCCTTAAACGTCCAAAAACCGAGTGATTTATCTTCCAGTCTCTAAAATGCCTAGCTAAAAAAGACTATGTTTTCATTTGAAATCGCCAAGCCCCTAGTTAAATTTTCGAATTCTCACTGCATTCAAACTGACAAAAAAAGGATGGAGTACCGAATTTATAGCCTGTCAGAACACAGCAAGATGCTTAGCTTTTAAATAACAACTAAAAATAACTACTAAATTGAACTCTGTCCGACACGTGACGTGATTTGTCTGTACGTGACAAGACATTAAGAAATGGGATGTGCTTTTTTGATTTTTTTTCTCGCTAATATCGATTTTTATTTGTTCTCATAATTTGGTTCTAACACATTTGTGATCGATTATCCACAATTTCGCTTAAATTTGAACATTAAAAATAAAATATCAACCTGAAACATTGGTAGAATTGGCCCGTCCGTACGCGACAGCTCTTCTTATTTTTTTTTTTCCTAGACATTTAAAGGGATACCTTCAGAATGTTTGCATATAATAAAAGACTTATGTAGAAAGTGTTAAATAAAATTAATATATGACATGTCTGAGTAACGTATAAAAAATTTGACGTTAAATGATAATATAAAAGTAGTTGAATTTGTCCGTACGTGGCATGAAATGCTCCATGTGCATATGAAAATAAATTTTCAAAAAAATTGTCAACTCATTTTTGAAATATCGAATTTTCAAAGAAATTATTTGAAACTTTTTTAAAAAAAATCAAAAATTCCTTTCTTATGAAAATATGCAATATTATTTGAGTTTATTTAAAATTTGTATGTAAAAGCTTTTATCTAAATCCCTTCGGCTGGTAGTGAAAAAATTCAAAATAAAAGAAAACATGCTATGAGAGGTATTACTAAAATTTGCAATTCGCTAAGTGTCAAATTTTATAATTTTTTGTAGCATTTCACATTAATTTTGGCATACGAAAAAAGTTTAATCAAAATCGTAGGAGCCGTTTTTGAAAAAAAAAATATTTTCCTTAACGGTTTTTAATTTTTGTATGGAAGGTACCGTTATTGTTTTGCATATTAAAAAACTCTCAAGTATCGAGTAAAAAAAAATTAAAAAAAATATTTTTTTTTGAAATTTTTGGTAACTAAGACTGTTTGTATTTTTTAGAAGCCTCTGCATTAAAAAAATTTATTGAAATCCGATATACTGTTTTGACAAAAAAAAAAAAATGGTTCCTTTGGAGGTACCATGGCACTAATAAGCATTTAAAAAAAATGGTTTTCCATCTGAAGGTAGCCTTTACTAAAAGAAATTTATAAAATTTTTGTTTAAGAAAAGTTGCGGAGCAGTTCTTGAGAAAAATTAGATTTTGTAAAATTGCAAAAAAAAAATTGTATGGCAAATACCACTATTTTTGGTTCATAACATAACATAAAAATGAAAAAAAAAATATGTGGACAGAATCACAAAATACCACTATGAACCAAGTTTTGAGAAAATCGATCCAGCAGTTTGGGCTGCCGAACAGACAGGCAGACAGATTTTTGTTCGTCTTCCCTATCATCGTAATCACAAGTCTGATCAAAATCTCGAATTCAATTCTTTTTATACAAATGCCATATAGTACCTACCTATCAGAGTTGAAAAAGATTGCAATCTTTTACGAATGTAATCTTTAGGACTTTAATTTAAAGATTGCATTCCTTACATCTTTTTTTGAGAATGCGATTTCAAAAAATGAAGTCACCATTCTCATGCAAAAAATGCATGATGTCTCAAAAGATTGCAATCAGTTGATCGGTGACAAAAGATTTAAAACAAAAAAGATTGCAATCTTTTTAACGAAAAAAGAATAGCAACTGCATTTTTTGAAGTCGTATTCTTAAGAAAGAATCTTAAGAATGCAATCTTTTTGTTGAATTCAATTAGAGATTTATATAGGTTGCATTCGCAAAGATTGCAATCTCTTACAACTCTGCTTCCTGTATATCGCAAGTAAAAATCGAGTTGGCGAAGTAAAAATATTGAAAAGTCAGCGAGCGTGATTGTAAGCGTCAAATTCTTTTGCGAGTAAATTGACATAACTAATTTTCTGCTAACAGGATTATTCATACAATATCTGCGTCAAAAAACTGCTATCATTTGGAGATCCAATTGACTTTGATTTGACGTTTTCGAAAACGACCGTTATTTTGATGAGTTCTTTGTTTAGGGAATGATGTTTTAAAGTGAACTTAACTTGCTTCAGATTGTCATCAATCAAATTAAGGAACCGGTAGAAAATGTGTCTTAAACTGAATCTAATAACTGGTTAAGTTCGTGTTAAAAAGTCAGACAAGAAATTTTTGATTCGAGCTTTTGCTCCATTCTGTGCAAATATTCCAAGCAGAACGTTGTATATTTTAAGTTTTATGAGAATGAATGACAGAAAAAAATGTTGAATAATTGAAATATCAACGGATAAAACTGTTGATTTATGTATATCGACTTTCCTGTATGTACTAAATATTGGGAAAAAATATCGACAAGTTGATAAAAGTCGATAAGTTTCTTGATTTTTTTTCAAGACAGCTGACTTTTTGTCGAGTCGATATGTCAAAATTTAATGAATTGGCAAAAAAGTAGGTATTTTAATGTGTTAGAAAGTCGATCTAATCAACTGGTTTTTATGCCATTCGTACGCAGCCTTTACTGAAATATGTTGGTACTGGATTGGAGTTAGTATAAATACGGTGGAAGTGACACGATTATTTTTTTTTTTATACAAATTTTTGTAGCAAAAAAGGTGGCTTCTAAACCTACCCCAGATGCCCTTTGGGAATGGCCCTGTCTCTATCACCGTAATAACAAGTTTGATCAAAATCTCAAGTTCAATTTTTCTTACGAATGCTTAACTTGCCATGCCACAAATTGATATTTTCATCATTTAACTCTTTTTTTTTGAAATGGTGATATCTTTTGCATGTTCTGCTGCAAGAGAAAAAATGCCTTCATCCTTTTCTGTAAGAATTGTATGATCTACAGGTTGTGCGTGATAGATTTTTTCAGTTGTGTTTACCGTTTCAAAGTTCTATGCGAAAAACTAATTTGTTTGACAATTAACATAAGTCTTGATTTGACAATGAACTTTTCATTGAGTGCCTGTAATGCAAAAATGAAGATAACTCCATTTTAAAAACCATCACTTGGATAAATTCTGCATATTGGCCTTTTTTATAATTTTTTTGTGGAAGAAGTTTTCACTTAAGAAATTTTTGAAATCGATGCGAGTTTTCTTATATTATTTTCGTTCTTTGAAATATTTCAATTACAGTGGCCAAATAATACTAAAATTTAACGACCCCATGTTTCAGAAGTTAAAAAAATATAAGATTAGTTGTTGCCCTATTTAATTATGTATATATGTAAATTCTAAAGAATATTCGAAGTAGGCCAAATGTATACCTTCATGGATACATTTAAGTCCAAAATTGTACCACTGTTTAAACAGCTAATTATTGCTAAAAAATCTAATAAATCAAAATTTTAGCATGTTTTCTACTTTAAATATCGAAAATGATCAAATTGGATTGACAAATTTTAAGTCCTTGAACTAAAAATTCATTTTATTTACCAACAAAAACATAGGTATACGAGTATATGTATGTTTGTGCGTTAATGAAGCATCACTTTTAAACGACCTGATGCTTAAATATTAACTTTTATGACATCCAATTACCATCAAACTTTAGGAAGATATGAAACATTCTAAATCATCGCTAAGCCTGGTGTTTTTTTTTTTTTTGACAACCAATTACTTTTTTAAAATTCATATTCACCCACACACACATTGAAAATTTTCCAAACAAACAAGTTTTTCAAGTGACCAAAAAATCTTTTTGAAACAAATTAAATGGCAAAAATGAAAAATCCTTTTCAATGCAAAATATAAAACAAACACACGCTATAACATTTTGAAGGACATTCAATTTGATGATGACCAACATAAAGGTACATACAAAAATATAAGATCTTTTTTATATCCATCACACGGCGAAAAAAAAAATACAGATGAAAAGCTTCAGAAACGAGGTCCGATTTATTTTATGTTTTTTTTAAATCTTTTTTTTCTGCACAGAAAAATGGACAGGTAATGGTGCTTAGTTTGAAGAGGGCCAGGGGGCAATTAGGTTATATTTGGTTGAATACATTTTTGGTTGTTTTCCAGTGTAGAAAATTCAGGTCATATTGCAACGTTTATATAGTTTATGTGTGTGTGTATGGGTATGTGTTGTATATGATACATTTGAAAGCAGATGGCTGTTAAAATGAATGTTTATTCGCTTTTTATTTCTTTTTTTTTTTAAGGTTCATTTAGAAAAAGTTGAAAAGTTTTTTTAGGGATTTGAAATTAGTATGGATTAAAAAAAATGGAACTAAGAATAACTACATATTTGTATGTAGGTATGTGAGTGAGCAGAGTTTTCTAATTTAGATGATAAAAATCGTTAAAAAAGACGGAAATATAATAAATTCGTCATAATTTAAAGAAGCTTAAAAACTTTGCCATTTCAAATTAAACCAAAGTTTTTAATTCTCGTAAAAATAAGTACTAACAAGGAAGACAAATATTAGGGACATATCTTTTATGTTTGAAATAAACGGTCACATTTTAACCGAGACTTAATAAAATTGAAATAAGTAGGAACACTTTATATTTGCGTAAAAAAGAATTTTTTTGTTGGCAACAATTTTAAGTGTTTTAAGTTTTATTTTGTGTATTTTGAAAATTGGGTAGGTTTTAATTTATTTTTAGATTTATTTCTAACTATATAAAAGGTATTGACGTGGAACTGTAAAATTTTCAGCAATTAAAATCATATGAACTTTTTATATTTGTTTAGCGAAACAAATATTCGCACTGTTCCCAGGTTTGAATGCAATTTGGTCTAATTGTCATCAAAATATTTTTTTTTTCAATATAATTTTTATCTGAGTTTTGGCAGACATGCATGATAATTCAAATTTTTAATTGCGTTTTCACGTCCACTGTATACATCAATTAAAAACCTTAACGGGTAGACCGACTATGTGAAAAAGTGATGGAAAATTTCATCAAAGGAATCACTTTTCGTAGGCAGATCTGCGGCGAGCATCTAGCAGATATCGTATTTCATTATTAACCACTGAGTTTTTACTTAAGGTTAAAATGAAAAGAACACCATTTCAAAAAAATTGCTTTTTTTAATGATTTAAAATTAAACCTCTTGAACATCCAAATTCAGAGCATGTAGGTGGGAAGTGGACAACAACAAAAAATACCATCTGGGGGGAAGGGGGGGTTATATATCCCCCGTTTGGACTGGAGGGGCAATTTAAAAAATAATTGCATAAAATTTGTTGGCCATTGAAACTGAAAGGTCGCAGCCATAAGCATAGAGACAGTGGACCTTTAGAGTTAATAAAAAATTAAAACTAAAATCTGTTATCTTTTCTTGCAAATTCTCCCCGGCCAACTCTTCCTTTTTACTTTAAGGGAAGCACGGTTGCAAGCGGGTCATTTTAACTAAACATTTTGAAGTAAAAATAATTTTTTTGTTTTTAAAATTTTAGGTTTGAAAGCAGTTTTTGGTGAAATTGTTTATTCCAAGAACTTTATTTGGACATAAAATATAAAAATGGACTTTTGGTCTTCCAAAAACCTACAAAATATTACTATTAGTGTATTATTACTATTACAGCGACTAAAGGGGATGAACATAAAAATCTGGAAAAATCAGGGAAATTTTTGCCTTCGTTAAGAGCCGATTTAGGCCCAAATATAACAACTGAAAAAAAGCCATACTACCCTATTATATACTCTTATACGATAACGCAGAAAAATGGCAAAGTTAGCATAATCCAATCCCTGGCAATTACAATGTTAATGGATAAGTGTATTAAAAGTACTAAAAACTTACTTGGGACATGTACATGTTTAGGGAAATAAGATTTCACATACACTCCTCGTCAACTGAATACGCACAAACATTTTTTAATATACTTTATCCATTTTTTCCAAACAGTGATGGTTATTATGCCATCTGTTGATGCTAACTATTCCCTTAAGATGTTAAGCAGATAATTCCGAAAGAATTATCCAAAAACAACCATGAGTTTTTCTTCAACCACTTGCAAAGTGTTTTATATGCAAAGTAAGAGTTTTTTTTTAGTCAACTGAATAGGTACAACGCCATTTTCTTCGTTGTTTATAAGTTTTTTGGAGTGCTTGACAGTTTAAATTGACGATTTTAGTGTTTTCAGTAAAATTTAATTCTTGATTTCAAATTTTAAGAAAAATGGGTAGATTTTTAAAGCGCCATCATAGTCGTGAAGGAGGTGTCATGATATGGGGAGCAGTCAGTTATTATGGAACAGTTGAGCTCGAGGTTGTAACATCAAGAATGACAGCAGCTGGGTATAAAGTAATTTTGGAAAGAAATTTTCCTAAATTTTCTAACATCTTTGGACCCATAAACTGGACCTACCAACATGATAATGCGCCTATTCACTCAGCGCGCATAATAAAAACATGGATAGAGGAGCAACAAGTGCAGTTGCTTCAATGGCCGCCGTACTCACCTGATCTAAACATCATAGAAAATGTCTGGGGATGGTTAGTACGCAAAGTTTATGAGGGTGGTCGTCAGTTCGAAGACAAAGAAACCTTAATTTCTGCAATCAAATTAGCGTGGAGCGAAATTTCGTTAAATTACATTAAAAAGCTATACGATTCCATGCCGGATCGAATTTACGAAGTAATTAAAAATAAAGGTGGAAGTACCCACTACTAAACTTAAACAAAAACTTGTTTCATTCCATTCCAATACCAATTTTAATTTTTGTACCTATTCAGTTGACTCAAAAAAAAACTTCTACTTTGCATAAGTTACACTTTGGAAGTGGTTGAAGGAAAAACTCACGGTTGTTTTTGGATAAAACTTTGAAATTCTGTTATTTATATGTTACGAAAATTTTTACCATCAACAGATGGCATAATAACCATCACTGTTTGGAAAAAATGGATAAAATATATTCAAAAATGTTTGTGCGTATTCAGTTGACGAGGAGTGTATTTTAATTTTTAAAAAGTAAGCTAGTGACTCCATGTTTTATGATTTTTTTTGCGAAAAACCTGAAAAGTAGCTTTTTAATATTGCTCTGGTTATAACAGGTAGGTACGAAGTTTGATAATAGGTAGGTTTTGAAAAAAACATTGAAATTATCGTTGCTGTTCAATCAAAACTTCCTAACTCCATTTTTTTCAGGACTGAGAAACCTGTCGTAAATAAGATATATTTAGGGCGATTTTTTTCAGTCAAAGTTGAACATAACTTAAGGATTTTTATTTTCAACTTGTGAATTTGTTTTTATTCACTCAAAGTTGACGTTTTCAACTTCCGATTTTCAACTCTAGAGTTGATCAACTTCAGATTTTCTCAACTCCCGGAAAAAGTAGAAGTTGGCAGAGCAAACTTGAGAGTTGACACCAGAAATATTGTTTTTTTGCTTTTGTAAATGCATTGCATAGGTACAAACATTTTGCTTTAAAGGTTATGCTCTTCATTTTTCAAAACAGAAAAATTGGAATTGAAATGTGGGATGACCGAGCCCAACGGTGCTTGGAGGGGTGGCAAAGGGGTGTTTCCCCCCTTGGCTCTGGAAAATACAACGCCTCCAACATATTTTTAAATTTTCACGGACCTATGGACCTATGGACTTTTGACAAATACCTGTCTTTTTTCTGTCTAAGTCCATCTGATTTTTTTCGGTGTGGGTGAGATGGTGGTGATTTGTATGTAGGTACAGATATCTTTAAGTCTAACATAGACGCTATAAGAAAATTAATAAAACTTGTCAACAACCACAACAGGGATTTCTTTTTGTGTGCATCTTTAATGACTTTATCAGGCATTGTTTTTAAATTTGATCTGCCTATACACACCAATTTCACACAAAATAACACAAATGTTGAAAAAAATAAAAAATCAGTTTTTTTGACCGAATTGCTTCAAATTTAAATATTAAAATGACAGTTCTTGAATTATTTTCACAAATATCCCAGGGATATTTTTCAAATCAGAAGTTGGCCAACTTAAGATTTTCAACTCGGCAGTTGAGAACAAAATTAGTGAATAAAAAGGAATTTCAACAAGTTGGTAAACTAGAGAGTTTGCCTCAAGTTGAGCAATTGTGAAAAAAATGGCTCTTAGTAAAACATAGAACCTTTAGTTCTATAAAAGATTTCTATATCTCTATTTCTAAAGGAAAAATTAGCCAAATTCAAACATTTTAAAATTCTGTTCAGTAAAAATCGATAAAAAGTACAGACATCTCAAAATAAATCAAAATGGACAAAAGGAGTTTTCATTGAACGTTGACGATATCATAACCGTTAAATTCGAGCTACCCGTCCTAGATGAGCTAGTGTAACAGTTTAAACTTTTCGTCAAAAAAATAACATAAAAATGCTTTGACCTAAATTTGAAGCAAATCAGTCTTTTCGTTTAAGCCTAGTTTAAAGTTCTCATGCTAAAACTAAATCTATGCAAATATTTTCACATGCCAAAAATTACACTAGTCTGCAAAAATCAACTTTTTCTTCGGCTTCAAGTAATTTTTTGAAATTATGACAGATTTGACTATTTTTAAATCTAAATCTGGTTTCAGAAAAATTCTATCACGTCCAGTTTTTTTTAAAGTGATTTTTAAAAAATATGATTGATTTGTAAAAAAGAGCCTTCTTAGACCTGGTAAAAAAAAACTGTTGTGCCTATTCTGCTCAAATTTGGAGGACTTACTCCACATAATATTAGCTTTCATATGAAACCATATTTGTCATCAATGTTCACCTATATTTTAAACCGTTATTTAAAAAAAAAACAACAGAAATTTCGAAATTTCAGAGTTTTTATGATTTACGCTGTAAAACACATATTTTTTGGGAAATATAAGAATTTCCCCATATTTGATATTCATAAAATCAAGTATATTAAATAAATTTTAATCAAAGACTTTAACAAAAAAAAACAACTAAGCGTTTTAAAATCCTAAACAGTTCTTTACCATTAGTGTATTTTACTGAGTGCTCTGTTGCTCTGTATAAAAAATATTTTACAATATAAAAACACACCTATTCTACCAAACTACACCTTAAAAATCCAAATTAACAATTTACTATAACTTTTTTTCTTTAAACATATTATTTTGTAGCTTTTTTTCTTTTCATATTTTCCATTGTCTGACGAAAAATTGACCAGCAAAAATCTGCCAGCATTGCTTCTGACCATTTCCGGTTATATCTTCGTTCTATGTGCAACATGTCATGATGAAACCTTTCACCATATTCATCTGAAACTGCACCAAGGTTTACCGGGAAAAAATCTAAGTGCGGGAGTCCAAAAAATTAATTTTCAGCAACATGTTGCAATTAAGAGCTTCATAAGAGCTAAGTAACTCTTGGATTCCCTTGAATTTACAATATCTTTGGGAGGAAAACGAATTTTAAAAAGATTTAAAATGATTTAAAAAGATGAAATATATTTCTTTCAGGTCCTGTTATTATTTTTAAAAAAAACTTTCTATCGGTGAAGAAATTCAACGTCAGAAGTACCCAAAAAAATGGGTTTTTGAGATGTTTGAATTGGAATATCTCAAAAATATGACGTGCTAGAGTAACTTTGACTTTGGATTCGGATTAAGCATGCCAAAACCCTTTAGAAAAGTTAATTTTGCTTTAAAGGCGATTTTCGTTGCAGACCAGTGTTATTGAAGTGAAATACAAAATTATTTGTTTGCATGATTGTTTTACAGTTGCATGCAAAAAAACCATTGTTATCATGGAAAGTCATGCAAAACAATTGACCGGCAATCTTGTTTTGCATGCGAGAAAATAGTGTGGTGAATAAAAATATTTTTGTTGGATGGTTAGTTTACACTTCCAAAAAAAAATATATATATTCAACACACAGAATTATTTGTATACAAATGGTTTTCGTATCCAAATATAATTGTTTTCCAATTTTAGGCCTTTAGTTAATTAATTAAGAGTAAATTAATAATTTTTTGCTTTGAATATCTTACAATATTATGCACAGGTGGAAAATTCGTTTTGAAAGGTTTGAATATTTTTCCGCATGGGAATGGTAATCTTTCGTACCGTTTTTTATTCACAAGGCCAAATGTATATCGGCTCTAGCCTAAATGGTTGGATTGATTTTCTTTAAACTCGGTACATGGTCGATTCTCTGCTGCGGTAAAATGGCCTGGTTCTGAATTGGGTAGATGGCTATTTACTACATTACATTCTACATATGAGATCGTGACAAAATTTGCTACTTATTTCAGATGGCTTGGAAAAATTTGGTCAAAATGTCAGTACCGTGGCATGTCTGTTGCTTTTTTTCCAATTAAATCTACATTTTTCTAAGGAAATACTTCATTGAATAGGTATGAATGCCGTAATTCAAGAAATTGGATTGCAATATTTGCTTGATAAAATTTTGCAAAAATTAAGCCAAAATACGTATTCCTCAATTAAATTATCTGATTTTCCAGGGATTAGTTTTATTTCTTGAATTCAAAAGATTTTCCACTGAACCGCCATTTTGTTTTAGTTTTAAGACGTATGTGTGAGGTGGTATTCTAAAAGAGGCAGTCATTTTATTTTTGTACGTTGTTTTCTTTAAGAGTAATATATTTTCATTCGAAGAAATTGTGTCACAAATTTTTTTGTCAGTACCGTGATAGTATTTTCTTAGCAAGCTATAACATGTTTTTGGTTGATTATAAGAATTTTGTATTTCTTTTAATGGCAAAACTTAAATTTTTTTAGAAATTATTTTTCTCACTAGCATTGAGAAATGAGGTTACATAAAACAGTCTAAATGTCAGTACCGTGGCATGCAAACTTTTATTGAACTTAAATTAACTATTTGCTTGCAATAATTATTTACTTTTGGCTAGTTTTATAAGAATGATAGCAATATTTCGGACAAGCCAATCAAAAACTTTTCCGTCCAATAAAAACTAAGTAAAAACCCAACACAATGAAAAGGAACGCCATTTAGAGAAACAGACTACAACAACGTTTTAAAAAAAGAAGTGAAGACAAAAATGGCTCCACATATTTTCTAAAAAGAATTCAATATATTTTGAAATTATGGAAATAATAATGAAGTCTTCGTGTGGCTGAGAAATCGTTTTTGAAAAATTGTTTTCAATGGAGTATTATCTTCGATTTTCTTGAAAGTGATTTAACTGATTTTAATAGTTTGTCTTATTCAAACGCTCCTTGATAAAATATTGTGCATTGGAAAAAAAAGGATTTTTTGAATTTAAATATAAATTTTAAAATATTTTTGAAAAATTAGAAACATACTTTTTTTCATTTAAGAAATAATCATTTCAAATTTTCGATTTTTTTTAAGTTTTGAAATCTAAGCTCATCACAGCCATCGAATAGGTACACCAAAATGGCAACTCAGTTCTAGCCCAAGTTCTTGCTGATGGGTAGGGATATTAGAACCCTTCTATGAAATGGACCGTTTTATTTCTAAGAAACTTGATTTAGTATACATCAAAAGTTCAATAAGCTGGAAGCTGGAATTTTTAATCAAGTTATTAAATTGCAATTTAAAAATCGTTTAAGGACGATAATCCAGTATCTATGAAGGTTTTGAACAGACACATATTTTCAATTTTCTAGTTCCACTTGAATTCTCAATGTTACTTTATTTTTGAAAAATCCATGTTCCTACCGTATGTATCTGTATCTGATGGGAATGATAAAACAGACGTGTTTTTTTATCAATCTTATTCATGTTTTGCATCCCAAAATGAAAATCTGGGTTAAGAGTTACACACTAACTTTTAAGTACTCAATTCAATCCACCCCGATGGATGGTACTTGTATCTATCTTCCTACTTTTTCAATCCACCTCCATGACAGATATAATTTTCTGTTTGAAAAAAAAAGGAATATAAAAATAATAGATTTTTCTCAATTTTGTCATTTATAACACTCGATATCACAGCAAAGCAAAAACATGAATATATGTATGTAAAACGTATGTAAGCAAGTTATACAGAATCGAGAAAAAATATCTAGGCCTAGTGAATCACATACAAAAAAAACATACATAATGCTTCTGTTAGGGATGTAAGTATATGTACAAGTACATACCTATTTTGGTAGGGTAAAGAGGTAAGGTCGAGAATGTGATAAGGTAAATCTAACAATGGTTTTGTTTTAACCCTGTTTTTTTTTTTGTGTTGTTGAAGCTTAAACATTGACATGACATGATATTATTAACTTGACAAAAATAGAAATTGATTATTTTTTTTTTTTGGAAAATGCAAGAAAGATAAAAGATACAAGGTTATATTGATTTAGTTTGAAGGGCTGAATATAAATTGAAGGGATGTTTATGCCAACGTTATCACAATATAATGTCAAGAGTTGAAATTTATTTTTTTTTGAATTTAAATAGCTGTTCAGTCTACCGTGTAAACAATATTTTTCTATGGTTTTTGTAACCTTAATATTTATATTTATATATTTGAATTTGAAAAAGAAAAATATTATTTGTTATCATTTTTAGAATAACCTCAACTTCTCATATTTTTATCATTTTTTTAAAATAACAAAATAAATCAGAATAATTCAGAAAAGAAACCTCTTTTTTGAATTAAATCAGAATGGAATTTTCAAACAAAGCATTTTTTTTCTGTATGGGTAGCCTTTAATTCAATATATTTGCGTATATATTTAGGATGGTTTAAAATTGCCCACAAAACCTATAGTAATTAGATAATTATATAAAACAAATTTATTCAAAACTTTTGATATAAAATACTTTGGAATAAAACCGCGAAGCGAATTTTCAAATAAACAAATTTAAATAATGATTCTCGGTATTTGCTGCAATAAAATATTAATACCACAAAGAATCAATTTAAATAATGTGCGTGTGGTACTGTATAATAATCCAAATGGATGCTAAGTATTATTGTTTTCATTGATATTTATTTCAACTTAATGGTTGAATTCAATTTTTAGGGCTTCCATTCAATTGGGATGAAATTTTAAATTGTTATCAATTGAGAATCATTGTGAGTAGAAAAATTATTTTTTAAACCGCTTCAAGCTTCTAAAAATATACAACAACTATAAAGAAATATTTATGTACCTACTTAGATCAAATTTTAGACAGTGATAATATATTTGGTCAACAAATTTCGTCAGAGGTCAATTACCCATGGTCAATTTTCCATACAAATTGGTCAATCGGCGAAAATGTATGGGAGATGGTATTGCCAATAACAACGAATTATATGTCGTTGGAAAAGTATTTCTGTATAGTACTTTATATATGCAGCAACGCATTCCTAGTCACTCAAGCTTAAGGAGATCGGAGAGTCTTGGGATTGAAGCAACACCCGAAGTTTATAAAATAAAAAGCCATGCAATTGGCTGCTGGACCTAAAGGTGAAACGCAGGCTCTTCGAAACAGCGAAAAGTTAACCTAGTCACCGGATGTAGTAATGATATTCAAGCAGCATTTTCAGGAGCTGCTGAATGGACATCAGGTGGAACCCAACTCCAGTCAATGAAGACCCAGTACCACGATCCAGTATAAAAGAGGTAGACTTAGTTATAAAAAGGCTCAATAACAACAAGGCCACTGGATCGGTAGGTAACCAGCGGATCTATTCACGGAGGCGATGTGTTGGGAGGGTGCATGCATCAACTCATCAACCAAGTTTGGGTGGAAGGAAGCATGCCCGGATGATTGGTCTATCAGTTCCATATGTCCCATCTGCGAAAAGGCGATCTTATGTTCTGCAAGAACTATCGAAGCATATTCGTAATAAACGTCGCATGCAGGATTCTTTCCAACGAACTGTGTGAACATGTTTAGTCGTTCTGCAACACTATAATTGGCAAGTTCTAGAGTGGCTTTTGGCCAGGCAGATCGACCATGGACCAAATATTCACTATCAGGAAAGTTTTGGAATGACCAATGAATTTCAAGTCGTGAATCACCATCTATTCATGGACTTCAAAGCCGCATATGATGCATTCATCGTCAGCAGTTCTTTATGGCGATGGCTGAATTTAAGATCCCGCGAAAGCTGAAGCAGTTGTGTCACGTTAAGAGAAAAGCTCTTCCGCACTATTCCGAACATGCACCAGGGTTTCAGTTAGGAGATGCGTCGTCATGTGATTTTTCAATCTCGTTGTGGAGCAAATAGTGTGCATAGCAGGTTTTAATACTGAAGGCACTATTTTCAACTGATCTGTCTAACTTCTTGCCGATGATATTAATATCATCAGCCACTCTCAACGGGCTGTTATAGAGGCTTACACGGCAATTAAAAAACAGGCCAAGCTTGTTGGTGTTCAAATAAACGAGGACAAGACCAAATACATGTTATCAACAAACAATGAAATATCTGTCAACTGGCTATAGGACAAAATGTCACTGTTGATAGCAACAACTTAGGAGTTCATCTACTTTAGAGTAAGTATTAATCCCACGAATGACATCTCAGTGGAGATCTTACGTAGAGTTACCCTAGCAAACCAGTGCACACAAGTGTGGTTCAAGTTTTATGGAGAGGCGGTCATAAATCTATAAAATCTGAAGCAGTTAATCGATTGAGATGAAATTTTCAGACATAATAAAGGATATCATAAGACAACATCAGAGAAAATTTCCACCTACTGACACGGCCACTTTTAAAATATGTCATCTAATCGCCAAAAGTTGCTGTAAATGAGGGGTGTGTTTTTTGGAAAAGTTTTAGATACTATAAATTATAATAGTTTTGCGATACAAAGCTTTTTTTAACGCCCACTTTTGGGGGTGTTTTTGGAAAAAATTCTTTTTGCCTTATTACTATGAAAATAAAACGAATTGCCTTAATAACAGCTTAAAAGCAAAATATGATACAAAATATTTGTCCACCCACTTTTGGGGCGTTTTTGAAAAAATTTCTCTTTTTTGATCGTTTCCTAAAAAAAAAAAAAAATGTCACATATGAAATGCTTTTAAATATTTGTTTGTAAAGAGTGTTTTATCACGCCCACTTTTGGAGATCTATTGGAGAGAAATAATACCTACTAAAACTAACAATATTGAACACTCTCCTTTCATAAACGATAGTCTAGATCCTCTTGAGTCTAGAGCAGAGATTCCCAAACTTTTTTTCTCGTAGACCACTTTCAAAAATTAACCTGGTTTCGTTAGACGCCCTGCTACAACGTTTTTACCATATTGCCAAAACTTGTCAAAAAATGCGAAAATTAGATCTAAAGATGGAAATCTGCGCCGCAGTTGAGTTCCAACCCTAAATTCGGGTGCCACATTCCAAGTCTCGAAAGGCGTTGCTGATATCAAAGCCTCGTAAGTTTGTTTTGAATAATTGCTTAGAAGACACAAAAAACAAATTAAAAAGGTAATAAAATGGAATTCTAAGATCGTAAAAGGTGTTTAAACTAGCACCAAAAGGTACCATAACACAGTAACGAGATATTTATATTTGAATTCTGTGATTTGTTTTGATTTGAAATACATTGAAATGGCATTTTAAGATTTGAGGTTTCGACAGAGAGCCGATGATATGCAAATTCTTACAAGGAACAGTCGTTTATCTTCTTAAAATATACTTTTCAAAAAAATTAAGGTAGGTTTTCAAGAAAGGGAACAAATGCTACATTAACAGGCTATCCCATCCACATGCCAGCCTAACTGAGCAAATTTTGTTTAAGCCCGCGGATTAAAGAAAAAGCAAAAAACTAATAATATTATTTTTACAATGTTCTTGATAGGACTGAATGAGAAGCTTCTTTAATATTAGCCAACAGTTTGGAAAATTAGAATCTTATTTCTTAAAGCTTCAAAACTACAATACGACTATTATTCACTGAAATATAGCCTGTCAAAAATTACCGAAAAATTTGTAATTTTGTTGTTCCCTTAATTTTTTGATTAGTGTATAGGAAATATCTGCCTTCATTGACAGATAAGGCCAAGCCTACATTTTTGTTCTTTACTATTGAAGCCAGATACATTTTCGTGGACCCGCACTTACAACTGGTGAACGTAGACCCCCGTCGAATCTTTTGGTGTTCCACCTGCCCCACTTTGGGAATCACTGGTTTAGAGTGTTATTGAAGTCATAAATTGTTTTTTGATGGTCCCTTAAAAAGGTTCAAAAGAAGGTGGATTGAAAATGGTACTTATATAAAAATTTTGCACCGCAAATAACTACCTAACATATAGGTATAGGTTCTTCCATAATTTACTGCAAGGATTTAAAATCACATAAAAAAACTTCATCCAAGAATTTTCTATTTTTTGGGGTCTTAATTAGCAGCAATTTTTTTATTGATAAAATATGCTTCATTGTATGACATAAACCATTAATTCGACCGGGGAAGACCAGGGAACTTTATTGTCTAACATTTATATTTATAAATTAATTTTAAAAAATCCTGATCGAAATGCTTCAACTATTACATAATCAAACTACAATGTCAAAAATCAACATATTTAACAGTCGATAAAATTATTTTTTGTCCACTCCTGAACCACAGTGCGGTGCTACTACAGTTTGGCGCAACAGATGGGCTAAAAACTCCTCACACTAATAAAACTTTACGCCAGTTCTACTTTATGGCACCAAGTGTTTGGCGATAAGTAAAAAGAAATAATTGAAACTGGGTTCTTTCGAAAGAAAAATTTTTTGACCGATATTTGGTCATGTGTGTGAGGAGAGTGAAAGGAATAGAAAATACAACCCCAAACTCTATGACCTGCATCAAGATGTAAATGTAGTGCAGAAAATCAAAAAAAGTTGATTATATTGGACATATCAAGCGATTAGACAATATTGCTGCAGCCAAGGAACCTTTAAATCATAGTCCCCACGTTCAAGAGAGCAAAGAAGATTGAATTCTGGTTCTAGTTTAAAGACCAAGCCATCGTGGATTTCAGAAAGCCTAGTCTTAATGACTGGAAACAGCGTGCTTGGGTTCGTTGCGGATGGAAGAATATCGTGTCTCAGGCTACAACCCTTCATGGATTGGGAGTCATGGATTGGGAGTTAGTAAGTTAGTAAAGATTTTTCCCACTAATTGCAAGCTTGGCCCCAATGTGCACCATAATTTTTTTTTTGCATCTAACATTCGTTGAATTAAAACATTGATATCTTGAAACTCAGATGCCTAGACTAATGCAATAATTTACTATCTTGAAAGTAAAATTATGTGAGTGAGTTTACTACAGGGGAAATCGAAATATTTTTTGGCTTCAAAAATCACGGAAGGTACATACATGCCATATATTTAACCATTTTACACCTCGTAAACGGATTCATCTTAGTATTTTTGTAAGAGAATTCCTGGGTATCAGTGTATTCTTCACATAAGAACGCTATAAATGGTTCCTGTTATAGAACAGGTTTTTTTTAAATTTTCACGAAAACGACTTCACCGATTTTGATTAAAATCAAGAAATTATTTTTTGTAAATTTTATTTGTTTTCAAAAATACTCGTAGAAGGCAATTTTTTAAAATTATGTCTTCAGTGTACGTATGAAGGTAAATTAGAAAATAATTAAAATTAACTAACCATTGACTTAGTTTTAAAAAAATTGTATGCCTTCATACTGTCCAGAAAAAATCACAACAAAATTCAGTAAAACTGCGTTTTAAAAAAAATGCTCGAGGCAAAAACTATGAAAATCAAAAGAGTTATGAACGCTCAAAAATGAGTTGGTGTTCAAACTGATCCCAGGGCCCTTTGTTTCAAAATAAGGATTTCTTTCCCAAAATATTTTGACAATTTTATATGATTGTCAGAATATATATATATATATGCGACAGTTTCTAAGTTTTCGGTTTATTAACTACTTACCATGACCTAAATAATTTTCGCAAAATAGTCCAAGAATTTTCATGAATTGTCTGACAAAATTATAGTGACAATTTTTTATGAGACAAGAAAAGTGTACAATGTACATATGTATGCATATTTGTGAGTATTTGGTTGACAGGCAATTCAATCTCCATCAAATGCTGAAAAGTTAAGTGAAAAGTACGAGGTAAATAGCTAAAGCCCGTATGACACAAATTTTTTTTTCTCATTTGGTATTAACTAAAATTGAAATTAAAGCACAACGTACAGTTTCTTATTTAAACTTCAATATAGTAGGTATGAGTGGGTACGCACTATATCCATAAATATCCAAAATATCACACAAAATGTATAAAAAATGTGACTTTCAAATTATATTTGTCAGGTTCTGGCAGCTTTTTCTTAATTTCAAGGTACACTCAGTCACAAAAGTATGTATGCATTGGACGTTAGAGAACACTAGTTTATGATGTGTATTCACTTTAGGGACACACTGTTATTGTATGAACTAATTAAGAGAAATGCTATCTCTTTCTTAAAAAACACTTTTTATCCCTTTTTAGCTCTGCTGACACTTTGAGTGATTTAATGAGAAATAAAAAGAATTAAAAATGTAGTGTCATGTGCTTTAATAATATGATTTAAGTGAAAATGATCAATAGTCTCAACAAAATTTTTGTGCAATTAGCTAGAAATAATCAGGACCTAAAAAAGCAAATTCTTTCGAGTGATTAAAAGAAAATCATACGGAAAGTCTGAAAGTCCGAAATAAAAGTTACATTTCCTAAACAATGTGAGGTTTTTATTGACTTATTATTTATTTGTAAAACATATGCATTTAGGTTCTACCAACTAGATTTATTTTCAATACATCACAAATTCTCCACCCTTTTAAAATTTATTATTTTCAAGCTACATTATGTTTTAAAAGCTTAGAAAAGTTTACCATAATCTTACAATAACAAAATTATCATGAAAAACTTATCAACAACTACATTGACGAATTGTGTTAATCTGACAGTGTCAAAATTGTCATGACAGATTATTCATGGTATTTCAATGAAAATTATGTCACTTGGCAATATTTTATGAACTTTTTGTTAATTTGCACAAATCTTCACAAAAAAAAGTACGTATACGTCATAGTGAACATTTTGTCTGCATATTTGAAATAGTTTCGTTTACAAAATAAATATACTTTGCAGATCCTAAATCACATTAATCTTCACTCTGAAAAAAAAAAGAAAAAATTCCCTGATAGAAAAAATCATGTTTTCTTTTCCCAAACAATACGGAACTAAAATTTTGATGAGTAATACTGAAATCAAAAATTATTTTTTATTTAATTATCTTAAACAAATTGACGATATTTTCAATATTATAATTTTTGAAACAAATATATTTGAACCTTTTTATAAATTAAAAGGCATTCACTTAAAATGTACATAATTAAATGTCTTGCGGCATCAATCACTTAGTATATATAACTACACTTAAATTTGTTTTGATTTTGTTTTGGGAATAGCAAAACATTAAATACAAATGTTATTTGGTCGGCAAATTTGACAATTCGCAAGCATTATTATTGTTATTTTTACCATGAGAATAAAAAAACACAACCATTAAGGTCATTAAATTCAACTTGATAAAATACAAATACAAACATTATGTACTGTATAAAAACACTGACAGAAATCAACCATGTGTACTATCATGGGAATTCATTCATTTACAATGTTCATTTTGTGAGTTTTATTTATTTTTGCTTGAATGTTTATTTATTTTTTATTTTGCTTGGATAAATATTCAAGGATGATGTTTATTCATTCAATCGTTTGCAAATATCATAATTTTACAAAATCTAACTGTTTTTTTTGTATTGCGAAAATGACCATCGATTTGATGTAAAAAGCAATTTGCAAGGGCAATTAATATGTAGGTAATGCACAAAATATATAACTCGTTAATATAAAGCAAAAATAAAATGCTCTTTTATTTATCAAGTTGTTACATATGAAAATTTATTAAACTTGTGACATAAAATTACTTATGTTGTCAATCGAATCAAACGAGACTGGGTGTGTTTTACACACATTTTAACCTCAGAATGAAAATATTCTTGGAAACCAGTATTATTCCATTGAATTGAAAATATTTTTTGTTATTTTGTTTTGGAGATTATTTTTCCAAGAAATCGATGACTAAAGAGACTTTTTTAGATTAAGACATATTGAAGTTAACATTTTTTTTTTACTTTCAACCTGCAAAACTCATTGTTCTTAAACGTTTACAGTTAAATGAATTTTCTGTTTATTTTTTTCAAGAACTGAAAATAAAATTAGAAATCTTCTTATTTCATAAAAAAAATTTATATATTACCTACTATGAACATGGGTCAGTTTTTAGAAATTTTGTTTTCTTTTTGTATTCAATTATCCCCAAATTTCATGAAAAAATACATTACAAAATGTATGTATTTCATACTATGTATTGTATTTTGTCAAATGCAGCAAGCAAAATATATTTGTTTTCCAAAATATCTATTGAATGAACACAACTTTTCAATTTAAGAACCAGAATTTAATTAATAAAGTCAAATTATTTCTTATTTATCAGAGCTTCAAAAATGATCATTAAAAACAGTAAATTATAGTTTAACCGTTTAAAAGAACACTATTCTAGACCACGATTTCTATTTTTTGTATTGAAATGTTCTTGGAACTGAAAAAAAATTTTATTGTACAGACTGCTTATACCATGTCTACGATTTAAGATTTTTTGAACTGTTTTTAATTCAATAACTAAAATTCCTTGTCGGAATACGACATAATGTAGTTATACAAAAATTTTTGGTAATTGAAAGGTTACTTTAAAGTTTTTGAGTAAAATTATAGGAACAGCTGTAAGGCTTCGTTTGATAGAAATTCAATTTAATAGGCAATCACACTTAACATCATCTTAGAGCGAATTAAAAATGTTAGCATTTTTAAATAATGACAAACACACGAAATGGTGACCATTCGTCCTGTATTTTTGGGATAAGGAATCTTGTTTTTTTAATAGTAGCCTGTTTTCGAGTTTTTATTTAAAAAACACGGGACGTTCATACATAAGTATACTAATGTTCTGTTCTATATTTTCTGTCCATTATTTTCTAATATTGTTTCTTTATACAATAATATAATGATAAAATAAGTGAATGGTGAACAGCAAAGAAAAAAGTATAGGCATTCGTACTCATTTCTCAAAAAAAAAACCATAAATCCCTTAAAAATTGTGCAGCTTGTTTTTGGCAGATTCAACTGCCAATGCAAAGAGTTTTTTAAATTCTGAAAAATGTTTGCAAGAAATCCAAGTTAAATATTTGAACCAAACCAAAGCGAAACATTTCCAGCAACAACAATATTTTCGGCTGTCAAATTTTATTTACATGATGATAGATGAGATCAATGAAATTAAACTATTTTGTTTCCCAAATCCAAATCAGATTTCATACTCATCCCTCAATGAATAATTTCATGAAGGAAATTTTAAACATTTTTTAAATTTATAGACTTCTTAAGTTTTGAAATATTCATAAATATACTAAGTTACAAAAATATGGTGCAGTCATCTTTTATTTAATTTTTTTTATAAATTTTGGTAATAGCTGCGTTTTGTTATCTCCGAGTTTGCGTCTGTGGTCATCTTTAAACTCGTCCTACGAAAAACAACATGAGATCCATTTGTTTGATCGAGGTTTATTTCAATAACCCAGATAAGGGTTTTGACTCTGATCAGCAGGTGGCTTTTTATCACATTGAATTATGTCAGCCATTCTTTAGCGGCATTAGGAAATGATATACCTAGGCCTTACATGAAAAATAAGGTAACATAAGGAAAAACGGGATAGATTGGGTATATAGTATTGTTTTTGCACTAACCGGCATCGTTTTATTTTCACGAGGTGAACCATGTATGGGTTATGATATTATAGCAATAATAAAACACGGCGAATATTCCGCTTTGTTTATGCAGAGCTTAACTTTTGTTAGTAGTTTACTGACTTGACGGTTTATTTGTGTGTGTGGAGATTCCGTTATGATTTGGGTAAGAATTTCTATGCTCGTAAGAACTGAATAAGGGTCAGTGAACTCCAGATTTGCTTCAACAATATTTTAAAGTTATGTGATATTCTGCTGGAATCGTTTTTCTTCTGATTCAGGACAATGCTAGACCGCAAGTCACCAAATGCATTATCGATTATTATCAAGATGCTCAAATAGACGTGAAGACTTGAACTGCAATGAACCTGGAAATAAATCCGATTGAACACGTTTGAAACCTGCTGATGGAGAAAATGAGTTTGATGCAACTTGTCCTTCCAGACACACTCAGTAATCTGAGATTGGCTTTGGGTCCCTCTGATTGAGAAATATAGGATATTTTGAACCACACCATCATAAAAAACTTTTTCCGATGTTTTTTCTGAAGATTATGCCCATGCTCTGCAATTTATATTTCATTTAAATATTTTTATTTTTATATGAATGTTCCTTCATAGCCGAGAAAATTATATCTTCTTTCAATTCGAAAAATTCCAACAAAGCTGAATTTTAGTAGAAATGTCTTAAGCAATTCCTTAAAATTACTCTAAATAGCCCAGTTAGCAAAGGCATAAAAATGCCAAAGAAATAAGAGAATTGAAACAGGCTGATTTTCGGTATACGCGTTGGTATTGAGGTTACTTATAATCTGTGAAAAGTCGTCAACTATCCGATGACCCCTAGGTCCGCTATAAAGGTTTAAAGGTCACAAAAATGGGTTTTTGCCAAATTTCTCAAAAACGGCAAGAAAATAGTTTTACAAATAGGCAGCTGATATAATTTTCCATAAAAAACGTTCTTAATTGTGTTCCTTATACTAACCGCTAAGAAGCTATAGCACTACCAACACCAAACAAAAACCTCAATACCGAATAGCAATCAGCTTGTTACAATTTTTTCCTTGAAAAAGTCTATTCTGGGGTGAAATTAGGTAAAATTCAGTTTATTCATAATTTCTCGTAATCAGTTTTAAAAAAAAAAAAATAAATAAATAGAAGCACGAGCTTATGTAATTCTACACAAAAGAGATCAACGTTGTACTTCATCTCCTCAATATGAAACCAAGTACAGTAGACGCTCGATATAGTGAAGTAATAAAAACCAGGCCTGTTCACTCTTCTGAGATTGTTAAATTTTCCGAGCGGGAGTTTTAAAAGGCTTTCTAGTGGTGAATTTTATCCAAAATTCACATTTTGTTGGATATGAAGGCTTTTACGCTTAATTAAGCGTTAAACAAAGCTTTATTTCAGGTTGAAAAAAAAACAGAAACAATTCCTCAGTGTTCTAAAAAACAAACTTAAATGCTTGCGAGACATTTTCATACAAAATAAATTTGTATACAATTGGTCTCAGATTCCGTGATATGTCATCGGAGGAGCTTATCTAGGGAAGATTGAAAACCAATTACGGCTAAAACGATTATCTTCGAAGTTGCATTCATATTTTTCTTTCGATGCACTGTTTCTCACAAAGGCCCCAGTTGTGGACTGCAAGACCTTGATTTTTTGAATAGCCTTTAATGAAGCCTATACTTCTTTTTTTGCTATCACTCACACCTAAAATCTGCTGTGGGCTCTCAGTCTATTACAGCTTGAAACTACATTTTGTAGCGCTCTATTATAATTTGTGTGACCAAAAAGAATTGATAAGTTTGGCATGAGTTTAAATTCAATTTGTTCGATTTACTAAAATTTAGCCTCGAAAAACTAAGATATGTTTGAATGTATCCGGCTCACCCAAGAAATCTAAAATCATTCATCACACGCAATAAATCGGTGACATCATACAGTCCTTCTAATAAACCATTGTATGTGATGTACATATGTAAGATTGGGAAATTAATGTACATTATTTTGTATGTACATTAGGGTGGTCGTTACAATGGGTTTTTTGAGCTTTAATATTTGGATGGGCCTAAATCAGCTCTAAATGAAGAAAAAAAAAATTCCCTAATTTTTTTCAGATTTTTATTTTCATCCCCTATGGTCGCTGTAGGGGTAAATTAAATTTTCCCTTTTTTTTTGGAAATTCGCGTAAAATCTGCCGACAAATTCAGAGCATGTATATGAGAAGTAGGCAAGAAAAAAATCCTACTGGAGGGGTGTAATATCTCGCACCGCTTGGCCGGGAAGGGAATATTTAATAGAATAATTGCATAAAATAGAAATAAAATAATTAAAAAACAACGGCAACACTTGCAGTGATGTTTTGTAGCTTTTTGGAAAGCCAAAAGTTCATTTTAATAGTTGATTATTAAATAAAGTCCTTTGAATAAACAATTTCAGCAAAATCTGTTTTCAAACCTATAATTAAAAAAAAAATAATAATTTTTTCTTCAAAATGTTGAGCTTGAAACAATTTTTTGCCAGAACTATTCATCAAAAAAACTTAATTTAAAAACAAGCCGTAAGAATGGACTTCTGGCTTTCCAAAAAGCTACAAAACATAACTGTAAGTATTGGCGTTGTTTTTTTAATAATTTTTGTCTATGAAAATATTTTATTAAAATGCCCCTCCCGTCCAAGCGGGGGGAGATATTACCCCCTTCCAATAGGACTTTTTTCTTGTCTAGTTCCCACCTACATTCTCTGAATTTTTTTGGCAGATCTTACGCGAATTTTCTATATTGTCTTCTAGTGTATTTATTAGAAAAATTGTAAAAATTGTTTGAGATTATTTTTCTGAGATTGTGGAGATTTTTTATATCACAAAATTTTGAAATATAATGTTGTATGGCTTTTCATACGTTAAGCGTTCAAAGCATATTTTGCATCTTTTTTTAAATTCATTTTAAAAAAATACAATTCTGAATCTTAATGCTCTATTCTGAGAAAAATTTAATTTCAACTATAGATTTTAAGCTTAAAGATCTTTTTTATTATGTGTTAATTTCAAAACAAAATAAGAAAGTTCACGTTTATAAGATTTCAAAACTTGAACTTCGTCAAATTAAAGCAAATAAAATGCAAAAGAAAAGAGCTCGTCTAACTTCTCAAGTTATTTTTAGCCTTGATATGTCATTTACCTGAAACGAGGGTGGAATCAGGTAGGCTGATAGTTGATTGTCAATATTTTTGAAAGTCGTTTTAACCGTATCTATCTCCATAATTTTCAGGGAAAATAAGTGAGAGCAATCGTCAAAATAACAATCATTTATTCCAGCGATCACTTTAGTCTTACGCGATATCTACGGACTTTAGTTTGTGTCGAAATTGTCAGGAAGGATCTTATTTAAAAACGTTATTGGACACAAAAGTAGCTATCACTTTCAAAGTTTTAATTTTTTAAATAAAAAAGTGAATCACTGAACAACTACATGTGTCTGCAATCAAATTTGAATTTTATCTGTCTGTTTTGTCTACAGTCCTTTAGACATTAATTTACATACCTTATAAAAAGTTAGCTAGATAATATAAACTATATTTTTTTTATTAAAGTTTTCAACATTCAACTTTGTTCAAAATTTGGGTCTTAGGCTCTTTTAAAAAGTAGTAGTTTTTATTTTTTTTTAAATATATTCTTGGAAATTTTAATTGAATATTAAGAAGTTGGGCTTTTTGATGAGAAAACCTGCATTTCAGCTAAGAAACCATGTGGATAAACTTTTTCGTAAAATTTCTATGTACCTAGTTGTTCTTTTTTTAAAGCTCAAATTTTTGCCGAAAGAACTTTCCTTTGGGCTTTAAAAGATAACTTAGTGCTAAAATATTCCATTTAAAATTCAGATAAATAGTACTAATTATTTAAACAGAGCAAAAAGGTATTCTGACAGCTTACAGAATTTTTAATCAATAGTTGAAAAATCAATTCTAAGTTATTACTAAAAATAAGAGTTTTAATAAATTGATAAAGACACAAAAAATAACATCTTTTGCAAAAGTATTTAGAAATTACGAACTCAAAACATTTCTGCGAGTGTTTGAATATTTAAAAGTCAACCTTGCTCTATTTAACAATTATAAATAATAGAAAAACACACATATAGATGGAACTGCGCCCTCATATAGCATATATCTTAAGAAGCCATGTGCAATGTTTAACGGCATTAAATATTTAATGCTTTAAAGTTCAAATATAAGTGCTGCTACACACTTTTCTTCACTCACACACAAGTATAGAACAAAAAAATAAAATCAAGTTCAACCCCTTTTGAAAACTTAAAAAAAAAAGAAAAGAATACCGAGTGTGCACGTGGTTTGACCTTTGATATTTTGACCTACTAACGATGACCTACTGACGATATTTTTTTTTAATTTAATATTATCGAATAATGGTATCTTTAAATTCATTTTTATTTGAAAAGAAGTTCATTAATCAATGGCCATCCATAAAAACACTCAAAAAGCACGTGGATATCGATTGAAAAAAATGAGACAACGTATTTTTTTTCCTTCACTTAACATCTCTGTTGGAAAACATAGTCGCACACACTGAAAACCAACCACCTTCCCCGCCCCTAAGCCAGTCACGTTTTACAAATCGACCGGAGATTCGTCATCGATGTCCAAGAAATGAAAAAAAAATCCACAACCGTCTCGACGTCGTCGTAAAATTGCCAAAAAAAACATATGTTTTCGTAATTTGACAATAATTCAAAACACTTTTTCAAAAATATTCGAAAATGTTTTCATATAAGAAAACTTCACAAAAATTTTAATTGTTTTTAACACTAAGACTGACGAGAGAAATGGAGAACATTTCTATAAAAAAAACACAAACACTCCCTTACCATATGGCAGGATTCATATAGATTTTTGGTAAAAATTTTCAACAAAACAAAATTTAAACAATTAAATTAATTTTAATTAATAATTTTTGTCAAGAAGAAAAAACCATTAATTTAAACAATAAATCAACGTACCAATGAAATTCATATTCCGTTGGCGCTTTCACTTAATACTAGCTCGCCAAGAAGTCCGTCTTGATATGAAGGTTCGAAGGCAAATGTATTTCAAAAAATTTCGAAGAGCTTGTTGGTTCTCAGTAGAAGACCACACTTGCACTGACGCACTTTGTGCACTGAACTAGAATCCATCCTGGCCCGAATGTCGTGCTCTAGGTTCGAAGTAGAAACCACCTTCCGTATAGCAGCGCCACAAACCAACGTAGTGTTGTTGTAGACCGTACTAGTACTACTACTATTACTGTTGGTTTGTGTTCTACAGCTTGGTTCTTGGTTCTCGGTTTCAACGTTGTAAAAGTCTTCTTTTATTTTAATGTTTTTGTTGTTGTTGTTTTTTGTTTTAACGTCGACGTCCTGGTGCCTAGCGTGCGTCGTCGTCAACGTCAGTGGGACAAGTCGATTTGTTGCCTTTCGTGAGACTAAACTAACCCAAAAACTCTGGAACTCGATGATGGCTATAATTTGATGTAATTTTTGTTTTTTTTTTTCAAGCGATTCGTTCTTTTTGCATGCAAAGGATCTTAAATGGACCAACACGACCCGTCACGACGCGCGGATGTAACGAGATGTTTCGGAGTAAAGCTTTTACAGGAGAGTAGGAGTTTTCATTACTCCTAGCGGGGTTTTTATATTATTTCACAGTTCAGCGATGAGAATCCTTTTTACACTTGTTTCCGGATGGAGAAAGAGAGAGGGAGAGATGTGTGAAGAATTCACATGGAAATCAGTGTGTAAAACTGCGAGATAGATGGGATTTCTTGAGGTTTAAGGGAGTGAAGAATAGGATTCATATGCGTTTTACAGGAATGAGCGGGAAATTCAGGAAGGAATTGCGCGTTCTCACGTTGTCACAAAATGTAAAATGAGAGAAGGACATTAAGCGCATGAATACTAAACAGAAGATTGGTGGGAGGGGACAAGCGCGGTGGGGATGGAAATTATGCAGAGGCATTTGGCCTTAATTAAAGATTTTCCCACATCATAGAACCCAACAACAACAGTGAAAATGAATGCGCAGAAGCTCGCAAATTGAAGCTTTCCCAATCAAATTAACATTATTCTCTCGCAGTGGGGTTTTCTAGTAATTCTCTGCGCAATTGCCAGCGCAATATTGCCAACATTTAAAATCTAAAAAATACCACCATTTGTCATTCTCTAAAGTTGAAAAATTGGAGAACTTTTAAGGGGAAGGTTGGTTCATTTTGCTACCCCAACCTACTGTTAGATAAATAATATACTTCTAGGAGTAAAGAAAATGAAGAAAAATTAAAATTTCAAATGAATTCATTCACAGAGACTTAGAACGAGAGAGGTTGAGGGGGGAGAGAGGGGCGGGGGGAGATATAGAGAGAAATAAAAGAGAAACATATCTACATAAAGAGATTTTCCGCTCTGTAAAACTTCAATAGGACATCATCCATTTTATTTTGTACATAAGGAAGTTTGAGAAGCATACTTCTGCTGTCATCCATATCCCTTCCTTCTAATGGTCCTTGTCCTTTTTAACCTAATCACATGATGTACTTGGTGATTATTTTCCCACAGCATGCATCTGTCAGTTTCACACACAGGCATAAGTTTATAGTATGCTATATATATGGCTCATGGCTGTGAGTATGGATATTATACCAAAGGAAAATCTCAACTTCCTGCTTTGAAGGAATAATTCTCTGAAGTTCTTGAAGGTATAGTTTTTTTTTTTTTGTTCTATGGAATGACTGACTTAGAGAGATGTTCATATCCACTATGCATTTTATATATAAAGTTGTGTGTGTAAGAAAAAAAGGTTCTCAATTTATGGCCATTAATATGGAGCCACATCGTCGTTAGAAGGATTGTCAGTAGGCGATTATAAATGAACAGGGTTGTTATAATAGACTTATACTGGGATATTTTTTTTTTGTAAGACTTAATGAAGTTCAATTTGGTTTAGGTTTAATATCGTTGTATTGACGCTTTAATACAAAAATAATTAGGGATATAAATTCTTATGTTGATATTTAAAAAGCAGCTTTAAGAAAGGGAATCAGGTGTTTTTGTTAACAAAGAGTCATCGATATATGGAATCGACCAGATTATTTGCAAATTATAATTTAAAGGGTAAGAATTAAACCCTCGTGAAAAATGTGGCCAAAAGTTTAATGATACTGACATTACGAACCATATATTGCTCATAGTGGATAAAATCTGTTAAATAATTTTCACAAGCAATGATTTTATGAAGTTAATCAACTAAATCGGATGATTAGCGATTTCGATGACTAACAACTTAATTAATTGATTCTCCTAGAAACTAAAATTTTGTGGGCTTTCTTTGCCATAATTTTGATTAACAAGCAAATTCTATGACCAATTACTATCATTAATTGAAGATAAATATAATTAGCTGAATAAAACCAGCCTAACGTATATTTTAATATTTTAATCTGTTGAACCAAAAAATAATAAGAAGGGGCCAATTGATATATTCAAAGACATGTTTTTGCTTCTTAGTGGACTGTTTTGGAACATTGCGAAAGATTAAATCATCAATAAAGTTAAAAAAAACGTTGTGCTTGATATTCACCATTCTACCCTCAGATTTGTAGCTTATGAACAATAATTTATAGTCTTAAAGTCAACGACATAAAAAGTTCAATTTAAAAAAAATAAATTGGATCTTGATAATTTAAAGTTTAAAGGCTGAATGCAAGATATGGTAGACAAAATGCCATACACAAAATGATTTACATACACAAGCTTCTTAAAATTTTTGGGACTCCAACGGTCTTAACATGCACATCGAAAAGAACTTTTTCGACAGTGAAACGTCTAAAAACTTACCTAAGAAATTCTACCGATGAAGATAAACTTTTTGGGTTGGAGTTAATGTTAGTTCATCGACAAATTGAGACTAACACTGAGGAAGTTAACATATGGAAAAATCTATCTCTCATAAGAGTGAGTTTTGGGCAAAGAATTAAATGTTTGACGTTCAAGCAAAGTTTACAATTCCAATGCAAAAGAAAAATCAAATGTTTAAAACATTTTTCCACATATTCTGTACTTTTAATTTTGTTTAATTTTTTAGACGCAAAATGTTTGCCTTTACCTAGACCACCCATTGAGTTATTAATTAACCCCTTATTAACAAATTATAAGCCTAAAAATGGAAAACAATAAATTTTGGATGCAAAACAATTTGAATGGGAGTGAAATGCTGTGAGGTGAATATATTTTTTTTGTTTGGAAGTGTACATACTTTTTATTCACCACACTTTATCTCGCGCGAAACAATTGTCCAATTGTTTGGTAGTTCTATGACAGCAATAGTTCCTTTTTGCATGAATCTATAAACCAATCATGCAAAAAAGTAATTTTGTATATCACCTCAATAATTTTTGACATGCGAAAATATTTGCATAGATTTTTGCACGAGAACTGTAAGCTAGACCTTATAGTGACGTATTTATTTTCGCGCTGGATAGCTTTATGTGTCGAATATAGCTAGCCAAAACTTTAACTGGAACAATTGAAACTAGCCCTAAAACATACTCGTATTCGTATTCGTATTTATTTTAAAGGAACTTAATATTAAGATTAACATCTTTTAGATAATTAAGCTTTTCCAAGGAAATTAATTTGAAGGCATTAAATTAGATTACAATTTATAAATTATATATATATATAAGTTTTCTATATTTTAAGTGAAATTTCGTTTATATGCAGAAAAAGAAGGTAACTATTTACAGAGAATGTTAAATGCAAATAAAAATTAAAGTTAGAGAAAAAAAATACTTTTTAAATAATTACAAAAAAAAACAGTTTGTGCAGCAAAAGACAAATGATTTGTTGCATAAAGTTGTTGAGTTTATTGATCTGTAAGCTAGTTTTATGGCAATTTTAATGATTTGAAACATAAAAAGGTTGCAATTTTAATGATTTGAAACATAAAATGAAGGTGATTTTTCTATAAACTCGCAAAATAAGAAAACAAATCTCTTTGGAAAGTGTTTAATGACTCCGATCTTCTTATTTCACGTGGGAGCGCATTCCACCAACGAGCACCATTAACAAAAAATTGTCGCTCAGAAGTGAGACAACTGAATCTAGGGATCAAAATTTGATTTGTTCGACTTGATGTGGAGAACTGGATCTCATTATAAAGGTCGAGAGGTTTTTGCGTGTGAATAATTTTAAACAAACTTATCAAAGTCCTGATTTTTAAGAAGCTAGCAAACGTTACACCATATAAACTTTTTGAATACGAAGAAATATGACAGTATCTTCCTAGACCGTAAACATAACGAGTTACGTTGTTAAACACAACGTTAAGCCGCCTCTGACTCAGAGCATCGGAGTTGCAAAAGATTTCACAACCGTATGACAAGATAGGGACAATAAGTGATTTAGCAAGCATTTTCCTCGTACCAAGTGGTGTGAATTTTTTGAAAGCTGATAGATTCCTTAAGGCTCCATAAGCTTTTCCCACGACACCATTAATTTGATCGCTCCAAGTAAGGGTCCTATTGAAACAAACTCCCAGATTCTTGGATTTCTCCACATACTCTACAGAAGAACCATTTAGTTCAACAGTGGGGAAATAGGACAAATCAAGGATCTTCTTAGAAATAACAAGACATTTTGTTTTAGAAGGGTTAAGAACAAGACCACAGTTGTTTGACCATTCCAAGATTGCATTTAGATCTTCATTTATACTACTAACACAATCTTCTATTAGACCCAAGTTACAAGATTTAATAAGCTGCACATCGTCAGCATACATTCTTGGCTCACAATATTTGACTAAATGTGGTAAATCATTTACATAGGCAGAGAATAGAAGCGGTCCTAAGATAGATCCTTGTGGGACACCGTAGCTCAATGAAAGTAATTCAGAAGTTTGATTTCCTGAAACTACGGCTTGAGATCTCCCAGAGAGATAGGATAAAATTAGTTTCACTGCCTCGGAAGAGAAGTTGAACAGACAAGAAAGTTTTCTGCACATAATATTATGATCGATAGTATCGAAGGCCTTAGAATAATCGAGCAGAACCAAGAACGTTACTTTGTCATCATCTAAGTCTTTTCTTATCCGCTCAATGACTTCAAGAAGTGCAGTGGTACTACAAATTAAAATACAATTTAAAAATAAAACTGTGTTTTGCTCTCCGAAAAAAGAAATAAGAAAAGTGCTAGGTAAACGACTTTTTGCAATATCATCGACGATATTTAGCTGAACTTGCATATTTTAGTGATATGCCAAAATATTCCCTACCAGGTGACGCTCAAAATTGAGAGTCTGTCATAAAATGGATTCGTAATAGGGATGGCCACGATATCAGAAATGCCTCAGAATCGCTTGGTATCGGAAACCGAAGCGATACTAGCTCCAAAGCATCCAAAACGATACCAAGATGAAACCGAGCATTTTGAACCGAGATTTACCGATACTCTCGGTAGTATCAATTGGTATCGGAAGAAAAAATTGAATATTATTATTAATTATTACAAATAAATAATTCTTGTAATTGGTTTCTCATGGCTCTAACGATTTGGCAGCGAGAAGATTCAGATAGTGATTTAAATTAGAACCTGCCACGCCTTTTTTTTTTTGCTTTAAAACTAACGGTTTGTATGAAATTTTCAGACTTCAGATTTGAAGATGTAGAAAGTGAAATGCGACTTAGATACCGATGCCAATTCCGATACTGAGACCGAGACGAGACTCAGTTATACGAGACCGAGATCGATGCCGAGACGATACCTAGATCTTTCAATTTTGACGATAGCGAGACGATACTTACAAAAGTATCGTTTGGTTTGGCATCGTGCCCAGCCCTAATTTCTTTCATAGTCTCTTGAAAAAAGCGTTGCCTAAGAAAATATGTTTAGCATATCCGATTTTTTTTCAGTTGGATTCAACATCTTGGCACTCTGTGGCAGTCAAGAAAATAAAAGTTGGTACTGCAAATTTTTTTCATCTGCACAGTGGCTTGAGAGCGGAAAAAATCAATTTCAGAAAGTAATGAGTAGCTTAAAAAGTTTTATGTCTAAGTCCTTTCATATATCCGGAGCATATGATTTCAGAGTATTTTTTTATATATATATTTTATATATATATTTTCAAGCCCTCAAAGTCAAAGAAAAATGTATTCAAGTCGCGAACCGTATTTTCAACAAATTTTTAGATGTCTTTTACCGAAGTTCCTTAAATTAAATTCTGAACATTTATATATCATTTTGTTGGTCTATTCTTGGTTATCTAAAAAAAAAAATGATGAATTATAAAATAAACCTTCTATAAGAAGCGTCCGATATTGGTACTAACAAAAAATGGTTTTAATGAAAACTTTTTGAGTTTCAATTTTAGCTACACTTGCCTACACGTAGTGAAGTATACCAATGTGTGCTTAATACCTTCAAATAACAATATAAAAAAATCAGCTGCTAATGCCTGCTAATCTGGAAGTTATGTTCAAATTCGTCTTACTGAATCGGTTTTCAAAAAACTCGGTTTTGAGGGTGGTGTTTATCAAATAGTTATAATTTCTTCGGTTTTAACTATCAAAACGAGCTGTTTAAACCCTCTATTTTTAGAACAAATTCGTACCTTTATTTTAAAAATAAAATAAAATTCATACCTTGACCAGGGTCTGCGAAATTCGACTTTTTGCAAAACAATTTCTACCTGGAAAAATTTTCAACTTTCAACTCAATTTTCTTAGGAAAATTATGTTAAAAATTTTATTATTTCACGATAGTTAGAATTATATGATAGAGCTTAATAAAGAATAAAACAAAAGGATTAGGGATAATCTCACAGTTTTTTTGATTTCACGCAAAAAGTAGGGGCAGGTAATTGTACATGAGTTTTTTCTACCTGTTCCGTTTCCGGCATAAGTCGAAAAACTAATAATTTGTATTGTTGTTTAAAGTTTTATTGCTTTGTCTTTGTTGTGTATTGCACAATTTTGTATGACTTTAAAGGATTAGTAGGTAATGCCCCATAAGTGCTTAAGTTCTTACTTAAAACTATATATATAAAGGATTAAAAACAAAGTAGGTAATTATTGACTGATTGTCCATTTGTGCAAGGTGTGTAAGAAAAATTATAACTCTTTTATCGACTAATAAGCAAAAGTGAAGTGAAATATAAGGTCTTATCCTTTACTTTGGGTTTCTGTGATTTTTAGTCCAAACTTGTGTCAAAATTTTTTTCTTATATAAACTTTGACACAAGTTTGGACTAAAATGCGCAGAAATGCACAGAAAATCACAGAAATTCAAAGTAAAGGAACAGACCTATAAATAAAAACAAAAAGTGAGTTTAATCAGCGGCCGTTTTTTAATTGTTCGAGCGATAATTTCTCTCCACTAAAATGGATTCCATCGCAATTCCTTATTCGGTTTTGTGTTCCGAACTTATGACTAATGGTCGCAAAGTAAAAAATATGCGACCGTATTTTGAAAGACTATACCCCAACTTAACTTCTGAGCAAATAGAAACTGTGATGTCAGAAGTACAGAAACGGTTTTTTTCTCAATTTTCAACTGGTGGACTGCAGTTTGTAGAAACAAAGTTTTTTTCGAAAACAAAATAAAAGGACTGGCTGGAAGGAGTTTTGGAAGTAGAATTCACCGAAAATGTACTGCTTGAAACGTCAACTGATGGTCGTGGAAGACTTCATGACCATGACTTCAGAAATCACTGGAGTCAATGAAGACCTAATTCGGCGGTTTTCTGTAATTCTTGAAGTAATAACATCAAATGAAAAAATAGACTTAAAAAAATATGCTGAGTACGCGTGGGAAACAGCACATTTTTTTGTAGAGAATTATAAATGGTACTATATGCCAGCGACCGTACATTGGGTTTTGAAATCATAAACAATTGTGCATTTCCTGTTGGATCACTCTCCGAGGAAGCCCAAGAATGCCGAAATAAGGACTATAAAATCTATCGCAGATTTAATTCGAGAAAATGTAGCCGTATTGCGACAAATGAAGATGTGATTAATCGTATCCTCATATCCTCAGATCCACTAATAACAGGATTGAGGCCACAGGCAAAAAAGAAAATACTACCAATGAGTGCAGATGCTAGAACCTCATTTTAGCACAGTAAAATAGCTGCTTCTACTTTTTTATATTATTTATTAATTTATTGCAAATGTTTTATTTATGTTCTTAATATTATTGTTTTTATGTTAATAATATATAAACATATTTTGTTCTAATTTATTCAAAATAAAAAGTTCATATTTTACTAAAAAAAGAAAATATATTTCAGTACAACATCAAAAACCCATAAATTTTAGAAAAATGTCAATAACATTTTTTCCAAAAATTTTTTCTTTACAAAATTTTGACCACATATGTATAAGATAGATCTTAACATGTGTGCCAAATTTCATTTAAATCCGTTAAGTAATTCAGATTTTACAGATTTTTTTCCGCTCTCCCATACAAACCAAACCACTGTGCGCCGCGCCGCCGCCGATAGAAACTATGTTTGAGATGCATGATGGTGAACTACTCTTAGTGTCAACTATGTGCCATATATAGAGATGACCTGAGCTGAGCCCAATAAAGGGCAGAATTTCTGATTAGGTTTATCTAAAATCAATTTTTATTTTTGATATTTTTATCAACAGGGAACCCAAATTAAAGCACCTTTTATATTATTTAATTAAATTCTTATTGGTCAATATTTCAAATTATTAATAATTTTTACTCCAGATTGGACCCTCGCTCAAAGCAACCTATTTTGCTAGATGAACAATTGTATCTCTTAATAACTCTATGATAAGCACTTTAAAACAAGGGGGTCATTTGATTAAATTTAACAGTTTTTTAACTCAAACAACACAAAAGTCAAAAATACCCCAAAATATTTGGGGTGTTTTTTGCACCTACGTGAAATGCATTTTGAATATTAAAAATATGCCACTTTTCAGAGAATTTAATTTCGAATCAGTGTAAATAATACCCCGTTCTAGTTTACAATTTACACCGTCACTGGCTGTACACTAATTTTACCAATGTCGATGGAAAAATATATACCAAGAGTTTTGAAATCCGTCAATGATTCTAAGTGTTTCCCTTATAGCATATTGAATAGACCTTTTAAAAAGAAACAATTTCGTGCAAGAGTTTTTATCATTGAATATTCTTGTTTGGCTCATAAGCATGCTCAAAACCAAAAATGCTACTAAATTCACCCATGCGTTTCTGAGGCTACTTTTAAATATTTTTGGTATCGGAAACTAAGCCGATTTTGACAATTTTACACTTAAAACTTTTTGTTCAAAATTAAATTTGCTATCGAAACAGATAAATTTGAAAAATTTCATAAAAAATTTTAGCAGAAAAAGTTACCAAAAACCAACATAAGAAAAAATCGAAAAATTAATAATTTTTTAATTTTTTTCTAATAATTGCATAACTTTTTTCGGAGTAAATAAACGCTAAAACATACACTGAGAAAACTGAACTATGAGTTATTTAAACAGAAGCATGTTTAACTATATGTTTAAATTAGTACAAATAGAATTCAATTTAAATCTACCTCTTATCTATTCAGATTCAAAAATACAATTATTTTTGGTAAAATCTATTTAAATCAAAGTAAATCATGTTTAATTATTACATTGGAAGCTACACGTAACTTTTTACATGAATTTAAGCCTACTTGAGTTTGATTTTTAAAAGACCTCTTAAATTATTTTACTCACTTAAAAATGTTTAACATAAAATTAACATGCACGAGTTTGATTCAAATATAAATTCACTTTAAATATTAAGAAGAGTAAGGGATTGAACAGAAATGTTTAATTTAAACTCGAATCAATTCCCAAGTAACATCGTTGCAGCTAATAGAAGCAAAACTGTTCTTTAGCAGCTTGTAAGCAGTGAAATCCAAAGCTAAAGCTCTGAAATAGATTATTTCACAGCTCCCTACATTTCATTTAAAAATTAGGTTCTATAATCGAAGTTCCAGATCACTTTTAGCTCTATTAATTTTATAACGATTCACGATTTAAAAATAGCTCTTTAATAACGTTCAACGTTTTTTAAACGAGCAAACTAATGATATGAGCACATAAAGAATCATTGTAGAGCTGCTTAATTTCATGTTCAAAATACTAACGCATGACTTTATAGAAATGTCAAAAATTAGCATTTCAAAAGCTATACAAAAAACGGCTGTAGAGTTAATTTACTAATACTTTCAAACAAACTTCATGAAGTTAACTCTAGCGCATGCGCATGAAATCTCTCTGAGCATTGTCAGATCTATCTCTGAGCATTAGGAAATAGGAAGACTCGATAGAGCTACGACAAATCGACTATAGAGCTTGATAATAAACCTCTCTCAAATAAAATACTTCTACTCAATAATGAGGGTGTTCCCCAATAAAATATAATAGTCATGACTTCAACAGGAAAAATTAAACCAAAACTAGAAATTAAATGTATTCCTTTCATTTTCTGGTGAATACTGAGTATGTACCACAAAAATCAAATTAGATATAATAAATTCACATTTTTTTTGTATTAAAATCAATTAAACAGTTTACTTAAAAAAGGTTTTAAATAATATTAAATCTATGGTTGAGTCGCAAAAGTACCTGCTTACGTGCTAAGAAACCATAATGCACTTCAATGTTGAATAGAATTGACATAAACAAGAAATTTTTTCCAGAAATTAGAATCATTCAATGACTTTCAATTTCTGAACACCCTACTTTTTAAGTACTGAACGCAAAACTCTCATTTTGTGGAAACTAGCTCTAGAAGAGCTCGGTTGAAGACAAACTATGTTCATAATATAAAACTATGGCGACGGAAAAAAAAAATCATTGAATAATTTTATTTATATATTGCAAATATTGCAATGAAAACAAAAGTATTTTATTTCATGATATTTTAAATTTATTTATCAGTTTTTTTACATTGTTTAGGTAAACTTTTTTTTAAATATTTCACAGCGTAATATAAATAATTTCGAAGGCGCGTTGTTATTTTTCAAAGTACCTTCAGTACAATTGTGATAAAACTAAACGCGCACTAAAAAATAACTTACATGGAACTCACAAATATTAATTTTATCTTTCACTACGACATTTTCTCTGCGAATATTTAATAAAGTTGCGCGACATCACATGATGTTTTCGATTGCTACTATCACACATTTGCCCTCTAAAAGTACTTGAGAGTGCTAGGACGCCATATGGCCCTAGGCTCAATGATAGGAAAATCCCTATGCACACCTCCGCGTGGTAGAGGGCGGGTAACGCTAACGTGCAGGGGGACCGAATGGATGCCGGGATAAGCAGACAACCCAGCTATGCTGGTCAGGGCACAAACTTGTCCTCGGGATGGTTAAAAGCCCCCTTAAGGCGGATGAACTGCAGGTGGCGGTCAACGGTATGATAGTCTGGTGGCGGAGGAGCTTTTTTTGGTAAAAGGCCAACGGCAGCAGCAGGTAGCGTCTGTAACCCATATTGGGCGGCTACAAAAGGCGTCTGTTTTCCCATAGTGGGCGGCCTCGAGCAGTTATGTGTTTGACCATACAAAAGGCGGGTGTGCCTGTCAAATCTGAGCTTATGTATGTTATTAATCATATCTCGGAAAACACCATGGTGGAAGGATATATGCAAATACATGAATTATGACAACAAATGGAAATGAGTCCCCAAGAGGTAATCTTTTTATAGAAAATCCTTCTGTAGCTTCGGCTGCAGTAAACCGCACATCGGATTTGGGGGTGCGGCATCCTTCATGTACGAGCGTCAATCAAGACGCCATAATAATAAATGAATCGTTGACAAATAGAAGAAGTCTTTCAAGAAGCGCAAATGTTACTTTTGGCTACCGCATACGTACGAAAATCGGAGCATGGAACGTTCGATCATTGTACAGCGATGGTAGATACGAGCAGGTTGAGCGTGAAATGCTTCGCCTAAAGATCAGTATCCTGGGCATAAGCGAAACTAAGTGGAGAGGAAGAGCTGAATACAGATCAGACACTGGACAGACGAGAATGCTGTATTCCGGGGAAGATGAAAGAGAGGGTGGCCAAAGACTGCATGGTGTCGGAATTATGTTGAACGAAGAAGCGAGGCGTAGTTTGATCTCATGGGCGCCCATTTCTGCGAGATTAATGACAGCAAGGTTTCGTTCAAAAATTCGTAACGTCACAATTATTCAGTGCTACGCCCCCACAAATGAAGCGACCGAGGAAGACAAAACCGCGTTCTACACTCATCTGAACTCGGTTTACAGTAGTGTTCCGAGAGCCGACATCATAGTCGTTATGGGAGACCTTAATGCCCAAGTCGGTTCAGACAATTACGGACTGGAACGCGTGATGGGAAGAAATGGCGTTGGGTCACGGAATGAAAATGGTGACTTGCTTGTCGACTTTTGTAACGCGAATCGTCTTGTGATAGGTGGGACTGTATTTAAGCATAAGACGTGCAACAAAATTACCTGGGTGCATCCGGATGGTCAAACCGAAAACCAAATTGATCATATCATGATTCAGCAGCGATGGAGGAAGTCTATGTGTGATGTCCGGAGTATAAGAAATGCCGATGTGGGAAGTGACCACCATTTGGTTCTGATGAGTCTCAAACTACGAACCGCTGCCGTACAAAAACCAGCGCAGGATGCAGCAAGGAGCACAAAATTCATTACTAATGCTTTAAATGACCCCAACATATGTCGAAACTATGTCACCACCCTTAACGACAGAGCCTCGTCATTAAATGGAATCCAGAATTCAACAATTGATGAGATGTGGGGTGAAATTAAAAGTGTTTTTATGGAGGCTGGATCCGAAACTGTACCCAAGCGAACGAGACGAAGAGACTCTTGGATATCCCAAGACACCTGGGATAAGATCGAACTTCGCAAATCGTTGAAAATCAAAATCAATGCCGAAGCTGATGTTCAACGAAAGGCTGACTTGCGAAGAGAGTACCGCATTGCACATAAGATGGTCTACCGCTGTGTGAGACGTGACAAGAGGGTGAAGTTGGATGGACTCGCAGATAATGCGGAAAGCGCTGCCAGAAGAGGAGATATCCGGGAATTGTACCAAATAGCCAAAGATGTTATCGGGAAAAAAAGCAACACCAATCATCCTGTAATGGATGTGGATGGCACACTTTTGGTATCAATTGAGGATCAGCTTCGTAGATGGAAGGACCATTTTTGTGCCCTGCTAAATGAGGATTCAGTTGAGCAGAGTGCTGAAGTGCCCCAACTAAACGAGATGCGCAGGTCCTATAGGGGTATTGACATCGAACCCCCGTCAGAATCGGAAATTCGTACATCAATAAATCTCCTCAAAAACAACAAGGCAGCTGGACTGGACGGAATACCAGCTGAATTCCTGAAAGCCGATCCCGTAGCAGCGGCTAGTATTTTACATCCGCTGATACAAAACATTTGGGAAAACGAAAGCTATCCCAGGGACTGGAAGGATGGTGTGATTGTTAAGTTGCCAAAGAAAGGTGACTTAAAGAATTGCAACAATTGGCGTGGTATCACCGTTTTGTCCGTTTTCCCAAAACTAATGGCAACAATCATACTCGAGCGAATAAAGGATAGAATCGAGTCTACACTCAAGAGGCATCAAGCTGGCTTCCGCAGTGGTCGATCGTGTGTCGACCATATCAACACCCTGCGTATCGTCCTCGAGCAGTCGATGGAATTTCAATCACCGCTTTACCTCATGTTCGTGGATTTTGAAAAGGCCTTTGATCGAGTTAACCGAGAATGTATATGGAGATCGTTGCTTGGTAGAGGAATTCCACCAAAAATTGTTGCCATTATTAAAGAGTCCTACAACAACGCGAGGTGTTTTGTTTTGCACAATGGGCAGCTATCCGACTCCTTCGTAGTGCAACAGGGTGTGAGACAAGGGGATGTTCTATCGCCAATTCTCTTCCTGCTGGCGATGGACGACGTATTGACGGCCAGTGTAGGTACAGCTGAGCGACAGGGCATTCAATGGAGACCGTTCGAAAGGCTCAGTCATTTAGACTATGCCGATGACATATGTCTACTGGCAAATAACATCAGTGGGCTGAACGGGATGTGCCAAACACTGCAAGTGAAGGGAGAGTCGAGTGGTCTAAGAATAAACAGCAAAAAGACAAAAATAATGCTCACAGGCCGCTCCACACAGCAGCGTATTATTCTACAGGAGACGCCAGTTGAAGTAGTCGAACAGTTCAACTACCTTGGCAGTATTGTCTCTGCAAACGGTGGTACGGATCTGGACGTTAAAAGTAGAATAAATAAAGCTCGTGCTGCCTTCGGTACTCTGTCCCCAATCTGGAAATCAAGTCAAATCTCCTTACGCACTAAGTTGAGATTCTTCGAATCCAATGTCAAATCCGTGCTGTTATATGCTTGTGAAACCTGGAAAGTCACGTCTATCATTTCGAAGAAATTGCAGGCTTTTGTGAATCGCTGTCTTCGCCACATCCTAAAGATTCGATGGCCACAAATAATATCAAATGAGGAATTGTGGCGCAGGACAAGTCAAGAGCGGCTGGACGTCGACATAAGAAAGCGTAAATGGCGTTGGATTGGTCACACACTGAGGAAACCAAACGATGAAATTGCAAAGCAGTCCTTTGAATGGAATCCTCAGGGTGCACGGCGGGTTGGAAGACCAAGAACAACATGGAAATCAACTGTCTTAGCGGAAGCAGAATCCCAGAGAAAGACGTGGCCACAGCTAAAGTACCTTGCAGCAGACCGTGAAGGATGGAGACGTTTTGTTGACGCCCTATGCCCCAGCCGGGGTTACAGGACACGATGATGATGATGACTATCACACATATGAAATACATCTCCCTAATATTATTTTAATTTATCATTTGTATTATCTAAACTAATACAAACAAAGTGCTGTCAAAAATGTTGCTTTAAAGACTTTCAAATCATCAGCCTGAGAGCTTCAAAGCCGTACTAGCCACTGATAAAAAGCTGGCTTCGAACAAAAATTAGCTCTCAAACTCAATGAATTTGCTGTAAACATGCTTTATACTTGCTTTAGAAGCGCATCTGGAGCTTCTTTTGAAATCGAAGAGCTTAAAGATTTGCTCTAAAAACGCTGTAAAAGCATTTTAAGAGCTAAAATTGTTTCTTGGGTTTGAATTGAACTCAAAGGAATACAAAACATAACTGTAACTGTCTTATGATTCTTACAGGCACTTGGCGTAAAATATGTGCAAAAGAATCCATCGAGACCACCGGTCATGAAAGATATTCAAATAGTTCCAAAATTAGTGCCACCACCGTAGTATAGTCGGTCCAAAGGTAAAACTCACTAAAACACTAAACCTCAATAAAACTCAGTTCAAACAGTGTATAATTTTGCAAAGTTTTTATAAAGACATTGAAAGATATGCCCAGGAACTTAATTTAAAATTTGTGAAAAGTGGCTTTTTAGCATCAATCTGATTTCTTTAAAAAATGTAATTTGTTAGTAAGTGAGTTTTAACTTTGAACCGACACGATATGTACATATGTGTGTAGCATGTATTATAGCTAAAGGAAACGCTCCCATCATTACAAATAGAATAAATTCGTATTAAATTCAAGGGATCTAGTTCGATTTGGAAAACTAACATTGAAATCATTTGTTTTAAACAGAAAACATAGTTGACTCAAACACGGATATATTCAAATAAATTAATATGATTCTATTTGATACAACATCAAATGAAGTTAATTAGAACAAACAGAAATATTCTTATGTTAAATAGAAAGCATAGTTAATTTGAACAAAATCATGTTCAAATCGTTTCAACGATGAATTAATACGATTCTATTTAAATTAAATAGAAATCGCTTCCATGCCAAATCATATGTGTTTGAGTTTGATTTAAATACGAATATGTTCAATATTTTTCTCAGTGTACTTAAAACAAGTAAGAACAGTTTAAAGGCCTTAATATGACATGGTAATAAAGCCATATTATTAGAAAACTGACAGAGATAGGCATTCAAACTTTACCTTTCTTACCATTTTTTGCAGTTGTTGCGCGAAAGCTTATTTTTTGGTACTTTATGACAAATTTTATATTCCCAGCACTTAGTACCAAATCTCATACAAATCGGACCAGCCGTTCGGTCTGTAGGTCATTAAGAATTTAAAAACAGCCGAAAAACAAAATTGCAGGAAAATTAGACACAAAAATGGCCAAACTTCGAAAAAATTGCGACAAAGCTGATTTTTGGTGGAGTGGCTTATTATGACGTCTTAAGCATTTCCTGAAAAGAACCCTAAATTTGGCCCAGGGCTAAATGTTTTAGGGGGGGGGGGGGGGGTGAAAGGGGTTGAAGTTCAGTTTTTTGAAAATTGCTCCTAAACTATCGGTTTTATTGAAAAAATGTGAAGGTAAAAATTAAAGCTTATGTTATTCTACACAAAAAATGTTAACATACTTTTTTTTTGTAGAACAAATAGTTTCAGAGAAAAACGTTCAAGAACTTCATGGTGCAGTGAATAAATAATTTATAAAATTTTTGCTTATCGCTGGCCAAATTTTGTTTTGTGATTTATATTTAAGTACAACTCCTTATTGTAAAATCAAGTTTTTGGGGTGGTAGGGGAGAGGGAATGGCCGCCATCTTGAAAACAAAGTTTGTTTTTGTTTCGTTGAAATTGCGTTTTTCAAAAAAATTACCAGACAGATTTTAGACGATTAAATTATCTAAAAAAACAGTCTTGTAAGTTTTTTAATCTCAAAGTTACAGTGGATCAAAGGTCACCTATGCCTCACATATGGTGGGGATGAAATGACGTTTTTTATGGTTTTTCGCTTATTTGTGATTTTTTTTTTGATGATGTCTATAGTCATAATAGAGGACTCATTTTACAGACAATCAAGAGCAGTGCAAAATATATTCGAGACATCATCAAAAAAAATCACAAATAAGCGAAAAACCTTAAAAAAACGTCATTTCATCCCACCATATATGATATATATATATTCTTTTTTTATTTTTGCATTGGTTAGAGACCAGAATACTTACTAAAACTTGATTGAAGTGTAAAAACAAAAATGCATTTCTTTCGTTTTTGAAGTACACCACAGTGAAAAAACTTCTGCATGGTGACTGTAGGACTCAACCATATCCAAAAATAACAAAATCAATCTTGGGAGCTCATCCCATCTTTCATACAAATTTGCCCATTCTCCTTTGCCATATTGTACCGAAAAAGAGCTTTCGGGGCTTAACTGCGGTTATTATTAGAAATGGTAAGGTTTGAGTGGCCATATGTATCTGTCAACTTTGAACAAATTTTAATTTTTGAACATGCCATATTAAGGCCTTTTGTCTCTACTTTATTTTGTCTTAGCATGTTTTGACCCTAAATTTGCCTCAAAAATGTATTTAAAAATTTAGAAATTTTTGATTTTTTGATTTTTTTAGATTGGTTTTTCGTTAACTTTACCTGCTAATTTTTTTTATAGAATTTTTTGAACTATCCATTTCATAGAAAATTTAATTTTGAACAAAGTGTTTGAAATATAAAATTTAAAAATTCGGCTTAGTTTTCGAGTTAAACCAAAAATATTGAAAAGTGGCCAGTATGACCATTCTCTCAGAAAGGCATGGGTGAATTTAGTAGCATTTTCGGTTTTAAGCATGCTTATGCCAAACGTACATATTCAAAAATAAAAATCCTTGCACGTAATTGTTCCTTTATACATCTCATTTTCCGGTCTATTCAATAGGCTAAAAACTTTAAAAACAAGTCGAAATTATCAAAAACGCGGCATTTAAGTCGATATACATAAACACAAAAAAAAAACTAATCATTGCGCCCTACCAATAAAATCAAATTTAGTGAAGACTTAGATATTTCATTAAAATAGACCACAATGAAATGGACTCATGAAATTGACATAACATGGTGTGACCTTAATATTTAATTGGGCTCTAAACAATAAACCATGGTGTGAACTCCAAAAAAATTAACATTCCATGTATGGTTTATTATTTGGGATCCATAACATTATGGTTCATTTTTCTGAAATATTTAACTCGTTGCTAAATTTGATTATTGGTAAGGCCCATTGTCTTCATTCTTAATATGGAGGCCATCTTAATCTCATTTTAACCTACCATTTAAAATTGTGTAGGTATATACATATTTGCTCTACAATATAAGTGTACAAATATGTCTTGGCAATTGGTTTTAGAATCGAATAATTTTATGTACTATTAATGTAATATTAGAAAAACAGCAGAAAAAAGGTTTATTTTTTGCACTGAATTTATGTTTAAATTTTGCACCGTTTTTTTTTTAAATTTTACACCAAACTTCATAAATTAACACTAAATTATACACCAGTGTGCTACTTGAGACGTCAGGGAATGACAAAAATTTATATTGCCTCCGGTGATCAGATGAATATTTAATTTGTTTTTGCAGATGGCTTCAGGAGTGTGAAGAAAAAAGAGAGCAAATACAACTTAAAAAATAGAATGCACGACTGTGTCACACGAGCTTGTTCATTTGAAAGTAATAATCATATTTTTTATGATATTTTGAACCACATAATGTGAAAATATATCTTAACTACTAAGCATAAGTTTAAAAAAGGATGTCATTCATTACAATGAAAACTTTGAATCATGATATCAGGGGAATGACGCTAAAGGGTGTTTTATGAGAATTAAATAAAAGTTATTAAAAAAACTTGCCCCCGCATATTGAAATAAATAAATTGGGTGGCGCAACAGCTCGTGGAAAACCAGGGCCTAGTGACTCACAACTCTCAACCATTCCTGTGTGCGTGTTGTTGGCAGGAATGGAGAGGACCTACAGTTTTTTTCCGAGTCCGAACGGCTAAATGAGAAGCACTTTTTTATGACAAGTATACTCTTGGTCTTGGAGGATTTGTCAGTTCCTCGCAAGAGGCAGTACCTCGTATAAAACATTTCTGTTTTTAGGTGGCACGGTTGGGAATCACCTTCCGCATGACAGTCCTACGCTCTAACCATTATGCCACGAGGTGAGGTCCTACTGCCCTAATATAAATAAACGGTTAATAACAACGTGCTAGCATTTATACATCTGTTAACTTGTAATTTTTATTAGCAAAAATATAATAGTCTTTGACGTGTGTTAACGTACGGATAACTTTAACTCGCCAAATTCCGCGTATAACGAACGTATAAATTCTTAACACATACACGCACACAAGTGATAAGACTGTTTACTACTACTAACATACACTTTGTAAGGCAATGCATGAATGTTACATTTGGAGGGCTCACAGTTGTACCGAACCAAGTCATATTTTTTTTTTGCAAATTTTAGTGAATATTTTTCAACTCAAGTTTTCATTTTTAAATAAGAGAATAATACCTACAATGTAATTTAGAGAATAAACTTTAGTCTTTTCCTTTTTACAAGTAAAATATTTATTATTTAATGGCAATTTTTTTATCAAACCTCTTGTTATCTTCATATTTTCTTTTCCTGGCTTGGTTCGGATCAGCTCTGAGCCCTTCATATGCATTAGAAAATCACCACAATATGATGACGGTTTTTTTTACATTTTTTTTTTAGAGCGCCTCCTCTTAAAAATCAATTGTTTTAAGCCCCTCAAGTAACAAACTTACATATTAAACTTTTTTCAGTTCAGAAAGGGACGGTGACTGACATATTAATATTTTGAAATATTAACCCATACCTACCTTAATTTAATTTTCCAAAATTTGAAATTTTTAAACTAACCTCTTGAATAGATTGGGTATTTTTCCAAAAATCCTAACTATACTTTTAAAAACAAGTTAGATATTTTGCAATCCCATTTTCAACAATTGAAAATTCCCCACCTCATGTCAAGTCCATTTTCTCGTTGCCTACTTTTAAGCGTTTATATTCCCGTCCCGTTTTGAAAATAGCAATGAATGAAATTACTATTTAAATTAAAATAGCGGAAACCCTGTAAATGGCAATTGGTGGAAATTTAGAATTTCCGCTTCCTTTAAGACGTTTCCTACTTTGTTCATCAAAAACTTGATAATTTCTTACATGCACATATAAAATAGGTTATGAGAAAATTTAAACGAAATAAGGTGTTTAGTATCTTTTATTTTTTAGTACCGCTTTTTATTTTCCAACCAGCGATGAGGAAACAATGACAGAATTTTTAATTCAATGGATCGTGAAAAGACGGTTTCCTCAATCTGATGCCTTAAAATACCTACTTCTTGTAGAAACACTTTGATGTAAGGATAAGGTTCAAAGTATTTAGTGATGGATAAACACGTATTTGATTTTTTTTTTTTTTCAAAACTAATCAAATGTAGATAAACATTTAAATTTTCACCTATGCAAATGGATAAAAGGTCTTAGATACGGTTGAATTTCAAGAACATGTGAATTTTAATAATAAGGCAAGCAAGCATACTCTTATACTTCCCCATAGGAAAAGCATTTAAATTCCCCATACAGCTTAATGGGAGAATATAGATATAACAGGAGACAGCTTCGCCATGGGATTATTTTTGGGTACGTTTAAATTCCATATCCTCTTAGTACTTATGAAGCATCTATGAAAAGAGAGGATCTCGAGAATATTTTCAGATTTTAATTTGTTCCGAACTTTATCGGACGTGAGTGGTATAAATAACGGAAAGTGACTTATCAACTTTCCATGTATGGTTTATTATTTGGGATCCATAACATTATGGTTCATTTTTCTGAAATATTTAACTCGTTGCTAAATTTGATTATTGGTAAGGCCCATTGTCTTCATTCTTAATATGGAGGCCATCTTAATCTCATTTTAACCTACCATTTAAAATTGTGTAGGTATATACATATTTGCTCTACAATATAAGTGTACAAATATGTCTTGGCAATTGGTTTTAGAATCGAATAATTTTATGTACTATTAATGTAATATTAGAAAAACAGCAGAAAAAAAGGTTTATTTTTTGCACTGAATTTATGTTTAAATTTTGCACCGTTTTTTTTTTAAATTTTACACCAAACTTCATAAATTAACACTAAATTATACACCAGTGTGCTACTTGAGACGTCAGGGAATGACAAAAATTTATATTGCCTCCGGTGATCAGATGAATATTTAATTTGTTTTTGCAGGTGGCTTCAGGAGTGTGAAGAAAAAAGAGAGCAAATACAACTTAAAAAATAGAATGCACGACTGTGTCACACGAGCTTGTTCATTTGAAAGTAATAATCATATTTTTTATGATATTTTGAACCACATAATGTGAAAATATATCTTAACTACTAAGCATAAGTTTAAAAAAGGATGTCATTCATTACAATGAAAACTTTGAATCATGATATCAGGGGAATGACGCTAAAGGGTGTTTTATGAGAATTAAATAAAAGTTATTAAAAAAACTTGCCCCCGCATATTGAAATAAATAAATTGGGTGGCGCAACAGCTCGTGGAAAACCAGGGCCTAGTGACTCACAACTCTCAACCATTCCTGTGTGCGTGTTGTTGGCAGGAATGGAGAGGACCTACAGTTTTTTTCCGAGTCCGAACGGCTAAATGAGAAGCACTTTTTTATGACAAGTATACTCTTGGTCTTGGAGGATTTGTCAGTTCCTCGCAAGAGGCAGTACCTCGTATAAAACATTTCTGTTTTTAGGTGGCACGGTTGGGAATCACCTTCCGCATGACAGTCCTACGCTCTAACCATTATGCCACGAGGCGAGGTCCTACTGCCCTAATATAAATAAACGGTTAATAACAACGTGCTAGCATTTATATGTACATCTGTTAACTTGTAATTTTTATTAGCAAAAATATAATAGTCTTTGACGTGTGTTAACGTACGGATAACTTTAACTCGCCAAATTCCGCGTATAACGAACGTATAAATTCTTAACACATACACGCACACAAGTGATAAGACTGTTTACTACTACTAACATACACTTTGTAAGGCAATGCATGAATGTTACATTTGGAGGGCTCACAGTTGTACCGAACCAAGTCATATTTTTTTTTTGCAAATTTTAGTGAATATTTTTCAACTCAAGTTTTCATTTTTAAATAAGAGAATAATACCTACAATGTAATTTAGAGAATAAACTTTAGTCTTTTCCTTTTTACAAGTAAAATATTTATTATTTAATGGCAATTTTTTTATCAAACCTCTTGTTATCTTCATATTTTCTTTTCCTGGCTTGGTTCGGATCAGCTCTGAGCCCTTCATATGCATTAGAAAATCACCACAATATGATGACGGTTTTTTTTACATTTTTTTTTTAGAGCGCCTCCTCTTAAAAATCAATTGTTTTAAGCCCCTCAAGTAACAAACTTACATATTAAACTTTTTTCAGTTCAGAAAGGGACGGTGACTGACATATTAATATTTTGAAATATTAACCCATACCTACCTTAATTTAATTTTCCAAAATTTGAAATTTTTAAACTAACCTCTTGAATAGATTGGGTATTTTTCCAAAAATCCTAACTATACTTTTAAAAACAAGTTAGATATTTTGCAATCCCATTTTCAACAATTGAAAATTCCCCACCTCATGTCAAGTCCATTTTCTCGTTGCCTACTTTTAAGCGTTTATATTCCCGTCCCGTTTTGAAAATAGCAATGAATGAAATTACTATTTAAATTAAAATAGCGGAAACCCTGTAAATGGCAATTGGTGGAAATTTAGAATTTCCGCTTCCTTTAAGACGTTTCCTACTTTGTTCATCAAAAACTTGATAATTTCTTACATGCACATATAAAATAGGTTATGAGAAAATTTAAACGAAATAAGGTGTTTAGTATCTTTTATTTTTTAGTACCGCTTTTTATTTTCCAACCAGCGATGAGGAAACAATGACAGAATTTTTAATTCAATGGATCGTGAAAAGACGGTTTCCTCAATCTGATGCCTTAAAATACCTACTTCTTGTAGAAACACTTTGATGTAAGGATAAGGTTCAAAGTATTTAGTGATGGATAAACACGTATTTGATTTTTTTTTTTTCAAAACTAATCAAATGTAGATAAACATTTAAATTTTCACCTATGCAAATGGATAAAAGGTCTTAGATACGGTTGAATTTCAAGAACATGTGAATTTTAATAATAAGGCAAGCAAGCATACTCTTATACTTCCCCATAGGAAAAGCATTTAAATTCCCCATACAGCTTAATGGGAGAATATAGATATAACAGGAGACAGCTTCGCCATGGGATTATTTTTGGGTACGTTTAAATTCCATATCCTCTTAGTACTTATGAAGCATCTATGAAAAGAGAGGATCTCGAGAATATTTTCAGATTTTAATTTGTTCCGAACTTTATCGGACGTGAGTGGTATAAATAACGGAAAGTGACTTATCAACTTTTCAAAGTAAATTTCCTACTTCTAGTTTTCGTCATTTTTCCAACCCTCCCTAATGGTTGCCATCCAGTTGTTGGACTTGTCATCATCTTCATTATTCGCATTTTTCTTACTTATCTTACCTCTGCCTCTCTCTCACACCACACTCCCTCAGGAAGGTTTATCTATTTAAAATTAGATCACGACAACAATTGGAAAATATTTTTGTCAGGGTTTTGTGGAAATTCCTTGACAAAGTGCGGTAGTAAGGGTAGTTTTTTTTTTTTCATAATTTATCATTCATAATCGTTGAAATCCTTGTGGACATGGAAAAAAATACAAAAAAAAAAAACAGGATGATAACTCCTTAGAGAAGATATACCTATGTACATAGATATGCATATAAGGAGGCTCACGTTTTGCGCATTAAATGCGTTGTGATGGGACGTGACTCTCTTGTGTAAAACAAAGTCAAACTCTAAATGGAATTCCGCAATTGCACAAAAGTTATATAGCCTTCCATTCTGGATAGAAGAGAACTTCAGAAGTCAGGACACCCTGCGGCTGGAGAAAAGGAAAACGAATAATATACGCGCTGAACTTAAAGGTTCATCTCTTCAGCTTCTTCTGGCGGTGGGACCCAATTCTTATTTTTTTTTTTATGACTTTGCGCTACTTTTTGGTTGAAAGCAATTGGTAACTTCATACATGATGATGTTTTTTTTTATATGTATTGTTTCCTTAAAATATCCTTACTGCGACATTTTTGCAGAAAAAAAATAAAATAAAAAAGTACTCGAACAGAGAAACTAAAAATGATTTCATTACAACGTGCTATGAATCTTAAATGCTAAAATATTTCGCTCTTATACTATAGAGAAGGATATGGGTTATCCTTGTCCTCGTCCTCGTACTCGTTTTTGTCCTTGCAAATGCCCGAAACTTAAAATGTGTGAACAAGTGGGAGATCCGAGAAGACGCTTCTTAGTCTATGGAGGAGGATATGTGTGAGAAATCAGTTGACATTGCATGGTATCTGGCACTTAAGTGCAATATGTGTGTGATATCATAAAGTGGAACAGAGATAAAGAAATAAATGAAATAAAACATTGAATTTGTGAGTATGAGTGTGAGTGTGGGCGGAAATAATAAATTGAGGCTTTTTGGTGCAGGAAATTGCTTTATTAAAATTCTGAACGCTCAGCAATGTTGGGGATGATTTAGTATGTTAAGAAAAAAAAAATGGAATAAGACTTCTTTATGTCCATAGAACTTTAATAAATTTAAGAATATATTATACACGCAGCCACAAAGTTTTTGGAATAAAAGTTATTATCTGCGACATGAGTTTTCTTATGCGATGCGTTGTCGCCAGCAGGATTAAAAAAACACACACACACACACAAACGAATGGTCTCATAAAATAAGAGATTTGGAAAAAAAACTTAAGTAAATTATATAAAAATTATGTGTTATGTATTTCTTTTATGTTTTTCTTTATTAATGCCTGGATGCACCAAGTTGTTTTTAATGATTTTTTAATTTTATGTTTCTGCTTGTATAAAAACACAATAATTTTAGCAATTCACTGAGCTTTTTTTAAACGAGGAAAATTTAAATAAAATCAACATTTAGAAACAATTTTAAATTATGTAAATCTATTCAACTAAAACACAGTAAATTGTCTTTAAAAGCAAAGACGTCTTTTTTTATATAAATTCCTGTTAATAGCCCAAAGGCCTAACTTAATTCAAAAATGAATTTCTTTTTCCATTATCTTCAGACCATCAATGTGATGGTTTGAAGAATTTGAAAAGAATTCAACTCTCTCAATATAATATACGAACTCAGAACAGTTCTTGTTTATATAGGTGTATACGCAAAGTACTTTCCTACTTCTTCATTTTCCCATTTTCTTTCCTTAACAATTATTCAAGAATTCCTCCAAATACCTACCAAAGTTCAAACAAAGCAGGAAGAAATAAAAAAAGGATTTAAAATTAATTAAACATAGAAAAGATGAAAAAGAAAACATTCTCCAGTATAGAAAAAAAAAACGGAAAGGACGATAAACGATAAACACTACTTATTCAAGTTAAATTGGAAGGTATGTAAATATTTATTTATGCGATACCTTCCTTATTCTATTTTTAAGTAGGTATAGGTGGATATATCCACCATGAACATTTTTCTTTTCTTTCGTTGATTGTTGGCTTTTTTTTGTTTAACTATCCCAAACACTGACATTCAATAAAGGCCATCAAAATTAATCCTTAAAATGGTAAAATTATGATGATGCAACTTTTTTATATATTTAACCCTAGATATCCTTTTTGACTGGTTAAACACATTATTTTGTGCGACGATTGAGTGAATTATGGCAGAAGACCTTGTAAGTTGGAGAGTTTTTTTTTCTGGTGATTTTTTTCATATTTTTTTTAAGGATTGAAATGTTCCGCAGGGACTTATTTACAGTAAAGGTCAACAAATTATTTAAAAGGTTCATTTGTAGTATTTAGTAAATCAGAAACCGTACTTAATAAGTACTTTCTTTATTCTTTTTCTAGAGGGTAAGCTTTTTTAAAATAAAATCTCTATTTTATGTAACTCATTAATTAAATTATGTTTTTCTTTTATTTATTTTTTTTTAAAGGGGTTAATTCCTTATTCAAATTTGGCTCAAAGGTGTTTGTCATAATAACTATTTTTTATTTTTTACTGTTAACATAAATTGTCTTGGGACTATTATGGATTTTAAAATTCGCTTGGTTTATTCAATTTTGCTATAGAAAATTAACAAAAGTTAATTTCTGCTACATATGAACCAATTTGGCTTTTATTATTGTAAACTTTTCTTCAATAGTAAAAAAAAGCACTTTGAACCTTTCTTGATATAAAATTTGATCATTCCAGTTCCTCTCAAAAACAGAATGCGAGTCGCGTATAAAACGCAAGCAGCAGAAAGAAAATTTACAAAATTTATTTGTATTTTAAATTTGCAATTTCTACAACTTAATTTGTTTTACTACTTGATGGATTTTTAAATTTTGTATTCAAAGCTTATCGTTATAAGTGATAAGTCGCTAAATTAAGGCTGAATTAAGGCTCTCCCAAACCAACGCGAATTATTCGCCGACGACGTGAAATCATTCACAATAATACAAAAATTGAAAGATACACAATGCTAAACAACAACAAAGAACTCTATTTGGGAATGATTCGCTATGATTTCGCGTTGGCTTGGGAGGGCCTTTATTTAAGGGAATAATCGATATTTCGTTACAATCTATGTCGTTATAGCCAATTTTGACTGTATTTAGTTTGAAATACGGTCTATTCAAAGAATTATTAATAGAAGCATTAAAGGGGCCTTCCATAATGTTTAATAATTGAAATTTGACAAGCCTCAGACTGTATTAGTAGGTATTAATCCAAATACTGTCAACTTGGAATATTCATGCTTTTAACAAAACTTGTAATCGCAAAAAAATTAAACGTGTTAAGGTAGATACTCTACAAGAAGGGGTTCTATCTCCCCAAAAGTGAAATTTCGGTCGTTAGCTTGATCTTTCAATTAGTTAAGCTAAGTCTATGGGTTATTGGAAGTTGTGGCCTTCGCTGGTGATATCATGATAATGGCCTCAGCGAAATTTGTTCCCCACTGTTTGAGCTCTTACAACCATCCCATGATCTCAGCAACTTTTACACATTTTATTAAATTGATTTTCATTTATGTGTTCATTTATTGAATTTTAAGTTTGTATTTATTTGTTTGTTTAATTTGATCTATTTCCTTCTTTTTACTTAGGTATGTTATTTAATTTATTTTATTTTATTTTATTTTATTTTATTTTATTTTATTTTATTTTATTTTATTTTATTTTATTTTATTTTATTTTATTTTATTTCAATTTATTTTATTTAAATTTGTTTTAAGAAAAGTTTACGTATCTGCACCTTTTTAAGAAAAGATGACGCCAACGTTTATTGAATCTTATAGAAGGAAAAATATTTACTAGTAATACGACCAAGGCCGTAGTAGATTTTTTGACAGAGCTTGAAAAACTTTTCGAATGTCTACGCTTAAGCTTGGAAGAAAATTACTTTCTCATAGCCGGTGATTTGAATACCAAACACCTAGATTGGGGAAATCAAATACAGAATCCAAGAGGTATTCATATTTTTAATTGGATGAGTCGATATAACACTGAATATGGTGTCGACCTGCTGGCTACGGATCGGCCATCGTTTCCAAGAAGCGGTGCCTATCTGGATCTATTGCTAATAGACTCAAGACTGACAATTACTGACACTGTGGGTCAAAGACCAAGAAACTGTTTACGAACGATCGAGTACGACAGTGACCACTGTGGACTCGCCGCCGTAATACAGCTTCCGAACGAGCTCGTGGAGTTGGATGAGTATGTGCCTGTGCATACTTACAATTACAGTAAGGTGCACTGGCCACGCTTTACCAACGCCTTATCGAGCGAAATCAGTTCGAACAATATATCCCCACCAAATGACAGGAATTTGACAAATAACGAAATAGACCAATACCTGGAACAAATGGACGAGACAATCAAACGAACAATGGACAGAACGATACCAAAGTACAAACAACAGGACGCAACCGACATGTACCGGAATGCGACCATTGACGCATTACACAAACAAAAAAGTGGACTACTGACAAGACTCAAACTCTTGTACCGACGGTTTACTGACCCACACAATCTGGAGATTAGGACACTGAAGTCGTCGATCAAGAACATCAACCAACTAATAAAAGAAAATTATGGGTTGTCGATTAATTTGTATTGGGATAGCAAAATTTGGGCAGTTAATTCTAGCGACCCGAGTATGTTTCCCCAAATTAACAAAATATTTAGAAGGAATGATCAGAATGACCTTCCGTGTCTTAAGCTCCAGAGAACGACAGATAACAGAGACGTACTTCTGACAGCAGGAATTGATCCAGAGGACGCCGTCTTGGACGATGACCTCTTTACTGTCGAGGATCCGCTGAAAAAAGTGGAGGCTGTGGGGGCTGCTTTCCAGCCAGGCGCGGATACAGGGGGGGGGCAATGGGTGCAATTGCCCCCCCCTGGGCAAGAATGAAAGACGCATAAAATATAAATTTAATAAAATGTACTCAAAGAAAGGTGATTTCGTTATACTTTTATAAAAAGAATTCTTGGCAGCGTCGAGCAATAAGTAGTTGTGCGCTGTCCGCTGGCTGACCAGGTTCAGCTAACAAAAGTTTCGCTATGCACAAATAGCCTTCAAATCGACTGAGTGGAAAGCTTATAACTTCGGTTTTATATGCCCCATCTTCAACTTTAAGGTCTTTTATTAAAAGATCAATGTCAGGCTACATTACTGTATAACATTTTATGAGAATAGTCAATTTATTTCATACGAAAGAGCAGATTCAATCCCAAATCGATTTGATTTTCACTTTTCAAAATGCTGTGAAGGAAGAATTTCACAATAATGTTTCAAAAAGTTTTTGCTCCACCTCCAACCCTCCTCTACAAATTTATTAGTGGTTTTTCATAGTTAAATGTTACGGGAGAGGCGGTAGGGGCACTTTTCTAAATTTTCAACCTTGAAGTTGATTTTAATTACAAAAAAATTAAATCTTTAAAATACGTTGATTTAATTAGTTTCAAAAATGTCTAATGCTTCGATCTACAGGATAAAGATATATAATCAAAGTTAATATAATAAAACTATACATTTCTGTATAAGAGTTATTGAGAGATACCAAAAAATTTCATACTAAATGGGTGATTCTTTTTATGATAAATATTTAAATGTGCGTGTCCATTGAGGGAGTACTTTCACTAGAAAACTCTCGAGAGTGACTCCCGAATATCTGACGTGCTGCACATCTGATTTAGCTATAAGATACGTTTTTGATGTATGTAAGTATTCGTGAAGATTTTTCCACTTTCGTGGATGCTTTGTAGGAACTTTCCGTGTTCCATATTATTAAACTGGCGAGGAGTACGAATCCAACGAAGAAGATTGGAGAGAAACCTGGAAACGATTACAGCAGTCACTGCCGAAGAGAAGTTGGATGGAACTTTTACACCTAAAGATAGTTGTTTTTGGGCATTTTTGAAAACGTCAAGTCAACGTCAATTCGATTTTCAAATGATCGTCATCTTTCGATGCGAATATTGCTATTGTATTGAACTGCATGAATCTAGCTACTCTGCATTCGATGTTTTGAGTTTAGTATATTGTATATGAAATGTATAACGAAAGTTAAGATCGAACTAAAATAGGTGGAAGCTGTCGGAAGTTTATGTCAAAACCGACCGAAAAGTAGCTTTCCGAAACGTCAATTTCACAAGTTACCCATAATACACTTAAGTGGTTGAAAGTGAAAAAAAATGTAAATAATCATTTCTTCAATGTTTATTTTCTTATACTTATTCACAGCACAATAGGCTTTTAATTATTTACTCGTGAAACCACGAAAATTCGACGTGGTAAATTAATTAAAAGAAAATTTAAGATTTTACTACAGTCATACATCAAACAGAAAAAAAAGTGTTGAAAACTATGCACCAAGCGCCAAATTCCTTTTAGTTTGCTTCCACCATTTTGATTTTTGTCTGTCCACTTACGAAAGAGCGGTCAGTGAGCGCTCTCGCGTCCGACGGAAAAAGTTAGCGAAAACTAAACGAAAAGCTCCATTTCGCAATTATGTGCGTGTCATATGAATTTCTTGTTTTCGTACGACCACTTAAGTTAGCTTCCGACTATTCTAGTTCTACTTTTAGTCACAATCGAAGGCTGAAACGTGAAGGTCGGACGGAAAAGTTTAACAAAGAAAGGTTTTTTCGTTGTATTTTCCACTATAATCATTGTGTTTTATTTCAATGTCGGAAGGTTTGGTTTTGTATCGATGGACGAAGGCATCTGAGCAAACGATTCGTTTCATCTCGGTTTTGATCTACAATTTTAGTTTAGCTAAAATACAGCTATATTGTCAAATTAATGCAATGGTTTTGTTTGCACAAAATCTTTTATATCAACGTCCTTCAATTTTCTTGCAAACGTATTTAACGTCTATGAACACGTTCCCCAGCTTTTCAGTATTTTTGTTTCCAACATGTGACTTTAGTAAACTGCATTATCGAAAACAATGCTTATACAGTAAAACTTGTATTTGCCTTTTTGAACAGAAGACTTGAAGTTCGCATTAGAGAACATTCTGCAAAATGCATTTTTGACGCTGATGACGTTATCGAAAATGGCCTTTTACTGGTAAAGGTTAAGTTAGGTTGCCCAAGCTAAAAAAGAGGCTGGAAATTTCACTCGAACTCGAACGTCATGTGTCTGAATAGGAACATACCACTGTGCCATTATGTTTTCCGAAAATAATATTGTATTGTTAGGCAGATCCAGAGGGAACTCAAAAACTTTGTAAAGACACCATGTTTTAGCTATAAACTGCAAAACTTCATTTCACAAAGTTCAAAGTACCCGCTGTTCGAGACACTGTGGCAGTTATGAAAGAGTTAATTGCTTTCTTAAAATTTCAAACTCATCAACTCACATTGCTTGAGTGTCCAGGCGTGTAGTGCGGAATTAAGTGTACTCAAATTTTTTTGTAGACCCCATCAAGATTTTGGAAACTCACGAAAATTGCCCCCCCCTGAACGAAATCCTGGATCCGCGCCTGTTTCCAGCAAGTGTACAAGATGAATGCATGCATTCGCCCGAACCATGACCTGGAAAACAGAGCCTTGCTCCATCACTTCTACCTTCGGAATGACATAACGCAATGGCCATCAGAGCACCTCGGTTTCACCGGGTTCAATGAAGATCATTTGGCAAACGCCATAATCGCCGAGCGAAATGGGCCAAGTTCCCTGTTAATTACGAAGGTGGAGCTTCAGCTCATCTTCGATTCATTAAAGAAGAAGAAGTCAGCAGGAGTCGATGGCATATCCAACGTTGTACTTCGACATTTACCGCCAGAAGCTGTAGACATTTATACCACACTGTTTAACAACGCTCTGAATAATGCATATTATCCAGTGCGGTGGAAGACAGCGGTGCATCCTCTCCAGAAAAAGGGAAAGGACAACTCCAATCCGGCGAATCTCCGATCGATAAGTCTTCTTCCGAGTATCAGCAAGGTATTCGAAAAAGTTATTAATAGAGCTCTGTCTAAGTGGGCAGAGGACAATAATATTATACCGGATAATCAGTTCGGTTTTAAGGCGGGACATGACACCATTCATGCCACGTCTAAGCTCGTTTTTTAATGTCCAATGGAACAAATCTAAAAAGCAGTGTACGGGTGCCTGTCTGGTTGATTTGGAGAAGGCCTTCGACACCGTATGGCTAGAGGGTCTTTGTCTAAAGCTGACCAGACTTGGCATTAGTAAACCGCTATTATATATGCTTTATGATATGCTCAATGGTAGAAAGTTTGTTGTCAAGAGTGTCAATGTGACTTCTGCCACAACCTTTAATATTAAAAATGGTCTTCAGCAGGGAGCGGTCAACTCGCCGATTCTATTCAGCATTTACACCAGCGATCTGATAAGTAGTCTAACTCAGGCAATTGCGTATGCCGACGATCTAATTGCGCACAGAACAGCTCAAAAAGTCGAGGTCATCAGAACTCTTTTGCAGCGTGACTTCGAGAAGATTCAGCGATATTGCGATGACTGGAAGTTGAAAATCAACTTCCAGAAATCAGAGACTATCTTGTTAAGGACTCCGTTGCATGGAGCCAAAGGGATACGAGAAAGAACTGGCGTAAGCTGGTGATCGTAGGGCCAAATGGACACCCACTGGTGAGTAAAAGTGTAGTAAAGTACCTTGGCATCTGGATGGATCAGTATTTGTATTTCGACACATATAAATGCTGCTCTGTCCAGGGCTAGGGAGCTTTTGCCCTGACGAAACGGTTGTTTTATAGCAGCCAGCTTGACAGCAGGGTGAAGGTGATTTGCTAGATGGCCCTCATACGGCCGATGATTGCCTATGGGTGCCCGGTTTGGTTCAACGTTGCCCCATCTCAAATGGAAAAGATTCGGGTGTTTGAGAGGCAGTGTCTTAGACGCTGCCTTGGATTACACAGAACACCAGAGTTGGAGTATACAAACATTATTATTCCAACCTGGTTCTATACAATGGCGCCAACATAAACAGGATAGATAATTTCTTGCTGAAGCTTATTCGAGGTCAAATTGCAAGAGCAATGTCCTCGACCACAGCTTAATTTTTGGGGCTTATTACCCTAAAAAGAGTGTGCATCTAAGCGGCTTTATTCCGCCCGATGCATTCCTCTATTTACAGTCGAGGGCTGATCCAGGATAGAGCGGCGGTTCCGCTAATCTACCACGTCGGCCGTAGAATTGTAGATCGGCGGCTCCTTTACAGTCGAGACGTCCTCGCACAAGACGGAGCCGAGCACCTTCGGTTCAGTAGGACTGTGTCCGATTGGGACCGAAGAGACAGGGTAGAGCAGGAGAACCAGTTCTGGTGGTTGAAACCTGAACACGAAGTTAATTCGGATATATAAAAGTTAACTATGCATTCTTCTATGCCATGGCCGACTTACACAGGTTTAGGTAGTTAGTTTTAAGCAGGGACAGTCAGGGTGGCACAAAAAAAAAAAATATATATATAAAACAACAAAAACACCAAAAAAAATTATAAAACCAACAAAAACACAAACAAATTATAAAAACTCGAAAATGCTTGCTGTGGCTGTTCTAGTTTGTAAGTAGTTTATAAGTTGCTTTAAGTAGTTTTATAGTAGTTTTAATTAGTTTTAATTAGTTTTAATTAGTTTTAATTTAGTTTTATTTAGTTTGTAAGTTTTATATAAAACCAAAATAAAAGATGAATTTTAGAATTAATATAGTTTTTTGTCTAGCTTTAAGATAGTTTTAAGATGATGGAAAAATAAAAATGAATTTAGTAAAAAAAAAAATATACACAATTTTTATTATAAAAACGTTCTTATAATTAGTTCTTATAAGAATTTTTATTAATGATTCCACCATCAATAAGATTTTATGTTTTTATTTATAACTAAAAAAAACTTCTAAGTGATTCACTTTTTATTTACTAACGTTTGTATGTATACCTAGTATGTGCAGTCTTAGTACTGAACTAAAGTTGCGTTAAGACCTTCAAAAAATTCCTCATTCTGACAATAGGTAGTGGAACATCGGCAAAGAAAATTTTCAAAAGTTTCAATTTCCTGCTAATACCACAACTAGACGCCCGTGAATATTGCTCATCAGTACCAAAATCGAATAGCTAATGAAACCTTTTCCGAAATTCTACACTGCCTTTTGCCTCTATCAAAGGATGAAATATAATTTTCGATTATCTTATTTACATGGGAAAAAGTTGCATCTCTATTTCTGTTGACAAAAACATCGAAATGCCAAGGTTTTATACAAGTTCTAAGAAAAATTCAGAGTACTCCGTCTACCAATTTGTCTGGTTGTTCGGGGAATAAAGCATGGAAAGCACTTATTTTTTGAAAACATTGATGCAGGCTAATAGTCCTGCCACTTGCAAATCAATATGAGCATCTCAAAATCATTTCAGCACTGGTTTCCAAAGGCCTATAGACCGAGATCCCACAGCGGATTTAGGATGTGAGTGATAGGAAAAAAAGAAGGTAATCGTTTTAGCCGAAATTGGGTTTCACCCCTCCCTAGATAAGCTCCTCGAATCACATATCACGGAATCTGAGACCATTTGAGTGTATAGTTCGCTCTACCGGACCGTTTAGAAAACTCAAAATTCTGAGTGAAAAACGATTTTTTTTTTTAAACAGTCTGGCAGGGCGAATTAAACACTCAAATGATCTCAGATTCCGTGATATGAGATCCGCGGAGCTTATCTAGGGAGGGGTGAAAACCAATTTCGGCTAACACGATTATCCTCGAAGTTGCATTCATATTTTTTTTCGATGCACTATTTCTCGCAGAGGCCCCAGTTGTGGACTGCAAGACTTTAATTTTTTGGATAGCATTTAATGAAGCTTTCGACGCCTATACTTCTTTTTTTGCTATCAATCACACCCAAAATTTGCTGTGGGCTCTTAGTCAACTAGGAAATTGATTGCAGTTTGCTAGCAGCAATCTTCCAGTATCTGCTTTCATCTACCTCTGGTCCGTTTTTCTTAAGGTCTAAAATAGTCTCATAACCATTAAATGTGTCATTTATCTACTGAATCAACTATTTTGGTGTTTCATGAATCCGAAATGGTGAGTCCTATTTGTCCATAGTATAGAAACTTTAAAACTACAGAATCAATCTTAACTGCAAAAAGCTGAAAGCTTACCAGGTTTAAGGAATAATTTGATCAAAGGATAACAAGAATTACATTTAGCCAAATACAATGAAATTACGTTTAAATTATATTTTGAGTTTGACTGCTTAGCCAGTGTTACCACAGGCAATTTGTTTAAAGGATTCTTTGGATTACAAAAAACGATCCACTTGAAAAATACTTGAGACGATTGACACATTTTTATAAACATGGAATGACTTTTAAATGCTTTGTTTTACCCAAATACCTACGATAAATTCACAGTCAGCTACATATAAATATAAGGATGAAATATAAGAATATTTCCTTAATGAATAAGAATAAAGTCCTAAGGCTTGTTATTTTAAATACCAAATGAAACCTCCCAGCAAAAAAAAAAATAAAAATTCTTCATAATATTGAGAATTTCCCCCATGAAGTTAAAAATGCTGAGAAGAATTTTCAATTAAATAATTTAAAAAAATCCACAACTTCAGGCACATTCAGCTACATAATTGAGAATTTATTTTTCTCTCTTTTGCATAAACATAAAAACTCGCAATAAATTCACGAAAAGTTTGTAATATTTTACTAATTACATATTTTTTTCTCAAAATGTTTAGCCTTAAGATTTTACGATTAAACCGTCATTAACGACCATGAAAATGTACAAAAAACAATGGTAGGTGAAGATGCGAGGAAGGTATAAGGTATAAGTATGTTGGTGTTCCACTTTTTGTAAAACATCATCTAGATTGATGGAGAGATTATACGTTCAAGTTGAAGACTTTTTTTATTTGTTGGTTTTCTATTTGATTTCCATCTTCCTCACAAAAAATATCCAAATGGCGACCTCGTAAAAAGGATAGCAGACAAAGTTTGTTAGAAAAACAAATAAAAACTTCCTCCTTTGCGTGACCCGAAAAATCACTCAAAAGCAAGATTCGAAAAAACACCCACAAAACGCACACACACACACACAGACTGAGACAGTGGCACATAGACACAAACCTATCTATCTATGGAGTATGATAAAATCAAACAAGGAACAACTACTAAATTTCGATCCAAATTCCATTAGTCTGATGATATGGTCTCATTCTCATTTTCATGCTTTCTTCCATTTTTTTGTTAGAAGCCATTTCCCATCCGAAGAACTATGAAACGTCGAGAATCATGCAACCGTTATCGATTTTTAATTTCTCGATTGCATTGGACTGAAGGCCTTGACATTTAAGTGCTGTTAGTTGAAGCTCGTATACCCATACATATATACCTTCCTAGTTTTTATATTATTTTTTTCCTAATGTCTAACGTTAAGAAATTTTATCTATGCACTTCACGGAATTTCCCCAGTACTAAAACGGTGCTGCAGAGCAGATATAGGCAGAGAACAGAAATAAAAACATCCTTGTCCTCGTCATCGTGAATCCTTTGAGAATTTTCAAATAGGTTCGTGTTATTTTTTTTTGCTGGCATTTTCACTGCGGGTGCTCAAATAATTCATCATGCGTATTATATAGAAGAAGCTTTAAAAATGTATAAAAATAGCAACTGAAGCATGGAGGGGGATAATAATTTGAGTAGGTACCTCCTTTGCAATCAGTCAAAGTATGTTCATTAGAATGGTTGTCATTTTAATATACCTAGGACGACTTTATATTATTTTGGTGGGCTGCTTGGTGTGTTTTTGTTACGATTACCTTCAGCTGAATGTTAGCCATGCATAAACAAACACCATTGTGTCTACATCTTGAAAATATGAATCACTATCAACGGAGTTTTTAACTCCAAAAAAGATTCAATAATGGACTCAGACAGTATTTTACCGTTTTCAGGAAAAGACTTCTTTGGAAATAAAATTATGCCTCAACTAATAACAAAAGATAAATCAGTCAAAGACCGGTGATAATTATTCAGTTCTTGTCAAGCCGAACAATAAGATTTCTGGAAGGAACGAAAATATTCATTGCCAACTTGGGATTGGCAATACCTGGGGGTCACCGCCATACAAAATAATAATGCTGGGAGCATGATTTATTACATTTATTTTTCCTTCGTTGACTGAACTAAATGAAATGTGAACTATGGCGTATGTGGAATATTTTTTCTTGTTTTTAATTTACAAATTTCTGCTTTTCCTGTCATTAGTTTTTATTTGTAGTAAAAACTACTACGTTTCTGGGTTCTTTCCCCACCCACATTTATCAAGTGTCAATTACAGCTGTTATTACGTATCTTCGTCGATGGCTTTCTGTTTTGGACTCCATTATGTAAATCAGACAATATTTAATCTTGTTTTATAAGGTAATTGCGGTCTTTACTCCAAAATGCGTTTCGCCCAGGCATGGTGGTGGGCTCATCAGTTAGATGCCACCATACCATCGAATAGACTCTCCCACTTAAAGGTTATTAAATAATCATCACCTCATATATATGTTCATTAGGGTGGTCCTTAAATTGGACATTGTCTTGGATAGCCCTCATTCGATTCAAAACATTGAAAAACAATTTCCGTAATTTTTTCAGATTTTTATTTCACCCCCCTGGTCTCCTTTTTTTCATTTCAAGGTACACATAATGGAGTTAGGGTGATTCTTATAACACGCAAAAAAAAGTCACAACTTATAGATTAGATTCAGACGAAAAAAAAAATCGTACAGGAGGGGGGTCTATTTCCCCCCCTTTCAGGCGGGAGGGGTAATTTTCTAAAAATTTGAACCAAAATAGAAAAAAAAAATATTAAAAAACAACGGGACCACTTACAATGGCATGCTATAGCTTTTTTTAAAAGCCATGAATCCAGTCTCTAATATATTTTTTAAATCAAGTTTTTATTGTAAATAGTTTTTGAAAAAATAATTTTCAAAACATAAAAATAAAAACAAAAATAATAGTTTTTTACGTTTGAAAATTATTTTTTTCAGAAACTATTTACAATAAAAACTTGATTTAAAAAATATATTAGAGACTGGATTCATGGCTTTAAAAAAAGCTATAGCATGCCATTGTTAGTGGTCCCGTTGTTTTTTAATATTTTTTTTTTTCTTTTTTGGGTCAAATTACCCCTCCCGCCTGAACGGGGGGAAATAGACCCCCTCTTCTGTATGATTTTTTTTTCGTCTGAAGCTAATCTATAAGTTCTGACTTTTTATTGTGTGTTATAAGAATCACCCTAACTCCATTATTTGCACCTACAAGTGAAAAAAGGGAGACCAGGGGGGTGGACTAAAATTTTTTTTCTCCATTTAGAGTCATTTGATGCCTATCCAAGTTGGAATTTCAAAAAAACCCAATATAAGGACCCCCCTAATGTACATTAGTGTGGTCGTTAAAAAAAAGGTCATCCCGGATGGGCCCAAATCGTCTCTAAATGAAGAAAAAAAAATTCCCTAATTTTTCAGACTTTTATTTTCATCCCCTATAGTCGCTGTAGGGGTAAATTAAATGTCCCCTTTTTTTTTGCATACTAGAAAATTCGCGCAAGATCTTCCAAAAAAATTCAGAGCATGTAGGTGGGAACTAGACAAGACAAAAATCCTGCTGGAGGGGGGTAATATCTCCCCCCGCTTGGACGGGAGGGGCAATTTAATAAAATATTTGCATTAAATAGAAAAAAATTAATTTAAAAACAACGGAAATACTTACAGTAATGTTTTGCAGCTTTTTGGAAAGCCAGAAGTCTATTCTTATGGCTTGTTTTTAAATTAAGGTCTTTTGATGAACTGTTTTGGTTAAACATTGTTTCAAACTCAATATTTTCAAGAAAAATTATTATTCAATTTTTTTAATTATTGGTTTGAAAACAGATTTTGCTGAAATTGTTTATTCAAAGAACTTTATTTAATAATCAAGTATTAAAATGGACTTCTGGCTTTCCAAAAAGCTACAAAACATTACTGCAAGTGTTGCCGTTGTTTTTAATTATTTTTTTTCTATTTTATGTAATTATTTTATTAAATTGCCCCTCCCTTCCAAGCGGTGGGAGATATTACCCCCCTCCGGTAGGATTTTTTTCTTGTCTACTTCTCACCTACATGTCCTGAATTTTTCGGCAAATTTTATGCGAATTTCCAAAAAAAAGGGGAAATTTAATTTACCCCTACAGCGACTATAGGGGATGAAAATAAAAATCTGAAAAGATTATGGAATTTTTTTTTTCTTCATTTAGAGCTGATTTAGGCCCATCCAAATAATAAAACTCAAAAAAAACCATTATAACGACCACCCTAATGTACATACAGCATACACAGTGGTTCGATTGAATAAAGGCAATTTTCGTTTGTATAAAAGCGACTGTAAAGTCGCGTTATTTGCATGCTTTATTAAAATTCTTAAGTGAAGTAAGGTTTCAGAACTTCTGAACAGAATGCAATCCAAAAAAACACTTTTCTATATCAAGAATCGTGATTTTTCCAAAGTTTTCAAAAACCGTCGCGTCGTTAACGTAAGCAACGAAATTTGGTTCATTTGAATAAGGGCAGTTGTAAAATTACTTGCATTCATCAATATTTTTTGAGAAAGCTAGTGCAAAATTATTGTTCAGTGAAGTTAACGTGGAATAGACTAATTTTGATTAAAAATGGATAGACCAAAAATTTTAAATAAAGTCGAGAAGGCGAAAATATACATTTACCACGCGGAAAGTTATTCAAACTGCGAAATATTGAGCGTATTGTAACTTTAATGGAAATTATTTAAAAGATACTCCTATGGAAAACAATACATCTACCCTGTTATCTCACCATCTTACAGATATAAAATCATTCGAATTGCCTCCAATTCCAGCTATTCAACATCAAAAATGAAATTCGAAGCAGGGGTTAATGCAAGTAAATCGGATGTTGGGCATGTTATTCTTGGTGCTGGACATCTGAAGAGGTTTGAAGTAATGAATTGGCCACCGTTTATCCTTATATTGACCTTAAATTTATCGAAAATGGCAGGGGGTGGCAGGGGGTGGTTTGTTATACTCGAGGATTCAACAACAGTTCTTGTGATGTTAAATATACCTGCTATTATACACATATATATATAATGAACTATGTACATACATTATATACATACATATGTACATATTACTGAAATATTTTAAATAAAGAGAAGGTAAATATTTGAATTATGCAAATGATGCAATAGGTATGCCATTAAGCATGCTTCAATGAAAATGCATGTATACTCTGTAAATGTATATTATCGGAGTAATCATTGCATTCCATCAACCTACACTTTAAATATAAATATCGAAATGTTTACTATAGGCGCATCAAGATTTCAAAGCAGACGTAAATTGATTCAATGATGCGTATATCCTTCGAATAGATATAAGGGCACTGTCCAATGCCCAATTCGACACAAGGAAAACTACATGTCAACTGCTTAAGTTTTGTTTTTGTGATAGAAACAAGATGGCTAACTCAAATAATTGTTGACCATGCAAATAGAAGTGATAAATAAACTGAGACGTAGACATTTTAACATAAATCAATCAGTTGAGAAGACTGAAGATAAATGCTTTCAGTTGATTAATGTAATTTAAAGTGAGAACATTTTGTAGTTGAGGTTTAGCATTAAAGAATTTAAAAAGTATCGAAGAGTGACTCATAGTATGACACTTTTATTTCTCAATCAATCAATTTTCTCAAAGAGTTTTCAAGACGACTAATATGAATTTGTAAACTTCAACCTCACATTCTATAAAAAACCTTTATAACTAAATAAATTTGGTGGCACGACAGTTCGTAGGGAACGAGGGCCTAGTGACTTACAACTCTCAACTATTCCTGTGTGCGTGTTGTTGGCAGGAATGGAGATAACCTACAATTTTTTGCCGAGTCCAAACGGCTAGATGAGAAGCACTTATTCATGACAAGTAAGCTTTTGGAGGATTTGTGAGTTCCCCGCAAAAGAGGCATAACCACAGAAAAAAAAATACATTTTTGTATTTATTTCATGTTTTCTTTTCTTGGTACAAAGTTCCACATGAACAATGTTTACTTATAGCAAAGTCCTCTCTCGAGCAAGCTTTTCTTTTATCTTGATATTTGGTGCAAACTGCAGAAAAATTCACTCAGTAAAAGTTGGGTGACCTGCATCGGGAAACTATTGACTATGCTCAGAACTTAGTCTAGGCCAGTAGCGCCACAATTAGTCACGTTAAGGTGCTTGTTTTACCTCCTTGTGGTGGTCCCCCAGAAACTAGCTGCGGATCTATATATACGTAAATAGGCTAAAATTACTAGTGCGAAAGGCTTAGCTCCCTAGAATAGGAAACGGAGGTTAATATTGTTCGTAACTGAAATCAATTCCGCCAAATAAACTCACAATATGCCTTGGATAAGAAATTATAACACCCTGATGACTTTTGGCTCATCTAGCCGTTCATAGTTGGCAAAAAACTGTGCTTCTCATTTAGCCATTCGGACTTGGCAAAAAACTTAGGTCCCCTCCATTCCTGCCAACAGTACGCACACAGGAATTGTTGAGAGTTGTAAGTCACTATGCCTTGGCTCTCCACGATCTGTTGCACCACCTAATTTATTTACTTATTCAGATAACAGGATACTGAAAACCAGGTTTCGGACTAGAGCACGACGCATGCGCCACTATCATACAGTGTTACGCCCAATAAGAGTTCTTTTCAGTCGAGGAGAAGAAGACTTTTTATAACCAGCTGAGTGCTGTTTATGATAGTTCGCCAAGTGGAGACATCATAATGGTAATGGAAGACTTGAATGCCAAGGTTGGCAATGACAATGATGGCCTCAGGCCAATGTTATGGGAAAGCATGGTGTTGGTGACCGCAACAACAATGGCAAAAGTTTTATCGATTTCTGTAACGCCAACCACCTTCTAATAGGAAGGACCATGTTTGAGCACAGGACGTCCAACAAAGTCAGTTGGGTTTCGAAGGACAGACAAGCAACTTCCAACCAAACTGATCACTTCGCTATCGGTCGGCGATTTAGAAGCAGTCTCCAGCACGTTCGAAACAGAAGATGTGCATGGGAATGTCCCGGGACCACCATCTGATGGTTACTACCATTAGATTACGCAAAACTGCAGTTCGGAGATACCTAAAAAGTATCAACCGAATGCCCAAGAGTTCAATACCGACAGACTTAAGTCCGCCAACAACTAGGGGACCACCTTTCACAAGGATTGACAGCATTCAGTAGCACAGGACCCACCGCCATGGAAAACCATTGGTGTACATACTGTAAAAAATATATTTTATATCCGGTGCTCAAAGCATATAGTGGGTTCGTTGTAAGGAAGAAACAGTGCCAGGCTTTCCAAAGTGACTTGGGCTAGGATCGAAGAACGAAAGCAACTCAAATCTTGTATTGCAGCTACTACAGGAAGAAACGAGCTTGAATCTACGTTCTACATTTCACATGAAGAATGGAGAAGTTCACCGTACCGTGTCCCGTGTGATGTGATAAGCGTAACTTGTCAACGCATAGGCAACAGAAACAAAAGAGGCTGCAAGCAGGTTTGACCATAGGACCGTCTTTAGAATAACGAAAGAGCTTACAGTTGTCCAAAGCCCTTAACAACACCTGATAAATATGACATAGACGGATCACTGCTTGTTTTGGATGAGGTGGAAGTAACACTTTTCTGCCGTTTTAACCGCTTCCATAGTAATAAATTCCCAAAAACGCGCTATATTTGGACTTGACGGTATTCTTGCAGAGCTCTTACGAGCAACGCCAACAACATCGAGTGAGCTCATGTACCTTGGCGCTAGGGAATACGAGTTTTCTTGAGGAGTGGAATATGGGAATAATTATTGTCAAGCTCCCAAAGAAAGGAGACCTTACGCAGCACAAAAACGGGAGAGCATATCCGTGCTGCGTGCTGTAGCCAAAGTAAAAGCAAAAATCATCCTGGATCGAGTATAAGACCAGGCTTGACACCGAACAAAAGCAGGATTCCGCACTGGATCTTCCTGTGTGGACCACACCAGTACCTTACCGATCATCATCGAACAGTGCGTTGAATATATATCGAACACCACTTCACCTGCTGTTCATCAACTTTGAAAAGGCGTTTGACAGTGTCAATAGAGAATTTGGGCTTTAGATCAACACGACAAAAACAAAGAGGATCAGCCTTGGAACTTCTTCACCTACCCAAGTTGATCTTTCTGAAGAACCAGTAGAGATGGTAGAGAGTTTTCAATATCTTGGGAGAATTGTTTCTACTGATAGTGAGATCAAACAAGATAGCATCCAAATTGGGAAGGCAAAGGAGGCGTTCGAAATGCTGCTCAAAATATGGAGAAACAACTCTATAAGCCTTAAGACCAAGTTACGACTGTTCCGCTCCAATGTTGAATCAGTGCCTTTTTATGGGAGCAGCATTTGGAAAGTAAAACACCCGTTATCGCAAAAAGCTGCAAACGTTCGTGACTAAATGTCTATGAAACAACTTGAGGATTTTCTGGCCTAACCGTATCTCGAATTATGCGAGGACAGGTCAAGAAACCATCGACTCTATAAGACCAAAACGTAAGTGGCCGTGGATTGGATATACGCTTCGGGAAGGTCACGAGTGCATTGCGAGTCAAGCTATGCAATAGAACCCTCTCACGCAGCGAGGCAAACGAGTAGGCTGACCTAGACGTACTTGAAGAAGAACGCTCGAAGAGCAATCAGCAGAACTGAGAAAGAGCTGCAGAGAGCTGAGGAATTCGCATAGGAGAAGTGGAGGCCCTATACCTCCGAGGGCCTATATCAATCAAATAATAAAAACGCTTTAGGCAACTTGGAAAATAATTATTTGCGCAAGTTTTGATCCTATCTGCATTGAGTGGTTTGGAGATACAAGGATGAAATTTACGAGCTATAGATGAACAGTGACAGCGACCACGCAAGAGCGTATGCGAGGGAGAGAGCAGGGAGGTACTTACTTAACTTTTTTTATTTTATTAAACTTAAACGAGAGAAGGGCATTTTTTATACCCCATAGAAAAACCCTTCTTCTTTATAAAAACTAAAGCAGTTTCTTTGATGTGTTACTAGCATCCGATTACCTTCGTTTAACATTCGAAAAATATCCTGAAAATAACTACGTACGATAGTGCTTCAATTTTATTATAAAAAAGGTAATTTTTTTTCTTATCTTTTTGTGAAAGTTTCTTGTCATCCAGTAAAATGTAGGCAGCAGATACTGACCATAAGCCTATAACCCTTTTGAATGCGATAAACTACAAACGAAATTAATTCCAAAATCTATCCCTCGTTAAATTGGATTTGAAGCGATATGCGAAACCCATATACAGAATCTAAGATATCCTTATACTATAAAAAAAAAGAAAAAATAAACTCTCTATACAGATTGTTATCATAATATGTAACAAAAAGAGTGTATTTTTTTTGTCGGATCCATTTACCGAGAAAATGTCACTTGCATAACAAACTATTATCAAAATACACCAATCATCCCTTTTTTTGTTGTTGTTGTTGTTAAAATTTTCCCCGATTGGATAACATACATACCTATATAGCTACCCAGCATCAATCAGGCGCTAAACTAAATCGTTGCCGCTTCAATCCTTGCACCCACACAAACTTAACCACTCGTAAGTTTTATGACAATACCATATGAGAAAAAAGGACTCACATGTCATATTATAGAAGGTAGGATGTGCAGGGAGTATCGAGAAGCCAAACTTTTGATCTCCCCTTTGTGTGTTCAAGATGAATGACACTATCAATCGCAAACATTTATTAAGGACCCGTTTAATATAACTTTTTTCAAAAAAAATATTTTTCTATCTTTTTTTTTTTGTTCGTTAGCTATCCTTTTTGTTATTCCTTATGGTGTCTATGTGTGTGTGTGTGTATGTCATTATATTATTATGTTTTATAGTAGAGTTTTTTTCTACGCCATTGCACTCCACTTACCTAGACCCGTTAGCAAAAATAGAAAATGAGGACACTACATACCTATCTGCTTCCCATATCTATAATATATGCCCATCCCTGCCATGGCCAAAAGAACAAGGACAACATAAATGCCATGGACATGGACATTGGACAAGAAAGAAGAAGGAACGTCATCGAAATCATCATCATCACTATCACACCACACCATACACACAACCCAGCATAGAGCACAAAGTATACCATATCACCGTCATTTTGGAAGACATAAGGACAAAAGGCATCCTGTGTGTCCTATCCTCGTATCCTGGTAGTTAAAACTTTTTTGTGAGTTATCTTTTTTCACTGAACCATAAAAAAAAAATAAACTAACAACAAAAAGAAAGAAGTTTTTGAAATGTGCTCAAGGGGTATAGAGCTGAGTTATAGGGACTTTTGGTATGGTCAGTGCTGCCAATTTGATACAATCTACGAGTACGATAATTTTATGATAGATCCCCCCCCCCCATTCCCCATGTGTGTGAGAATGAGAATAAAATGGTAGTTCGTGGTTGGCTGGTGTGCTATTTTCTTTTTTGTTCTTTTCAAGTTCTTGATGATGACAAAAGGACGAAAAGCTAACGGTAAGTGGCATTCATTTTTCATTCAATTTGATATGTTTTATGTTTTTGTCGCCATCTGCACTGATAGATGGTCAACATTGTTTGTGATATTCTAGTGAAATGATGTCATTTATAGCGGACTAACATTTGAGCTATGAGACTTTAATATAGAACAACAACAACAAAAATACATAAGTTATTTATTAATAAATGATTTGTTTTCTTTGATTGTTTTGCTGTTTCAATTACTTTATGTCAATCACATTTAGAAATTGATTTCAAATGCTATAAGTAAAATATGACTTACGAAACGGTGTTTTTCTCTATGTTATTAATAGCTTCAACAAACACATACCTGGAAAGAGAAGAAGCAAAAAAGATAAATTAGTAAACTATTTGATTTATCAAATGAAATATACAGTTTCAATATTATAGAACTTAATATATAGCCGAAGATAAATCAAAATAATGTTTGAAAGTACGTACAAAGTGGTATGAGTTATAGAAAAGCTACCCACATAATTTAGTTGGCAAGGAAGCTAAAAATACCACCAAGCTAGTTGGTTTTGTTTGAAGAAAGGATGAGCTGCATGCATAGGTGGTATATTTAAGTACATTACCTGTGTGTGTTCGGCGGATGATAAACAGCCTGTTCTTACACTATGGAGGAATATTAATCGCTTACAATTATGAAGGTTTTTGTTTGGAAGAAGAACAATGAAATATGAGAGCTTAAGTCAAATAATTTAGGAAACTCAAACACATAGTAGTTAAGTACAAGATGAAGAGTATTATAGGTGTTTTTAACATTTTAAATAATTTTTTGAGATACTCCTAATAACTGTTTCATTTGAATGTGAAATATTTTCTCAAATTTGAATTTGCGTAGTGTTTACAAAGAAATAAAATACAAGAAGAGGTGTTACTGGCTCTTAATCTAGGTACCTATAGTAAAATTAGTGCCTTTGTTGAAAAATTACTTTACCTGCTTTCGACTGGGTCGCACGTACTTGCTCTTATGTTCGAGACACAGGTTTAAGAAAATTGTATATAAAAACACACCTACTGGTGTGTCACTTTGGTATGGCGAATAAAATTTTGTTCAGATTTAAAATCTAATACCTTTCAAAAGTTGTTTTAGAATCGTAGGAATAAGAATATATGAAAACAATTTGAAATTAGATGGTGCTTTGGCTCGCTAAACAACAAGCTTTATGTTCGAAAACTGTGTTTTTAGTACTTTTTCTGTCTGTTGCTTGGATATGGTTATAGTTAATCTGAGCTGATTTAACTAATTTCAATAATTTTGCATAAAGTATAAAAACAATTAAAAAGAGAAAAATTTAAGGCAATACAAATTTGAATTAAAAATTCGAGATCACTCAAAATTGTATTTTTATACAATTTTCAAGTGCGACAGATATTAATAATTTTTTCTTAAAGCAATTTTTACTTATCCTCTCAAACTGAGTGTATTAGTGAGTCATGACCAGTTAAGTCAAAAATAAAAGTCAAGTTTCAAATTTTTAGCACTTTTAGGGTTGCCATCTAATTTTTTTCAAAATTTAAAGTAATTTGCAAAATCACACACTTGCTCTTACAAAGCCGGGTTTTGAGCACATGAAAAAATAGTGTCAGACCAGTTTTACCTATAAAAGTCCTTGCCAGACGAGCTTAACATTTTCTAAGTAAAGAAAAAAACAAAAAATGCGGTTTTGCGCTTTTTTTGCAATGATTTTTTTTAAATTCAGCTAACTAAAAATTTTTTTCTAAAATCCATTTCGATGGTAAATTTTATTCTCTACAAAAAGATTTTCAGAATTATCTTGAAATTTTGCACTGTTTTCGAGTTATATGCAAAAAACCAATAAAAAACCCTCTCCAAAATTCACCCTCTCATTAAATAGCTCTACGTGGTTTCCTCATCTTCATAGACCCCTTTGAAGATTGTTACAATAAAATCCCACAAACAGCTTAGTTCCTTATTGCCCTGTTTTTTAGGATATAATCAATAGTTTTTGGTGTTCTTTTCAAGCTCTTTTAGCGAGCCAAGGCCAATATTTTAAACGAAAATTTTAAATGAAGAATTTAATTTTAATATGCAAAGCAACTTTTGGAAAAAATGTAGAGGAGCATGATAAACGATATTTAAATTAGCTAAAACAGCACCCTTGATAGTTTGAGGTGAAGAAAAGAATGCCATTTTAATCCTTGATTGAATATGATAGTATGGAAAAAAAAACTTAAAATCTTTGGAGCAGTTTTTTAAAAAATTAATTTTTTAGGAAGGATATTAAATTTTTAAAACATTTTTAAGCACAAATTTTGATATGCAAAATTATTTGATTTTATCTGCGATTTGTATATAAAAAATATTATCTAAATCCGTTTAGCCAATACTGAGAAAAATTCAAAATAAAAAAAAGTTCTATGACAGGTACTAATAATAGTTGCTAAGTGTAAAATTTTAAAATTTTTGGTAGTAGATCGTACTAGTTTTAGTATATGAAAAAAGTTTAATCAAAATCCTAGGAGTCGTTTTTAAACAAAGAAATATTTTCTTTTACGGTTTTTTAACTTTACTATGGAAGGTAGGTACCGTTATTTTTTCATAAATGTAAATTTTTTTCTTAAAAAATTAAAGAGAGTACTAAAAAAATCTTTAATATCGAGTTTCAAAAATATCAATCGTGTCGTTTTCGAAATACCTATTTGATTTTCCAAAAAAAATTTGAAACATTTTTTAAAAACCCAAAACATATTTTTCAAAAATTTTGGTACACAAAACTACATATTTATATTTTTTGAAAGCTTCTGTATAAGAGTTTCAAAGCTCAAAAATGAGTGCAATAACTTATAAAAAATGGTGGAAAGAGGTTTGTTTTAATTTTTGGATATTTTTAGACCCATGAACGGAACGTTTAGCAAGACAAACCCCCCAATCAACATGGCGTTCATAGTTAAAGACGTGAAAGAGGGGCAAAATATCGATTTGCTTCGATGAAAACCGTACTCACCCTACCAAAACCTAATTGAAAACTTTTGGGGATATTTAGTACAAGTAGTTAACGAGTTTGGCTATCAGTTTAAGGCCTGAAAATCCCAAATTTCAGCCATTTAATTTCCACAGATAGAAATTCAGCTGGATTTCATAGGGAAATTTTACGATGCCATGCTGGATCAAATTTATGAAACTTTAATGAACAAAAGTGACACTACCCACTACTAGAATTGCCCAATAAACTAGTGTCAAAAAAAAACTTGTTTTACTTCCTTCCATTAGCTTTTATAACCAATTTCAATACGTGTGTCTATTCAGTTGACGCAAAAAAAACTTCATTTTTCGATGTGAAAAACTTTGCAAGAGAGCCGGAGAAAAAGTAATGGTGCTTTTTGAATTTTTCTTTCTGATTTATGTTTCTAACATTATAAACGAACAATAAGCATCATCAAATGAAATATTAATGCACCATGTTTAGAAAAAATGGACAAAGTTCCTTTGAAAATTTGTGTGTCTATTCAGTTGAAGCGGAGTGTATATCGCAAGTTAAAAAGTACAAAATTGCGTCACTTTGAGTGAGGCAACTTAAAGAATCTTTTGAAAAATTAACAAGAATTCTGAACTATTAACTTTTTTTGTTTTCAAACATTTGCTTACTATGTTTTTTGGCAATAAATATTGGGTAGTCCCACTATTTTTTATAGGACTTTAAGACGGTTTGGAATTGTATCCAACAGTTTTTCAAGCGAAATCTTACTACAAGCATCTCAGATAGCTTCGATTAAGGCGTATTTATCTTCATAATATTTTCCAGCCACATAAAATTTTTGATACACCTAGCCTGGTGCAAACGCTTTTGATGATGTTAATCATCATCGTCTAGTGAATAAGTTGGCCATGGCAAAATTTTAACGATCTTCGACTGAATCCAGCTTCTAGCTACCCTAAATGTTTGCATATAGGGGTGTAATGTTATTGTAAAATTCAAGTTTAAAAATGTCTGTCATTTTTAGATAAGAATATCCCAACAGATATTTGTAAATATTTCCTATAGTAATTTATTGTAGCTATAAACTCCAATTAATTTGTTCCATTATAGGAGACAGCTCCCCACCCAGATCATCTGACGTACGACTGTGAATACTTGTCAAAAATTGTTCCTCTTCTCTTAAATAAAAAAAAAAAATAAAAGTTTAACCCATCGGATGCGTCAAGATTGAACTTTTGTATATCCCAAGAGACAACCCATTTATGTACATTAGTTGCTCCTATCAACAATTGGCGAAATTCATGTTAAGTTCCTTGTATCGTTTCCGTAGAACTGGTTTCTTTTTCATTTTCTTACGCTGAGTGTTATCACTCCACTAATGCACTACTTTTTTACTATATTCTGTGCAATAATAATGGGGAATTCGTGGTACTCTGCGCGCTTCTTTTACTTTCAGTTGATCTTTGTCTTTCTCTTCTCAAAAAAATCATCCATCTAATTGAGTTTTTTTCAAAATATGTAGATAGTATCCTTCAAAAGTCGAATAAAAATATTAGTTAGAGTTACTTTGGAGGGTGGTCAATTAAGATAATTTAGTTTTTCACATTAATCATTTTTATAAATTCAAAAATTTAAAAAATTCAAGAGAAAAATACAAACAAATTCGAAATAAAAAATTCAAAAAAAAAAAACATTCTACGGGTGGTCAAAAAAGTTAAAAAATGGAAATTCATTGGTGTTCAGAAACAGACCTATCAAATTTGAAAATAAAAACGATTTGTGAGTTGTAGCGTTCTTTTGGCCCACCATATCAAAATCGATTTTCTCGAAAAATGTGGGTGGTTAGGAAAACTTAAAAAAAAAATTTTTTAATTTCGTAGGCCAAGTCAACACAGTCAATTCTGACTTCCTGTACCTTAACCTACAACCTAAGTCACTGAGGTGATTATTTTCAACTCACAAGAGGGGAAATTGAAATGTTTTTACTAGCTACCAAAATAAATAACGCCATACGTTGAAGAAAAGCAGAAAGAAAAGAAATTGGCAAATCATTTTTACTCGCGATGTCATATTTACGTACCTAGTGTATAGGGCAAGTTTTGGATTCGTTCAAAAGAAATGTTCGAGAACACAAACATCAAACATGACATTACCATGATAAAAAAGTGGGTGGTGAGATTCTGTCTGTCTGTCTGTACCTCAACCTAGAGCCTTTACTGTTGAAGTGATTTTCTTCAACTTGTTTTTTTTTTGTAATTCCCTATAGAAAGGAAATGTATATATTTTTTTCGAAACATGGTGTACTTTTTGGCGAACAAAAAGTTTCACTGACGAAACTGACACAGTGATTTTTGTCTACTTTTATTTTGTCATGAACGGAAACAACGATTTCTATCAATCAATATAATAACTTTCTTTGCAATTCTTCAAAAACAGTTTAATAGATTTTTTTGGTAGAATTGGAACACAAATTTTTATATTACAATAATAAACTATAATTATTTTTTTAGAAAACCGCTCCAAAAAACCAACTTGCACATATTCATAATACTTCAAGTAATTAGATGATATTCTTTTATTATTGAGCTCCATTCTTTCAACTGGTTGCTTATACAATTGAAAGAACAAGTTTCATGCTTGGTTACAATATTTTCTAGAATTATTTGCATATTTTCAAAAGTTCTCAGTTTCCAAGCAACTTGAACTAGAAGAGCAAGTACTATCGCATATAGTCTTGCATTTCATTTTTTAAATGTAACAAATAGACTTTTGTTTTTCATATTCATATTTACTCAAGTATTCGAAAGGATAGCGAAATAATAAAAAAAATATTTTTTTACATATCTACCTACACTTTTGCAATTTTTATGGATTAGTACATGTTGGCTCTATACGAAAACAAGTATTAAATTTCGCTTCAGAATTTCACTTTTGAGCATTTATGCTTTTATATTAATTGAAAAAATAAAAGTGTAGAGAATACTTTAATTCCTGTTATTTTATTTCAAATTTTCACAACCTTTTCAGATGCCTAATCAATACAAAAATGTTGGTACTTCTACACGTATTCAGAAGTGGGAAAATTTCGTTGTTATTCTGTTGTGAACTCCAGAATTGTCTATTACTTTGCTTTACACGTAGTTGGTCATTACCGCCTCTTCCTTGTAGATAAACCTCTAACCATGTTAATCTGCTCCTAAAATGCTTCTTAAAAGTTGAAAAAGTTTCGTTTTCAAACAAAAAAAAATGTGGGATTCAAACAAACATTTCAATTTTCTTTTTTGAATGACATTTTTTTGAAATTAGGTGAAAAGTTTTTTATCAACACAAATGATCAAAAACCGTACTGTTGTTCTAAAAATGGCAAATTTAATTTTGATAGAAAATATGAACTGTGTACGATCTGCCTAAAAATAAAACAATATTTCACCATATTCGGCTAAACGGATTTAAATAGACAAATTTAATAGAAAGAAACTTCTTAAAAGCTAAAATTGTATATCAAATATGAGAATTCGATAAATCTAAATGTGTTGGTGTTTTTTTTTTTGTCGAAATCTCATTTTACAGTAGTTTTTACAGTGATCAATATTTTTATTGTCTGAGCCCTGTCACAAATTGGTCACATCACTATTTAGTGTATTGATAATATCTACACTTCATTTTGGGTTGAAAGACCATTAAGTAAAACAAAGATAGGTTTAAAAATATTCTGAAGAGTCTGTTCTTTCCAATGAGAAAAGCCACACATTGTTTGTAGGTCACATCGGAAGAAATCGTCAAAAAATCGACGAAATTGTGTTGAGTGATATTTTTGCATATGATTTTTAAAAATCAAAAAGTCAATCAAATGATTTTGCATACCTAAATTAAAATTGTTTGTTTTAGAATTCTGAAAAAAATTCTAGTTCATCACCTCAAACTACATATTAAATACAAAGTTGTTTAAGCAATTTAAAAAATAAATTGCATGCTTTTAAGCCTTGAATATAAGACTCAGACCAGGCGTGAATTTAATTTTCAATCGCATGTGCGTTCCCAGTCTCCTTCGTTCTTTATTAAGATAATAGGAACATCCATTTAGGCTTTATCACCCCTGAACCAAAGCAACAGCATTTATCTAAACATATAAAGATATTGAAACACTAAAAATAAAATGCGTGACTGGATCGCACGTACTTGTTCTTCTGTTCAAGTTGTGTGGAACCTAAGAACTTTAAAAAATATTCAAGTAATTATAGAAAAAGTATAAAAAAGCATTTAAATCGTTCTTTTAATTGTATAAACAGCCTGATAAATAACTTAGAGCTCAAAAAAAAGTATGCCATTTGATTACTTGGAAAAATATGAATATATGCAAAAAAAAAAAAAAAATTAAATCGTTGGCGCCGTTTTCTTAAAAATTAATTTTTTATATATAAAATTTTTGTAACATTTTTAAAAAAAAAATTGGTATGCCAATTTTGAGTATATATTAATATACATTTAAGAATGAAATTTCAAAATAATTCATCAACCCGTTTTTGAAATATTGAATTTTCAAAAAAAAATTTTGAATCTTTTTTTAAAAATCCAAAATTTATTTTTTCAAAAATTTTGGTATGCAGTATTATTTATATTCTAACAAAGCTTTTGTCCAAAAAATTTTATTGAAATCGGAAATGAGAAAACCAAAAATCAAAAACACCGTTATATCGCAGGTACCGTTAATAAATGTTTTTGGTGATTTTTTTTTCTTACTAAAAGGTATATCATATCTACAATAATACATTGATTTTTCTTATCAAAATCGTTGGAGCCGTTTTTGAGATAATAAATAAGCTTTTCCTTAACGGTTGTATGGCAAGTACCGTTATTTTTTGAGCTAAAAAAAAAAATCGATTTCCCCTCTGGAGAGTTACAAAAAAACCTTAAGTTCAAAATTTGAAGAAAATCGCGTCAGTGGTTTAGGCTGTAGGTTGAGGTACGGACAGACAGACAGACCGACAGAATTTTGCCACCCACTTTTTTAGTGTTCTCTATCATCGTAATGTCATTTGTTTGATTGTTATCTCGATTTTTTTTTTCAAAATAAATTACTGCAGTTTAAGGTGAATAATTAGACTTTTTCAATTAAAATAACTAGATAAGTAGATACCTATACAAAAATAACAACAAACATTAATTTTCCCTACTTCTTTGCTTACCATTATTTTTTTTTACGAAACATAAACCAACAAAAAGAAAAATCATGAACTTTTCTTTTGCAATTAAATAAATTTAGCATAAGAATACCAAAAGAATTTCAAAAATTTTACGCTCTTGCCTTTAACAAATGTTGACAACTGCCCTCCAAAAAAAATGAACTCTGGACAGATACGAACAAAACAAAAAAAAAACAGCTCATAATAACGCGTGTAAATATATACCCCAAGAGTGTTAGTTAAAAAGTTTGAAAAGAATTTTCTTCTATTAAAATCAAAATTCCAGACTCGCACCATTTGTAGATAACACTCCCCCAATTTGTATCGCCTCGTAGGATACCTACTTTTGCGAAGTTTTTTATTTTTTTTCTGTGTAGGTTGCTAATGAAATTTCGTGGATTATAATGTTAGTATTTTTGGTATAAGCCATTATTATGTCTTTAGACTTCCCCCAAATTTGTGGAACAAGAGCTGATGCAGAGCATCACCCCACCCATGCTCCTTAATTCCATGTTGATTCAAATGAAAAATTGGGAAAGAAAATATTATTACTCTCTCTTTTTTTCTTTTTTCTTTCTTGATGATCTCCCTTATATTTTCCAATTAATTTAATTTAAGAGGAGGAAACACTCTTGAACACGAACACGAAGTGAATTTAATTGACGAATTTGACATTCTGACCCTTGAGTTGAATTGGTTTGTGACAACTACACTGCCAACTTGTCTATTATTCTATTAGAATTAATTAACACAGTATTGGGTGTGGAAATGAGGCATTTAATTATCTTGTCAGATAAGACATTGCCAGATAAAAACAAATTGTATGTGGTATACAGGGGCAATACCTCACCATAGATTTTAACGTTAATAATATGGGTTTCAAACAATAACTTACCCAAAATAGAATTCAAGCTTTTTGATTTGCCAACATCGAATAAAAATTTACTGACAGACGGCATATTGTTGAAGTATAAAGTAACAGTATGTCGATAACACCTTTATGAACGGTAAACAAGGAATATACTACTTGAAATAGAAGTGCGTACAAGTTTGATAACAAGCAATTTGTTTATACACAACACGACTGCCACTCCGAAATGGAACACAAGCAGGAATGATAGCAAAGTTTTCACTGATATCGATGGGAATTTTTTTTAGATACGATACCGTTAATGTTAAAAATAGAATATATCTAAGCATTGAATATATAATCGTAGCTTACTAATGACTGGGGAAGTTGCACTTTAATTTTTTGCTGATAAAACGACATAATGGAATGGAAACTAGCTATACCAATCACAATCGAAAAAAAAGGTATGGAACAAAACCAAAAGCATTAAGGCCAATACTTCTAGCCGGACATTTTAAAAATGGAAGGGAGAAGAAGACTCATTGGAATAACCGGGAACTTTCACCGGAAAGTAACCTTTAAACGTTACTTAACTCCGTTAAAAATAAGTTTGTAAATAAACGTAGGACTTTAATAGGCGGGAGCGCACTTAAGCGGTTAAAAGTGATAAAAAGAGAAATAATTCTTCAATTTTAATTAGCTTAGGTATGATTATTCACAGTTCAAGCTCAAGTTTCAAGTTTTAAAGGAAGATAATTTTTTGGAATAACCAGCATCGTTATTTTCTTCGGTGGTTTTCAATCGTCCATCTTGATGGTATTCAGGATGTCACCTTGCATTTTCAATGTTGAAATGAACGAAGACGGCATGAGTATATGGCTAGCCGGTAGCATAAAAATAGCTTCAAAAAGTACCTCAGGAACTGCTCCACCTCGTCAAACTTTTATAGCTGCCCAAACCTGGGCTGAATAGTACATTATGGATTTTGGTGTGGCTTGGAAAAGTTGATACCTTAGCTCAAACTCAACGACCTTGCGCTGCATCACTGTCTTCCATGTTGCATAAGCCCCTACTGACTTGGCTAGTTTATCTAACTTATGGTTCCATCAGCAAAGATTTCTTCATAACCGTACACAAAGGTAGTTATGTATATTCGGCGATGACTTCGATATTCTCCGAATATCATTATTTGCTGCGACAGTAATGAACGTCTCCATTGCGAAAAATCATTACTTTTGATTTGTCAAAGCTCATCTGGAGCCTCCATTGGTCGCAGTACTCAAATAATCTATTAATCATTAGTTAGAGACTAGCAGGCGACTCTACCAGTACCACGATATCATCGGAGAATATAAGGACTTTTAATAAAAGATCAGATGAAGCTTCTGATCCTTTGTAGTGCCTCTTCAATGTCGTCTATACACAATCGAAAAGTAGAGGGCTGAAATTACAGCCTTGCCTCCATCCTATTTGAACCTGGAACTGCTCTGAACATTTATTTCCAAAGAAGACTGCCGAAGTTGTATAGTTATGAAATGCATCGAAAAGGTTGACGAAAAAGTCCATGAAAAACTCATAAAGCTCCTTTTGGATGCTTTTAATATGTTAGCAATGTTGGTAAGCGATTAAATTTGGTCGATTGTAAGGTAGTTCTTCCAAAAATCAGCTTGTGTCTTACTAAGTAAATTGTAATTCTGAACGCAGTCATAAACGAATTATTTACAAAGCTGTTTTTTGAAAATATTTTCATCAGCAGCTATATCCCTCTATAGCTTAAAGCGTCTCTTTTGTCCCCCTTTTTGAAGATTGGAGATGATCCTAACTAACAAAATTGCTTCGCATTTCAGATATTACAGGGTTATTTGTTTCTATAGCGCTCCTATTACCCCTTTGACGGGAAGTAAGTAAACACCTTATTGGAGCACTAGTGATTCCTTAAATATAGTTTTTTTTCATCGTAAATATATTCATTCATGGCCGAGTGGTTAGCGTGGTGGACTTTCAGTGCGATTTGCGATAGGACGATGGTTCGAATCCCACAGAAGCCTTGTAATTTTTATAACTTAAATTATATCTAATAAATTAATAAAAGAATGCATTTCAGATAAAAGCTTTCAAATAAAATATCAGCAAATAAATAATATAAAATAAAAATGTGTATAAGACAATTGTGAAATATTTTATTTTTTTATTTTTTCCACCTTCTTCTATAAGACCTCTAAATTGAGTCCAGTAAGTGTTTTTCGGGGCAACTGAATTTACTCCATAAAGATCCAATAGGAGCTTAAAAAGTGCACCTTCTTAACTCTATGGACTCTTATATAATGCTTATATGAATGCAAAAAATGATTATGAGAAGCTTCTTTGGATGATTATAGAGGTAAAATTGTTAGTTGGGATTGTTTCTTTGAAGTAGTTTGGCACACAAGCTGTGCCATATAAATTGTTTAAGGCTTTTGTAAAGGCTTCTATATAATAAGCAGTTTTAAATCTATAGGACTTTTGCAGTATGCCATTGGATTCTGGATATTTTTGAGATCACTCAATGCTAATTGAATCTCTGTACAGCAGAATGTTGCGTTCAAATCACCGTGGTTCTTATATAGCGGTGTGGCAACCTGAAAGGTTGAATAATAATGAAATGAAAATGGCAATTTGTCAGCACATCTTGGACACTCCAGATGAACATCACTGGATTCATTTTGACCGAGCAAAAGTTTAAGCTCATGAAACTGATTGCATTCCACGGCTAGTTAGAGGCGGTTGAAATAAAATGCAATCAAAATTTCAATCGAGACGACAGTTTTCTTAACTCATTCATATCAAACAGAAAAAAGTTGAAATATGCACCAAGTATCAAATTCTTTTTAGCTTTTTTCCACCATTTTGATTTTTGCAGGAAGCTGTCTATACACTTACGTATAGGAGCAGTCGATTAGCGTTCTTCACTTCCGATGGCAAAAGTAAACGAAGACTAGACGACGAAAAGTATCAAATCACAACTATAGGTGCGTTTTTCGGTCTTCATAGAGCCTTTGGCGGTTCTAACACCTTCCTAACGTAAAGAAAAATTAAAGGTAATTCAGGAACACCACATGGTAAACATTTGCGGCCATTCTTTTTTATTTTGTGTATTCCTAATTTTATTAATGGACGATGGGATAATCACCAAACATATTATTTGGCTAGAGTTGCCCAAGGGTCGAAGCTTGAACCACTTCTATACAACATCACGACCTCTGACCAACCAATTTCAGGTGAGTACTAGAACCTTCTCTTTGCTGATGAATCACTAACATATTATTCATCATTAACACCATTGATAGCCGCCCGATAAGTCAAGGCACACATCCGCAAACTATACCAATTTTACACCAAAAGGGGTATCCGGATCAACTCATGCAAATTGGAGCTTGTCTGCTTCAGAAGACCAGGTGGCAGACGCAGTCGCTTAGCTTGAAGCTGCAGAAGCATCACCCTATTACTCCCAGACGGAACCAGATTACTAGCCAAACACAGCATCAAATACCTAAGCATCAACTTCAAAGAACTGCTGAGACTCAACCCACATTCACAGACTGTCCTCAAAATAGACAATTTTGCTTTCCAACGCCTCTACTCGCTGATGAAGAAGCGAACTGGGCTAAGCCAACAGACAAAAGTTGTAATTAATACGCAATTCCTGAGACCAGTCATCAGTTACAACCTCCCACACTCAGAGAAAAAAGCATGTATTATCAACCAATTTCTGGTCAATCATACCTGATTTTCAGGTTGTTATTTTTCAACTCGGTAGATCAGGTTAACTGTTTAACCAGATACCTGATTTGTAAATTTAACACTGTAATCCTGTAAATTTTAAATAAAAAATAAAATTGGGTGGCGCAACAGCTCATGGAGAACCAGGGCCTAGTGACTTACAACTCACAACCATTCCTGTGTGCGTGTTTGTTGGCAGGAATGGAGGGGACCTACAGTTTTATGCCGAGTCCGAACGGCTAAATGAGAAGCACTTTTTCATGACAAGTATACTCTTGGAGGATTTGTCAGTTCCTCACAAGAGGCAGTACCTCGAATAAAACATTTCTGTTTTTAGGTGGCACGGCTGGGAATCGAACCCACACCTTCGGCATGACAGTCCTACGCACTAACCATCAAGCCACGAGGTACTACAAATTTTACCTGCAAATATAGTTCATTTAACCTGACAAAATATTCAATGTCCTGTAAATTAACATGAAATTCTGGTTAGTTTAACCTGAAAACCTATAGTTAATTTAACAGGTTTCAATGTTATATTAACCCTGTATCTAATGCCGGCCTTGCACGACTTGAACGCTGCCACTATATTGACAAAAAGAATCAATTTGTCCATTTTTTTGTTGTTGCTTTTGTCATTATACTGGCAGTTTTCCAATCGAGTAAATCCGGCATAAGCCATGAATCTATACGTTTGAGAGTCTCTTGCGCTGCCTATCGCTCAACTCGTTAAGCATTATTCTGAAAGAACATATAGAAATTTATTATTTATTTATTTTAATTTAAAAATAATTTGTGATACTTACTTCAGTTTTGAACTGGGAACCTTTCACATACGAGGAGAACACTCATCCACTGGGCCAATTCACTACTAAAAAAACTGGTGCCAAATATCAATACCTAAGTTGAAAATCATTGGATGGCTTGTGTGTGTGTTTTAACACTAGTGTCACGTTTATATGAACTGGCAGAGTGCTACTTTACCAGGAGGCCAGGTAAGACTCAAATAATTTTATTTGAATGGCGTATGTGTGTGCATTTCAACACTAATGTCACGTTTAAATGAACTGGCAGAGTGCTTCTTTAACAGGAGGCCAGGTTAAATTCAAATCGTTTTACTTAAATTGCCTGTGTGTGTACGTTTCAGCACTGGTGTCACGTTGGCATGAACTGGCTGAGTGCTTTTTTAGCATGAGGTCAGGTAAAATGCAACAGCTAATTATAACCACATTAAATGTTAATTCAACCTGATATGTGGTAAAAACAGAAATTCAAAACATACAGTGTTAGAAAAACATGATGCCGGTTAAAATAAACACTATATTCTTGTTAAAATTTCTAATTTACAAGAATTTAGTGTTAAAATAACAGGTCATCTTCTTAAATCAACCTGAATATGGCAACAAAGCCCACCAGGTTCATTTTACTCTGAATAAAAGGTTACTAAAATCAGGTAAATTTTTGAAATGTCAGTAACTTTGTATGGGATTGTGCACGTCGTGAATTCAACAAGGCCCAGGTTAATTCTTTACCTGACGTTTTTCTCTGAGTGCAGTTTGGTTCACCATCTCCAAAACCGCTATGAAGGAACTGCAAATACTCCAGAGGAAAATCATGAGGATCTACACTGGGCTTTACTTCGATCGTCAGCGACGTAAGCATTTCAAGAACGAGCAACTCTACTCTGAGGCTAAGATAGCCCCCCTGGATAAATGCTTATTGCTATTTGCAGATAAGCTCCAAAGAAACGTTGCCAACCACCCTTATCAACTGATGTGAGTAGGATGCAATAAACCAACAACGACATCCGGAACCAAGGTACCTAGGCGCTATGGAAATTCTGGATATAACTCCAATAACCAACGGTGAAGCACTATCCTTTTCTACACTGACCAAGGGTTTGCACATTATCGTGGCTATACGCCAACTCTACCCCCACCCTATAGGCCCTTTGGCATGTGCCCACCAAAAATAGCCCCCAAAGGTCAAAATGAATTATATAAATAATGTGGCTAAAAGCTCAGAAGTAGGTTCAGCTGAATGAGTAAGTAGGTAAGAAGTTCTTGTTTTCGAATCTCCTCAAAAAAGGTTAACAATAATGACAATAATTCGTAATGTTTTGTTTCACTGCGTATCCAGATTCATAAATAATTTTTCTTTAACAGAATATGTGGTCTAGACGTATTCAAAATGGCTGGCAATAAGACCCTTATTATTTGTTTCATCGTAGCAACGCTAAATTATATAAGCTTTTTTTTTTTATTTGAGATCAAGGAACAAGGTTTTTTGTATTTTCACATGAAACAAAACAGACTTTGGCCGGGTGCAACAAATGTATTCAAAACTTCTCAAGCATAGGACGAAGTGCTTGCTACAAAACCCTTATGCTTCCAGTCTTAATTCTCTACTGCGCACCGAGTGTTGGAGGATTAGCAGAAGGCTTAAACTGGGCAGTGTGTGAATGAAACTGAACTTAATAAAAGATATAACCACTAATATAATAATTATAAGCTGTATCAAAGTGAGGTTTTACTCCAAAAAGTCAAAATATGTTGGCTTGGCCACATTTAAGCGAATAGAGAACAATGCTTCAGCCAAGAAAGTTTTAAAATCTCAGCGCCCTGATTCAAGAGGTCAGATGAAACTCCTGTTTGGATAACTGGAAGCAACGTAATCGAGATATAAGGAGTGACAAAACCACCGTGTCTCAGTCCAGAGGCTTACTCAAGGAGGGCAGGGAGGTGCCTTCTTAATCAAAATACGTATTACATATTTTCATAAATTCAATAAAATTCGTCTTTTTTTCAATGCATCTCATAGCTAGATTTTTGCTGCAGATTAGAATGATTTACATCCCCCCCCCCCCCCCCTTCATCAACATCCTATAACCACAGTCTCTTTTTTGGTCAAATTTCCATAGGGCTTGAGAAAAAACATGCCCTACATACAAGTTTGAAGTTTCTGTCTCGTGTTTTTTCCTCGATTTTTCATCTAATTCTTTTAGAATTTGGAATATGTACTCAAGTTGTTTAGTCTTGTCATCCAATTCCCTTGGGACCAGCAAAAACCAAGGCTTAAATTCAATTTTCCTAGGGTTGGACCAAAAATATAGCTCACGTGAAAATTTAGATAAACATATCTTTTCCCTAAAATTCTGATATTTAAATTGAAAAACATCATACAGCTAACTTATAATTAAAAGCTTTTCATGCTTTTACCACCAACATACAATTTTATCGATAATTCCTCTTATCTATAACAAGATACAAGCTATCAATTCGAAAATAATCGATTAATGGGTTGCAAAATAGAATACTAATTGTTATCGTTTAATACTTGAGCTTAGCACTCTTTAACAACATTCAATAAAAAAAAAACATTAATTTGAGTCATAAATTGATATAAGAGAATAGAAGGGGGCATAAAATGTAGATACAATCAATTAAAGTTATCGTTACTTTAACAGCTGGATGTGTTCCAGACTTCGTATATATACATAATGTTGGGTTATCTAATCTTTTCATTGGTAAACAAAATGCAAAAATACTGTTTTAATTTCAATATACATAGGTATAGAAGCTTATAGTATTGGTGCGACCATAACTAACATTAAAATCCTCTAAATACTTGAGGTATTTTTTTAAGTTAATTTAGAAAAGTTTTTAACTTTAACATAACGTACTGAACTTCAATTTTCCTCTTGAACCTATTGTTTTCAGTACTTTAAGAATTAAAAAAAAAAACTTCAATTGATAGGCATTGACAGCAGTAGTGACGTAAACCCTCATTTTGTAATGTTAATTTCAATCCAATGTCATGAGGTAAAGAGAAAGACGTCAACAGTGACCCCTGAGGACAAAGTTTCATGATTGTCATTGGCAGACTTGGACCTTAGATGGCTATATACCTCCGCTCTAAACGTAAAAAAGATGGAATATAGTACATAAGCCCTTCCCAGCTTCAACTTGACCTGACACCATATTGGCCTTACAATAGGATACACCGGTCTTCAGTGAAGAATAGTTGAGATTAGCCAAGGAAATCTTGCACTATAAAAGAGCCCCAGAACCAAACGGAATACAAACGGGAGTGGTGAAAGTGACCTCCAACTTTAGGTCAACACGTTCAACAGCTGCTTAGAGGAAAACATCTTTCTTAGAAACGGGAAGATGCAACGTTTGGTACCTATGACCAAGGAAAAATGATACCCAGACTCCAATCTGCATTACATAGACCTATGTGTATTCTCGACACCTTGTAGAAGATGCTGAGACCGTGACTCAGCGTGATAGCGGAAGACTTTTCCGAAAGGCAGCACGGCTTCAGTAAAGGCCACTCTATGATCGAAGTGATTAGTCAAGGTCACACAAGTCGCTGAACAGGGAAGCCCATTGTACTGTTTGCAACTCTGGATGTCAGAAACGTCTTTAATTCAACCAGTTGGAGCAACAAGCTTGACGCTACTTACAACATCCCAGCCTATCTCTTGCAGATGGTGAAGGACTATCTAAGAGACCGGGATTTGATCTAAAAGACGATGAAAGGCACACTTAGAAAGCGAATTACCTCTGGAGCAGCACAGGGATCAATCTTGAGGCTTGATCTGTGGAACGTCGTCTATGATGACATATTTCAATTGGACAGGCTCGAAAGATACCTTTATTGGAAGGGTATACGAAGACGACAATGCCGCGGTAGTAACGGCCAGAGTCACCGATAAATAAATAAAAAATAAATTGGGTGGCGCAACAGCTCGAGGAGAACCAGGGCCTAGTGACTTACAACTCACAACCATTCCTGTGTGCGTGTTTGTTGGGCAGGAATGGAGGGGACCTACAGTTTTTTGCCGAGTCCGAAAGGCTAAATGAGAAGCACTTTTTCATGACAAGTATACTCTTGGAGGATTTGTCAGTTCCTCGCAAGAGGCAGTACCTCGAATAAAACATTTCTGTTTTTAGGTGGCACGGCTGGGAATCGAACCCACACCTTCGGCATGACAGTCCTACGCACTAACCATCAAGCCACGAGCGATAGTGCGATACGAAGACGACAATGCCGCGGTAGTAACGGCCAGAGTCACCGATAGTGCGCAGTGTTAACTATAACGTGTAAAATTCTGTATGGATGAACATGGTCTAAGCTTTTGTAAACAGAAAAAAATAAGACTCTCCTTCTGACGAAGATTAGAATATGCAAGCGAATTGATTTCCAAATTGACTCTTAAGTCAGGATGCATTTACTAATTTGAGACTTAGACTTGACACAAAGCTATCTTTCTTGCAAAAGATAAGAAAGCTACTTATGTCAAAAAAAAGTCCAAAAAATAATGAAATCCGAGCGGGGATATACGCTCAAGTGTCGACAGAAGTCACGGCTGTCGGCGAGGGCTTGGCTTCGCAAGAAGCTAAGTCGCCAGTGACAAAAAATCTAGAAAACCCGACCAAACCCGTCTTAAATAGACAACCGAACGTGCACAACCTTGCAGCATCTCTTCTTCCTGCTCTAGATAGCTTAGCTATTGAAGGTAGGGAGACCTCGAACAGACCTCCCTCTATAGGAAGTCAAACCGAGGACGAGTTGTTGCAAGACTCGAGTCAAGAAGAGACCACGCTGAAGCCTACTGCACCCCTCAAAGCTTCGAGGCAACGCAGTAACTACAGATCCTCTAAAAGATTCGTGAGTGCTACTGAGAAAAAGGACCCAAATACTCTCAGTTCGAGAGACAAGGCCCTTTTGAAAAAGCATAGGAAATTGGTGAGGAATTATGAACGCCAGTCGGCAACGACCGCCACTGCACCCATTGTTTCCTCCCAACCTCTATTGAACGCCAAAAAGCCAGAAAGCGAAAAAGTAATTGCTGCCGCATCTAGGTCTATCCCTAAAAAGATAAACCGTGAACAGGCGGGCAATAACTCTACCGTTAGTACAGGCTCAAAGACGAAACTGGAGACCTCCAGCAAGAAACAGCAGGCCAACGCTTCATCGAACCTGAAAAGGAACGAGAAAGCACAGGTAGGCAACTCTTCTGGGACGAATCCAGGTTCATCTAAGAGGGCAAGATCGGAGGAGGCAACCAAGACTGAAGGTTATAAAAAGCTTAAAACGAACAGTTTTGACACCACCCCGATCGATCTACAGGTAGCCATAATAAGTCGAGACGACCCGGATGGGAAAATCACGGCAAAAAATTGGTTACTTGTAGAAAATGAAATCATCAAAGCCATGATGGTGACATCCGAGGATGATAGTTCTGAGGACTACACCTTTGATGGAGCTGGTTGGCGAAAGGGAGTAAAAGTGGTTTGCTGTGGGGACAAGAAATCCCTGGAGTTCCTCACTCACACAATCACCAATATTGGCGAACTGTGGGAGGGGGCATCTCTTGGGATTCTTCCCGTCACAGCTCTGCCACTTCGCCAGCAGGTTAATATATGGATCCCTCCTCCTGCCATGCATGAGGATGCATCCGTGATTAAACTGCTGGCGAAACAGAATAAGGAGCTGCCCATACTAGAATGGAAACTTCTTCATTCCAAGAAGAGTCTTAGAGGGGAAGGAAAGGACCTCTTGTTCGTTATTGACAAGAAATCTGACCTTCTTCTTAAAGGGAACGAAGACGTGTTGAGATATGGTCTCGGAACCGTAAAGGTAAGGAGGCATGTTAGCAAAGGGGAGTCAAAAGCTGCTGGTGGTGCAAATTAATTTGCATCACGCTAAAGCAGCGACGCACGACCTAATGCTCTACATGTCTCAGGAGGCCGTGGATGTGGCCTTAATCCAAGAACCATGGATTCGTAAGAATCAGGTACAAGGATTAAGGTCAAAAAACTATAATCTGTTCCACTCCACGTCAGAAGGTGAAATAAGAAGTTGTATTCTAGCGAAAAAGTCGATTAATGCTTTCTTTTTATCTAGGTACAGCAACAAGGACAACGTGGCAATCAGCGTTGAGTCCAGGGAAGGTAACTTCGTCCTGGCGTCAACGTACATGCCGTACGAAGAGGAAAACCCACCATCAAAAACAGTCCGCGATCTTGTGGGTCACACCGCAGCAAGAGGGACACCTTTGGTGTTGGGATGCGATGCTAACGCCCACCACACTCAATGGGGAGGTAAAGATGTTAACAAAAGGGGTGAGTCAATTTTTGAATACATTCTCTGTTCAAACCTTATGTTATGTAATAAGGGTAATCACCCAACATTTAGGAACAAAAACAGGGAAGAGATTCTAGATCTCACTCTTATGAGCAATAACGATAAAATTTCTGTAGGGAATTGGAGAGTCTCACCTGAGGAATCTTTCTCAGATCACTTCAGGATACTCTTTACTCTAGACAGGAATAATAATGAGATTAAGCCCTTTAGAAACCCAACTAGAACAAATTGGACAGAGTACACAAAATGGTTGAACGATCGTATCGACCCACCAGAGGAAGAAACGCTTTCGGCAACCTCAACCATAGATACTGTTGTTCAAAACCTTACTAGTGAAATGAGAACGGCCTTCGAAAGAAACTGCCCTATATCTCGTAACATTAAACCCACTAGCCCACCCTGGTGGAACAGTGAACTTAAGAAACGAAGAACAGGGGTCAGAAAACTTTTCAATAAGGCCAAACTGAGTAAATTAGATGTAGACTGGAATTCTTATAGAGCTGAACTTAACTCATACACCAAGGAGCTAAGACGGGCCAAAAAGGATTCATGGGCTAGACACTGTGAATCCATTGAGAACACAAGTGAGGCGGCGAGACTTCGAAAGGTCCTTGCCCATAACCCCACGATTCCAGGATATATTAAACATCCCGATGGATCGTGGTCGAACTCGAGCCAAGAAACACTTGAACTCTTTATGGAAACGCATTTTCCTGACTGTAAGAGCCCTGAGGACTCTGTTTATAAACAACCAGACTCCTTAGAAGCTCTACAATCAGCACCTGAATTGGATCAGGTTATCACAGAGCAGAAGATTATGTGGGCAATAAACTCGTTCAAACCCTTTAAATCAGCTGGACCAGACGAGATAATTCCGGCATTTCTTCAACATGCTCTACAGATAATCACCCCATGGCTTAGGGTAATCTTTAAAAGTTGTGTTAAACTTAGATACGTCCCTACCAGCTGGAGAAAAGTTAAAGTTGTGTTTATTCCAAAAGCTGGGAAACCGACACACTCGACAGCAAAAGATTACAGACCAATAAGTCTCTCTTCGTTCCTCCTCAAGACGTTGGAGAGAATTATTGATCTGCATGTTAGAGACCTTCTCAATCCAAACATTTTATGCAACTACCAACACGCTTACCTTAAGGGTAAGTCAGTGGAGACTGCGTTGCATGAGGTCGTTTCACAAATTGAGAAAAGTTTCGAGCACAAAGAACATACCCTGGCAGCATTTTTGGACATTGAGGGAGCGTTTAACAACGTAAAGACGGAGTCCATTAAATCTGCTCTGGAAGAGGTTGGAGTTGAGCCTGTCATTGTAGACTGGATTTATACCATGCTCAATGGCAGAATCATAAACTCGCGACTAGGAGATACTATTGTTGAGAAAACAGTTACAAGAGGCACGCCACAAGGAGGGGTAATCTCACCTCTCCTTTGGATCCTAGTTGTTAATAAAATTCTTACAAGATTTAGGAATCAGGGCATTAAAATTGTGGCCTATGCAGACGACATAGTAATTTTGATATCGGGTAAGTATCTTACCACCATCAAAGATATTATGGAATCCGCACTTAAAGAACTATCTTCTTGGGCAACACAAAACGGTCTCGGGGTTAACCCTACAAAAACCGAACTAGTTCTGTTCACGAATAAAAAGAAATTAGGAGATTTTACTCCTCCCAGACTTAATGACATTCCTCTGAAACTTTCCAAGGAAGCTAAATATCTTGGAGTTATCCTTGATTCCAAGCTAACATGGAAACGTAACACAGAGGAAAGAATGAAAAAAGCACTATGCGCTTTCTACACATGCAAAAAGACCTTTGGTACACGGTGGGGTATGCGACCGCAGGTTATCCAGTGGATGTACACGACGATTGTTCGCCCCATACTTACCTATGGATCTATAGTGTGGTGGAAAGCTGTTGAAAAAGTAAGCTATCTCAAAAACCTGAATAAGGTACAGAGACTAGCCTGTATAGGAATAACGGGGGCACAGAGGTCTACGCCACAGGCAGGTTTGGAAATTATTTTAAATCTTCCACCCCTAAACGAGTACACTAGATGCACAGCAGCCAAAAGCGCATTTCGACTCAAAGAACTGGGCTCTTGGAAGCACAGCACCTATGGTCATGGGTCTATCCTACAAAGGTATGGCACAGTGGCTGCACTTGATGTGAAGACTGATTATATTCCTCCTGTAATGGATTTTAACAAACACTTCTCTATTTCAATACCCGAAAGACATGGATGGGAACCCAAATCACTAATTAGTGAACAGGGTATCCCCTTCTACACTGACGGGTCTAAAATGGAAGAAGGAACAGGTGCGGGGGTGTTCTGTGAAGCCCTTAATATAAGAGAGTCATATAAACTCCCAGATGAGTGTAGTGTCTTTCAGGCTGAGATTTACGCTATTCAAAAAGCGGCAGAATTGGTACACAAGAAAAAACTGATCTCGTCGGAGATCACATTTTTCGTGGACAGCCAAGCTGCGATCAAAGCAATAGCCAGTGAGACCATAAGATCCAAAACAGTGGTAAAATGTCGAGGCATACTGAACAAAATTTGTAACACTAACCAAGTCAAACTCTGCTGGGTTCCTGGACATAGCAATATAGAAGGGAATGATATAGCAGATGAACTAGCAAGGAAGGGGTCATTATCAAATAGGAACAGTAGTAACCAATTAGACATGGGACTAGACATCCCGATCGGCGTAGTTAAAATGAAAATGGACCTAGTAACGAAAGAGCGAATCAATAAATCCTGGATTACCAGGAACGATTGCGTTATCTCTAGAAGTCTATGGCCTAGAATTAATGAAAAGGAATCTCAGTATATTCTATCGCTGAGTAAAAAGAACATTAGAATCTTGATAGGTGTACTAACGGGTCACTGCGCCATTGGCACAATGGCCACCAGATTGGGTGTACTCGCACCCGACTGCTGTAGGAGCTGTCAGGATGTTGAAGAAGTAGAATCCATTAAACACCTGCTCTGTGACTGTCCGAACCTCCAAACAAGCCGCCTCCGTTACTTGGGAAACAGGTTTGTTGGAGAACTGGATGATCTAGCGCAGGTCTCAATGGCAAATATGAGGAAATTCATAGAGAGCACAGGCTGGTTCGTTAATGAGCCAGTCTATCTGAATCATTAGTTTAGGAGCATCTCTGCTTTCTTTTTGTAAGGGGATCACAATGGACCAACAGGCCCCCGTGTACGCAACAGCCTCTGTGCTGTGCACACCCCTCCTAACCTAACCTAACCTAACCTACTTATGTCAACAACGAATGCTATTGTCTTATACAGAAGCGATATCTGGGAAAATTCGCTATACATCTAGAAAAATGCTGAAAGCAGATGTCATCAGTACAAAAATGAGAAGCTTTACGTTTGGTTAGCTCGTACCAAAAAGTGTCGAAACCAGCCAACCTTCTAGTCACAGGAGTAACCCCTATTGATCTTCTGGCAGCACAAAGCAAATACCTCCAAGACAAAAAGGTGGAAATTGAAAGGGATGTGGTAACCGAGGAGGCAAAGCAACTATACCGAAATAGAAAGGCGAAGAGTTCGCAAAGTAGAGGACGATGGATGGTGAGGCTAAAAGGGAATGGGGCTGAGTGGAATCAAATGAAATGCGGTGAAGAAAACTATAACATCATCGAATTTTTTACCGGACACGAGTATTGCAATGCCTTTCTCCATTAGATCAGGAAATCGAACAGCCCAGCCAGCCGAGACATAGTTACAGTAGATGCCAACACACATTTTTTATGCCTGCAGTTGATGGAAAGCCAAACGTTGAGAACTAGTAAGCAGCAATGTCAACATCAAGCCAGAAAACTTGATACAGAAGATGCTGAACAGCGACCAACTTATCGGGAAACAGTTGAGCCTAAAAGTTGATCCCACCAGGGAAGCATTAAAACCCCCTCCCTTAAATAATGCAAAGTGGGGTCCTGAAGCGTAGTAAAGATGCCAGGAAGTGCTAGGGAGGATTTGTATTCATTGGTATTCTTTTAAGTGAACGAGTGCGACAGATTAAGACGGTCAATGGGTACACGCCCAAAAAGGTTTCCTTATGGAGCGCTAAGCATTTATCCTGGTTATCTTATGTAAGAGAAAAAAAACAACTGCTCTCAATGCCACAGTTAAATCAAAAATCAATTGAATGGTCTCGAGTTTTCACAATGTAATCTTTTAACAACAACTATTTAACTTTTTATCTCTATACATATTTCTTAGAATCAAAAATAATGATACGTACCATGAAACTGCTAAGAACTCGTTGAGAAAACTCTAATCTTTCTTAAAAAAAAATAAACTTTCCTACGATTTGGATTTTGAACGTTTGCACCTAAATCCCAGAGTTACTATCGGTCGAGTGACTGCATAAAAAAAAGTGTCTACCTATTTGTATTGTATTATAAAATGTTAAAACGTCTCATAGAAATAAAATAAAAAGTTATTTTCCGGGAATGTTGGACTTTCAGCATTTTCAACAATCATTTATTGCATCTCAAAGATAACTCAGCATATTCGTTGTTCATTTCATTGCCAACAAAAAAAAATCCATATATCCACAACAATTAGATAATAAAATATAATATACGACCACACTATGCTTTCTCATATATGCATAACTGGACATTATCATGTTTGATAAATTATGCAAATATCGTCCTTCCTTTATAGCAATCTCTCCTTCTTCATTTAAATTCTAATTTCAGTATAAATTCGCTTTCATAAAATATAATATAATGGTTATGATATTTATCTCTAACTGACTGATATTTCATGCGTCTTTACATTCGTATACCAAAAATATAGTATAATGTCATGTTTAACCATATCAACCGACACATAGATACTTCTTCGAATAATAAAGGACATCCTTTTTTGCTTCTAACTCTTAATAATAATATGCAAGCTATGTATGTATATGATTAAGTGTATACTTTATCTTTGTGCTTCTAAGCACAATCCTTGAATGCAAATAATATTGGTTGAAGTGAAAATTTAGAATAGGTATTTCTTAATTAATTTCCTCAGAACTACTATTCTTCTATATAACCTTGACTCCATATGAATTCGAATGAATATATTTCGTAACCAAAAACGATTCTAGTATTGCAAACACAATAAAACGATAGCTTTGAACGAGTATGTATGCGTTTTCGTGTTCGGGCGTTAGAAGTTTTTTGGAGTGATCAAACAGTCTGGAATCAAGTTATTATCGTCATGATACACACAAGTGCCTTCAACCTTAATTGTTATTTTGTTGCGGCACGATTTTTATCTCCACACACATTTTCTTTGAGTAACCACTAACAAAACTCCTTTATTTCATGAAAATAACAAACGCATGTAAAGTTTACTATCAGCGCGTTATAATACACATAATTACCATTTTTTTTTTTCATATATCTCATTCTCAATCCTTTTGCTTTCTATTTACCACTAATTAAATTCTCATAAACAAAACAATATACTTTATTAGAGAAGTCATCATCATTAACCACGATGGGTTCACAAAACATGAAACAAAAAGTCGTTGAAATGGAACAAGCAACGGAACAAGGAAGATGTTAAGATGTATTGAAAATTGAAATTTATCCGCATGAACACAAAAAAAAAGTATTGAATAATAATCTTTAAAAATTTGAGGAAAATTATCAGTGAAGCTGTGGAGGAAGTCGCTTATTCACGCGAATCTTTTGATCTATGTACAAATATTTCAGTAATAGTGAGTTTTTAGATAATGAAACTTATTTAACGAAAATTGTAGTCCACAGAAAATTATTGGAACACAATTAGTAGACTGTTGTTAATCAGAAATTCACGATGACACCATTTTTTTCCCAAAAACCACTAATGTTTTGAAAAAAACAAAGCTCATAGTTTGGTAATCAAACCTTTCAATATGCCTACGCAGATGACTTGGGACTCCTGGCAACCGAAAAATGTATTTCCACAACCAGCGAACAGATTAACTACGCTTTGTCAAAAGTCTGTACCTGGACTATAGGAAATGTGGACTTCCGGTCAAGTGTCAACCAACAAAAAACAAACTTGTAATTTTTGCTAACAAAAGGAAAATACCAGAATGTGTCCTACAGTCAATAGAAGGAACCCGTCTTAGTTTATCAGATCATACCATATATTTAGGCGAAAAGCTAAACTGCGGTATGAACATTAAATAAAGATCCAAGAAGGCCATGATTGCTTTTTACTCCTGCAACAGGATCTTTGGTAAGACCTGGGGTCCAAACCCTTAAATCAAAATGCGGATGTACACAGCCATTATAAGACCAATTCTTACATATGGAAGCCTGGTTTGGTGGAGCACGATGAATAAAGAATCTAATTATAACAGGCTTAGTAAAAATCTAAGGCTAGCGTTCATAGGAATCACAGGAGCAATGAGGTCCACACCCACTGTGAGAATGGAAACCATACTCAATCTTAAATCCCTAGATCTATTCGTACAAGAAACTGCAGCCTACGCAGCTCTAAGACTAAGCCAGACCGATAGCTGGGATAGGAACTCCGTAGGTCATGCGTAAATTATCAACAAATTTACGTAGGGGTATGTATGCACAGGCTACCCCGTAAACAAGTTTTGAAAAAAAAACGTTTTTTGTCTTCATCGCCACAAAGAAAAAATGGGATGCTTGCTAATAGCAATCATAAACCGATATGGTAGAAATTTACATCGACGGATCGAAGATGGATGCAGGAGTAGGGGTGGAAGGGAGCTTCTACTGAGAATCCTTCAGTTTAACCTACTCTTATAGACTCCCGCCTGATTACATCAGTGTCTTGCAAGCGGAGGTCCTGGCAGGAATTAATGCTGTCGAACAGATCTCAATGATGGCGATACCACGGGCTGATATCATCTGATACATTGACAACCAGGCAGCGATCAAAGCTATTTCTTCAACAAAAATAAAATCCAAACTGGTTCATGATGTCGCGAAGAGCTAAAGGTTCTTGCCACGCAGCACAACATCAGACTCTGCTGGGTCCCAAAACACTGTGGACTTCTAGAAAATAAAATATCTGATGAACTGGTAACAACTGGTTAATCCTTAGATCTAAGTCTAACAGACTTCAGTGTTAAAGTTCCACCCTTTTCTATTAAACAGACAATTGGAAAGAAGAAAGTGGAACCTACCAATGGAACTCACTTGCAACTTGTACCACTACAAAGAATCTCTGGCCTAACTACAATAATAAAAAAACGCACTATATCATAAGCTTGAAAAAGAGATCCCTGAATCTTTTGATAGGAATTATCACAGGACTTAATATCTCAGGGTACCATAAAAAGAAGATGAGACTTGGTACTGAAGACCTATGCAGAGGCTGCGACGACGAAGAAGTAGAAGAGGACACCCTTTACTATCTACGTCAATGCTCAGCACTCTGAAATATAAGGAAAACAAATTTCGGTAGCTATTTTTTCAACGATCTAGAAGACATCTGGCGATAACGAACGTCTCAAATTTAATGAACTTCATCAACGCCTCCATCAAATGGCTTGATGCTGAATAGGACTTCATAAGTTATACATATCCAATCCATTAGGGTACCACAATGAATTAACATTGATCTAAGTGTGACGGGAACAAAATCCGCCGTCAGCCCTTTCAACCTAACCTAACCTTTCAATACTGAATATGGCTTTGTCTATATCACTGCAGCTCTGAATAGTAATGTGCGTGCAAGTGAAACCAGTTTTACATAAATAAGTATCCACAAAAGAACATAGTCACACACAGGATATACTGGTTGAACAATGAATCTTTTAACCATCCTTACCTATGTACATACGTGCGAAAAATAGTCTATAGAATAGAAGTTACTTCGATAGAAGGAAAATAGACAAATGGACAGTAAGTTTTACTGGAGGCGAGAGTAATTCAGAATGAGAGCTCAGAAGAAAAAATATCAATCAAGGCCAAGTGACAAAAAAAGAGATTTAAGAAAAAGTAAAACATTAACAGTTTTACTTCCATACAGCCAGCAATCAACTGCACTCACTGTAGTAACAAACACCACCCAACCGCTTATCAACAAGCAGCCACAAAGGCCAACAAAAGTAACAAACAACAGCCACCAAAACTACCAAGCCAAATATGCCAACTATCATTGTTTTCAGCAGAAAAATCTGGGAAATAAGCAATTTTGCCAGAGTAATGAAGATCTTAAGTGAGCTCTACTCCATATATTGCGTTTCGCCCAGGAACAACAGTTGGGCTCATCAGTTAGATGCTGTTGTACCCTTCTAAGACGCAAATTTTGGTCGATGTTTACCGACTCATATAGAAATCACAGCATGAATACACTGTGAATTCTATTTATCCAGGGGAATTTGTTTAAATTCAGACACCTAGAAAAATATATGGAGTAGAGCTCACTTAAACTTCTTTATTTGAACTTAATTCATTCGCTCCACTAAACCAGAAGAATATTATTTTTAATTTTCTTTAAAATCATAAGTAATGAAGATCGAAATCACCTCATCACGGTGATGAACCTGAACACTACAAAAATGGTCATCAACGTAGCAATCAAGGATAGTTCAGCCTGGTAAGCAACTACCTCAAAACCCAGAAGATAACGAACCGCACATGCACCAACCGTGAAGACAGACGCTTTCACTTATGGCTTAATAGACTTGGTCTATTTATTAAGCCATTTACATAAATAGGTCAAAGACAAATCTAAGATCGACGGACTACCAGTCATCAACGTTACACCCTTTAGATTAAGGAAATCCAAGAACAAAAACTACAACTCGTTCTAAGTAGAAATCAGCAATCGCCGATATTTCCTTGGCGGTCGTGAAGAACGAGGTAAGTCGAACTCTTAAAAAACTGAGTAGGTCAGAGTTTATTTTTAATATCATTCACAAAACCTTACTTATGTGGAAAAAAGTGTTCAGCATGTATTTCCAACTGTATTTTAGAACTTTTGCACAAAAGGGTAAGATTTTGGTAAATGTTGTTAGCTATCTATTAAAAAATTATTAATGAAATTTCACTTCCGGTATCTCGAATCCCTGGTTCTTCATGACCGCCACGGATTTACACAGCAAATCTTATTCTAAACCAAAGGACATTGGGAATGCCTAACGGACATCGTTCAGTGCAAGAACTGCCCTTGGTTATGTAGCGATCATCGCTGGCATTGATGACGTGATCGTTTTGTGCAATAAATATCTCCACCAAAGGGAAAACAAGTGAAAGGAAGAAGACTAAGAAGCTGGGCAAACTGTAGAGAGTTTCGCAACCGAATAAACTATCTTAGATGCAAGGTTTTGCCAGCAGAGATGGGAGAGCACAAAAATGCGAATTTGCAAAACAAAAGATCAACAATATTTTGAGGTCAAATCAGTCTACCTCTGCATCTTGACTCGCCCCTCGGTGATAACGATAAGCTTTGTAGCTATAGCTTATATGAAAAACATAACCAAGCCAAGCGTTAACATTATCAGAAGCCAGCTCCAATACCCCAGTGGCCCAGCAGCCAACAGCAGCTCTTCCAACATGGAAACTATAACACAGGAAAGTCCGGCAACAATTTTGATGAAAAAATAAAGGAAAACGTCGGTACAGATCCGCAATCAGCGATGAAGAAAACTTACTCCACAGTACCCATCAATTATACATATGTATGTACTTTGTTGTGTAAGGAAAATAATGGGCAAAATGCGCATAATCCGGGAGAGGATCGCTTGCAATGCTAACTCATTGACAGAGCTTTGAGAAGTACGAAATTCCATTTCTTCCTTAGGAGATACTCACTAGGTGTAGGGTGTAGGTGTAGCCCAAAGCAACGTCAACAAGCGAAACAACATAATTTTTTAAAGAATACAGCACTTTCCGAACAGATAAGGACCAAAGTCAGAGAGGGACAGCGCTCTTTGTTAAGAGGAACATTAAAGCATCTCAAGACCTTATTTCCAATCTAAGATCGTTCGGAGCCAAAGCTGTTGTCATAGAAGCCGGAGTAGGCAGCATATACTATTTATGCAATGCCAAAAAAACTGATACTTATCAAGATCATTTTATAATTTCAGCACATTAGCCTGTCCCAGCACTTCAATGGACTGATTGGAGGTGATTTCAATGCCCAACACTTACGATGGTACGACTCAACTGGAAGCTACCTGGAGAACTTGTTGGATGCAAATTTTTAGCAACATTCATTCCTGGCCAAAAATTATATCAAACAAGGAATTGTGGCGCAGAACAAGTCAAGAGCGAATGGACGTTGATATGATAATATTCTCCGAGTGCTGCTTTTCTTGTTCTGACTAGGCTGGGGCTTTCACCAGAAGAAGTGAGATGAGCCCTCCTCCAACTCTTCGTTCTAACACCCTCTGCATAAGTCAGATGTGCTGATGCCTATTTTGCTCATGTGGGTTCCCAATGAGTTGAGACCCGTAAGGATTCAAACCAAGAGAGACAATTGAGGTCTTCTTAGCTAAGCTTAAGCAAATACTACGTTTTGTTCCTTAAAATATCTGCCGAAAGATTCCTTGAAACCCGACAGGTGTCAATTGTTGACCATCCGTCAATAGCTGCCTTGAAGAAACTTTGGCGAATTTTTCTTTTTTCGTGCTCCAGTGGCATAAGTACCAAGGTACAGTTTGGCTCGCTTCAAGTAGTGAGCCGTTTTCGGCCAGTTCATCAGCCATTTTACTACCACAACTGCCACAGTGACCCAGGACCCATCGAAAGGTGATTGAATTCGTTTCGCCAAGCAATCACAATTCACTACGGCAGCGGTCAACCATTTTTGACTTTGTCACAATTGACGAAATGGCTTTGATTGCCACCTTGCTTGCTATCAATGAACAAATCAAATTTCGTTCGTCAATTCACATGTTGAAAGGTATTTTGTAGCCTTTCAAACTGCAAACAATTCCGACTAGAAAACACTGCAGAAGTTTGGGAGCTTCAATTAGATATTTATGGGTGGATTGTCAGAGAAGATGCCCTTCACCCTACCCCATTGTCCGTTTTGGAACCGTCAGTAAAGACCGTTTTTCCGTTTCCGTTTAGGACTCGATTTTCCTTGTCCCTTGTCGGGATATCTGTTGGCGTGACTGGATTAAAATCTATGTACAGTGAAATATAGTCCGTTTGAATGTCTGTGTCAGTAAAGTTCATTTTAGCCGCTAACTCCTCCGTGAACAGATCGAGTGGGTCAATTAAGAGGAAAGTTTCTAGGACTGCGGTTGGCGATGCTTTCATGGCACTAGTTGTGTTTTTGTCATTGCCTTAAGATTGATTGCCTTATCCAAGGCTGGCCGCCGAACCAAACAGGTGTACGTCAAGATAGGCCTTACAATGGATGTGTACAGTGTACATTCAATAAATGGTTTTGGGACTGCGTCCTCATCTCTTGCTGGATGTGTAGAAGTCTATAATTGCAGCTTTGTTTTTCTCTTTCCTTGACTTTAATTAACTGGATATCGAATAACTCCAAAGGATATTTGAGGATACAATAGTTATACTGGATGTCAGCAGAAATCTGTCCAACAATGAAATTGAAGAAAAAATAGAAGCAATGGAGCTCAACGCCCTGGATGAGTAGAAGAAATCAAAGACTTCAGGAGTCAGATACCAGCATCTTCCGGAAGACATTTCTTGTCGGTATCATTATCGACTTTCTTACTTACACTTACTTACTTAAGGTGGCGCTATAGTCCGGCCTGGTAGACCAGGGTCTCAACCAACAAACTTCTTCCAGCTTGCTTACTTGGCCTTGAAATCGGTGAAGAAATAGGTGGTTATCGATTTGGAACTACAGGGGTTCTCCAAGATCTGCCGTAAGGCAAATATTTGGTAGATGGTGGACTTTTCTGGCCTAATACCATACTGATTTGGACCTATCAGGTTTTTGACGAATGACTTCAGGCGTTCAGAAAAGATCTTGTATTTGATGTTTAGGAGACTGATGCCTCTTTAGTTGATGCAGTCCAGAGTTTCATCTTTCTTCGGGATCTGCAATGCTGGTCCCCTGATCGTCCTTGCAGGCTTCGGTTCAATCCTTATAACCCTGCGATGTTTTTTTTCATTACTGAAATGGCATCCCTCTATATTTTTATTTTATTGATCACACGCTTCTCATCCTCCGTTTTGTTCCTTCTGAGAACTTCTGAGAAGCCGATGTTCCTCTCTGCTCTTCTGCTAGTAGAGCTCTGGACCTTCCATGCAACAAAAATTTCAAATACACTTAAGTTGGATGTTTCTTTGATAAAAAACATCTCATATGAATAAAGCGTTATCTCTAAACTAAAGAGACGTTTAATTATCAGTGCGCTTCCCGTGAAACTTATAGAAAAAGAAACAGTTATACTACCTTTAAGCTTATTCGAACAGAGACTAAAAGATTCTCGTATCATTGGAATGAAACCAATATTTTCTTACAATAATAAAAATGGTGTAAATACTGAAATACCGCATAACCTTAAAAATATTTCATTGATATAAAAAAAAGAGAAAGCCATATTTTCTACTATCCGTAATTTTAATCAAAAGTCTTCGGGCATCAGAACTTTTATATTTTAATTTTTGTTTGTTATGTTTGCCCTTGTCGTTACGCATTTTTTAATATTCATTACCAAGTTTTGTTTGAAACCTTAGTCTTTGGATAAAGCAAGTTATTAAATTAAAGTTTTTTCCACTTGTTATTAGTTTGAAAAGATCTCCTGATTCTGATGGCTTCAACCTGAAAAACTACTAACATCCCAAATGTTTTTTTTACTCACAGAGAACTCTCTTTATTAATTTTATTCCAAAGTGCAATGAAGCAAAGCATTAATTTCTCTACTAATAAATTTCAAAAACTGCCATCTGAAAGGATTTTTAAAAACATTTTTCCAACAGCATTGTAAAATATGCAAATTCCCCAAAAACGCTAACCACTTGAAAGGGGAAAACAAAATAAAAAAAAGTCACGAAAGTAGAAGAAAAGGTGATTTTGAAATAAGGAACCAACCATCATTAAAATTCCTTGTGCCAAAAAAAACATTGCACCGCATAAATTGTGAGAGATTTTTCAAAAATCATAATATCCTTGCTATACGAGTATTATAAAAAGAAGAGAAAATTTCTAACGCTATAACCTCACACCATATCCCGTTTCGCATACACAGCTCTTTAGTTTGCTAGTCTACAAGAGGAGCCGTATATAACATCAAGGAGAATGGAATTTGTAATGTCTTTATTTTGGAATTCTATGGTTTTTGTACGAGGTGGTCCATGGCATGGAATGTGAGTCCTCGTACTACATGTTCAATGTTCATACACCTACGTTAACAGAGAAGCATATGCATTCTCATTCAAGGTTTATGAAAAAAAGTATATTGTTGGGAGGAATTCAAAAGATGTTAAACTTGGCATGGAGTTATAATACAAGGATGCTTTTGCTGAAATGACGATGATAATGATGATGATGGTGGGGTGGTGGGTGGTGGAGGTGGTTAATTCAACACAAAGATCCTTGTCATATTCGACTTGAGAAATGGCAAAAGTATATGAAGGATCCGGTGGTGAACTAGTTACTTGCATAACTAAGGACATTTCTAATATCCATCTGCATACCTTTGTTGTTGATGTTGTAGTAAACTTACCTGCATTTGTGTTGTGTGCTATATAAAAAAGGAAGCCTGCTAGAGAGCTGATTGTATCTTCTTGGATTGAAATTTCTTCAAAAGAGAGATTTTTCTTCTTTTAATGAAATGACTTTTCTTCGTTTTATTGTGTTGTTGTTGAGAAATTTACATATGTGACGCTATTCTAATGCTTTAATAGTGAAAACTTTTCCGCGTGCATGTCTAAAACATATCCTTGTTTTAAATGGCATTATGTTGGTGTCGTTCGTCTTCGTCGTCACACTAAAATGTTTTTTTATTTTTTTGAAATTCTCTTATATTGTTCATATTATTATTAATGGTAGGTGATGGATAAAGTTATGTGTCTGTCTACCTTACCTTTTGTATAAATTTTATGGCACTCATTCTATCTATAAGTATAATTGGGGAACAATGGGAAGCAATTAATGGCCTATCAGACTGAGTACATCTTTGTTAGCAGATAACAACAGAAGAAGGTAGTGAAGTTTTTGGTGGTTTTTTGGAGAATCCTTGCTAGAGCTAAGTTTATGCATTGTACAAGGAAAATTAGGTTTGATTTGATTATACCAAGGAAAGGTTTTATGTTTTATGTAGGTAAAAGATGGAGTTCCAGATTACTGTTCTAGTTCTAATCTTATTGTCTACTCTTGGTTTTTCCAAAGTTTTTATTGGTATAAGCTTGACCTTAAAGCCAATTCAATTAAAATTTGTGCAGTGCAGTGCAGCAGTGAGTTTATAAAATTAGTGAGAGATATTTCGAAGAATTAATATCAAAAATAAAACTGGTTCAACGCAATGATTGAAGGATGTTTTTCTGTGCATCAGTACTGCCAATGTTGAAAGGAACTAAAATTATAAAAGTTAATGTTGCCTACAAGATCCTAACAAGACCTAACGTACTATGATGTGAGCAAACATTATAATCAGCACGTACCAGTGTAACTTCAGTCCAGGCAGATCACATTGAGGCAAATCCTGGAAAAGACGAATGAATTTCAAGTCGAGACCCACCATCTATTCATCGACTTCAAAGCCGCATAATGATAGCATAAGTCGCCAAGGGCTTCTATTTCCAAAGTACGAACTCGGGATCCCGAAAAAGATGATCCAGCTATGCCGCATGACGTTACGAAATACGCGGTGCAACGTTGGAAGTGGGTAACAGCTCGTCCAGGGGGTCAATTCTCGATCTGTGAAACTGTGAAGTGATAAATATGATAACGCCTTCACGCTAAATGCGATTCTCGAAGTGTGAAAAAATGAAAACAAATGCCAAAATGTTTTCATATGATAATTCGTTTATCACAATCATTTCATTCTGTGAAAACCTGTGAAAAGAAAAATGATAAACAGGAACAAATTGTGCTCATTTGATACACCCTAGTTGCTATCTTGATCTTTCTGTGACGTCACAATCATCTTTTTCTATGAGAAAGTGGTAGCATTTTTCATGTTAGTACTTTTTAGTACTCACTTTGTCGGCTGCTTTTCATAACGAGTTCGGGAATCGGCTTGCGCGTGTTTGTGAAGTGATAAAATGATAAAACTTTGTGAAAACTGAAATGATAACTTTGTTTTCATTTCACAGTTTCACAGATCGAGAATTTACCCCCAGTGCAACGTTGCAAGTGGGTAACAGCTCATCGGAGCTATTCAAGACGTGTAAGGGAATGAGATGCGCTATCATGTGATTTCTTTGATCCAAGAGAGCTGTACTTGAAGCATTTATAGATCACAGCTATTGATGAACAGGCGGAATGCGTTGGTCTTGAAGTGAATGAGGACAAAACAAAGTATATGCTATCAACAAACAAAGTCTTATTTGTCCATCACCTAGGACAAAATGACACTGTCGCAGTAGCAGTAATTAATAGGTAGTCAAGGAGTTCACCTACCACGGAACAAACATCAATTCCATGAACGACACCTTAGCGAATTTGACCGCTGCTACTTCGGTTTGGCCCAACAAATGGGTTCAAAACTCCTTTTCCGAAAGTGAAATGGCACGCTATACAAAACGCAAATTTTACCAAGTTCTGCTCTATGGCGGTGCCGAGTGCTGGACGTAAAGTAAAAAAGGGGAATTGATACTGGGCACTTTGGAGAGATAAATTCTTTCGGCGGATATTTGGCCCTATATATGAAGTGGGCGATTGGAGGAGAAGATTTAATCGTTAATTGTACGAGCTGTATCAAGGTGTGGATGTAGTCCAAAGAGCCAAAACACGTCGACTACACTGGATCGGCCACATAGAGCGAATGGACAACAACGCTACCGCCAAGAAAATTTTCGAATCCCAGCCTCCAGGTTCGAGGCGACCAGGAAGACCGAACCTACGCTACAGGGACCAGGCAGTCACAGACGCAAGAGCGTTTGGTCTTGACGACTGGAGGGAGCGTGCGAGGGACCGCAACCGATGGAAGACCGCAATATCTGAGGCAGAGACCCTTCATGAATTGGGAGCCGGATAAGTAAGTTAGTAGGTAAAACGCTCCAATATGAAGCAAGTATGGTTGGTACCAGAGTTGTCAGGTTTAAAAAACCAGAATCGCCAAGTGTGAAATATAAATCGCCAAAAAATCGCCAAATACATATAAGATTTTCCAAGACCAAATTCAAAAATCATAAAAATGTAATAACATTTTAGTAATGGGAAAGAAATCGATTTTCAGTTTTGGGTGCGTTCAGATTTACTATTTCGATGTATTTACTCTAGCAAACTGCAATAATAAGATGTAAGGTTTAAGTGAAGATCAGAAAACAGAAACAATATCGCTTTCGTCGGTTCAAATGTAAAACTATTCTCACAAACTAATAAAATACACTTTTGATTCAAAATAGCTTTTTATGGCCATTAGTCCTATAAATTGGCGTTTCGTTCGGCTTACACACTTGAACTCATCAGTGACATAGTGAGGCCTTTGTCATACGCAATTTATATTAAGTTCAGTTCAACTTACATGAATTTTTCAACGAAAATCCACTGTAAACTATATCCAACAAGAGTAGAATTCCTAATTATTAAGCTGGAAGTTTTTTTGCCCTGGGCCAGGCATAGTTTCTTACACTTTTGAACGATATTATTTTGAAAAATAAGTTTTGAAGCTGAAGTCACGTTTCGCAAATTTCGAAATAAAGTTCCTGGGCATAGTTTCAATGTGTTGATAAATACTTTGATGCAAATTAAGACTTTTTGGATTAAGAAAATGCATCTCATTCTTATTTTCTTTAATATATTTATCTGTTCTTCGAGAATTTTACCTTTTGACCGACGATATTAGGATTTTGATTCAAAAAATTAAAATCGCCAAAGCATAAAATATCGCCTTTTTTAAGGTACATCGCCAAACCGATTTTTGCGTTTCCAAATCAAATATCAAATCACCTGTTTGGCGACAAATCACCACATCTGACAACCCTGGTTGGTACCTAAAGATGTTGAGGAAACTTCAAATTTTTCTACAATGGATAGACCTACATTTAACTGAATTATTCAGCCTGTAAATCGAATTTCTAACTGTCAAAGCTTATATTAAGCATTGAATCGCCTTGGAATTTCCAAAGAACTCCAAAATAAACAATTTTGCAAAATTCTGAATTCTCCACCTGGAGCTTGGGACCTTGGTAGTGAAAATGATTTTTCTTTTTGAATATAAGTGCTGTCGTAGTAGTAAGGAAATATTCTAAAGAAATTATAGGAAGGTGCTAAAAATTTCTCTGAAACCAAATGATTTAGAAGAATGATTGAAACGGCTAGCCTTATTGCCAGCTGCGCTGGGGTCACGAAACTGCGAAATTATTTCCAGTTTCCACAATTTTGACGAAGCCTTCAGAAATTTGGAGTACACCTTCATATCGCTCTCTACATACCTGGTAACACAGTGCGATGTGAGTGGATGAGTTTGAAATTTCAAAAAAGTAATTACCTACCTCTGTCATATCTGACACAGTGTCTAGCAGCTATTGTGCTTTGGAACTTAGCGAAATGAATTTATGCAGTTTGTGGCTGTAGCATGGTGTCTTTATAGCGTTTTTGAACTCTTTCTGGATCTTCGTAACACACCTCAAATTTTGGAGAGCATAATAGCACATCGGTTTGCTCCTATTTCCACGCATAAAGTTAAAATTCGAGTGAAAGTTTCAGCTGGGGCAAGATAATTTGCCCAATGGCCTTACCAGTTAAGGGAAGTTTTACTGCATTAGCAATTTGTTTGCAAGTTTGCTAAAGTCACATGTTCAAAGAAATAATTTTCGGTGCAATTCTGCAGAAAAAAAAATCTAGTTGAAGATAAAAATATTGAGAAGTCAGAGAACGTGTTCGTAACTGTCAAAGGCGTTTGCAAGAAAATTGGCTGACGTGGATCAAAAAGATTTTGTGCAAACAAAACGATTGCATATTGCCGATAAAAGTATTCGTTTAAAAAAATAACGATAATTTGAGTGACAAATTAACATTGAGTTGACGTTTCAATAGGGCAAAAGACAACTATACCCCTAGGTGTCAAAGTTCCATTCAGCTTCTATTCGGCAGTGACTGCAGTATTTTGTTTTCTAGGTTCTATCCAATCTTCTCTTCGTCAGTTTAAAAATATGAGAGTTCCCAAAACGCACCCACAAAAATGACAATATGTTCAACAATATTACCATCAGTAACATATCTAAAGGTAAGGCTCAGTTGGGAGAGGTGAGATACAACCAACCAGATTGACAATATTGCGATCGACGATAGGCACTTTTCCATTATCAATGATGTTTGAACGTTCCGAGGAGCCAAAGTTAACTCGGACCACTAGCTCGTTGAAGCCAAGGTAATGCTACGGACATATGAGGGTGTAAGTTCAAAAGTGGTGTAACCCACTTTTTTTGTCATATTTTTCGTTTTGAATCGATTTTTAGTACTATTTTAAATAAGATTCAAGGAGTATTACGTCACATTTTTTGAAAGCTTAGATATTTTAGAAATTCAATTTTAACTTTCATGACTTTTGATGCATAAATGTAAAAATACGAAACAAAAATATCAAAAATGCCAAAAAATGAATTACACCACTTTTGCACTCACTGCCTCATATAATAAGCCAAAGCCAAAACAGGGAAATACTGTTCGACGTGGGACGGCTGCAATTGCAAGAAATCGCCAGATCGAGTCCCTCTCGCACCCTCTTAAACAGTCCTATGCCACAAGCTTCAAGCATCGGGAACAAGTGAGAGAACTGCCAGGAAGTCATCAGAGATGCCACCCTTGACGTGCTTGACCTTGTAGACCACCACAGTGAAACTTTTGCTTCGACGAAGAATACCAGCAAGTATATGCCGCGAAACAACAGGCATACCAAACGGCGCTGCATAGAAGTACCAGAGCTGCTCGCGAGCTCTACGAGCCGAAAGAGAGAAGGGAACAACAGCTTATCAAAAAGAGAAGAAAAGGGCATGAGAAGCCTGCGAGTGGCATACCAATGCAGAAATGAAGTTCGAAAGTTTGAACAAAAAATAAAAAAAACCTCCCAAAGTTACAAGGCCTGAATTGGAGCCTGAGGGGATGATCAGGGGAACATCGTCATAGAATCGCAGTTGGTACTGAGGATATGGAGAAATCATTTCTGTAAATAACGGCGATGACGAACCGAGTTCCGCTACCATGCAGATTGCACCGTTCAACCTGGACAACGACGTAGGCCAACAATTCCGTCCACCCGATCTTGACGAAGTAAAGACATCTATATCTAAACTTAGGTCCAATAAAGCTGCTGGAGCTGATGGCCTTGTGGCCGAGCTATTCAAAGCGCCTGGTCTGGTGTGATTTTTTAGGAGCGTGCACCAGCTCATCTGCAAGATATAGTCGGAGAAAAGTATGACAAATGAATGGAACCTCAGCATTGTTTGCCCGATCCTGAAAAAAGGTGATCTTCTGGACTGCACCAACTGCAGAGGTATGAGTCCCCTTACATCGTATTCAAGATCTTCTCTGCCATACCTTGGATTGCCAGAAACCATTCGCCAACAACCTCATAGGTCATTATCATTGTGGCCTTAGGCCAGGAAAGTCCACCATAGACCAAATATTCGCATTACGGCAGATCTGAGAAAAATTCTAGGAGGTTCAAATTGATTCCCTCCGCGAGCTATAAAGATCAATGTCCAGTTGGACAATGTCATGTGGCATCCCTTCAAAACTAGTCCGTTTGTGCATGATGACGACGGAGAATGCACGTTTGGCAAAGTCCTCAACGATACCTTTGATGGCAAAAAAGATATTAGGTATTGAGAGCGCTGTCATGTGATTTCTTCCAACAAAGTTCTTGAAAGAATAGTGCAAAACTCTCACTAGAGGCACAAGCAAAGTCTTTATAAAGTCCGGTAAATTACTCGCTTATGCCAATGATATTGAAGACATAATCGGACGAACAAAGCGTGATGTCAGTGGTGCTTTCATGAGTATGACAGCTATAATTTTGAGGTGGTCAGAGGCTTTGTCTACCAAGGCTCCACTATCAACTCAGCGAATGATACCAGTGCTGAGATCAAATGAAGAATTACTCTTGGCAATCGCTGTTTCTTTGGGATTAGAGAGCAATCGAGAAGCAAAAGCCCTCTCTCGAGCAACTTAAGTGTCCCTGAATAAGAAGCTTATCATCCCAGTCTTGATGTATGGCACAGAGGCATGGACACTTTTAACGGTGGATGAAAACGCTTTAGGCTGGTTTGGGAGGAAAATTCTTCAGGTTACTTTTGGTCCCCTCTGAATAGATAGAGAATGGAGAAGAAGATACAACAGTAAACGGGCTGTACTGCCAGTATACAAAAGTGAAAAGCCAACGACTGATTTGGGTGGGTCACAGAGCATATGGGTATTAATGCTCCGGCCCGGAAGGTCTTTAAGTCCAACCTGGTAGGACGGCACAGTAGAGATCGACAGGGTAACAGGTGGTGCACACAAGTGGAGAGGACCTCAACCAACTTGGCGTGCAAAACTGGAGACAACTAGCTAGAAACCGAGCTGGCTGGAAGAAGCTTGTTGGTTGAGGCTCTTAATTTCATAAGTTACAGTTTTAAGTAAAATTGAAGTCATTATACCTAAATAATTTGAACCCATTTGAGCTATTATACCCCACTTATATGCAATCAAGTTGAGCAATTTATTTTCTCCCTCTTCTACCTACACCAAACTCCAATTTAAAATGCAGTATCTAATTCATCCAGATAAAAAAATGCTAAGTTGTAAATGTTAAATCTTAATAAGGATCAAAAAGTCATCCTTAATCTTCATCCAACAGTTTTTACTTTCTTGTTCTTAATATTAAAACCCAATGGTTACAAGAAAGAAAACGTAAAAAAAAGAAGAAAAGAAACCTAAAACACAAATTAAACACAATGAAGAAACAATCCTTCATTGCATCAACTTGTACTTCTTTTGCAAATCCCGAATATATCCTGATAATTAAATAACAGCAAATAGTATATATAGCTAGCTAACAAGGTAGAGGTATATCTACAAAACGAAGAGTCTCTCAGTATATCCGAGAATATCATAGCAAGTACGCCGCTACCTATACCTCTACTTTGTCTTATGAAGAAGAAGTCGACAACGACAACGACGACGTTTGCAATTTTACCACAAAAAAGGAAATCCGCCGCTGAACTTCCTTCTCTTCCTGTCGTCACTATATAGTTGCTGCTGCTGCTGCAACTTCTATTGCCTTGCATCTCATTTTAAGGACTATGAAAGTGTGCAGAATCGAAGATGAACTAAAAAAAAAAAAAACAGGAAAGAAGTAGAAAAAATAACAGCAGTCAACTTGGAACATGACGATTATATTCCGCTAGTTTGCTACTCATTCCTCTTCCGTACGTCTCTCACTCTCTGTATGCGGTGTGTCTGTGTATACATTTTGATCCTATTATACCCTAGGTCGAGGATTACATTCAAAGGAGCAAAGTCATCCTCCCACGAACATACAGATCTACTCGGATTCTGATGATGCGGAAGTGTGGTACGGGTGGCAGGGCATATAGAAGGGCAAAAAATAAAGTATACGTCATCTTTTGCATTCTATCCCCCAGATGTTCACCATTGCGATAGCCATTTTTTTTTTCTCTTGATTCCAACCTACATTGCTTTTGAAATGTCTTCATTTCTTAAAGTATACAAGGAAGATAGAGAATCGAGCAAAAAAAAATAAAAGTTCACATTGCTTTTGTACCTACTTTTCTTTTACCACCACTAGCTACGTATTCACCTTTCCTTTTTAAAAAAGAAAAAAAGAAATGTCCTTCAATTGTACAAAACCCAGGATGGCTATAGTATTTTTTGTTTGTATAATATTTTCCTCTAACCTCATCCTATATTTCTACGACACACATTCAGAATCGTGGTTTTGTGTTTTTTTTAATTTTAATTAAAACCTCGAATTCGCTTTGTCGTTTTCTGGTACTTTTGTATGCATTCTTGATGGAAAAAATAATAGATTTAGCTTTCAGCTTATCTTAGAGAAGCGGGTGTCCTTTAGAAGCAATTTTTTTTTGCTTTGATGCTGGATCTGCATGAGACTGCGACGATTTGTACCAGAACGATTATTATGTGATTGTCAATTATTGTTATAGCGAGGTTGGAAGGTATAGCCTTAACATTATGAGTATAAAGGTATACAGAATGGAATAAGGGTGGTTTTACAGTTATTGCAATTGACATTTGAGAGCAGCTATCATATCAAATTATCACTTAATTTTTTTTTTAACATGATATCGTCGAAGGATCAAAGTTAAATAAACATTCGGTTTGGATGATGGCTTCATTTAGAAGATGGCAGCAACTGCTGTCTACATAAAATGTGTTCTTATAGTCTAAGAAATGAAAGTATGCTTTTAGGAAAGATCATTTTTAATTCAAATTCAATTTATGGTACACAAACAATTTAGGTTATAGCTCTTAGCCTCTTAAAATTGGTCTGACTATTTATTAACCCCATGAACATGAGAAGATGTTGGCTTGATCGACCAAAAAGAAATTAGAAATTTCATCATTAATTGATATTTTTTATATCATCATTTTCCAGATTAGGTTCTTCTCTACTCTTAAAATAATTTGATCATCTCAATTTCCATCTGGACCGGAATAAGCATCTGTCTGATAATGATTTTAGGTGGTTTCCATTTTTTGTTGATTAAAAAAAAGAAACTTTCATTGCCATTTAGCTTTTTTGAAGAAATCCATATTTTTTTTTAAAATTTAATAATTTAATTATTCCTTTTGGTAAAGTCTTAAGTGGCCTCATTGATTTCAAGAATTTTCTCTTTCTGAATTATTAGAAGCTGTGGTAGTTCTTTTTTGAGTTAATGTACCTGTACCCATTCGGTTAACATCCAAATAAGATTTGATTTTATGAAAGTTTTCTCTTTTGAAGGCTTAGAATAAAAAGTTAAGGAATATAGGACAAAGGACACTAACCCGATTATTGGACTCTTTTTGTACTTAGTTTTAGTTTGGAATTTTCATAGCTTACGTCTGTGAAGTATATGCATATCAATTTTGAGCTAGACCAATGGGACCATGGCAGGAACTTGCAGTGTTTTTGCATTTTGTATGCATTTCTATAACGGATTTTGCAGCTCACCAAATATAGTGGGTGTAATCGACTGTGAATTTCGCATAAAACTCCATTTCTCAGCAACTGTGATAGCTAGAAATTTGTAGTTAGGCTCCAAATTTTAAGTTTAATTTCCATTTTAAGAAAAAATTAAGATCCAAGTTTTGAAGTCCTAGTTTGAAAAAAAAGCGAATAAATTCATTTTTCACTGTTAACTTCACTGTGAAGTTAGCAGTACATATTTCCTTTTCTCAGCAACTAAGCTAGTTAGAAAATTGCATTTAGGGTCCAAATTACCAGTTTTTATGTAATTCAAGAAAAAACTCAGTTCAAATTTTTTAGTCCAAATTTGTCAAAAAATAAAAAAAAATTACTTTTCACTGTTAACATTGCTTGAAGGTTTTCAACAAAATACAATTTTAAAAAAATTGAAAATTATAATGCTGCTCTGCATGATTTCATTTTGTCAAATCTTAATGTGTTGCCTTAAAACATTAATTTTCTTCGGTTTTGCAGCCCTAGTCAATGTGCGGCCTTAGGCAATTGCCTATGAGACATGATAATTGCGATTAGTTTTTAAATTTTATTAATTAATCCTTCAAAAAAAATTGCTTTCATATATTGACCACGGTGAATTCTTCAAATTATTTGCAAAGACATCAAGTGGGAATAAGAAATCGAGACATTTTTATTTTCAAGTGATCAGAGCTAGGTCAATGCTTAAACATTTTACCAGAATTGAAAATCTTTCGAAATGACTGACTTTTTTGTACAGTACCAAAGAACCTGAAGATATTTTAGTTACAAAACCGAATTTTCAATGCTCCCGATATAATATTTTTATTCCTTTTTTGTCAAGTGTTAGCTAGTAAACATTTTTCTGTATATTTAACAGTTCATTGCTTTTTCTAAGTCCCGATTTGTCCCAATTTTTTGTCATTGATGTCCCGATATTGCGAAAATTTTATCTGGCAGCCCTACTCTAACTGCAAATTTCTAGCTATCACCGTTGCTGAGAAAAGGACTTTTATGCTAACTTCACAGTGAAGGGAATTCAATTCAATTCAATTCAATTCAATTCAATTCAATTCAATTCAATTCAATTCAATTCAATTCAATTTAATTCAATTCAATTCAATTCAATTCAATTCAATTCAATTCAATTCACTTCAATTCAATTCAATTCAATTCAATTCAATTCAAGTCAATTTACTATATTAAAAAAAAATATCAATATCGTAGGAACCCTTTTCAAGAAAAACGAGATTTTTCTTTACGGTTTTTTAATATATTTGTATAGAAGGTAGGTACCTACCGTTATTTTCGCATAAAAGTAAAATATTTGTTTTAATATCCTAAAAAGTGTTAAAAAATAGTAAGTAACTTATTTAAAAGAAATCGATTTGGTCGCTTTTTTTCATTAAATAAAATAAAAGATTAGAAGAATTTGGTACACTTTTTGAGCTCTTTGGGAGCTTTTGCATAAGAAATTATTAAAATCAGTTTCACTTTTTTCAAGAATATCGAAAATTAAAAAAATAGTTCTTTGGGAGGTACCTATGTACCATTAGGAAAAAAATATTTTTTTTAAATAGTCTTATACCTAAAATAGTATATTAATAGCTTTAAGTTGTAACGTTAGATAAATATACAGGGTGTCCCGGAGCTGAGTGGAAGTATTTTAGGGTGTGGTTCTTGGGGCTTTTCTAAGAAAAAAAATATGTGGGGGGAAGTTGTATCTCCCCTCCCTGGGCAGGGAGGGGCAGTTTCTGAAACATTGACTTTAAATGCAAAAAAAACATAAAAAATCAACGAAAAAACATCTAATAATGTTGTAAGTTGAAATTAAATTTCAAAGTCAAAATTAAAAACAAAAATTGTGATTTTTTTTCTTGAGTCGCAATTTTTTTAAATTTTACCAAATTAAGTGCTATTTTTGTATTCAATGCCCTCATTATTTTTTAGTCCATTGCCGAAAGCCAAATGTAAAAATCTTTCTTAGTTTTCAAGAAACTAAGAAAAAACAAAAGGTACTTTTACCAAAAAAAGCCCGAAAAAAGGGTTATTGAATAAACTAATTTTTTTTTTCTTAATTTCTCAAAAACTAAGAAAGATTTTTATATTTAGTTTTCGGTAATGGACTAAAAAATAATGTGGGCATTGAATATTGAATAAAAAATATACACTGAATTAAGTAAAATTTTGAAAAATATCGTCTTCAGAAAAAAAATTACATTTTTTTAAATTTTGACTTGAAATAACCCCAGGAACCAAACCCTAAGATACTTCCTCTCAGGTCCGGGACACCCTGTACATAATTAATAAAAATCATTCATGGAATTTTCCTTTTAGGAAAAGATGTGGAGCTGTTTTTGACAAAAATAAGATTTTTTAAAAATTCCTACAAGAAATCGTATGGATAGTACCATTTTTTTTATTCAAGAAACAAGAAGTTTCTTTTTATTTATTTAAATTATTAATTTATTTTTGTATCTTCTTCTAACATTCAATAAGAACTTTTTAACAAAAAACATAAATTTCTCTCTAACTCGAATTTTCCCAAAACTCCCTCTAACTCGAACTAATTTTGATATCCCGTGAAGGGAGCCGACTGTAGTTAAATTTCGCCATGACCCGTACTTAAGACTGCCAGCTGCTGACAGAGGAAAGGGATAGTAATAAAATTTTATTTCGAATTTATTTGGAAAGAATTGACGGACAGACAAACAGTTTGTGGGACCCACTTTTTTATCTTCATTTCACGAGTATCAAGAGTAAAAAATATTAAGATGTTTTTTCTTTCCTAGGATTGCGAGAGTTTGCGGATACGGGAGGGGGGTGGGTATAGTGGTCATGACCTCCCTTGGAGCTTTTGCTTAAATAAAAATATAAAATCATTAAAAAATGGTATCACTACTACTATTAAGTGAAACACAAAAATCGGACTATAAAAAACTCACACTTCACAATAAATAAAGACTCCAACTTTTTGTTTAAATTGCTGACAACCGTAGGTAGGTACACACACACAATTAACTAAAAAATTGACCTTTTTACAAATTCCTATTCAAGCAAAAAAAGTAAATGAACCTCAAATGGTTGAAAGAAGTATAACAAAAGTTAAAGTAATCAATTTGATAGACCTCTCTAGGATGTTGGGCATCCCATATGTCAGCCATTTAAAAGGTCACTAAATAAATTAATGAATGAGTCCCATATGTCGGCCATTTAAAAGGTCACTAAATAGATTTCTTTTAGGAGTTTCTAAATTTTTGTTTTCAAGTACAACACAATATGAATTTTAACTGTAACTTAAAAAAAAAAAACTTTTTTTAAATTCATTAAAACAAATCTAAGACCAATAACCGAATAAAGTTGACTTTTAATCCCAATCTACCCGGCCTTTCGTGTAGGGTATGAAATCTTGGTGAATTCCAGCCTAGCATTTAAAATCTCGCGTTATGAAATCTCGCAATTACAAAATACCGCTTTTCATAATCTCGCAGTTACAAGACCGCTTTTTAAACAATCTCCCAATTACAAAATGTATTGCCTTTTTCGAAATTAATTGAGATGTACATGAAAATACATAAATTCGAGATTGTTAAAAGCGTTATTTTGTTATTGCGAAATTTAATTCTTCGAGATTTTTGACAAATGCGAGATTATCTTATTTTAGATTTTGGCTTTGTAAACCTGTGTTATTGTCTTATAAATACTGATATCTGAGTTACAGACTTTCTTGCAATAAAAAAGCGTTTAGTATTTTCATAAAATGGCAGGTAAGGTACACTGTTGCGTATACGTTCTTTTTTCCCAAGACTATTGCTTAAGACTTAAGTTTTAAACTTCGTTATTCTACCACAATTTGTATGGAAAATTGAATAGATTGACGCAGTTTACAACTTAATTATACGTTTATGGTTAACGCTGTTGCATGAATACCCTAAATTTGATACAAAAACATTTTGATTTTGTGATCAGTGATTTAAAACGAATTTTGTTGCAGTATAGTGTCTTTCAAGTGATGGAATCGAGAAGATTGTTTAAAATTTATTTAGTGGTAAAGAATTTGGCTTACAAAATGATAAATGGTAATGAAAATCGAAAATAGACAAATATATTCAAAGAAAAAATTGACTTGAAATAGGCCCGCATGTGCTGTCCGTATTCGGTGTACAAAATATTGATTATCTTACTGAAAGTACCTCCTTTAAATAACGTTCGTCAACTAATAAAAGTAAAACACTGATTTTTTTTTAATTTTAAGACTCATCGTGTACGAATTACTTGTTGTACTGGATTAACAAGTCGAGGGAAATTTGTTCAATTGACAATTCTTACGGTTTTTATTGAGTTACAGAAATGATTTTCACTTGTTGATAAAACATACATACATAAACAAGTATTTTTGACTAGTTGACTTGTTGTTTTGTGGTGTAGGCCTCAGGATAAAAAAAAATTCACTTGAACTCTAATGCAAAAGATCTTGCACATCAAAATGCATGCAAAAAAACCAATAGTTAGTATTTAAAAAAGGTATAAACAATCTGAAGAAATGGATTTTTGTTTAATTTATTAATTTCTTACAAACAAAGAGTTCTTGTAGTTGGTAAACGGCTCTAACGATGTTGATGGCATTTTGACAGTTAATAGTTTTCAATACAACGAAGTTGAAATTTAACTAGAAAAGTCATATATCAGGTCTCCAAAAACTTTTATGTTTCAACAGAGATAATGGAGAAAAAATGGAAAAGCGCTGAGAGCCATACTGGACATTGATTCTGACGATTATGATGACTGATGATGATCCATTTGAGCAAGAATCATTGATTTAAGAGTTATTCCTTGCTCTAAGTGGACAAAAAAGGATGAAAGAGCCAGAGATAGCGGTTTTGTCTCGCGTACAAGGTGGTAATGTATTAAGACCTCGAGGAACTATTGGGCCTTTCTTACGAATCTTTAACTGGTTTTTCAACAACCGTACACAAAATGAGATCATCAAATATAGGCAAATGAAAATGCCAATCGTCAAGTGCAAAGTGTTTGGAAACAATTGGCGACAAATTGCAAGCCTATTTTGGAGTCTTGTTAATTGTTATAAGTATATTGGAAGATTGGAGCCTTGAAAGATGGTCATCGTCGTTTGCGGACACAGGCGCGGATCCAGGAATTCAACTTGGGGGGGTCATGAGATTGAAACATCATACCTAATTTGAACTGAAACCTCTTGAAATATATAGCCTTGATTTTTCTACATATCTGGTGGTTAGAAAAAGTCCAATTTTATCATGAATTAATAACAGTTGAAGGCATGATCAGAGATCTTTACAGCTCTGCCGTTCACTACGTGAACAGGCCCTAAGACTGTATCGGACAAGATTAAGCTCCATTTCATACAGTTATGAGAGTATGATGAACATATAAGATTGGAAGCAAAATTTGCAATCTAAAAAAAAAAGTTGACAATAACTAAATAAAAAAAGGAATAACTCAAGTGTCAATTTAAAACAGAAAGCTAGAAATAATTGCAAATATGTGGTGAAATCCACACCGATGCCGAAAAGAAAAAACCTGTTGTCAATGCAAAGAGGAGGGTATTTTCTTAATGGAATTTTTTTTAAAGATTTCGTTATAAATTTGAGTACTGCACTAAATTTGTATGGAGTTTTTCTATGCGTTTTTCTAACATTCCGTTATAAATCCAGGTATCTGCTATAATTATTGGAATTTAAAAATTCAGGTACTGTACCAGGAGTCTGTTATAATTTGTTCTAGTAAAAAAGAGTATATAATGATTTACAAACGGTAATTGGGCGAAATGCATTTTGGAGTAAGGCAACAATTACCTTTTTAAAATTTAATTTTATTCATAAACTCTATAAAAATTAAGCAATAAATGGATTAATTGGTTATAGTCTTTGGCTATGAACAATTTTTCTATTTATTTTCTTTAAAAAACTTCTACTTCATAATGATTTACTTATAAAAGAGGCAGACATACTGGTTTAGTCAAAACTGTTTTTCTTTTTTTCTTTTGAAATACAGGAGAGTTTGTATGGAGTTTTTTAAAGCCCTATTTCAATATTAAGTTATAAATCCAAGTACTGCAACAGATGTCTGCTATAGTTTTGTTTTAACAAAATAGAGTATTAGGATTCACATAATGGAGAAGTGAACATATATACGGCGTTCGTTAAAACTTTTTTGTTTGTTTTTGAAATATATCGGAGCTTGTATGGGGTTTTCAAAGCCTTTTTTCAATATTCAATTATAGATCCAGGTACTGCACCAGGCTTCTGCAAGATTTGTTTTCTAATGAAAAAGAGTACTTATACAAATTTATATAGGTATCAGAGAGGCAGACATATTGCTTAAGTACAAAATAAGCTGTCTTTGCTTTGAAATACAGTGGTTTTTGTAGGGACATTTTTTAAAATTCCGTTACAAGCCTGAGTACTGCACCAAGTATCAGCACATAACTTTTTTTAATAAATTAAAATTAAGTATCAAAGAGACAAAGAGACAGACATAGATATTCCTTCAGTGAAAATTGTGGGTTTTTAAACTTTGAAATACCTACAGTAGAACTTATATGGAGATTTTTAAAGTCTATTTTTCAAAATTCAATTAAAAAACTAGGAACTTCACCATTTGTCTGCCAACATCTTTTTAACAGGAAACACAATTTATTTTATTTGAAAAGAAACAGTGAAACGTGAATGGAGATTTTTCCTTATTTTTTGTATCTCAAAATTCTGTTAGAAATCCAGGTACTGCAACTGGTGTCTGAAAATTATTTTTTTGGTTATATTTACTATTTTTACTAAAATATAAAAGACCTGATGAAGGTATAGCTCCAAGATGAACTACACCCTATGCCTGCCTTTACTATTTTTGAATAGAAACAACTTTAAAGTCTAACACATAAAAGGGGTGGACATACTGCTATTACGTTTTGAGGTCGATTTTTTTGACTTTTGTTACCCCGGTGGAATGCCCATTCCATGCTCAGGAGGTCTTCTATTAGAATGGCTCCACTTATCGTACAGAAATACCATAAACCTGCCGACCACTGGCTCTTAGGTTATAATCACCGCATATAAAAACCATGATTGGTGGACACCCTATATATATAATCTAAGAGGGTGCACGTCCAGGGCTACCAGTAATTTTTGTAAAAATTTATTTTCTGACCATATCATTACGAAGTTAGACTTGGTAAGGAAAATAGAAGCTAACCATTACATTAATAGGTCATGGTTTTCGTATAGTTTCTAAAATATATGGAATTACCCAAAAAGTTTATCTCTGTCTTCTAATGTGTTGAATAACAAGAAAAGATGTCTCGTATTTCTTCTTTTCTCTGGAGTTCTGGGGGGGGTCATGACCCCCATGACCTCCCCCCTGGATCCGCCACTGTGCGGACATTGTGGGACCTCATCAAAGGACATTCAATGCAGTGTAAAACCTTTCAAGATTTGAGACGACGTTGGTCATCTCCTTCTAATTGATGATTCAGTTGGACAAGCTTCAGAAAATCAAAAACAGCAGATCTCACCAGTGTAATTGCTTTTGGATGAGTTGAATCAGACCTTATTGGTGAAAAACATTCCATTTAAAAATATAACAATCGATGAACAGTTGAAAGGATTCCGCGAGTGAGAGGAGTTGGTCGTGGATTTGATGTGGTGATGTCGCTGATGCCATCATATTTCAACACTCGTAGTAACCTAACTATTGATAACTTCTCCAAATCCGTGCATTTGACCTTGAGGTTGCTGGATAAATAAAATCACCATCTTTGGCACAATCAGGGAAAACAAAAGAGATATTTGCCAAAACTTTTTGTTGTGAAGGAGTTTCTTTAATGATCATAATGAGCCCGTAAAAGTCAACAGAAAGCAGTATCAAACAGTCCACTCCTCAATTTTTGAATTTTCAGAATAAAAAGCATTACAGAACCAAAGAAGCAAGTGGTTTTGCTATCTACGCAACATAATTATCAGAAAGCCACTTCGTGTTATCAAAATTATACCGTACCCAAGGCTGGAGTCGATGTTTTCGACCAAATAGTCTCCATTTATTCTTGCACGCGTCAAATAAAACGCTGGCAGATGGTAATATTTTACAATTAACTATACATGTGGTTGCAGCTGCAATCATTTTTCTTCTTTTCAATCCAATTAGATGTAACACAAATTCCTTCAAAATCGATAAGCTTATCGAAGGAGAAGGAGCTGATGGAGTCGAAAGTGTTCGCAACCTGCATCACAAAATACAGTTGGAAAAACTGCTTTGGATGCCCTTATTGTTGGCCATACGAACAGTCCCCGACAGGCTTCCTTGTAAAAGGGGCATACCCCTTGTGATTCTTTAAAAAAAAATTCACAAAATTGAAACTTATTGGAAACAATTTTTTTTTTGGTTTTGTGGCTTCATTTAATCAGAGTATCAAATCGGTAAAAGTATTTTGCTACAACTTTTAAGGAACAAAAAATATGGTGAAATGTTCTGAAACTGGAATAGACGATATTGAAAATCTTTTACTTTTTGTTATTTGTTTTTTGTTCTCTCCCTTTTTTAACATAATTTTGTTCTGATTCTTAATTACCTGTTATGTTTTGACCTCCTGACATCTTTACTTTCCTTATTTTCTTTAAAAATTTATAGCTTTTTCGTTTTTGTAGTCTATTCTTCTGAATGGCAACCCTTTTCATTGTGCTGGGTTATTACTTAGTTTTTATTGCACGGAATAATTTTGGTTTGGCTCTTCCGAAGAATTGTTACCGTTTTAATAAAGAAAATTGGTAGAACAAAAATATTATTGCAAGAAATAATTTAATTAAAGTTCACGGTGCCACGGTACTGACATTTAGACACTTTATGTGACCTATCTTCTCTATGCTAATGAGAAAAATAATTTCCAGGACAATTTTAACATAGGTCGTTAAAAGGAATACAAAATTCTGATAATCAACCAAAAAAATGTTATAACATGCTTAAAAAATACAACCACGGTACTGACAAATTAATTTGTGACACACTTTCCTTGAATGAAAACATGTCACTCTTAAAGTACAACAACGTTGAGAAAATGAAATGACTGTTGTTATCTATACATAAATAGTGCCTCTTTTAGAAAACCACAATGCAAACGTCTTGAAACTAAAACAAAATGGCGGTTCAGCGGGAAATGGTTTGAATTCAAAAATAAAAGTTAATCCTCGGACAACATTCATTCTTGATTATTTTATTCAGAAATAAGTATTTTGACTTAATTTTTGCATAATTTTGTCAAGCTAGTATTGCACTCAAACCTTTCTATGAACAACATTTCTATTCAATGAAGTATTTCATTAGAAAAAAGTAGATTTAATCGGAAAATCAAGGAACGGACATGCCACGGTACTGACATTTTTACTACACTTTTCCAAGACATGTGGAATTAGTAGCAAATTTGGTCATGATATCGAGTGTAGATTGTAGTAAATAGCGATTTACCCAATTCAAACCAAAAATACGAACATTTTACATTAAATAACAAAAAAAAAACACTGGACGCAAAGAATCACAGTTGGCACGGAATCACCCCTATGTCAGCTTTGCCCAATAGCAGAAGACAAGAAAAGCATATAAAAACCTATACGTTCTGGAGAAATTGTTAAGTCTACAAAAAAAATCTTTAGTTATAAAAAGATTGCCTTTCTGAGACCAGACCGAAAACAGACGAGACCGATACCAATACCAATTCCGATACTGAGGCCGAGACGAGACTAGACTGATTTATACGAGACTGAGACCGATAGCGATACCGAGATGATACCAACATTTTTCGATTTTGACGATACCAAGACGATACTTACAAAAGTAAGCCCTAGGCTAGCCCTAAGAAGGATATTTCACTGTATGTAATACAAATAAGATTTAGTTAAATATTTTATAATAAAATAGTATTTTATCTATTGAAATAAATACCTGAAGTTTACGACTGCGGAATCTTTGCCCCTTAATTAATAGGGATAAATGGTCAGAAAAGATGAACAAGCTTCAATTATTGTTCATAAATAATAAATAAAGTATGAATTTCTACAACTTTAATAATTATGTACTTAAAAAAAAACTTTAAAAGTTCAGAAAGATTTTTACGGAACCTATGTTCATTCTCATACTCCTACATAGTGCATCGTATACATATTTGATGGTAGTTTCATAATTTTTACATTTTTGTTTTTATATTTACAGACGAAGTAGGTATAGGTTCCTACCTTACCTACTCATAATCCAAAACCACACTCTGAAAAGCTTAAATATTCTCTTATGACCTTACGAAAGAATTAAAAATTTATAAAAAGCCTATGTCCATGGCTCACCGATTACTGAATATTACTGCAACTTTCAATGACGATTAAGTGACCTTTTAACTAACCTTCTTCTGTTTTTTAGGTACCTAATCCTTGATATGAAAAAACGTTGAATTAAGTCTTTAAAAAATTCATTAGAAGTCGGATTCGTCTAGATTGACCTCTTTTTAATATCTCATATGAGGTATGAGGTGCTCAGATCCCACATCCCAGAGCCGAAGCTTACTGCGTACAAAGTATCTGCCTTCACCCTATTATTTTAAAATAATAAAGGACATTCCCTCCGAATACAAAACAACCTTTTTGTTTAATGTAGGTATGTCATGAATATATTGTACATACAGTGTTGTATAGCATTAATGTACGAGGAGCTTTTTTTGTTAAAAATGTAAACGCATTAATAAAATCAAATAAAATTCGAATCAAGAAATAGAAAAATAAGTGCATTAGCACCTAAAGCCATCAGGAATTTGTACCCAATTTATTGCAAGTATAAAGTAAGTAAGAAAAAGAAACTCTAACACAAAAATTTATTTCAAGAAATTAGGAATACAAGTAGACACCATCAATTCCAATTGATCTGTGCTAACGAAGTTAATTCACTTTATCCCCAATGAATGATCCTTTCGGCTGGAAGAAGAAGAACTACAGTATCTATAGAACTCCTTCGTTTTGTCCCTTCTTCCACATCGCATTGAATTGCAAATAAACACACATTTATTTCTTCGTAAAACTGTTATTCCACCATATCCACAATTTACCCTATACCATACCGCCACCGCTATTATACACAGACACCACCACCTCCATCTTCCTTCCCAGAGCATCTATCACACAGCACTGCAAGACTTTTACGATGATTGGAAGTGATGCTGAATAAATTGAAGTAACTGATTTACACAGGAAATCACTTTATTAAAATAAAAAGACCATGCTGTTCCTTCGAGGCGAACACAAAACAAAAAAAAAATCCAGGAAATCTTCTGTTTCATAGAATGGGGTGGCTTTCGGGGTGGGGAACACGACATCTACCATCAGGACGAATGATTGTCTGGATTGTGTAGTATTTGGAATGGGCTTTCATCGAGAAGATTGTGATGCCTGCTCGCACCATGTTGTTTATAGCCCCCATCAGCAATCAAAGATCGAACCAAAATTTCTATAGGTTTATGAATATGTACGAGGCGGATATTTGTGTGATTTCAACGCCGAGTTAAGTAGGTAAACGACAAAAAAAAATTGTTTTATTTGTTTCCCAGACGGGCACACATAGTACTAAATATTATAAAAGGCACACGCAAACTCAAACAAACAAAAATACACAAACATTTTATTTATTTTTAATGCAGTGCGCATTTTATTTGTGGGGAGAGATGGGGACTCCTGCGACAAGGACGAACACATCACATATACATCCCCCAGAGCGTGTGTCATATACTGATTCAATATGTTATTTGCTTGTTGGAAATTTAAATCAAGGGATTTCTATAACACTCTGTCACATCAGGCTCACGATTGTAAAATGCCTTGTTCTTGTTTATTTTTTTTATACAATAAAATTGAAAACGTTGTTTTTTATTTGGCATATGTGTATATCTTGAACGGGTTGGAATGGAACTGAGGGAGAAATGGCAAAAGTTAAATACAAAAAATTCACACTTGGTTGTGCTCGTTTAAATCCATACAATTGTTTTTTTTTTTTTTTTTTTGTGCGTTAAAAAGTCTTAAACCTTTTTCCATTTAATTTAATGGCATTGTCGTTGACTTAAGGAATTTAAGCTCAGCACGCATTTTTTTTTTTTTTTTTTAATACAAAAATAAAATTTCTTTTATTTATTTTTTGGAAAATCAAGAGCAATTCAAAAAACAAACACAGCAGGAGGGGAATCATACTCTTTTCAAAAGACTTATCGCCAGTTTGGATAAACTTTTTTTAGCTTTTATTGAAGTAAATAAATTTAATGATTTTATATAATGGCACAGTTTTCTCCATCTCAAAAATACAAAAAGGGATTGTAGGGTGTCGGCATATTTTTCCATGTTCATTATTTTCTTAAGCCTTTGTACACTGCTGATATGAAATGAAAAATCCTATACAAAAATTATTTGTGAGTATCTACTGAATACGTTCTGAAGTAGGTAGTTATGCTTTTCAATGAGCAAAATTGATAATTATTATTGTAGAAGATTATTTAAAGAAGTCTCCACTCAATTTTCTTACACTTGCATTATTGTGTGGGGAAAAACTACATTATTGTGTGTTTCTTTCATTACTTTGTATGATATTTTTTGTATCTGATGTGAAATTTATGAAACTCTCCAAAAAATATTTGTCTGCATTGTTTTCGTCAGCCAGCATTTTGTTGTCTTTATTGAGACCACAAATAAATTAAGGAAAATAGGAAACTAAGCTGGTTCAAGCCAGCCCCCCACAAAGCCTAAGAAAAAACATGCCAATCTATTGTATTGAATATCAGGATTCATATGTACATATATACCTGCAAACTCTCCAAAAATCTCCAAAAATACCGAACATAGTTTTGTGAATACAGCTATCATTATGGACAGTCAGGCAGCTGTTTATTGATTCTGCTACATCATCCTCTTAATTCGCCCAATAATGCCGAAATGAGCCTTCAAGCCTTAATATATTAACATCAAGATCACTCTTATCTGGGTTGAATACCACAGTGGCTTGAGGGAAATGAACGGGCAGATGAAATGACTATGCAAGGGTCAGCCCTTCATCACAGCTCACTTACAGAAAGAGTCAAAATTCACCTTGGAGCTATGAAGAGCAATTTTCCTTAGTGAATCAAATCGTAGGTGGAACAGCTTAACCAAAATATTTAGAAAGATCTGGCCCGCCTTTAGTAAATCCCGAACAGTTGATGTGATATGTAGACCCAGGCAAGACATAGCCAGTGTCGTTGAAGCCTGTATTGGACACGGGCCAGGCTGAGTTTTCCCTACAATACTCACTGTCGTAGCTGCGGGAACCAGCAAGAAAAGGAAACTGTCTTTCATTTTCCTTTCCATTTCTTGGTGACTTTAACGAACTATCCAAAATGAAGACCTCTTTTCTTAACACAACGGAAAACGGTTGCTTTTGTATCATGTTCTCCTCCAGGCCCAAAAGACCGTGAGCAAGCGGAGTCCGGGTTTAATAATGCTAAATGACAATGATGCTCGACTACCAAGCTTGACATAATGTAGCAGGCTCGTGAGTGCCCTATGAATCCCTTTTGTTGTTTGTGGTGGCTCACAATATACTACGGTAAATATACCCCACATCCGTTCTAATTCAAACCATGGAATATATCTGGTTTCATGGGAGGATGCTGATCATCACTGGAAACCTCTTGTCTATGTGAAGTGAGCAGACCGATGCCCATCAGGGGAGTCATGGAACTGGAAGACGCCCTGAAGTATCGTGTTACACTCGTGAAACCATTTCTTCCTATACCTACCTACCTTTAAGAATATCATCCACACCGTATCTTTGTAGCGATTGGTGTTTGGTTTAAAGCCTAGTACATACTTCCTCGTGAAATGAGCAAAAGTGATTTTTTGACATTTCTCATGCCACAATAGCGGCGTTTTATTATCTCCGGTTCTGGGCTTAGCATCTATTACAAGAACAACATGGGATCCAGGTTTCTATCCAGATTAGTTTCAATAACCCAGATAGAGGTTTTCACTCTGAACAGCAAAAGGCTATTTACCATTGTGAATGATATCAGCAATTTGTCAGCAGTTTTAGGTATAAAGAGGAAAAGAGACAGGCCTTACATGAAAAACAAATAGACATAAGAAAAAAAGATACTGATATACAGCACTGTTTTTGCACTAACCCTCATCGTTTTATTTTCACGAGGTGAACCAAATGGGCTATGAGCGATAACTCTTCACGACAGAATTCACAAGTATTTACTAGGCTTTAAGTATTGGTTTCTTGGAGTACTAGTAACTTTCATGTTTCGGATGAAATTATTTATCTTCACGATGCGGTAAAAGGAGAAGAGCCGCAACCTGACGCAGGCCACTCAAATTTATCTTTTCCAGAAAAATTGACAAACAGGTGCCTACTTGGCGATTTTAGATGTATTATCTTTTTTAGCTCCGATGAAAACACGGAGATGAGACCTGAGTTTTTGTTTTAGCTCAGAGCACTAACAGCACTCAACTTGTGTTTCTTTTCATGGGGGCGAAGTAATCCAAACAAAAAGTGAGGTGAAATATCTAGGTATCACACTGGATACTAAACTCTTATAGAATAAACACTTATAGAAATAACCGTCGGAAGAGCCACAAAAGTCCTTATTATTTGCAAGAGACTACCAGGCAAATTGTGGGGCTAAAAACCAACTATCCTTAGGTGGATGTACTATGAAGGTTAAACCCATCATTACGTATGGTACGGTGCATGGCACAAGAGAACTGAATTACTCACAATTAGGAAATCACTAGAAAAAGTACAAAAACTGGAGCAATTAGAGCTTGACCTTGGGCAGTAATGGAAGTAATCCTTCATCTGTCACCCTTACACAAAGCAATAGAGAGTGTTGCAAATGGAGCCATCATAAGATTTGTCAAAAAGGGAACCGATACTGGTATATGCATAAGTCTCAGCGTTGGGGACTGCAATTCAAAGTCAGTGGTAACAAGCCTTATTTACATTCCAAGGGATGGTTTGATTAAAAAAATACAACATCGAGAAAAACTTTCAAACAGAGTGGGTTGGCGCAACAGTAAACTATACTCTCAAACAAAACGCCATCAAGTGGTACACTGATATGATGGATCGAGAAAAACTGAAGAGACTAGGCCTAGAACCAAAGTTTCCATACCAATGGGACAGTCTTAGCAGTTTTCAGGCAGAAGTTCATGCCATAGCGAAATGCTCAGATCATTATAGTAATCTCGAAAGAAACTACCGAAACCAACATTGCCATTATGTGAGATAGTCAAGCCAAACTCAAAGCACTGGGCACCTATCCCATCAGCTCTAAAATGGTTTGGGTGCGTGAAAGCAGGCTGAATGTCCTTGCCAAGAACAACATTATCACACTTCATAGCGTACCGTTAGGAAAATGAAGAGGCAGATTCCTTAGTGAAAATATGGGAAATGACTCCCTTAAAGGGGCCGGCCGGAAGCCTGAATAAAACAACAATTGGAAGCTTAAATTCAGTTTTTGATAACCTAATGCACTGTGGGTCCAACATTTCTGTGTAGCAAAAACCATATCTTTTGAACGCAAGCAGATGCCTAAGTTATATAAAAATCGTAATTTTTAGGAAAATTGTTGTACAGTGTGTGTCGGAATCCTTGGCTGAAATATGAGTTCCTCAGAAAAAAAGTATTTACTGAAAAGGAGCTAAAGTATAACTTTAAAACAGTCAAATTTTGCAGAAAGACCGAACTAACACTGGCACACAAACAACTGTTGTTTGAATAATACTTAGTTGTTAATGGTAACCTCATTTTCATACCTCATTTTCGTGCTAGAATGGAACAGAGTTTTCGGGACAAATAATGCTACCCCTATTGCTGTTTGATACATTTAATTATGAAACAAGTACAAAAGGGAGGAAAGCAATACAAATATTGTATTTGCAGCACGTACGACAGCACTGGTGGTGAATCACTTGATTCACTGCACATATTATTTTTGGGATTTTCTCTAGCAGATATTTGTTCAAGACTGTGGGGATTTTTATTTGGGGATTATGGACTTGGGGCAAACATTACTAACCCTTGACAGAGAATTACCTAAATAAATATATTCCAGTACGAAATGCATCCCGAGAATGTGATTGATAGGTGCCGATTTTAAGCTGGTGAAATCATCGGTCCCAAAAAAATTCAGGACTTACTTTATATTTAAGTATTCTCTCTAATCGTTACATCATTTATTTCATCAAAATCTTGACATGGAATATTTTAACTTATTTGAAATGAAAAAGCTACCTACTAAAAGGATTTCAGGCAAAAGCTGCTAAAAACGATAAGATATTCTGAAATTTGAATGGTTCCTCTCTGGTGTTGAATTATAAAACGACTTTTTGAACATTTCATATTCAAGTTTTATGGTAGAACTATAATTACTGAAAGGGATCTTAAGATAATGTCATAAGAAAAGAAAGGAAGCTTCCCTAATCGTCAAAAAGGGGAAAGCACCAATACTGAAGCTTTCATCTATTGATTTACATTGCTTTCACCAAATATCAGTTTCATTCAGTGAGTTTCGTGCGCAAACACTAGGGGCGGATCAACGGGGGGTGGACAGTTCATCATTATTTTGTCGTTTTTTAATCCAATAATTTCGCTAGGAAGTTTTAAATTCTACATTTTAAATGTTAAGTTGTCAAATTCGGCTTAGTTTCCGAACTTAACCACACATAGTAAAGTTGCCAGTTATGATTAGACATTCCCTCAGAAGTGCAACGGTGAATTTAGTAGCATTTTTCAGATTTCAGCATGCTTATGTCCCAGGGAAACATAGTCAATAATAAAATGTCTTGAGCGTAATTGTTCCTGTTTGAAGGGATATTCCCAAGCCTTATCGAGCTAAACAGAAAGAAAGAGTTTTTTTCAAATTTGGGGCAGTCAATTTACATAATTTTTTTCAGAGATGAAATCAAATATTTCTTTACATCTAGAACGTGTAGCTGTCATAAATTAACATCGACTTTTCAATTTAATTTTTTCGAAAATGGCTTTTATGATTTTTATAAAACTTCGTGGATGTTGTATTTGGGGCTATTCAAATCAACACTTATGCCTAAAATGCCCCCATTTTAAATTTTTTTTTATAAAATTGCCAAAATTTTGGATTAAGTTCTTCCAATAATATGGCGTCTAAGAATTTTTATTGCAAGAAAGAATCAAAGAAAAATCCATTTTTAAAATTTAAAATTACGATGTTTTTTCATAGTTTCTCGTTAATTTGTTTTGTTTTATTTTAACACACATTCTTGTTAAAAATATCCTTACATTAATGTTTTCTATTATTTTCAGTATTAAGGTACTACAAGGACAATGATGGAGAATTGGAAAAAGCGTAAGACACCTCTGAAGTCTAAACACTTTAACAATCGCAATGATGGTGTCCCTTTTATTATTAAGCAAAATCCATGTTTTCAAATTGAAATGTTTCCTTAAACAAAAACAAAAATATCACTTTAAACCACAATGATGGCCATTGCGTCATCCAAATTTCACACTTAAAAAATAAAAAAGGAAGAATTTGTTAAAAAAAAATAATCTCACACCCAACAAATATCAACCACATTCCCCTATTTCTACATTATTTGTTTTTAGTTGATGGATGGTACACCACAACAAAAGCGGAAGCAAATGTTGTGATGAAAATTTAGTTGAAAAATGTTTTTATTTGTGGTCGAAGAGGAAGTCCTTCCATTTTGCAAATACAATATAATGCAAATATTGTTCCAACTGCTATGCTATGAAGCAACAAAAAAAAACATAAAAAACATTTCACACTATTTTTTTCTTGTTGTTGTTTTCTTTTAAAATACAATAAACAGAAGAACACTTAAACGGGGTCCATTTGAGGATATCCTTTTGATATCTTGTATGGGGGAAGGAAAATAATGCTTTTCCAGAGGACAATGATAAATTAGATTCTTTATTCGGTGATGCCTGAAACTTTGTATTTTTCATTCTTTCATTGTCAGAAAAATACAATTCACAAAAAAAAAAAAATAAAACAAAACAAAAATAAAAATAAAAAAAACGACAAACTTAAGAAAATGCAAAGTATTTTCTCGAAATTCATTTCATTTCAAATGGCGTCGACGACAGCGTACTTCGTCGTAGTTCGTCGTTTTCAAACAAAATTCTACCAGAAGCGCCCTAATAAAGTGCAACACTGTGTGAAAACCAAGAAGATTGTATTTTTCTTTTAGATGTTTCCAGGGTATATGTCATTTCAGCGTGTCCTGGATTGCATAGAGATAAATCTAGTTGAGTTGTATACGTGCGTACATCAGGTGAGTATTTTATTTTAATTAGTTTTTAATTTTAGAAAATTACTTTTTTTATTTTATTCTTTTTTTGACAGAAAGCTTAAGAAGTGTTTCGTCTGCAATAAAAAAACAAGGAATATTCAATGTTTGAGTAAACTGTTTCTATAGCATCTACTATGAGTGCGTTATATAAGTCCTCCAATAACGGGTTAGCTTTAAAGCAGAGAGGGTGGTGCTTGCTGTGATGAAACCTAGAACTATTGGATCAGGATTTTTCAGGATAAGTCAAGGTTCTGAAAGAGAGATGCCACCTTTATGGGTCAATGGCCACTCTCACACCCCCGTATAGAAAGTTGCTGCCACCGAACTTTTTCATTTTTTGTTTTATAGGAAACCTGCGTCAATGCATTGTCTGAAATATGTGTGGAAGGAAGCATGACTGGGCTATCAGCTTCTTATGACCCATCTGGTCTATAAGAAAAGCGATATCAAATGTCTTGAAAACGATCGATCGCAGCTTAAGGAAAAAGATGACGATACCAAGGATGAGTTCAAAACGTGCTGCTAGACATGACATAGCAATGACCTAGCTATGGAATTAAAATTGTCTTAGGTAATTTTAATGCAAAACTAGGCAGAGAAGTCGTTTTTGGTTGCACAATCGGAAGATATAGCCTGCACGACAACACCTCCGATAACGGACTCAAGTTCATCGACTTTGCTGTGGTAGCTAGTACGTGGTTCCCGCATTGCGATAGGTATACATAATGGGACATGGCAAATTCGTGGTCAATCAACCGCCAACAAGATTGACGCGATCGACGCAAGGCACTCCTCAAGTATCAAGGATGTCCGAACGTTCCAAGGAGCAAACCTTAAATCGGACCACTACCTCGTTATAGCAAAGGTAGTGCTACGGATATCCAGACCAAAGCCAAAGTAGGGAAATACTGCGAAGAAGTTTAACATCGGACGGCTTAAGTCGCAAGAAATCGCCAGGTCCTTTTCCGGTCGAGTCTCTCGCGCCCTCTTATAAAGTCCTTTGCCGCCAACTGTAAGTATCGAAAACTAGTGGAATAACTCTGACGTGCTGGGCCTCACACGACTACTACAGCGAAACCCCTGGTTCGACGAAGAATGCCGGCAAGTTCATGCAGCCAAAAAACAGGCATACAAAGCATAGCGCTGCATAGAAGGACTAGTGCTGCTAGTGAGCTCTATGAGCAGAAGAGAAGAGAGGAACACAAGCTTCCAAGAAGGAAAAAGAAATAGAGCGGGATGCGCGCGATCGAGGAAAGCGAGGGATGCCATTGCAGGAATGAAGTTCGGAAGATTTACCAAAAAGTAAAAAGAACCTCCCAGGGTTACAAGGAAAAAACCGTGGCTTGGAGGGATGATCAGGGGAACATCGTGGTAGAATCGCAGTCGGTGCTGAGGATAAGGAAAAATCATTTCTGAAAATGGTATAACGGCGATGATGAACCGAATTCCGCTACCATGCAGATTGCACCATTCAACCTGGACGACGTAGGCCAACAATTCCGTCCACCCGATCTTGACGAATTAAAGATAGCTATGTAAAATTAAGTCCAATAAAGCAGCAGGAGCTGATGGCTTTGCGGCTGAGCTATACAAAACAGCTGGCGATGCATTGGTTAGGTATGCACCAGCTCATCTGTAAAATATGGTTGGAGGAAAGCATGCCCGATGAATGGAACCTCATTATTGTTTGCCCGATTTTCAAGAAAGGCGATTCTCTGAACTGCACCAACTTCAGAGGTATAAGTCTTCTTAATATTGCCTGAAAAACCTTCTCTGCCGTACTTTGTGAACGCCTGAAGCCATTCGTCAACAACCTGATAGGTCCATATTAGTGCGGCCTTAGGCCAGGGAAGCCCACCATCAACCAAATATTCGCACTACGGTAGATCTGGGTGAAAACCCATAGTTTCAAGTCGATACCCCCCACCTTTTCATTGATTTAAAGGCCGCTTGTGACTGCATCTATAGAGACTAGCCATAGGTATAGAGCAATGTTAAGATTTGGCATCCCTGCCAAACTCGTCCGTTTGTGTAGGATAACGATGGAGAATGCACGCTTGTGCAGGATGACGATGGAGAATGCATGCTGCTCCATCAAGGTTGGCAAAGACCTCACCAAAGCCTTTGATGTCAAAAAAGGCTTTAGACAAGGCGATGCGCTGTCATGCGATTTCTTCAACATCGTTCTTGACAAAATAGTGCAAAGCTCTCACGTCAACACTAGAGGCACAATCTTTCAAAATTCCGTCCAATTACTCGCTAACGCTGACGACATTGACATAATTGGACAAACAAGGCGAGATGTCAGATGGTTCTTTCATGAGTATTGAGATGGCAGCCAGGAAGATGAGGTTAACGGTGAATGAAAGCAAAACGAAATATTCATAAGCTGTCAACAAGAAAGGACACCTAACATGGACGTCTCGGACAGAACGTCACTATAGAAAGCTATAATTTTGAGATGGTCAGAGACTTTGTTAACCTATAAGATATCCTTTATAAACTCAGCGAACGATACCAGTGCTGAGATCAAACGAAGAATCACTCTTACCAAGCGCTGTTCCTGTTGGGCTAAGAATGCAATTGAGAAGGAAAAGCCCTCCCACGAGCAACTTAACTGCCCTATATAAGACGTTTATCATCCCGGTCCTTATGTATGGTGCAGAGGCATGGACAGTGTTAACGATGGATGAGAACGCGGTTTTGAGAGGAAAATTCTCCGTGTGGTTTTCGGTCCCGTCTGCATAGATGGGCAATGGAGAAAAAGATACAACAACGAACTGTACGGGCTGTACAGCGACACCAACCTAGCCACAAAAGTGAAAGGCCAAAACCTGAGATAGCTGGGTCACATTCATAGAGCGAATCGGCACCAAATGCTCCGGGCCGGAAAGCTTTTGAATCCAACCACGTGGGACAGCGCAGTAGAGGTGGACAGCGTAAGGTGGCGCACGCAAATGGAAGAGCACCGCAACTAATTTGGCGTGCGAAACTGGAGACAGCTGGCTAAAAACCGAGCTGGCTGAAAGAAGCTTGTTGGTTGAAGCCCTGTCCCACCCCGACTGTAGCGCCACCTTAAGTTAGTAAGGAACTATGCTTTAAACGTAGTTTATACAACGTCTTCATTTACTCAACGGTTAGGAAAGCTATTTGTCGGCTCTGCCAAACCAACACGAATCATTCGTTCATGACAACGAAGCTTCACCAAAAACGTGTAATTTTCATTGACAACAATGTTATTGTTATTTTGGTTTTCGTCATCGTCAACGAATGATTCACATTGGCTTGGAAGATCCTTAACGGACGGAAGCTTTCGTTTGTACTGTCGTATGGTTGAACTATAATAGTCGAAAGCTCACTGAAGTGGTCTCATGACAAAACATATGAAAACCATATGGCACGCCCATATCTGCGTTTTGCTACTTTTCGTCAGGTTTCGTCAACTTTTGCTTTCGGAAGAGAAGAGTGATAGTGTACCCCACAGAAGTGAAATTGACATTTGGTGAAGTAGAAATGAAAAATAGAGAGAGATGATTCATTTTACTCAAGTGGCACTATAGGATCTTCTCCTTTTGATTGATTGGAAAGCCACTTTCCGTTGGTTTTTGACTTAAGCTTCCAACAGCTCAGAGACTCCGATTTCGCCTTGGTTCTCCATTTAAAAATGACTTCGAAATCTGTACACGTCTAATCCGTCACGTTTTTGAGGTTTAATATTTGACGTTTATTAAGCAGCTGATTTAGCTACACAGTATTTAGCCAAATGAATAAAAGGGTAGTTCAAGCAAACGTTGGCGTTAATTTATCATATCACACAATTTGTAAACTATAGCGATGGCATGAATACTCTTATTATTTCCTTTTTTTTCACTCCATGCTATTATTTTAGTCTAAAGACCTGATATACAAGGCCGTAGCCAGACAATTATTTCGGGGGGGGGGGGGGGGGGGGGGATATACTTTTTCGAAAAAATATTTCACCATTTAAGCTAAGTAAACGGTTCTTTTGAGTAAAGAAAAGAAAACGCTTGGTGGTGAAAAAAATTTACTCAAAGAAAAAATGTCTGTGCCTAGCTTACAGTTCCTGTGCGAAAATCTATGCAAATATTTTCGCATGCCAAAAATGATTGAGGTGAAGTACAAAATTACTCTTTTGTTTGATTGGTTAACAGTTTCATGCTAAAAGGAACCATTGGCATCATAGAACTGCAAAGCAATTGGGAAATTGTTTCGCGTGAGATAAAGTGGTGAATATCAAATATTTACACTCCCGAAAAAAAATATACTCACCTCACAGCATTATTTGCATGCAAATTGGTTTTGCATCCAAAACTTATTTTTTTCCATTTTTAAGCCTATAATTTATTAATAGAGGTTAATTAATGACTCAATGGGTAGCTTAGGCAAAGGCAAACATTTTGTGCCTAAAATATTATATAAAATTAGGCACAGAATAGGTGCAAAATTGTTTTGAATAATTTGATTTTCCTTTTGCATGGGGATTGTAAACTATGCTTTATCGTCAAACATTTAATTTTTTGCGCTCACTCCTATGACAAATAGATTCTGCCCAAATGATAACTGCCTCAGTGTTAGTCTCAATTTGTCGATGAACTGACATTTACTCCAACCCTAAAAGTTTATCTTCATCGGTAGAATCTCTTAGGTCAATTTTTAGACGTTTCACTTTCGAAAAAGTTCTTTCCGATGTGCATGTTAAAAGCGTTAGAGTCGTGAATCATGTTATGTATGGCATTTTGTCTACCATATCGTGCATTCAGTCTTTAAACTTTAAATTGTCACGATCCAAATTTTTTTAAAAATTGAAGTTTTCTTCTTTAAACTTTTGTTCGTTTTTGCCAAGACTTAAGGGAATCAGAACACACGAATCTCATTTTAAGCTGACTTAAGAAATCATCAAGGTAGGTAAAGTAGGTACCTTTAGAATATTCATTAAAAATTATGTAGTACGTGAGTTAGGCCGTGTGCCAATTGCGTTAAAATCCTGGATAAATTTGATCCCATGGCTAAATTTTGACATTACTGAGGTGAATATACATAGACGTCAAAATTTAACCGGCTCAGGATCTCGTTAAAATTTTAGCCAGTGGTTAATTTTTGACATGCTCATGAAAGAGTGAAGGAGATGAATGTAGATAAATATTTTATTTTGCTGTCATGAAGTCATGAATCATTTCGAGAAAAATTAAAAAAAACTAAAATCAAATGAAAAGATTAAGAAATATAGACACAAAGGCCTAGAATAATGAACTCAAGAAATCAAAACAAAGAAATATTCAATATTTTCATTTGTATAGGGTCTCATGGTTCTTTTCAAATTTTCAAGCGTAGGTAAATGTTTGCGGCACTTCAAATGATCTCCTTTTAAAAATTCGAAAATCTCTTCCCCGTTTGTTTGAATTACCTGTGATAAATCCTTCAAAATGCAAAAGAATCAATAAAATTTATTGAAAATACTTTTTCAGATGATATTTATTTTGCAAACTGAATTATTTGTTCAGCGAACTGTCATTACAAACAAAAATACAACCACAAAACTAATGGGATATTTTTGTTTTAATAAAGTCCCATTTAGTTCAATTGACACAGCAAAAACCTTAAATTTTATTCACCCCTATAAAAACGGATAAAATTTAGCCGGGACCAAATTTAACCAGAATTTTAACGCAATTGGCACACGGCCTTAATTCAAATTAAATTTATTAATGACCATCGCACAAATTTGAGTACAAATCTTATACTAAAATGGAAAGTATGATTTACAAATGCCTTTCTCAAAAATTTCGGGGGAGATCAAACCCCTGTGATCCCCCTCCTGGCTACGGCCTTGCTGATATACATAATTATTTGTTATTTAATTGACTGTAGCTAAAAGATTTACTGACTTAAAAAGTGCTGAAGACTTTCTATATATATTAAAAGACTAGAACCAGTCACAAAGTAGTGCAGTCAATTAACTTTAAGTCAATTCACTGCTTTTTTAACTGCACACAGATGCATAGTCAGAATAAAAATTCTCTTGCTTACTGCTTATTTTGTAGGTAAGGTACCGAGTCATAGTATAACTTTTAACTTGCATTTAATAGTTAAGTTAATTAACTGCTACCTTACTTACTATATTACAAAAATACTGGATTTTTTACAGCACATTTAATGTTGTCTTTCTTCAGAAATTTTCTCTTCTAAATAATTTTAAACTAAGAAAAAAGTTCAAAGAATTACGAAACTCAATTTGCATAAATGCTAAAATCTAAGGTCCTTGTTTCAAAGTCAGATATGTATCTAAGTATAGGTACCTCCCTTTTATTTTTTTAAGATCATTATAATGCTTTTTAAACCAAGTATGATTTTTTTTTGTTCATATAGAAAACCCTTTTGGTTTACAGTTTTCTTACCATCAAACACACTAGTATAAACCTAACATATAAATTTAATAATATTTAAGATATTCCCTTGATCCTGTTTAACACCCTGCAAGTTTCTTAAAGTTATCTTTTTTTTGTTGCTTTGTGTACATATCTGAACACATTTTATTTCACATCGTTTGTGTTCTACCAGAAAAAAAATAGAATGGATTACAAAGAAGATTCAATTTAAAAGATATAGCGGTTGAAAAAGATAAATTTATATATGTTTTAATGAAAGAGTATTATATGTAAATATACGCTTTGAAAGGGTCTATGTTCTTAAACTAATTTTCTGCGTTAGGGGATTTAGTAAACGAAAGGGTTTTTAGACTTTAATGCTTGTGTGATTTGTCTTCTTTAAGAAATCTTAAGATATTGGTATCTGCGTTTTAATTTTCATTGTTCTTTTTCATAAAAAAAAAATATTGAAAGAAGTTATTGAAGACTACACAAATGAATCTGTGTTGTTTAGTCTCGAAAACAACTTTTTAAGTCTTTTTTATTAAACTTTAACAAAATGTTCAATTATAGAAAATTAATTGGGTGGTGAAGATTTATTTATTCAAGTTCTATAGAAAACATCACTTAAGTTGACTTAAAGAAGCCATCTAAGAAACTGTTTTATTTTGGCGTACCAACCTGGATTTATTCTAAAATATTTTTTTTTAACCTATTTCCTCTTCTAAACTCTTACTCTCCATTAAAATTAAAATCACCATTAAATAAAATATCGAAAGTTTGTGATTTCTTTATTTTGGAGCTGAGGTAGGCTCTGCGGTGACTACGACGAAACTTGGATTCCCTTTTTATTTACATAAAAAAAATTCTTTTTTATTCATTGCTTTTTTAAAGAAGTAAGAACTAACTACCAATTTCATATAAGTTATTATTTTTATTTCTTAAGATAAATAACATTGTACCTACAGCTTACAATGTTTTCTGGTCTTTAAAATAATTAGCACGGTGCTTCATATCCTTATCCAGGAATCCTTATCAGACACCCTATGTCCTCGGCAAATAAGGAACAAAGCGGTCGGAGCCCTAGAAAGAGAACCTTGTCCAATGGAGCTTCTAAAAGAGAAGCCCAAAGGAGTAAAACAATATTGTCCCTGGCACACAACCCAGGGAAAGAAACGGTCGGAGCTATCAAAATAGAAGCTTGTCCAGTGAACCTCTTGAAGAGGAGCCCAAGGCAATAAAACGATTGTCCCTCTAGCATACAACCCAGGGAGAGAAACGGGCGGAACTCTTGAAAGAGAACAATATCCAATTAGCTTATGAGCGTGGAGCTTAGAGGAACAACACGATGTCGGGGATGCTTATCGGAAGCCCTATGTCCTCAGCAAATGAGGAGTAAAGCGATCGCACGCAACCCTCGAAGGAGAACCTTGTTCAATGAGCTTCTAGAAGAGTTTCCCAAAGGACAAAAATAATTGTCCCTGACACACAAGAAACAATCCAGGTTAAGAAATGGGCGGAACTTTTAATGGAGAACCTTGTCAAATGAGCTTATTGAAGAGGACCTCACAGGAAAAAAAAAAGGTCAGAATTTCTTATGGAAATCCCTTTTAACTAACACCATAAGTCTATATAATGCCTACAACTTATTCTGTTCACTCTACCTAGATGGTATTTTTTAACTAAAACAAAAATGAAAAAAAAAAAGTAAGACTGGGCTCTGCGCTGGCAATGCTTATCCGTCACCCAAACGCCTTGTGAAAGGTGTATGTTACGCCAGATTTCTAATTGTCTATAGGTTTTTTTTATAAGCGCGCACTAAAGGTGGTTTGAGTGCAAGCGTTAGGAAAATAGGGAAGAATTCGAGAGGAGATACCGACGCACATTGGCTTTGTAGTTCCGAATATCAAAAATGAGAGAGAAATACAGAGCCAGGTAAGACATATCACATGCGGGTAGTGCGACTAAGAAAAGAATCTCTATACTTGACAGTAAGTTCGAAATTGGACTAAAGGATAAACTGATGTGCATTCCTAAGTACGGGTATTAAGGTGGAACAGCTTAAGGGAAGGAATACAATTGGCTATTTCACTAAAACACTGTTTGTAAAAATACCGATAAAATTATAAATGGCATGAAACATTGCAGCGGTGTTCGAGAGATGCAAATGTTTCCGATATTGTTTTATCACCAATCATTTTCAACGCTTTATTTTGAATTCTATCCAAGAGACTTAAATGGGTCAAAGGAGCACCTGCCCAGATATGGGATTTGTACTCAAGCCTTGGACACATGAAGACTTAACAGAATACAGCAAGATCAGAAGGGGAGACAAATTTCATACATCTTCGAAGAAAACTTAAACATTCCGCAGCATTTTTGGCGACGTTAAATATGTGATCATTCCACAGAATGATGAGATCAGAATTTAAGGAGTTAATCATACGCTGCCATTCAAGTTCCACATCCGAAGAACAAGGAAGTGAATCTTGGAACAAATATGAAAAGCTAAGGGTACTTTTATCAGCAAAACAATTTAATGGATTAGAAGCTTCAGACAGAAGATCTTTTATAAAAATAAGGAAGAGATTTGGGGATAAAACGGAGCCCTGGGGCACACCAGTATTTATTTTATGAATATCAGACTTGAAAACCGTCCAACACAACTTGTACTGAACGGTCCGAAAGGTAATTTCGAATCCAACGAAGAAGAGATTCATCAGTATCAAATACACGCTTTTCCGATAAGAGAGCTTGATGCCAAACTCTATCAAACGCTTTTGAAATATCAAGTGCAATAATCTTACTTTCTCCAAAACGATCTAAAGATTTATTCCAGTGCTCGGTGAGATATACCATCAGATCACCAGTGGACCTATTGCTACGAAAGCCCTACTGCCGGTCATTAAGAAGCTTTTGTTCTTCGAGATATTTCTTAAGCTGACAATTTATCAGCGATTCTATAACCTTAGAAAGAAGGGACTTGAGTGCAACTGGACGATAGTAGGGGTTAGAAGAAGATTCTTCTTTTTTAAGGGCAGGATGAACAAATGCTTTATCCATCCACTCGGAAAGAGACCAGTAGAATATGGTGAATGGAAAAGCTTATGCAGTGGCTTTGCCAGCGTTAAAGAACACCTCTTTAGAACAATGGGAGGGATACTATCCGGACCAGCTTATTTGTGTAATATCAAGATCTTTTAGAACTCTTGCCACTGCATGAGTGCGTAAGAAGATTCGTCCCATGAAATCAAAGGAGGAGTTGTGACACTCTCTGGCAGCGTCGATTTAACTGCAAACTGTGCTGCAAGCAAATTGGCAAATTGGTATACACAACAGAACGAGAAGGAAAGACGATTTTGCCATTTGTCTTATCTCCCCTTAAGCCTTAATGTAAATATTTGCTGGAGTAAGCCAGCATGAATTGTGGGCGAAAAACAAATTTATATGAAATTTTAGTAATTTTATTTTTGATCGAGGTAGGTGTGAAATAATTATGGGTTTGTGCATAACTACGGTGACCATATTTCTGGGAGCAAAACCCGGGACAAAAAGTGAAAAAATTAAGAACGTAAAAAACATTACTTTTCATTAATTTTTATATTTAAATATTAAGAGATACAAAAATTATGACGGAAAAACAAACGAATAGTAATTCTTAGAAGCAAAGGAACAATAAAATTAATTAAAGGTACTGTCTTCACAACACATAATAAACTAAAAACATAAAAATCTTAAAACTTAACATTTTTAATTTTATTGTTAAATAATTCAGTATTCTGTTAACAAAATAAGTCTTTAAATGTAGATTATGTTAAGCTACAGAATACATAATATTACAGCCAAGTTCAAAACGTAAAATAAAAATGTATATATACTTCTTCGCCGAAAAAATTTCTTTTACAAGTTTTTCATTTTCTTTTAAATACTCTTTAAATTTATGGCAGCTTAAGTTTTAGTTACATTTAGCAATTAACAGCTTTAAGAGTTTCTACATTAAGCTGCGATTTTTCGCTCGTCCACATATTATTCATTATGGAAAACACCCTTTCTGTAGGAGCATTGGAGCCAGGCAAACACAAACAGAATTCTACAATTTGCAAAAGGTTTGCAAAACCAATACTCTTCTCTGTGAAATTTGTAAAAATCTGCACCCATTTTTCACTAACTGTATTATTATGTTCTGCCCATTTTTTAAAAACATCTGAACTCAAAAAAGACTTTAAGCAAGCGAACTCATCAAACAACTGAGAGTTGTTAATGTTTGTGTCTCTTCGCTTTTGCTTCACAAAAGCCAAATATGCTTCTATATCTGCCCAGGGAGGTACATTTCGAAGAATTACCCAACTAAAAATTTCAAGTTCTTTAAAAGAAGTATCCCACTGATTTAAATATTCATAGCAAGTGTTATAAAACTGAAAGATATTTTATTAAAATTTCTTTTTGTCTATTAATCTCTTTTCGGCAGTCATCATTTTTCTTACTATCAGAGGCATAAATTGTTCGTCTATTCTCTCTTTTAATTTCATTTTAAGATCCTTCATAACCAGCGCAACCTCGGACATGCAAACTTCTTGCGACTCTATTAAAGCAATGTTACCATGAAAAATTGAAGCCTCTGAGTGAATGAAAAAAAGCAGAATTTCAGAGGAAGGGTTGTTAAAAAAATCTTTCAAGACAGTCGGACACTTGTCTTGCGATAAAAAAACTGCTTCAAGGGCTTATAAAGTTTTATTATTCTTTCAATAGCTGGCTTTAAGGTCAGCCACCTAGTTTTGCTGAAACCAACTAGTTAACGGTATTCAATTTCAGAATTTTCACAAATTTCTTTGAATTTTTCGACACGGATAGTGTAGAGGTAAGAAAAGGAATAAATTTTGACAATTACAACTTCAATATCAACTGGAAGGCATTCAACTCCAGTTTGAATACAATATTATTCAAGACGTGAGCAGCGCAATTTACTCCAATTAGAACATTTCCAGTAGATTTTTGAAGTTTACTAAAGACGTTATTTTTACCTTTCGTCGCTGCCCCACCAAAATTGCAGTTTGTGTTGTCAGCACATATTGCCAGTAACTTTTCTTTTATTGAAAAATATTCCAAAGTTTCGTCTATATATTTTGATATTATGTCAGAAGATTGTCCTGGAAGGTCCTTAATCTCCAAAATTTTTACAACAATACCTTGTTGAGGTGTAAAAAAACGTACCAATAGTGGACACAATTTTATACTGCCATGATTGGAACAATCTGAAAAAACTGTTACGGAATTAACTTTGCGCAGATCATTTTTAATTTCGGCGATGGAATTAGGTGCCAGAACGTTACACACAATAGCTTCGCATTTTGTGCGTGCGCAGGAATACATCTCGTCAAAACAGCTTTTGATGAGTTTGGACAGAGGTACAATCATTAGATCTGAATGAATGGTTATGTTGGATTGTGTGGTAAGCCTAGGTGCCTTCATTAATTGCATTCTTCTTTACAGCTCCTTGAAAGTTTGTTGGAGCAAGAAAGCTGTGCAAAGTTTTGCTTGAAGCGGCAGCAACGTCAGAATCTTTATGTTTTTTCGTTTTGATGTGCTGCTCAATATCGTATCTTCCACCACTACTTATTGAAAACGTTGAAACGCATTTAGAACACCTCACCACGTAGGGTTTTTCAGATCTTTTGATAAAAGTGAATTCTTTTTGAAGATTCGTTGAACTCACACTTTCTTTTTGGTGGCATGTCACAGATATCTAAAGAATTTATCAAGATACGTATCTTAATTAATTAACAATAATTCTATTTCATTGAACTTACGAATAAAATATATCTATTCACTTTTTATTTTGAATTGAAGACAGTTGTTATTGCCAAGAAAATTTTGCTTTCAAAAGTGACATTCAGTTATTCAAATCAATGACAGGCAGGTGGTTTGACAAGCTGAATGAATGCGTTCAGTGGGCATTTAAATATAATTGCAATAGATTTGTTTTCATCTTGTAGTAGATCCCTCTGTACGAAATGTTAAGGGGATATTTGCACTTTCATACATTAGTTTAGGAAGGTGCATATTACCAAAAAACTAGTTTTATAAAATAAATTAAATTAAACATTAGAAAATTTGCAAATATGGGACAAATAACTAAATACGGGACACTTGTACGTCCCGGGTTTCTTTTAAAATAACCAGGGACAGGCTATAGAAATACGGGGGGTCAGTTCCGGGAAACCCGGGATGGATGGTCACCGTATGCATAACGTATGCAACGTGGTATGCGGGGTTTGATTTGAATATTCGCCGGCTTAAATTAATCAGGTTCAGGAGGAGTTGTAACGCTTCTTTTCAATTTCATAAGTTCTCATTTAATTTAAAGGAAAGTGAATAAGTTGGGTGCAATTTTTTTAAATTTAAATTTATAGTTTGAAGAAAGTAAAGTCCAAACTTTTCAAACAGAAACTTGCTTGCAGAAACTTTAAGAATCAGAAGAATAAAACTCTCAACCAAGTGTCCTCCTTGTGGACTTAGTTTCCCCATAACATTTTTTTCTATATGGATTATAAAAATTTGCTTTTAATTTGTTTTTTTTTTTTTCAAACAAAAAGTTCTAGTAACATAGCGCAGGCATTTCACTAGAACATATATTATTCATATAATTGACCTATATTAAAAAAAAAGTAATGAAAATTTATTATGTGTTTGGAAAATCAACCAATATGAGCTGATGGTAGGTATACGCATTAAATCTAAGCAATTTATTTTATGACCTTTAAATATCATCGACCCTTAACGAAATGGGCTGTTACTTTTTACTAACATTTCCCTTTTACGAATTTCAAATCTGTAGCCATTTATCGTAATTTTAAGATATTAAATAGAATAAATGGTTTTTGCTGCCCATCTGGATTTAGAGCAATAAAAATACCTAAATACTCGTTCATATGCGTACATAAATTCTAAAAATAGAAAGAAACCATTTTACTCCTTGACTTTATGTAATCGGGAAAATTTAAATAGATCTCATTATATTTTTATATTTTATTGCTCTTTAGAGAAAGTCTGTTTGTTTTTTTGATGCATACAATTTCGAGGTCTTAACATTACGATTATGAAAAAGTCCAATATTAAGCAGTTTATGGAACACTTTAAGGCTTTCAGTTTTGGTGAGTGTTCCTGTGAAGGCTAGGTACATATGACCATTACGTAATAGTCTTAATCGATGGATGGATTTGCTTTGAATTTTCAACTGATTGAGTGTTTTTGTGAAATTCACTAAAGGAAAAAAGTGGATTTTGTTTCAACACGAAAAACACCAACAAGAATTTTACCATAATCGGTAGAGCAACGTATGGAAAAAATCATAAATAAAACCATTTCGGAATAACTCTCAACACCATATTTACACAATCTGAATTTTAAGCCAAATACCTCCACTTCGTACTAAAACAAATCTCAAATATTTTTAGGGAACTATAGTTAGTTATAGTATACTATACAGTATACTATATAGTTATAGTATACTAACCAATACTCTGAACTGAATTTGAAGCTGATCCACGCACAGCCCATCGTTATAATAGTTTTTGTTATCGAATACGGAATAGGTAAAAAGTGCAAAACATTCTTTAAATAAAAATTTATAGACTCATGAAACTGGATGAGAAAATTTGATTTGTAGCTTGGTTAAATAAAGAATAAAATAGCTCACACTTAATATAGGTACTCGGACCTATAGTATGGAAGATGGAAGAGTGTTTTTCTTTTTTTGGGAGAAAGGCGGAAGCTGAAGTTTTAACAATCTGAACAATTTATTCAGGTACAACTTAAGCATTATGGCAAATGATTTCAGGCTACCCTTCAATGTTGGATCTGAAAAGACTAAAACTAAACGATATGTTCATCCTTTAAAAAAAGTTATAAATTTTTTTGTATGTAGAATGATTTGTTTTCCATTTCAGTAGTCAAATTTTACTGAAAATTCTATGAAATGAATGGTCTGTGGTGATGAAACTCTTGGCATAAAAGTTTCATCTGTCGTAAAAACAAAAACTCAAAAATGTCCATAAATATAACTATACCTAATGGTCAAAGGGTTGAGAGGGAAAAGTATACCTAGTATTTTTACCATAAAATATGTTAAGAAAATATAAGATAAATGAAACTTGAATCAAATAGTCCACGTATCTATGATGAAAGGGTGCTTTTTAGGAAGAGGTAAAAGTAGTTTTTTACGGAAATTTAACAAAAACATGTTAAATTAAAATTTTTGATCTTTGGAACCGAAGACGGATTATTTTCGTTGAAACAGGTAAAGCATTCTCACAGAAGTCTACCAGTATAAGACAGCTTGGTTAAATTTGTCTAAGTGGGTTTAGTTAAGATATGTATTGCTTCAAATACAATAGTACACGGAAAGAATAGAAAAATCAATAATTGAAAAATTTGCAGTTGCAATTTACGATTCATGTTTTATTCGTAAATTAAGGCATTTTATTTCAAATTAATACAAAAACTGGTTATTCACCATTCAAAACGTAGCAATTTACAAAATTTGTTTCTTCGTGATTCGCAATTAAAATCCATGATTCAAACTTGTACTTTTCATAGAAAAATACAACTTTTTTGGCGCAATTTACTCTCCAAAATGTTGTGTAAAAAAGTCCCCATGAATCTGAAGCGAGCTCTAGCGGCAGGAATGTGCAACATATTTATTTTTCGCTTTTTCGTGTTTATCTTAGAAATTATTTGTCTTATCTAAAAATAATCTGAGACAGAAGAATAGCTTATAAAATTCTATACAGTAATGGTGATAACCAAATTTTTCATATCTCTTATAGTTAAAAAGTTATTTGGCTCCAAAAATTGGTACTTTTTTCAATTACTTAAGAAGCGCTGCACTTTGTACTCTCAAGTATGAAATGGGTGCTAGCGCTAACATTTTAAGCATTCTACCGTCCGAGCACCCAAGGATTTTGTCAAGCCCGTTGATATATTTCAACATCTTCTATATATATATCCTCCAAACCCCATTTCAGAAACCTCAAAAGCAAGTTACAGAAAGCAGGAAAGTCGATAATATTTTTTTCACACGAATGTCCCCTTATTCATGCAGAATGGGATTCATGGATTCAATGATTTTTTGTTGTATTCTAAGAAAAAAATAATGTACAAACATACCTCATTATTAGCATGGTGAATGCTTGAATGTCGATCATATATTATAAATCCTTAAAACGTTAGCACCAGAGCCGTATTTCATATAAATTGTAGCGCTTTTTAGGAAATTTAAAAAAGTACCAACTTTTGGCACCAAATAACTTTTTGTTATATTCAAACACGTAAAGTAAGTAAAAAAAAAGTACACTGAACGAAAAAATGCACATATTTTGAGTACCCTTTGAGATAACCCGTTTTTATTTCCGGTTTCAAAGAAGTTATAAAGTGGGCGATACGCCGTTTCAGGATTATTCAATGTTTATCGGACACCTTGTATAAATTAAAGTTTCTGTATAAGAAAAGTTTATGTGTGTCCCCCGAGCAGTTATGTGTTTGACCATACAAAAGGTGGCAGTGCCTGTCAAATCTGAGCTTATGTATGTTATTAATCATATCTTGGAAGACACCATGGTGGAAGGATATATGCCTCAAAATTTTACTCTGGATCTGCCCCTGGTGTACAAAAGGAGCACTATTTTGTACAAGCATACGTGATTCTTGTCACGGTCAATGCGTGAGTACCGATCATATTATAAACCCTTAAACCGTTCGTCCTATAGTACCGCATTTCATACATAAGAATATAAAATGTATCGCTTTTGAACCAATTTAAGAAAGTACCAGTTTTTGGGGCCAAATAAGGTTTAAACTACATGGACATTTTGGTCATAACCAATATTGTAGAGAATTTTACAAGCTATCTTTCTTTCTCAGAAAATTTTTTGATAGGACAAATAATTTCTAAGACAAAAACGAAAAACCAAAAATAAAAATGTTGCAGGTTCCTGCCGCTAGAGCTCGCCCCTGATTCATGGGGATTTTTTTTTTGCACTTCATCACTAGACCATTGTGAATAAGTGCGCCAAGTTTCAAAACTGTTAAATTTTTTTTAAGGTGAAAACCTTTTTTGACTGGACTATAGTGGTTGCATGCTCGCTTCGCAACTGGAGGGATGCGAGCTCAAATCCAAGTAGAGTCAAGCGTAAGGTATTTATTTCAATACATTAAATTAAATGTGCATACCTGCAAAATGAAGGGTAGAGCAAGATTGATCTTTCGAGTAGCAATATCACGAAATAAAAGTCGTGATCACAAATCTCTTTTGAAAATTTGCAAATTACGCAATCAAGGAATATTTGGATCAAATTGCGATTTGTTGTTCGCAATTTTTGTTTTCTCTCGATATAGTAATTGGTACTTAAAGAGTGTTGATTTACGATTTTTGAGTATCAATATCTTCATTTTGCTCATTTTTGCAAATTGCAAACAAATAGTCGTAAATTATGAGATCCCGAGCCAAGGTATAAATCGGGACTCATTTTTCGTAATTTGCAGCTCATTTTTCGTGATCTGATCCAAAAATTTCTTTCCGTGTACTAATCTCGTCGTCTTCAACCTTCGTCATAATCCGACACCACTCAGAAAATTAAAACTAGCTATAAAATATTTGAAAATTGAAGCAAAACACAATTTTCTTGATCACAGTGATTGTCAATATAAAATGGTACTTTTCTAAAATGGATCCACAGTGTTAGAATTTGTGATTCACTTACCACCAGTGTTTGGTGGTTGGATGTTGTAGGAACTGGGGGCCTCGAGCTGTATCTTTTCCTACACATCAAGTGCTTACAATACCTCCACTTTGGTAGCCACCGGATACTGGTCTTGGCTTTATGCCTTGACTTGCTAAACTTGTAAGTGCGAATGTTGACCAAGGAAACAATTGCAACATTAAACCCATGTCCCTACAGATTGGAGGTTAGTGCGTTGGTCAAACGACCCGACCACAGTAAAAAAGCCAATTGTTATGAGAGAGACGCGAGAAGCCTCGGATAACGACCCCCCTCAAATGGCAACCAGACCCGGAACGAAAATGGACTATGAAGACCAAACCTCCGCTATAGGGACTAGGCGGTCACAGACGCAAGAGCGCTTGGTCTCGACGACTGGAGGGAGCGTGCGAGGGACCGCAACCGATGGAAGACCGCAATATCTCAGGCAGAGACCCTTCATGGATCGGGAGCCGGATAAGTAAGTAAGTAAGTTACCACCTGTGACTAAGAGTTTCATAAATATAAGCATGAAAGTTGTTCTTTAAATTTCTAAAACAAGTCCTGTAAATAATATGAGCTCAAAAACAAAGAATTTCATTTAATTCTAGAATATACAAATTAATGCAAAAAGTCGTTGTAGCTGCTAAACAAAAATTAAAATTTCTTATAACTTTTTTAAACCTTTTTTATGGGTAGTTTCAGTATTCCATATACTTACTCTTATCAATTTGTGGTGCTAGAAAAACGTCTCTTAGTTATTCAGAAAATTAAAAATTAAAAAACCTACTTCCTGCTTTACAGTTTGGTACATTTTTGATGATACACATTGATGGAAGCACATTGGATCTTAGATTTGTTGTTTTTAAAAATCTAAAGCATAAAACACGCATACTTAATTGAAGTATCCCCTCCTCCAGCCTTCCCACGCATTTTGCCTTTATTATTATTTGAGAATTTTTGCATTCCATTGGGCCAAAAAAATGTATTCATTTTTTGATTTGGAATCAATTTTGCAAATGAATTTCTAAACAGATTTACTCGTCCCTGAACTAATATCAAATTTCAAAATTCATTTCTTACCGATTTTGTCACGTGATTCAAGCAGAGGTTATTGCTCTCAGAAAACTTGTGCAAATAACCCAACGTGGGACTTATTATTATTATTCATGTTTAACTTAAATATTCATTACTTTCTTCATAATAACTTATCTCAACGAGAAATTATCTTTAAAAAGCCGCCAAGGTCTATAGGATGATGGTGATCTCCATCATGTCGCAAACTGGGAGATAGCTAGACCAAAGTATTTTATATATAAAATAACTTACTCTATAGTTTGGCATCAGAGAAGATTATTTGTTTAAAACTCACCTGAAAATAAAAAAAAGAAATAAAGTTTAATATAGATACATGCATATGTAAATAATGTACAATATAAGGTAGATTTTGGGAATTTTGAACGATTGTAATTAAGAGAGATTAACAGGACAAATCCATAGTTTTTATTGCTCATTTTCAATTTTCTTTTAACGAAACAAATTTTTAAGTGCATTTAATAGATAGATACTAAATACACAAATTGTTGTTATATAATAATAGTCCAGTAACCTTGTAGTTTCATAGTACTGAGACCTTGCGTCAGGTCCGGTAGTTCTGATTTTTTGCTGAGTTGTTTATGATGTTGGCCTAGTATTAAATCTGATTTTTCGACCTCGAGCGCCGAACGCAACATTGGTAAAAATCCAAAAAACCGCGAATTTTTCGCGGTTTTTTCACTTATTGGCTATTTTAACTATTACGCCTTAACTTCCGAATAAAATATTGCTCTACAATTTCAACCTTAATAAATTTGCTTCAATTTGAGTCCAATGCCGGTTCTGTAGACATAACGGTTTCCAAGGGACGGCATTTCAAAATATAGCAATAAGAAATTAAAAACAACAAGTAGTATATAAAACAGTATAATAACAAAAACATGGTCTTTGACACATGCTGCATCAAAGCAATAGAGCGTATAGATTGGGCCAAAAGAAGAAAACAATAGTACCCGATGGGGGGTATATATCCCCCCGTTTAGGCGGGAGGGGCAATTTTAAGAAAAGTTGACTTCAAATAGAAAAATAACCATAAAAATACAATGGTAATATCTGGACGAAAATCCATTCCTCATCTCAAAGCCAGAAATCCATTCTTTAATTTTTTTTTAAATAAAGTTTTTTTAGCTGATAGCTTTTGATAAATTTACTTTCAAACTCAAAATTTTGAGAAAAAGACGATTTTTTTTGTTAATCTATTTTTTTTTCATTTTATGGTATTAAGTCCTATTTTTGATTTTGATTTTCAATGCCCTTATTAATTCTTAGTTAAAAACTGTAAACCAAATGCTAAAATGACTTCTAGTTTTTGAGAAAACTGAAATTAAGATGATCAACTTCACTGTTTTCAGTCTAGTATCTTTTTTCTTCGGGGTGGGAGGGCTCTGCCTCAGATGCGGTAGTTCTGATTTTAAGTTGAGTTGTTAATGATGTTGACCTTAGCAATAATCCAAGTTTTTGACCTCGAGCGCCGAACGCAACTTTGTGAAATACGCAAAAAACCGAGAAATTTTCGCCGTTTTTTCAGTTTTTGGCTATTTTAACCTTTAAGGCCTGGTTTTCGATTATAACTTTGCTCTACCATTTCAAAATAATTAAATGGGCTTCAATTTGAGCTAAAAATCAATTCAAACTGTGAATTTTTTCATCAACTTTTGAATTTAGAATGCTGCAAATCGAATTGAAGGGGGCTTATTCACCCCTTGTGTAAAATCGTTTGCCCCTTTTCAATGATTTTTTTATACTAAGTAGCGTGTTATGTTGGCTTTATTTTAAGATCTTAATCATGAACATCGGCTGAGTAGAAACGGAGTTATGATTTTTTAAAGTCAACCATATAAAACTCGAACTAAAACAGTACTCAGTTTAGTACCCACCAGTGAGTTATCTGAAGCGAATGTTTCTCGGTTTTTTGCGTATTTCACAAAGTTGCGTTCGGCGCTCGAGGTCGAAAACTTGGATTATTGCGAAGGCCAACATCATAAACAACTCATCTAAAAATCAGAACTACCGCACCTGAGGCAGAGCCCTCCCACCCCGAAGAAAAAGGATGCTAGACTGAAAACAGTGAAGTTGATCATGTTAATTTCAGTTTTCTCAAAAACTAGAAGTCAAAAACTTTATTTAAAAAAAATTAAAGAATGGATTTCTGGCTTTGAGATGAGGAATGGATTTTCGTCCAGATATTACCATTGTATTTTTATGGTTATTTTTCTATTTGAAGTCAACTTTTCTTAAAATTGCCCCTCCCGCCTAAACGGAGGGATGTATACCCCCCATCCGGTACTATTGTTTTCTTCTTTTGGCCCAATCTATACGCTCTATTGCTTTGATGCAGCATGTGTCAAAGACCATGTTTTTGTTATTATACTGTTTTATATACTACTTGTTGTTTTTAATTTCTTATTGCTATATTTTGAAATGCCGTCCCTTGGAAACCGTTATGTCTACAGAACCGGCATTGGACTCAAATTGAAGCAAATTTATTAAGGTTGAAATTGTAGAGCAATATTTTATTCGGAAGTTAAGGCGTAATAGTTAAAATAGCCAATAAGTGAAAAACCGCGAAAAATTCGCGGTTTTTTGGATTTTTACCAATGTTGCGTTCGGCGCTCGAGGTCGAAAAATCAGATTTAATACTAGGCCAACATCATAAACAACTCAGCAAAAATTCAGAACTACCGGACCTGACACAAGGTCTAATGTATATAGTTACTGGACTATAACAAACAAATTTAAAAAAAAAAAACAAATTCCTTGTCCCGAACCATACTACACTCTCTATTTTTTTGTCATAGCTTATTATTCTGTTTTGTCCATGGTGACAAACCGAGCCCGGAGAGCAGTTTTGTCCTGAAGAGAAAACCTCAAGGGAACTTACAGTACCTAGCAGCGCAAGGTGGACCATTGGCCAGGAAAAAACAGCTCCGAGACAAAGGGAAGATACAACTCGTAGTACATATCAGCTGTTAGCAACGGGAGAATTCCTCCCTTGTCAGCAAACGATGAATAGAAGACCGTAGAGGACTCCAGTAATAGGAAGACACCATCACGGGTGACCTCCGCTATGCTGGTCCACTTCATGAACTGGGAAAGGCAGGTGGCCTGGACAACCCTATAATAAAAGGACTGAGTGGCACGGCCAGCGTGCTCTCGAGATAGTAACTTTGATATCTTTCTGACGGGTTGTCCCCACAGGAAGCAAGGAAGAAGGCAGATGAAAGGAAGATAAATTCTTCAACCGACGAACAGGTGAATATGAAGATCCACCATATAACCCCTCCCATCAAGAAGAAGCTTTAAGACCCAGGACAGTGGGAACAAGCACCACCGCCAATTTTGAAGCCGGAGGACAAAGGCTCTCAAGTGCGACAATGAGTGTGAGAATTGTGGTTTTACCAAGAGAATACCCTAACGTTACTCTCAGTGCTGATGAACTGTCGACACTAGAAGAAGAAGCCGTCAATGAGGAGGTTTCTCTTAAGTGGATGCACAAGCTCGAATTCAATGGCTTGCATTTAAGAACCAGCTACCTCCGTTGCTGAGAAAAGGACTTTTATGCTTACTTCACAGTGAAGTCAGCAGTACAGTATGCATTTTTTTTAAAGCAAGGACTTCAAAATATTGGGTGATCCTTTTCTTGAAATGCAAATTAAACTGCAAATTCAGAGCCTTTTTTCAGATTCCTACTTAGCCCGGTTGCTGAGAAAGGATATGTACTGCTGACTTCAAAGTGAAGTTAGCAGTACAGTTGGTTAAACCCACTATTGGTGAACTGCAAAATCCGGAATAGAAATGCATTAAAAATGCAACAAAATGCAAACAAAAATGCAAAATTACTGCTACGGTCCCATTGGTCTAACTTAAAATTATTATGCTAAGTTCACAGACGTTTGATAAGAGCTGGTTCTTTTGTTGCAATTGTTGCTTCAATTTTTGCAAACGGTTTCGACTGTTTAAAGGTCAGGAGTGCTAGATGGGTCTTCTTTCATCAAAAGAAATGCTTCAGGTGATAACCACGCCATCATCAAAAAAAACTGTATGGCAAGAAGCATCATCCTGTTGAAAAAAATAGTCTCCCTCAGCCAAATAAAGGAGTGGCATTGTAGAAGCACGCGAAATAAAAGCAAAGAAAAAGCTTTCTTTAAGAAGCTGCATCAAAGAGTTTGTTGAAACCTGCTCACAAAAGCCTGAAACAAGCTGTTATTTTTGTTTGAGAAGCATTTATTTCGATGAGATTGTTTCGCCGAAATGATGTAAACTTATTTTGTTTTTATTAATTCTGTGAAAAAACTCCGAAACAAGCATAATTGGTTTGTTCTGAGAGACGCATGCGCAGGAGGCAATGATTTCGATTAGTTTGTCTTAGCGGAGTTATTTCAAAGTGAATCATGAAAGCGAAGATACATCTGAGGTAACCATTATTTCTTTTCTAGTTCATCCGTTAAGAATTTCCACAGCATTAATTACGAATATTTTGACAATTTATCCTAAATATTATTTTAAAAAAAATAGATTTGTAGCTACATATGTCCAATGGAAGAAAATATTTTCAATATTCTACGATCATTGACAAAATAAAAAAGTTCAGATTATAAATTATAGCTTATATATGAGGCCGTGAGTGCAAAAGTGGTGTAACCCATTTTTTGGCATTTTTGATATTTTTGTCTCGTATTTTTTATTTATGCATCAAAAGTCATCAAAGCTAAAATTTTAATTTCTAAAATATCTAAGCTTTCTAAAAATATGACGTACACTCCTTGAATCTCAGTTCAAATAGTATTAAAAATCGATTCAAAACGAAAAATATGATAAAAAAAAAAAGTGGGTTACACCACTTTTGCACTCACAGCCTCATATGTAGTTGTAATTTTGACCAAACCAAACACTCAACGACCTCTTTTTATAAAATATTATGGATATTCATGCAACAGCGTAAAGTCGTTGTAAACGTTGTAAAGTTTAAAACTTTAAAATCTATCAAAGCACTTTATTTAACTTTTCCTTCCAAAAATTAGCCTAAAAAATTATTAAATTTAAGTAAAAATAATTGAATTTTTGTTTAACTTTTAAAATGAAGGGACCCTACTACACGCAGTAACTTATTAAATCAAAGTACCATCAGTTAGGCTTAGATCAATTTGGATTATTCCTTTCCTGAAACACTCTCCACATATCTTTCATAGAGATAAGAGGTCGCTAAGAAAACACTAGTCTTGTTATGATACAACTAGAATTTCTCGAATGAATTTATTTGCAGCTTGACAGATCTAAAAGCAATTTCCGAGTCATTGTTGATATAGTTGACGCAATTGTCGACGTCTAAGAGTAGACGGTTAAAGTTGACACGTAGAGGAACAACACTGCCTATCCTGTTTTTTTGTTGTTTGATCCAATCAATTTGAACCAGTGAAGAAGTTTTAAATTTTGCAAAACCACCTTAAATGCTGTGTCAGCTGAAATAATTCTAAGAATTTTTATCTCTCGCTTAGTTATTTAAGCAACACATTTAAGCAACACATTTAAGCAACTTTAAAACCCGGCAATCACTTCTTATAAAACAACCAGTCAATTTTAGTAGGACAAACAAAAATAATATTATGTTACATATTTGATGAATAGAAAAAGACCAACTTTATTTATACACTACGCACAAAATGTCAAGTAATTACTGACAATAATTTTTAAATCATTAAAAATTAAAATATAGGTAATCAGGGCTATTATACCCACCCACAACTTAGGAAGATTCTCTCTAAGGGATACTCTATCACAAAATATTCGAAGACTTCTCATTTCTGCAAAAGTATTTTCCAAACTATTCATTAATTAAAAAAAAAACTTGACAGCAACTGTCAAGTTTAATTGACAATCTTTTCTAGCAGTTTTCTCTGTTATCTTTTTTTCGTATTTTTACAAAGAGAAAGGAAATAAACTTTTGGAAAAGTTTAAGTTCGAAAAATAATATTTCTTCAACATTTATTTACGAGTTACGACTCTCTCTATGACTAAAAACCATTTATCTCTTGTAATGACAATTTCCTCGAAGCAATTTAGTCACCATATTATCCTTATCTTATTGCAATGATTTCCATAGAATATGATTGATTATCCAATTGAAAGCATTCTTGATCGTAAGACCACATTATTCAATTCTCATGTTGTGGATTTATTTATTTTTTAATTTTTTTTTTGTTGTTGTTCTAAGGATATAAATTTTCTTTTCAGATAATCAAAAGAGTTTAACATAAAATATTCACTGTGAATGATTAATGGAATAACTCGTGTCCTTGTTTCAAAAATTTGCATTGTGTATACAATAGGTATATACATATAGATATATAAAATATACAAAAAAATACATAGAGAATTTGGAAAAGATATTTATATGCCATTATCTATAGGTACTGATAATAATTTTATAGATTTTATAATTGATGAGTTGAAATTCTTTTTAACCGCAAATTTGACAAATTGTGCAAAAAAATTAAAATAATTACTAAGAATTATTATGACTAAAAAGTTTAATTGAATTTTTCCAAGAAACTACCATCTACAATGGGGGAGTTCAGACACAAATAAAAGTTGTTAGTCACTCTGATTTGTTGATTCTAAATAAATGAACTCATCTTCGTTACTAAAAAGAGAAACAAAAGAGAAGTGATTGATGTGACGCTCTCCACTAACTCTATCGAAGTCAGTGACTGGAAGATCTCAAGTAATGTAACATTTTCTGGCCATAGAATGATAACATTCCGAATTTAACACAATATAGAAAACCCGAATCCCTATTGAAACCCCAGAAAGACAAATTAGGATGCCTTCAATATAAGATTGGCCTCATCTTTCGGCCAAGACAAAAATCCACCATTGACAAACTGCTCAGATATTGAAAAACATATCAATGAACTTACATTAGCCATTGTTAATGCTTATGAATGTTCTTGACCCATTACTAAAGGAAAACTGAAACTCAACTTCATTTGGTATTCCAAGGAGCTGTATCTGCCCTTAGGAAAAACTCAAAGACGCTTTTCAATAGGGCAAAACACAGTAATGAACCTGGGCCCAGATCACGTAACACGATTCGATCAAACGATCATCGTTTCGACCACATATTACTCTCTCTATATTTCCCTGTAGTATGAATAGAGACAGGTAAAGTCAAAACGACGCGACGATCGATCAATCGAATCATGTTATGTGATCTGGGCCCTGCTTACTGGGATCTTTTCAAGATCAGTAAAAAATATGTACAAAAACCGAACAACTTATGCAAAAAGAGCAGCCTGGCAAAAATTTTGCACAAACATTGAGTCTAAAAATAACGCTGCTAGGCTAGGGAAAGCCATGTCAAAATGTTTACTCACATCTGGGTTTTCTAAAAAGACCTAATGAAATCTGAGCAGACTCCTGTTCCCAGACTTTAGAGTTACTTTTGAGCACTCACTTCCAGGATGTGCTGTTGATACAACTTCTGCGGAAAGAGACCCAAACAAAAGTATAATCTATAACATAGGAACTTAATTGTAGACAGCAGAAAGGTGACTTGGACCATCGACTTCTTCTCGGCATACAAGTCTGCAGGGCTTGATGGAATAATTTCAATTATGCTCCAAAGCTTTTAAAACATAATTGTTCCAATTCTTGTGGACCTATTTAAGGGTTGTCTTAACATCACCTATGTTCCTTTTCTAGTTGGAGAGAAGTCAATGTCATCTTCATTTCAAAAGCTGACAAGCTCACCTACCAAGCTCACCGAAAGATTTTATAGGCATATAAGTCTATCCTCTTTTTTTCTGAAGACCTTAGAAAGACTAGTGGGGACTCATATTCGCCTAAAGTTTAATGATGGCGTGATCTCACAGGCCCAACATAGATACATGAAGACCTTAGAAAAAAAAAACTCAAAAGAAAAAATTACATAACAGGTCTCATATTCGCGTTAAGCTAAATGTTGGTGTGCTCTGGCACAGCAAAGGCCCAAAATGCACACATGAAGGGCGAATCTGTAGAGACAGCTCTTCATGAAGCGGTCGGCATAAACAAAAAATTAATCCAGTTCAAGGAATTCATCCTGGTAACATTCCTTGACATAGAAGAAGCCTTTAACAATGTTGGTAACACTTCAATTCGATAAACCCTGAACTCCATCAGCATCGATCCGTAACTGATAAACTGGATTGATTCCATGCTTCAAACAAGACTTATAAATGTAAAAATGGGTAACACCAAGTTAAAGTCAGAACATGCAGGGAGTGTCAGTCCACAAGGTGGAGTCCTATCTCCTCTGCCTCGGCTTCTTATCGTCAACCAGATATTTGTCAAACTTAATCTGAGTGGCATCAAGGTTGTTGCATACGCCGATGACATTGTGTTAAAGGCCTCGGGAAAATTTGTGATCTCCTACAAATAGCCCTCGAGAAGCTCAATAATTGGGCCACAAGCTGTGGACTTAACGTTAACCCACTTAAGACAGGATTGGTGTTGTTTACAAGGAAAAATTATATTCCCAATATAGACCCGACAACCATCAAACGAAACCAGACAAGACCGATACCAACATCGATACCGATGACGATACCGATACACATACTGATTCCGATACCGGCACTAGAATTTGTATACGAAACCGAGACGAGACTGAGTTATACGAGACCGATACCGAGATGATAACGAAATTTTTCTATTTTGACAATACCGAGAGGATACTTACATAAGTATCGTTTGGTTTGGTATCGTGACCAGGGGGTCAATTCTCTATCTGTGAAACTGTGAAGTGATAAATATGATAACCCCTTCACGCCAAATGCAATTCTCGAAGTGTGAAAAATTGAAAACAAATGTTTTCATATGATTCTTTTATCACAGTCAATTTACACGCAAGTCGCCATCTTGATCTTTCTATGACGTCACCATCATCTTTTTCTATGAGAAAGTGGTGGCTTCTTTCATTTAGTACTTTTAAGTACTCACTTTGACAGCTGTTTCTCATAGCAAGTTCGAGCATCGCCTTCCGCGTGTTTGTGAAGTGATAAAATGATAAAACTCTGTGAAAACTGAAATGATAACTTTGTTTTCATTTCACAGTTTCACACATCGAGAATTGACCCTAATTTTCTGAAAAAGTACCGAATGTATAAACCAAATTACTATTCGAATTCATGCAAAACCCCGTCCAGGACTAAAACCCTCTTTCAATTACTTAGATCCTCAATTCAATCTTTAAGCTATTAACAATGTGCTTTCACGTCAGAGGGTTTTTAAAATTACAATCTTGTCTTCTAAAGCACGTCTAATTTTTTTTAACTTATAGCTACCTATTATAGGAAATGGTTGCTTTTTTGTTTAGATTATTTGTTTGTTCTATAAGGACTCCCCGATAAAAAAAATTCCTATTTCCGAATCACGAAGACCTGAATTTATATAAATCCCGATGATGGCGATTTTATAATACCTACCACCATGAGGAAAAGAAATTCAATGGATTGTAGGAAAAAAGAGATAAAAGAAGTGTCGAAGGATCTATTTGAACACCTTTTACATCATCAAAAGGTTTTTAACTTTCTATCATTTTACAAAATCCTGTTAAAGAAAAGTGAAACATTGTAGCGATTAACTTTGTTTACTTTGAAAATCGAAAAAAGCCTATGAAATATGGGTACATATTTGACACAAAAAAAAAAAAATTACAAAAAAAGGATATCTACCTACCTACCTCTACATAATGTAGGTACCGCGTACAAAGCCTAGGGAATGAAACATGAACCAAAAGAAGAATGGATGAAAAATAACTCAAACCAACAACAAGAAAAAAAAAACTTGAAATATGTTTCAATTTGCATTAAAATGAAGGCGCATTGAAGTGAACTGAGAAACAGAAAAAAAAATATAAATGGAAAATCTACCTGACACATGACAATTTGCTATCTTTTTTTGAAAAATGATTGAAGATGGGGAGTAATGGCTTGAGAAACGGGCTGAGAGATTTGAATTTCGCGTTCACTTTGCGACAAGGCAAAAATACTTTTGACTTAAATGACCTCAGGATTAGGTAGATATACCTACATTATATTATTGAAACGCCCACAAATAAGTTCTACTTTCAAAAACAAAGGGAAGTCAACAAAAAAGTTTGACTTATTTTTTTTTTTTATAAAAGTATGAAGTGAAAATATTATAGAGACCAAATATTTTCCATTTCAGAAAATCAAATAAACTTTGACAGAAACTTTTAGAAATCAATTACAAACTTTGTCGGTAAAGGGACATACCTATTTTTTTTTCAACTTACTCTGTATAAGACAGGTACACAGTCGGTTTCATGTACAAAAAAAAATGGTTCGAGGTTTGAATCAAACATAAGAATAAGACGATGGAAAAGTCTAGTGTGTGAATGAATTGATGAATGATGGTAGCCACTGATTGAATCATCATGGCGACAGGTCCAGTGACAGAAATGTAAAGAATACTACACGTCAATAGTGCTTATTTTACCTCCACGTGGTAAACATCGGATACTGGTATCGTCCATCCGGACTTGAATTGCTTAACTTATAGTAAGCACGAGTGTTGAACAAAAGACAAATTTAGTAACACTATAATTGTTTGTTGGAAATGACTGGCTGTATAATAAGTCTTGGATGAGCCTATCAGAAAAATGGTGTATAGCGGTTGAACTCAGCATAGAGAATCAACAACGGTGCCATTTCTCCTTTAATAAGGTGGGCAGTGGAAGAATTCCCCAAAAATGGTGCCGAATACGGTTCCAGTCAGACTAAACGCTGAACCACTGAGTTAACCCTCTATTCGGACTTCTACGATATTCTGAGCTCAGGATTATAAGGAGCGGTTAATACGCCTCCCCGCTCCTGGAGGTATATCTTACGGTGACTTCCTGGTGACCTAAAGTTTCGTTACGAAGCAACAACAAGCCTCTGATATGGACGGATTTACTGTTGACGAACCTAGCAAACGAAAAAACGACAGAGCACTTCGGATCTGCACGTGAAATGTTCTATCTCTCTTTAGACCACTTGCAGTTCAGCTCATTAAGTGAATAACTTAGACTGCTACAAAGCGATTTCACCGCGCCGGGATGGACCTACTAATGATTATATTTCCTATGTGTGTTCGTCGCAGTTCCCACATCTTGACATGGTGACATGGCTACCCACCAGATTGACCACATTGCGATTGACACAAGGAACTCCTCCAGTATCAAGGCTGTTAGAACACACTGAAGAGCCAACGTTGACTCGGACCACTACCTGGTTGTATTAAGCCAAGGTTGTGGTACGGATATCCAGACTAAAGCCAAAACAGGGAATTACTGTGAGGAAACTCAACGTTGGATGGCCACAGTCCCAAGAAATCACCAGGTCCTTCTCCAATCCAGTCTCTCAAACCAAACGAAAAATTGCCCAGATGTCATCAGAGATGATGCCTCTGACGTGCTGGGCCTTGCTCGACCACCACATCGAAAAACTTTGTTGGACGTATAATGCCAGCATGTAGCCAAACAACAGGTATGAAGAGAAGGACCTGTACAGAGAAGCACAAGAGGAGGTAGGACCACTGGCTTCTCAGAAAGAAAAAAAGGAGTGTGAGAAGCGAGTGGTCGAAGAAAAAGGAGGGATGCTACTGCAGGAATGAAGTTCCAAAGTTGTAACAAAAGGTAAAGAGAACCTCCCAAGGTTACAAGGCTGGAACCGCAAGGACGATTAGCTGAGGATACTGAAAAATTATTTTTGAAAATGGAATAATGGTGATGACGAATAGAATTAATTTAACATTTAACTTGGACGACGTCAGCCAACAAATCCGTCCACCAAATCTCGGGAAAGTGAAGGTAGCTAGAAGCTACTGAAAATAAAACGTGAAAAAAGTACTCATACGCCACAGTACCCCATATACTACAAATGTATTTTCTGCTGTGAATACGGACGCGGAAATGAGGCGCATCAGCTCGTGGGGAACCAGTCACTTACAATTCTCAACCAATCCTGTCATAATATTAAACAACAACAGAGTTTCTGAAAGAATAGTGCATGAGTCTCATGTCAATACGTGAGGCACAATCTTTCAAGAATCCGTCCAATTATACTCACTTACGTTGAAAATATTGACATAATCGGATGAACAAAGCGTTATAACAGTGGTGTTTCCGTGAGTATTCAGGAGGAAGCCAAGAAGATGGGTTTAAGAGTAAATGAAGGCAGATGGCCACCCAACACTGATTTCTCGGACAGAACGTCACTACAGACGGCTTCAATTTTGAGTTCAGCGACATTTACACTATTAACGGAGGATCAGAGAGCCTATAAATATGCTTTGAGAAGAAAATTCTTCGGTTGATTTTTGCTCCGGTCTGCATAGATATAGATATAGATGAGGAATGGAATAGAAGATATAACAACAAACTCTATGGGCTGTACATCGACATTGACAAAGCCACAAAAGTGAAAAGCCAACGACTTAGGTAGCTGGTTTACCTATAGAACGAATAGACATCAATACTCTCGCCTGGAAAGCCTTTGAATCGAGCCCCTTGCCGTGAGACGGTGAAGTAGAAGATGAAAGCGTAACAGGTGGTGAACGCAATTGGAAGATGACGTCACCTCAACCAACTTGGCGTGCGAAACTGGAGACAGCTTCCTAGAGACTGTGCCAGTGCGGCCGGAAGAAGCTTGTTGGTAGAGGCCCTGATCCACCCTGGACTAAGCACCACCTTAAGTAGTAAAGTAAGTTATTTTACTTTTTCCAAAACAAGAAATCACTTCTCTGTTTGGACCTTAGAGAATCTCGAAACTAACGATATTTTTTTTTATTTTTCGGATGAGCGACATTTCCATTTCTGTAAATATGAGGTTTTTTGGATGGAGGCATTTTTGGCTTATTTTTCTTCCAATATTACCTACAATACATGAGACTTCAATATATTAACTAAGGAAAGGGCTTTGACTTCCGCTATCTAAAATTCCAGAAATGTATTCGATTTATTGCAGTCAAAGGTTCTATAAACCTGTAATCAGTAATTTGCTGATGATACCTGGCCGTCACGTATAGCTTCGATATGACACCGTTCGACTTCATTGTAGGGTGACATTAATCATCAATGCTTTTTTTCAATTCAGGCTTTTAAGACAAATATTGGTGAAGGTGGTCGTGAAATAGGCACCATGAAAAGTGTATTGAAAATTGTGTTCAGAGGATAACCCACTCTCAGCCGAAGCACTTATTTAAAAATTAAACAATACCTACCTATTTATTAAAGAGAAGGTTTATTGCTCTTCAATTTGCAACAATTGTTAATAAACAATGATTTTTCGATAGCCTTTTTTAAAAGAAACCAACAAATGGTCCAATGATTAATTTTATTTTATTTACCTACTTTTCCGAGAAGTTACACCTGCAAACAACCTTCCGACCTAAATGGCCAGCTTCCGACTTAAAGTGTTATTAAACACCTCGGATATTCCTCCATAATTAATTCAGCAGGAACCGGAACGTTACCGATACCGATGGGCAAACATTTTCTTTTCCAAGAACTCTTTTTCGCTTTTAATCGTAATATAAAGCAAAGATACCTCAGTGAGTGGATGGTTTTTCTCTCGTTTGTTTCGACCAATTCCCATTAAGGGTGTACAATATAAGGTTGACTATACCTACCTAGATTTGTATTAAATGACAAAATATCACCCTTACAACCTTACAAAAAGTGTATCATAACCTTCCTTTCCATGCGACTAGAAAAGGAATTCCAACATTGTGAAATCTCAAGAACAAAGCTATACTTCTATTGAGGTCATTTCAAATTCAATATTAGAACGACTGTTTTGTTTAGAAAATGTCCTTCCTCTGCTTTGATCACAAGAATCCTTAACAGGAGTGTGTATTTTTAATTGAAATCGTTGTCCCAAACAAAAATCCTTTTTAATTTGAATTCCAGGATATGATAATTTCATTTGCGTTACTGCTTCCCATATTATAGCTAACATTCCCACCAGTGGCGGATCCAGGGGGGAGGTCATGGGGGTCATGACCACCCCTGAGCTCCAGAAAAAAGAAGAAATACGAGCAATCTTTACTTGTTATTCAACATATTAGAAGACAGACATAAACTTTCTGGGTAGTTCCATATATTTTAGTAAACTATACGAAAACTATGACCTATTAATGTAATGGTTAGCTTCTATTTTCCTTAGCAAATTCTAACTTCGTAATGATATGGTCAGGAAATAAATTTTTACAAAAATTACTGGTAGCCCTGGACGCGCAACCTCTTAGATAATATATATAGGGTGTCCACCAGTCATGGTTTTCATATGCGATGATTATAGTCTAAGAGCCAGTGGTCGGCAGGTTTACGGTATTTCTGTACAATAAGTGGAGCCATTCTATTAGACTTCTTGAGCATGGAATGAGCACTCCAACAGGGTAAGAAAAGTCAAAAAAATCGACCTCAAAACGTGATAGCAGTATGTCCACCCCTTTGATATGTTAGACTTTAAAGTTGTTTCTATTCAAAAATAGTAAAGGCAGGCAAAGGGTGTAGTACATCTTGGAGTTATACCTTCAGGTCTTTTATATTTTAATAAAAAATAGTAAATATAACAAAAAAAAATTATTTTCAGACACCAGTTGCAACGCCTGGATTTTTAACGGAATTTTGAGATACAAAAAATAAGGAAAAATCTCCATTCACGTTTCACTGCTTCTTTTCAAATAAAATAAAACGTGTTTCCTGTTAATTTTTATATTTGAAAAAATATTGGCAGACAAATGGTGAAGTTCCTAGTTTTTTAATTTAATTTTGAAAAATAAGTTCTACTGTATTTCAAAGTTTAAAAAACCAACATTTTCACCGAAGGAATATGTCTGTCCCTTTGTCTCTTTAAAACTTAATTTTAATTTATTAAACAAAAGTTATGTGCTGATACTTGGTGCAGTTCCCAGATTAGTAACGGAATTTTTAAAAATTGTCCATACAAAAACCACTGTATTTCAAAGCAAAGACAGCTTATTTTGTACTTAAGCAATATGTCTGCCTCTCTGATATATAAATTTGTATACTCTTTTTCATTAGAAAACAAATCTGGCAGAAGACTTGTACAGTACCTGGATATATAATGGAATATTGAAAAAAAGGCTTTGAAAACTCCATACAAGCTCCAATATATTTCAAAAACAATCAAAAAAGTTTTAACAAAAGCCATATGTATGCCCACCTCTCCGTTATGTGAATCCTAAAACTCTTTTTTGTTAAAACAAAACATCTGTGGAAGTACTTGGATTTATTACGGAATTTTGAAAAAGGGGCTTTAAAAAACTTCACACAGTTTAAACTCTCCTGTATTTCAAAAGCAAATAGAAAATCAGTTTTAACTAAATCAGTATGTCTGTCTCTTTTATATGTAAATATTAAATTATACTCTGTTTTAGTAGAACCCTGGTACAGTACCTTGATATTTAAATGGAATTTTGAAAAAAAGGCTTTGAAAAAATTCCATAATTAGAATAAAATTAATAAAATTCCAATAACACATGTTTACAAATATCGGTTAACTTTTCGACAAGTGAAAGTAAGAGTCGGACTTAGGGTATTTTTTTTACCGCTGAACTCAAATCCGTTATCCATTTTTCGCTATCAGATCTGGTTTTCGAGATATTACCGTTAGAAGAAAGTGCAATTTTTGGGGTTATGTAACTATGTGAATTGATTTTTATTTTTTAATTGTACAGATTTCTGAAAGTATTAACCGTAATCTTCAAACTTCAGCTTTAATCGTTCCAATATCTATTTTACTTTTTGAGAGATATTAAATTAGTTATTAGTCCTCATCTGACTACATTTAATTTTAAAAATGCTTTCTCTTTGTCTTACGTCGTTTTCGATAGGAGCAGGTAAAATATGTTCTAAAAAGAGCTTTTAGTGTAGATTTCAAATCTGAAATCCATTTTTTGCTATCAGCTCAAATTTTGGAAATAAATTAAAAAACCACCCGTTTTTGACCATAGCTTTCTTTTTTTTTATTTGAAGTAAATCTTACAAATTAAAACAAAGTGTAATGGAAATACCCTGTTTATATAAAGTTTGGTCCGTTTCACGTACAAGAGACCAATAATAGTCACTTAACATACCATCATACCAAAAAACCTTTGTAACTTTTTTCTATTCTTTCTAAATCTTGGTGAAGTCACTCTCCTTGCTCTTCACAATATATTGCAAAATGCAACTGAGGATTTCTCAAAAAGTAAAGGAGATATTGGGACGATTAAAGCAGAATTTTGAAGATTAAGATTAGTACTTTCAGAAATCTGTACAAAATCAATTTGCATAGTTACATAACCCCAAAAATGGCCAAAAAGGGTTTTGTTGGCACTTTCTAACGGTTATATCTCGAACACCAGAGCTGATAGCGAAACACGGATAGCGGATTTGAGTTCAGCACAAAAAATTACCTTTAGATCACCTCTTACTTGGTCGTGTCGAAAACCTTGAAAGCCTGTGTAATTATAGCAGATACCTGGATTTATAACGGAATATTATTTAATTAAAAAAAAAATAAATAACAAAAATATGTGCAAATACTTGGTGCAGTACTCAAATTTGTAACCAAATTTTTTAAAAAATTCCATGTGAGAAAATAACCTCCTCTTTGCATTGACAACAGTTTTTTTTCTTTTCGGCATGGATTTCACCACATATTTGCAATTATTTCAAGCTTTTCGTTTCAAATTGACCTTGAATTATTCCTTTTTTAGTTGCTGTCAACTTTTTTTTAGATTGCAAATTTTGCTTCCAATCTTATATTTATTTATTTTTTTTATTTTTTTTTTATGAAGCTAAAGCTATGGCAATGCCGTCAGCTCGATTGACAATAAATATTTTAACAATTTTTGCGGTTAAAGGAATTAATTAAAAAACATTATTAAATATATGTACATTTAACTACTCAAATTCGGTTTCTAATAAAATTCGATATTTATAAGCACTTTTTACAAAAAAATACAGATTTTTCCAATTCTGGCCATTTAGGTAACGCACAGATTCCTGCATTGATAAAGTATATATATACATATGTTCATCATACTCTCATTATTGTCTGAAAAGTATGAAATGGAGCTTAATCTTGTTGATAAATAAGTTTTCCAGCATCCAGAAAGTTGTGCACTATTACTATAAGCAGGAGTCCGATATAGTCTTAGGGTCTGGTCACGAAGTGAGGGGCAGAGCGGCAAAGATCTCTGATCATGCCTTCGACTATAATGAAGTCATAATAAAATTGGACTTTTTCTAATCACCAGATATGTAAAAGATTCAAGGCCATATATTTCAAGAGGTTTCAGTTCAAATTAGGTATGATGTTTCAATCTCATGACCCCCCCCAAGCTGAATTCCTGGATCCGCGCCTGATTCCCACACACAATATACTTAACTTAGTTACTTTGTTATTTGTTCTATAACAAAAATGACAAATTCAAGAGTGCAGATCCTGTTAAAGTTCTTCCGTCAAAATACATATCAGAAGCCAGCGGAAAATGAGGAGAGCGGATATTAACAAATAACAAACAAAAACTCTTAAAGCTATATGTGTGTGTGTGTAGTCGAAGTATATCATGCGTGTAAATATATATCTTTTATATACACACAGAAGACTGAAACTGATAAATTAATATCCTTTCTCTGGGGTAATCCAATTTGCATTAGTTTGCAAAATAACTGCATTATTAACATGGCGCTCGCTTGGCTTGGCTTAACTTAACTATGGTTGTGTTGCTTTGCTGTTTGCTTTTAAAAACGAACACAAAACGAGTTTATTATGTTTTTTTTTTTGGAGATGTATGAATAACTTAGCTAAATGTCTGAAGTGTGAAGGTTGACACACATAGTATACCTATAATACGACCAACTCAAACCCTCTCCATCACAAACCCTCCATAAACACTGTTTGTTTTTGCCGCCATTGTAATGTGTAAATTTCGTAAATTTATTTTAAACTTAGTTACAGTTTTACTTTGTATGCTTATGACACATACAGCACGAAACGGCAATTAGCATATACTCAAGGAGATATTATCATCCCGAAAGTGTGTATGTTGTATATGGATGTGATTATTCTGTGCGTTTATAGTGTTGTTGTTGTGTTGTGTCTTTGCTCACAATAAGGAAGATAAAGTTTCGCTGGCGCGGAAATTATGTGTACACAGAGTTTGCAACGCAACACTTTATGTTATGGTTTTGGGCGGACAGGAAACTTATATATGGATGTTTGTATCATAATTAATTTTAAGGACTCTTATCCTTGCCGCGAAGTGAATGCGGATATAATTTCCAAAGTAGTTGCAAAAGTAAATATTTGCACGGTTAAACTTTGTGCCTACCTCTACCTATGTATGTGTGATTTAGATTGATCTCGAATAGGTAGTGTTTGACAATCTCTTCCTACCTACATATTTACATCCATCTGGGTTAGTTAAATTGTAATTATTATAATTAAAGTACCTCCAGGGTCATGAATGTAGGTAAGAAGGTATATTAATAAGTAACGGGATACCAGACTTCTGTAATTTCATCACGAGAACCATCCACTTACCAAATTTTCATATTTCAAATAAGTTTGCAAGGGTGTTACCCCTTAGTGTAATGGATAGTTCGATGTCACATTAAACATTAAACCTATGTTTTTTTTTTCAGGAGTATACTTCACCTTACAAGAAAGTGAAAAATCATCGCCAAGAGCATCTCTTATCATGAAAAAGTGCTTCTTTGGACTTGTCTTCATCTATCCATTATACCTACTGCCAAAAACATTACTGACAGTTATTGTAAGTCACTATCAAACTGGTCAGGAAACCGAATGTGAACGCTTTTTAGGGGATCTTTTTTATGATTGGAATTAATTTCTTTTACATATAAGGGATGAAATTTAACTTGGGATTCATTTTTGTAATCCCGTCGCTTGGATGCCATTTTGAAAAATGGCGCCCAATCTGTAGTCCGGTCAGGAAACCGAAGTCCCTGCGCTTTTTGTAGGGGGGGTGACATTATATTTATATTTGCAATTTATTTTTGACATGCCAAGGAAGAAATTTAGCTTGAGAGTCATTGTTGAATCCTGTCGCTGGGAAACAATTTTCAAAAATGGCGTCCGATCTGAAGAGAATAGTAAAATAAAAAAACTTGTAAATTACTTGGAAAATTTCCATGATTAAAATAACGGTTGACATCTTAAATGATAGACGCTTTGTAAACGCACCTTTTGATTGAATGTCAGTGTTGCCACTTTTCGGGAACATACTTTTTATGCCAAAGCGTAATTATATAATTTTTAATATTTTGAACATGAAAAAATGTGGAAAACACCTTCTGATCCAGGAAATACCAGTTAATATCTTAAAAATAATTGTTGAGTAGACGCACCTATAGTTAAAATGTCAATGCTGCTCTTTTCTGGAACATACTTTACTTTGATTTCAAAAGTTTGGAACTCCACTTCTTTGATAATTTTAAATAGTTTGAACATGAAATCAATTGCAAGAACGTTTCCAGATACTAAATGCGTGTTGGAAAAATAAGTTTATGTCATGTTCAAAATATTAAAAATCACCAAAAAAGTGGAGGTCCCTTTGATCCTTTGATATAAAAAAGTATATCCAAGAAAAGTGGCAACACTGACATTTTATCTGAAGGTACATGTCATCATCATCATCAAGTCCTGTAGAAAATTCATCAAAATTTGACAGACTCCATATTTGTGCCCAAATACACTAGTCAACGAAATTAAGGAACACATTTTTTTCAGTTTTTGTTAGTGTTTTTTGAAGAGCTGTATCTTTGTGACGAGTATAGTCGTTTTGAGTTGAAACAAAAAGCATTTCACAGCTCTATATTGTTTGTTACGAGATTTTGTTTGCAAACATTTTTTTTTTGTAGTACCGTTATTGCGTTATTGCTAAAAATGAGACGAGACAAAAAAATATTTTTTTAATTTTTTTGAAGGTCTGCATTGCTATGGATAATTTTTTTTTTGAGTCAATCAAATTTAATGATCAGATACCTCGCTTACTTAGCTTAAATTCAATTTTTTTTGCTTACAATTTTTTGTTTGCATGGTTTATCTGACTTTGAATAAAAAAAGATACTTTTAGCCTTGATTACCAATATCTCAGCCAATAATGACGTTATAAAAAACTCAAAGACTGTTTTGGCAATTTGAGAAAGCGTTTTACAAGATGTTTTTAAGATCTTTTAGAGTTTATTTTTTTACCGTTCACCGTTAGTTTAAAAAAATACTAAAAACAGACTTTTTGTGGTTTTTTCGTTAATATGTTTTGTAAATATTGATTGCAAAGCTTGCGTTGGCATAGTTAGGTTTAAAGCATAAGTATTCCTGTAAATTTTCAAATTGATTCATCCGTTTTCCTCACCAAAATTTCAGTTTTACAAACCAGGTACAGGAAAAAATTGTGTTATTCCTAAGCAATGCGTAGTCGTCATCAAAATGACAAGAAAACCACAATTCCAGTAAATTTTTTTCACAGTATTACATCAATTAAATAATTTTTTGACTTGAAATTAAATAAAAAGTACATTTAACAAAAAAAAATGAATTTAAAAAAAAAATTTAAGCCACCAAACTTGAATTTTTTTTGTTTATATTTTTTTTTGGAAAAATGTTTTATTATAAATTCTACAAATAGTCCAGTCAACGAAGACACTAAATTATAAAATAAATGCAATAAATCATGCTCTCTGGGTTATTATTTAATGTGGTAGGGGTGACCCCCAGGTATAATATACTAAAAGTCCCCAGCCCAGGACCGCGAGCTATAGCCAGGAGGGGGGGTTAAAGGTCCCCTTTTGTAATATTTCGGGAATATTTTGAAAACTAAGCGTTTGAGCGGAAATGAAAGAATAATAAATTTCCTAAAAAAAAAGGTTTTATTCATATTTTCGGTAGGAGCAAGGTTAAGAAAAAGATACGGAGAGTAGAAAATTCAAAAAATTGAAAAACAATGTTATCGTCCTACAACATCAATGGTTTTTGATCAATTAGCCCAGAAATAACCGGAAAAGTACGTATTTTTTGATTCATGGTATTTTCAGTGATGTCATGAGAGCAAATTGAAGTGTACAGAAGCTGGTTGTATTTAAAATGTCCATATATTTTTTTTTTTTTTTGATACAGTGTTTATTTGTATATGAGAAACACTGTTTCTTCATAGGTAAGAAGTACACAGACTATTTCCAAGTTACAGGCCAATACTTTATGAAAGCATTTTCGGACATATCCTTAGAAATAAATTATTTAGAAGGCGAGGTGTATTTCCCCCTCCTTTCTATAAGGGGTGACAAATTCCCTAAACATTGACTGAAAATAGAAAAAACAGCTATTTAAAAACAACGGACATACTTACAGTATTGTGCTACATCTTTTTTAAAAGCTTAAAACGGATTCGTTTATTACCAAATCAAGTTACCAATTTTTAAAAAATTCGTTTGAAAACTCAAAATTAATAAAAAGAATTGAAAATGTTTTTAAATGATTTTTCATTTTTTATTTTACACTATAAAGTAGTAAATTGTCTTTTATCATTCAATCTTGCTGTCAGCCAAATGCTGAAAACCAGACGGAAGGTTTCTAGATTTTGAGAAAATTTAAAATTTGGTGGGTTCACTGGTCAAGTTTTCATACATTTTAAATTTGTGATTAAGTAAGTATTTAAGAGTAAACTTGCCAAGAAATCCACCAAATTTTAATCAGTAATCATTAATTACCAAATTTCTGTCATGATTTGGAATTGTTTCGATATTACTCTACTTAAGATATTTGATATTGAACTTCATGAACTTAAAACTTGGCATATATTCTAGATCTCATTACTTTTTTTGGCTGACTTTTTACACACAGGTTTCTTGTACACATAAGAACTTGGTTCCTTTTTTAACATTTATGTTTTTGTTGTGATTTCACTCCTTTTGCAAAGATTTATTTTGCCAGGTGAAAGTCAAGCCCTACCGCTCTACAAAGTTTCATAATTCCACGACAACCGAAAGTGCTCCATACAAATAATAGCAATTCTAATAAAGTGGGTGCCATCCCCCTCCCCCTGAATGGACAATTCCAAATTTTCGATTTTTTTCCTTTCTAAGTACTTCAAGTCCTACCGACCTACCAATTTTCATTGTTCTACAACAATCGGAAGTGCTTCATATAATTTATAAGAATTTTTGAGAAGGCCTCCCGACCTACCAATTTTCATCGTTCTTCAACAATCGGAAGTCCTCCATATAATTTATAAGAATTTTTAAGAATGTGGGTGGATGCCACGCCCCCTGTATGGAAAATTGCAGATTTTCGATTTTTTCCTTTGTATGTACCACAAGGCCTATCGTTGTGCGAAATTTCAAGTTCCTACGATGTCGGGAAGTGCTCCATAATTTTGATGATCTGTCAGTGAGTCAGTCAGTGAGTCAGTCAGTTACGGTTTTTGCTATTTTTGAAGTTCTATATCTTGGGAACTACTAATGCTAAAGAGTTGAAATTTGGTGAGTCACCTGTGTTTGATCAGTTCAGCAAATACATATTCCGAATTTGAAGCTTCTGACTTTATTGGTACTGAAGTTAGAGGGGGGTTGAAAATCGCCTGAGTTTGTTCCTGTAAAAAGGGCCGCGAACTTGGCTGGGCACTACCGTGCCCTTTGATTGGACAAGTGTTCTCAATTTTTAAGTATATCATCAAAAATTTTAAAAATGAAAGGACCGATTCAGCGTTGCCGTTTGTCCCGTTACTGGCCAAATTGCCCCTTTTGTGCGTTCGGGACCCGTGGCCCCCACTTTTTTACAAATCACCCGATTGGCCCCTTTTTTTGGAATTTTATTTGAATGTCATTCAAAATTGAATTAATTATACCTAAAAAAAAAAATATTTGAATTTTATGAAGTATCGTACTAAATTCTGCAGAAAAACAGAAGAAAGAGATGCCCTAATAAAATGTATTTAGAAAGTAAAGCAGTTCTACATTTTTGTTGTAGTTTGAATAAGATACATTTTTACAAGTTGTTAGAATACATTTTGTTTTGTGCTTTTGAATAAATTTTTATCAAATGCTTTGTTCCTGATACTCCTATATTTTTTCTTTTTACTGTGTGGAATTTCTTTATACGGGCCTCTTTTTTGCCCCGGGACTCTTTTTAGAACCCCTTTTGATTTTTTTTTAGCGGCAACACTAATGCTATGTACCAAGTTTAAAGAAAGTCGATCCAGACAGACAGAAAGAGTTTTTAGACCCACTTTTTTCGTCTAACCTATCATCGTAATAACAAGCTTGATCAAAATTGATCATACTGCATGACTTGCCATATACATATAGGGTACATATAGGGTACCATTGCAAATGAAACGCAAGAAAAAATAATACTCTTAATGTCCTATTTCGTCCCTCAGTTAAGCACGAGGTGGTTATTGTTCATGTAATGGTTTGCGGTGCATGCTAAGTATCTTAGGTAGGCACCTTTCATTTTATTGAAGGAATTTTGGTATTATTTAAGAAACAATTAAAAAAACCGTGCTGAAATGCTAAGAATTGAAAATACTTTCAATTTCTATCAAGATAATGTTTCGAAGCAATCGGCTGAAATTGTTACGGAATGGCTTATTGTCAAAGTGTCCTTAACACAATCAACGGATCTAAGCATACCTAATTGAAAATTTATGGAAAATATTTTAAATTGAGATTCAGAAACATGAGATTTGAAATATGAACAAACTTATTGATCAATAATTGACTAATACATCAATTAGCTGCATTATATTAATTTTCGAAATCACATAAAACTCTATACATATACCTACATTAAAGCCTCGACAACAATAGAAAAGTAATGATTTATGATTTCCCACAAAAACTACACCAACAAAAGATGATGGTCCATTATCAAAAATATAAGCGAATCGTTTGTATTTTTATATTGATGTCCAACATCATTATATTGATATCGTGTTATGTTACCAAAATCCATTGTCCAATAAAAATTAACCACTTAAAATACCAAATAATCTCACATAGGATGGAAGAAGTCACGTCTTACAAAAAAAAATGCGCCCTCAAAAGAATGAAAAATAACATCTTCGCTACGTATTCTATAGAGATTTATATACTGTTATTTAGTTTAGTAGGTTGATATTGATATTGATGTGTATCTATATAAATATACAGTTAGATAAGCAACGAATTGTGAATGTATAAAGGAAGAACAAAAAGAAAGAAAACTTAACTCAAATGAAAAAAGAATGATATCGATTCTCTTGATTTATTTAATCCAATAAATCGTCCTTTTTTACACAAACACACACACAAACACATAAATACCCCAATGTATTAGATATTTTTTCTTTTCTTTTCTGCTCTTACTATTATTTCCAGTTCCGGTTTAAATGTCTGTCTATATCTAAAAACTGTTTTCCTTAGTTTTTTTCTGAACTAGCTTTTAAGTCTACACTTATACAAAGAGAATGGTATTTTTAAAGTTTATACGAGTATCCTTAAGGCGGACAGAAATAAGAGTATATTTATGTCATGAAAGAGATTTATTCTGATTTATTGATTAATTTTAACACATTCGTATGTGTTAAAAGTTTTATGTAGAAGAATCTGTATGTGTGTGAACGAAAACTGTGAAACCTAGTCGGTTTTTGAAAGTGCTTTGTTTGCGAACATGTAGGTAGGTACTTTTTCTCCATTAAGTACAACGAATAGTTTTCTACCTAGCTAATTGAATTTATTGCACAAAAAAGAAAATTGAGAGTGGTTGTCTTAAAAGATGTGTTTGATGCGGTGACCGTAAAGAAGAGACAGAATGCGACAAGGAAAGTATTTTCAAAGTTTCTTAAAACAAGTGGGCGTTTTTTTTTTAATTTTAAGGACTATCACGGGATTTTAGTGAAGATTCATTGAAGAACTCTCCAAACAGTAGAGACGTTTGAGCACAAACTGTGTCACAAAGCCAGTTGGTTGTGGGTGTCAACAGACAGACATACAATTTCCAATTAAATTGATCACTTCAAAATCAGATAATGTTTTAGAAGTTGTCTTCAGAACATTCGAATCAGGAACAGTTAAAGAGTAAATATGGGAATAACCGGAGCCCACCCCTTGTTGTTACAAAGAATAAGATTATGAGCAGTTACAGTTCCCAAAGGAAACATCTAAATGCATATAGGTCAAATATTGATAGGTAAACGGAATTGTGCAACCACAAGACTTGAGAGCATTCGGCAGCAAAGTTTTCGTTCATCAATAACATTTGGTCTATTTTGAAAAACATTCTAATATCCAAAGCAGAAAGAATATTCACATGGTCCCAAGGAAGATATAGTAAAATATTTGGTTTTCCCAAAGTCACTTGGACGGGCTTACAAATGAAATCACCTAAAAGCGCATCAAAGCTACCCTAACAGAAAGAAAAAATGAGCTTGAGTCAGGGTTTATTACCTACATGAATATGAAAGAAGCTTATCGTAACTGAATCAACACAGAAACAGGCCAAAATCGATGTAAAAGTAGAACAACAAGTCAGCAAGGAACTCACAGGTACTCACTGAACTACCCCAAACAACTAAGATTTGAATGGCCCTCAGTTAGTTTTGGATAACGGCTAGCTTATAAGGTGGCAATAACGTCCGGGTGAGCCTCAACCAAGTTATCTCCAGTTTCGCACGCCAGGTTGGTTGGGGTCCTTTTCTACTTGCGTGCACCACCTGTTACGCTGCTCACTGCTCTCCTCTACTGCACCATTCAACGGGGCTGCATTCAAAGACTTACCGGACCGGAGCGGAGTTGTCTATTCGCTCTAGATAACCCAGCCACATCAATCGTTGGCTTTTCACTTCTATGGCTAGGTCGGTATCACTGTACAGCCCGTATACAGTTCGTTGTTGTATCTTCTTCTACATTCCCCATCCATGCAGACGGGACCAAAAATTACCCGGAGAATTTTCGTCACAAAACAGCCTAATGCGTTCTCATCCACCATTGACAGTGTCCATGCCTCTGCACCATACATTAGGATCGGGATGATAAGGGTCGTATACAGGGACAGTTTATAGTTGCTCGAGAGAGGGCTTTGCTTCTCTATTTCCTTCTTAGCCCAAAGAAACAGCGATTGGCAAGAGTAATCCTTCGTTTTATCTCAGCACTGGCATCGTTCGCTGAGTTTATAGTGGATCCTTAGTAGACAAAGTCTCTGACCACCTTAAAATTATAGCTGTCTAGTGACGTTCTGTCCGAGACGTCGATGTTGGGTGTCGTTTCTTGTTGACAGCATAAATTTCGTCTTCACCGAAGATGGAGTTCTTCTTGGCTTCCTTCTCAACTCACGCAAGCACCACTGACATCTCGTTTCGTTTGTCCGATCATGTCAATGTCATCAGCGTAAGCGAGTAATTGAAAGGACTTTTGAAAGATTGTGCCTCTAGGGTTGACGTGAGAGTTTTGCACTGCTATTTCAAGAACGATGTTGAAGAAGTCGCATGACAGCGCGTCGCCTTTCCTAAAGCCTTTTTTGACATTAGAGGTTTCGGTGAAATTTTTGCCGACCTTTATGGATCAGCGTGCATTCTCCGTGTCGTCATTTTGCACAAACGGACGAGTTTGGGAGGGATGCCAAAACTAGACATTGCTCTATATAACTCGTCTGTATAGACGCTGTCATACGCGGCCATGAAATCGGTGAAAAGGTGGTGAGTATCGATTTGAAATTCCTGGATTTTTCCAAGATCTGACATAGTGCGAATATTGGGCCGATGGTGGACTTCCCTAGTCTATATAGACATATCAGGTTGTTGACGAATGGCTTAAATGGAGTTAAAAAAGAATGGCAGAGAAGATCTTATACTTGTAGGTATGCTTGCTTAATGCTTAGTAGACTGACGCCTCTGTAGTTGGTGCATCCCAGAGCATCGCCTTTCTTGAGGATCGGGTAAACAATGCTTAAGTTCCTTCCATCGGACATGCTTTCCTCCGAATATGTTTTGCAGATGAGCTGAACATAGGTATACTCCAAAGCCTTAACCAATTCATCAAAAAAGAGAAATGTTTTTTCCGAGGTACTGCCTTTTGTGACTTATCATTAGAAGTGCTTCTCATTAAGTCATTTTGACTCGGCAAAAAATTGTAAGTTGCCTCCATTCCTGCCAACAACACGCACGCAGGAATGGTTGTGAGTTTAGTAAGTTGCTAGGCCCTGGTTCACCACCGAATTTATATTTTATTTTAAGGTCATTGTTCTGTGCATTGTGATACCACATGTATCTAGAAGACCTTTTCGTTACTCACGTTGAACCACTTGGAGCTCCTTATGAAGCGTTAGAGACTGGTCGACTTCATTTTACAAAGTCAATTGAAGTAGATGGTTCTAAGATGGAGCCTTTATATACTATTGGATAGAGCTGGACTTATAAATAGAAGGTGGGGAACCGATTCATCCTGTCCCTCGTTAATACAGCTGCTGTAAAATTGTTTTGAATAAACGTCAAACCAGTTTCCATTCTTGCTTAGATAGTGTCCATTTCTGACACCAATGACGAGGGTGACATAAACTCTGCTTAAAGATATTGAACAGAGTGCTTCAGATCAAGCGTTGACAAGACCTTTTTTAAGCATGAAGTTTACATGTGGCGAGTGGCGATAGCTATGGAAGGCCTTACCATCAACAGGAAGGTATGATATTTAGTGTGAAAATATTGAAAGAGTTTCAGATGGAGTAGACTGGACTTAAATATTTGTTGTCACTTGATCTAGAGAAGTTCACCATACTGCAACACCGTAAGCAAAAATCGGTCTTATCTAGGGCTGTGTCAATCAGGTACGATTCGATTTTTTTGATATGATTATCGAAAAGTATTGCTGATTGAAACCACACATTTTCATTTCAATCGATCTCAATATCAATCTTTTTGATGATTCTCGATTTCTCATCCCAATCTCAATTATTAAAATGAATCTCGATTTTCTTTATCAATTTCTCCAAAAATTTCTGATTTTTAAGTGTTTTTAATCGAATCCATCGTCGCCAGGCGTCAGTGGAATTTGACAATTGATCTTCATGGCTTAACACATAGGGCACGAACTATATTTTGACATTTATTCAGCAAAGCAAAGCCTTTTGTATGTGAAAGCTGCCAGCTTTTCGTACTTTTCATCTGAAATACTCGTAAGACCCAAATATTTTACGTCATATCAGAATGTTAGTAGTTAATTTTTGATAGAAGGAGGGTCTTGTAAGAGTATGAGGATACTGAATAGGTGGATTGTTTGCCGTTAATTAGTAGTTAATTATTTGTGACAATTTTGAAATTGTTGTTCAATGTTTTCTTTGTTTTTCTTGGGTGCTTTGCAAGTTTAATATCAAGTTAACAAAGCATCTCTCAGAGGATCGAAAAATGAGTAGGTGAATAATCTGTCGTTAGTTAGTTGTTACAATTTCGAGTTTTTTGTTCGATGTTTTCTATGTTTTTTTTCGAAAAGTGGTAAAAACTTCTTAAACTCAATATTTCATTGCTCAATAATTTGACGTTAGTTATTCTTTAATTAAATGTGAAAGATTTAACTGACATGCGATGTTTTCTATGTATTTTTGGGTGATTTGTTTTTTTCTATGAGCGTGAAGTTACCATCCAAATTTCACGAATCGAAAAATAGATAGGTGGATGATTTAATTTGAACTTGATATCACATTCAAAAAACACTTAAAAAACATAGAAAACATTGCAAGATCAAATTGAATTTGTCGCAGCTAGTTAACGGCAAACTATCAAGCCATAAACCATTAAGTATAAGAAATGTTTACCGATTCTCGACAGAGTGCTTTGCTGATTTAAAAACAAGCTAACAAAGCACCCAGAAAAACATAGAAAACATAGAACGACAAATTCTAAGCTCTCACAACTAATTAACTGCAACTTATCCACCTATAAATTTTCCGATTCGTCAAAGTTGCTTTGCTTACTTGCAACTCATGGGTATTGTTGCCATATAGAGGGTGCTTTGCAGTCTTCACTAAGTTGAGACAAGATAAGAAGGAGTTGAAACCGTTAATTAAGGAGGAGCAAATTTTTCTTTTCCAACTCAGTCTTTTCAAATAATTAAAATAAAATTTAACAGATTAAAACTAAAGGTTTCTTCCTCCTCTTGCTTAATATTGCAGATACCATTTTACTTTACATTCAAACCCGTAACCTCTTCCTGAATATTCAAAGTTTTTCTTGGAATACTTATTATTTCAAAATACTCCATCTGGAAAAATTACTACAAATTACCAAACCAAGACTTTCTAACAAAACAGATTTTTCTACTCCCCTTCCCGCAAAAAAAGCTTTTATCTCATGCCATACACGCCTATGCCAACCAACCTTTTTGTAACCTCATATCAAAGTAATTGAAAACAATTGAATTACTTTTATGTACTGTTAACTTATGCGTATAATAAGATTTTTCCTTGACCCCAGTAAAAAAAAAAATGCACAACCTTTTATTCAATCTCCAGTCGAGTGTGTGTCATCTCCTTAATTAGCTTTCAACCTTAAATTTAAAATGAGGAAAAAAATGTCTTTAATTTTATTAACAACCCCTTCTAGAGCCACCCCACCCCAACCCCTTGATTCTGCCACTTAAGTTAAGCGAACAAATGACTCTAGCTGAATCCGCACATAAAAACCCAAACCTCGACTTGACAATAATTTCCTACAGCACTCTCGTACCTACTTACTCACTTTGAGATGAATTTACTGCCAACACTTTAGCCTTAACACTTGAAAGAAAGCATTTTCATTTTAAAATCCAAGGAAACGTTTTAAAGAAGAAAAAAAAATATAAGCTCTTAAATGGTAGACAGAAAGCATTGACTAGGATAAAAGTAGAGCTCTGGCAATATTCCTATAAGGACTCGCTATACACACACCCACACTCGCCTCACAGCCCATTGAGCACGCGACGACGAATTATTGCGGCTTTTTGTACAACGCAACGTTTTCAATCGCATAAATATCCATTTTCGGAATGTAAACGGCCTTTTTTTCTGGATTATTTATTTTTTTTGTTGGTTCCTGTTTTTGAAATAATGTCTTTTATTGCTCAACGAATGGAGTGTGACTTGAATTTCATATTGCTGTCGAATGACAATCCTTTTGTCGACGAAACGATACTCTTTTGATAATTCAAGTATCGATTTGGTACACAATATTTGTAGGGGTATTGATTGCCATTCAAAGTATTACTTAGTTACATCACAAGAGACTTTCCCAGTGGTTTTATAGAACATTAAAAAAAAAATATTGAGTAAAAATAATGGCACAATGGTTAGCAAAGTTCATGGAGAAAACATAATGGGAAGCAATGAGACATTCGGGAAGGGATTTTTTTTATAACAAGCTACGTATACGATAGAAAGAGCCATTCAGAAAATGAGCACATACATACGTACAAAGAAATGAAATCCTTTTGTGTTTTGCTTCTTAGAGCTACGCAGCCACGATCTTCTCGGTAGACCTATTTGTGGAAATCCCTTTGCATAATATTTTTTTAACATTAACAAGACAGGTGCCTATACCAAAATTGAAAATTTATTAATACATACATATATGTATGTTTCTGCATATAGTCCCCTGATTGCAGGAATTAGGTAACTCGATTTTTTTATACTAGCTCGGCAAAAACTGTATTTTATTGTATAGTTTTTAAGACTGTGTCCAGTATTTTTCTACCATTGTCTAAGATCTATGAACATCGCCATCTCCAAAATTTTAAAAAAATCAAGTAAATTTGTTCTTCAATCAGGTGACTATAGGCGTGTTTTATTGGGAAAGCTATCCGCAGGACAGTGAAATTTTATGTGATTTACAGAACAACATCGGCAGCAAAATCGCTGCCGATAAATTTTAAAGTAAAATCCTGCTGCCGATAAGCTTTTGACGTTTGTTCGAGTAACGAACTCGATTGAATAGGATTTTAGTGTGTCAAATTCTCGATGGCTATGTTCGTAGGGTAGAATTATGTTGAATAAATGGCCCTGCTTAGACTGTAACTTTTCACTTCGTCATGACCATGTTTTTGTAGAAGAAATCGGTGAGGAGAAAATTTCACCCATAAATTCATCGTCATGGCATAGTGAGCAATTACAGTCTTAACAAGGTCGTTCGTAAGTGCATGGTTGTTTTGTTTTAACTTTTCGACAAAATGAAAAATTGATTCTATCCTATCCTAAATACGGCCTTAAATTAGTTTAAAGTGTAAAATTTAGCATTTTATATTTTATAAGTGACAAACAAGATATCTTCTGCGGACTGTCAAACGAAAATTTGCAAACCACAACATCAAGACGCATTCCACAAGGCATTTATCTTCACATTTTCTTAGTAAACATTTTACTGGGTTTATATCTTATGGCATTTGGCATCTATTTGCAATCAAACAGATTACTCAAGTGAATGGAAGGTCAAAATTCACGATCATTCCCATTTCACAATTCACTATTCGCAGCTCATATGAAAAAATCAAATGAAAAGCTCTCTCTATAGGGACCAGTTTGTACAAACATGTTGATCCGATGCTCAGCAATTTTAAGTCACTGCTTTTGGTGGATTAAGGCTAATTGTACAAACTTGGTTCAGGCTTTGATGCGTGGTTCAATTATTTTTTCTCACTGATTTCGGCAGTTCAACTGAGGTTCAACAATGGTCAAGCTTGAAATTGTTATTACAACATACTTGAACCTTGAACTATCGCATCAGTGCCCTTCAGTAGATCCGATGAAATCGATGAGTCACAAATGCTGAACCATGGATCAAATTTTGAACCAGTTAATACAACTGAAACTAACTGAAGTTCAAGGAGGGTCCAAGCATAATTAGTTTTTGTTAATAGTTTTTGTTTATTTCTAGTTTTAACTTTCACAAAATTCACTTTTGTACCGTGACAGTTGTTCATTCGTACCAAATTGTAAAGAAAAAATATAGGCCGCTGCGGATGCGTTTTTTTGGAAATTTCTCACTGTACTATATGCATTAAATCCCAAAAAACACGCTTTATATAATAATAAATAAATTGGAAGGCGCAACAGCTCGTGGAGAACCAGGGCCTAGTGACTTACAACTCTCAACAATTCCTGTGTGAGTGTTGTTGGCAGGAATGGAGTGGACCTACAGTTTTTTGGCGAGTCCGAACGGCTAGATGAGAAGCACTTTTTCATGACAAGTATACTCTTGGAGGATTTGTCAGTTCCTCGCAAGAGGCAGTACCTCGAATAAAACATTTCTGTTTTTAGGTGGCGCGGCTGGGAATCAAGCCCACACCTTCGGCATGACAGACCTAAGCACTAACCATCATGCCACGAGGTACTACACGTTTTCAAATTTTCTATCCCAAAATGGCTTTTTTCCACCCCATTCATGCAAGGGGAGGGGTGGGAGAAAATCAATAATGTAGTCCTATGGTTTCAAGGGTGCTGAATCCAACGGCAGTTTTCGGGTCATCGTCCGACCCTTGGTATCGTAAAGTAGCATAGTTCTGAGTCTAAGGCGTTATAGCTATCATTGAAACTCATCATTGAAATATTTTAATGATTGAATTTGAGACTAAACGTAAAGTAGAATTATTTATTATTTTGATGGAAAATAAAGCCTAAGACTTAATTAATAATTCTAGCCAAAAAAATAATTCAAATAGTTTTACTCCCGTAAAACCCATACTTCTTACTAATTTTTGGGTATAGTAGAGAAGGAAGGGGGCCTAGTTGGACCACGGGGCAAGTTGGACCACGCGAATAACTCAGAAACCACAAGAGCTAAATGAAGACGACCATACCCGAATGAAGCATATCGTTGGATTTCTGTCAAAACCTCGTAGGTCTTAAAATGCCATTTCAATGCATTTCAGGTCAAAACAAGTTACTGAATTCAAATATTAATGTTTCGTAACTATATCATTGTTCCTTTTGGTTCTATCAACCAGTTTTAAAACCTTTTACGATCTAAGAATAAATTCCATGTTATTACTTTTTAAATCAGTTTTTTGTGTTTCCTAGGCAAATTTTTAAAACAGACTTACGAGGTTTTGACAGAAGCCGACGATATGTAGGTAGCTACTAAATTACACGTGCTAAGCTTGTTTAAGGTGGATTTCTTCTGCCAAAGGAGAACCACGCGCTTATTTGTGTTTTTTCTGTACGAAAAAAAGAAAAACGAATTTGTTTCCTTTTGTGTTATCGTGATGAAAACCTGCTAGTTTTCAACAAAGTACAGTAATATTGGGAGTTCTGTTATTGAATTTTTGTATTCCATTTTTAAAATTATAAAATTTAAAGTGTTTTATTCAAAGTGACGGAATATATTCTTCAAGCTAGGTGTAGGGAAAGTTGGTATATTGGAAAATATTATGAACAATTTTGGACACATAAAGTTTCAAAGAGGCGTTATCTTAAGTTATGATTCGAATTAAGTTTTAGTTTGTGATCAAATTAAGTTCAAGCTTTATGTCTTTAAGGTACCAGTTATAGCTATCATTGAAACTCATCATTGAACATTTTAATGATTGATTTTGAGACGTTTAGGAAGTAAAATCATTTATTATTTTGATGAACAAATAAAGGTTAAAAAGGCCTAACTTTCAACATAAAAACACTTTACTTATTTCAATGACTGAACTACCTTACCAATGATCATTAAAAAATTAAAAGTCATTTTTTGAAGAAAGTTGGGCATATTCGAAAATTTGTTTTGACTAGAAATATTTATTAAGTCTTGATCTTTATTTGGCCATCAAAAAAATTTTGTTTTAAATAATGAAAGTCATAACGATTTTGTCACCTCAAAAACTATATACCATCTCTCAACTAGTTTCAGTTATTGGCCAGCGAAAGGCTATATATATGATTTTTTTTTAAATTGTTGCTTTTCTAGGTCACGAAAGATGTTTGGAATCCCACTTGTGAGATATTCGCAAAAACAAGTATACCACTCAGCCACCATAGCTAGTATTTGGTCAGCCATAGATTTTATTTTTTTTTGATTTTCTAAAGTTTTTTATCAATTCTCTAAAAAATTAAAAATTTGCTTAGAGCCAAAAAAGAACAACGATATAAATTTTTCTAGCAATTTAAATACAAATTTATTTTTCTAAAAAATGACTTTCCACTTTCGTAAAATTTGTTCTATGTGTAAAAATAACTTTAAGTAAATAATAAATTTTCTAACATACGCCCCATGCCTACCACAGAAAGGTTTTCTTGCTTTTGATTTTTCTCCATTTTTATTCAAAAATTTAAAAAAAGTTAAAATAATTATTGCAACAAAATTTTCAAAAAAAATGGTTTTAGAATAAAAACAATCATATTATTTTTTGAAAATTCGATATCTAAAAATTGGGTCGATAGTTTTTTTTTTTTTAATTAATTTTTGTGTGCATATTAATAAATACTAAATTAACCATAAAAATGTCGTTAAAAAATATTTAGGGCAAGTATCTGTAGGTATAAGAAATAAATCTTTTAAAAACCACCTCAAAAATTTTAAAAGTTCTTTTTTTATAAATTTAAATTTTTTCACCTCAAACAGTTTAAAAAAGTTTTTTTAGAGGTTTAAATACTTCTAATAATTTTCTGTCATTTCGTCAAAGTATGTACCTACATTAGGGTGGTCGTTAAAAAAAGGTCATCCCGAATGGGCCCAAATCGGCTCTAAATGAAGAAAAAAAATTCCCTAATTTTTTCAGATTTTTATTTTCATTCACTATAATTCACTAATTTCCCCTTTTTATTGCATACAAGAAAATTCGCGTAAGATCTGCAAACAAAATTCAGAGCATGTAGGTGGGAACTAGACAAGAAAAAATCCTATAGGAGGGAGTAACATCTCCCCTGCTTGGACGGGAGGGGTATTTTAATAAAATATTTGCATAAAATGAACAAAAATAATAAAAAAACAACGGCAATACTTACAGTAATGTTTTGTAGCTTTTTGGTAAGTCAGAAGTCCGTTCTTACGGCTTGTTTTTAAATTAAGTTTTTTTGATGAACAGTTTTGGCAAAAAATTGTTTCAAACTCAACATTTTGAAGAAAAATTATTTTTTTTTTTAATTATAGGTTTGAAAACAAATTTTGCTGAAATTGTTTATTTAAAGATCTTTATTTAATAAATCAACTATTAAAACGGACTTCTGCTTTCCAAAAAGCTACAAAACATTAATGTAAGTTGGCCCTCCCGTCCAAGCGGAGGGAGTTTTGAAATTATTAACGCGAATTTTAACACAAAATCGGGATAAAATTCGAATTAAATAAATTAAATCAAAACTATCGAAATTGACACAAAATTAAACTATCAAAAACCAAACACTCTACTTATCTTTTTTTTTGTATCTTCCTCAGTTTCCTCAAAACTCCTTCACGCCTCGAATCACAAAATTTCTCGAAAACTTTTTCCAAAAATCACTTTTTCTCAATTTCCCTCGTCTTCCAAATTATTCTCGATTTAAAAAAAAAAACAAAACTTATCGCTTGTAAAGTTCTCCAAAGAGGGAACTTTCCATGCTAATCCTTTTGACTACCTCAGCCATTCCAGTCTCTCACACATTCATCCAACCAGCCAATCGTTTTCGAGATCTTCAGTCACGGGATCACGGCTTCCTGGAAAGCTACGTGCTCTCCTCGAAAACCTCCGTTCCTCCGTTGTCGAATCTCATCGAAACTTTACTCTCACACACACATTCAATGATTCAGCAAGTTGTTGGATGTATTTCCAAAACTTGCCGAATTCAAATGGCCGAGTTCACAACCCTTTCAACTAACTTTTTCGAGAAAATTTAAAAGAACTAAAATCGAGAAAAAGTTTCTTCTAGGCATTCTCCTAGTTACTCTAAAATAATCACGAGTGATCCGAAGCGTGAAGTAATCTCTCCAAAACTAATACCTCGAGGTGAGAGAGGAACACATTTCTTTAAATCCTGAGATCTACTCAGTTCTTTTCTTTTCGCGTATCGCGTGTCAATTCCGGTAGATCTATCTCCGTACTAATTTAAAAAAATCAAATTTAAAGATTTATAAATCAAGTTAACAACCCATTTTTCTGACAAAATGCAAAGCTAAGTAACGTTACGTTAATGTCAGTTAAGTTTAGTTAATGATGCTTTGATGTTTTGTTTGTTTAGAATTTAGATAAAAGTAAGAGTCCGCCTGACTCGCTTACTTCTTAAGCTCATCCGCTGGCTCTTTCGACAAGAGACCGCCCGTCTTCTTGCTGATTATGCTTCGTGGATTTTGGAACCAACTGTTCAACTCAATTCACAAATCGATCGAAACCTGTTTTTGTTACTTTTCCAAAATACTTTAAGAGTAGGTCTCTGGCTGACGGACGCCAGGTATCTACTAACTCTACAAGCATTTTGGAGCTGCAATGAGAAAAGGGAAGGCTAAAAATGGTTAAGAAAAAAGAATAGGCAGGTGAAACTTGTTGTGGTAAATTTTAACGCAACACCCTCCTCCGGTAAGATTTTTTTCTTGTCTAGTTCCCACCTACAGTCTTTGAATTTTTCGGCTGATTTTACCGGAATATCCAAAAAAAAAGGAGCAAACATGTGAAAAAAATTAAGGATGACCTTTTTTTTAACGACCACCCTAATGTACATATGTATGTTTTTATATTTGCAATTTTAAAAATTCCATGTCTTTTCAGCAATATGGTCAGTACTTGCTATACACTCATGCGAAACTCATGGCGGTCGTAGACATCACAGATCACACTCTTTCAATTAATCCACAGGAGTTCCATAAGGGTGCATGTTGACAGTCATTCATGACTTTGCTTAAAAGCCTTTTGAATGTTTTACAGATGCGAGTTTGCTGATAAAAGTTTAAATGTGGCATTATTGTATGCACAACACTTGGCCCAGATTTTCAAGGGAGCGTTACGAAATCCTGGACACCAAAATCTCGAATGACAAAATTTCATTTTTTTTAATCTCAAAAACGAAATCTCGCAATTTAAAAAACCTGCTTTTCATAATCTCGCCATTACAAAATCTCAGTTTTTAAAATCTCGCATTTATATGTCTCGAAACAAAAAATCTCGCAAATTTTAAATTTAGCATATAAAAATCAAGCAAACAATAATTTCGCAAACTCAATTTTCACTTTTATAAGGCTCTCAAAATGGGCTAAAAGAATATAGCCAAAATTCACTCGATTTATTTTTCAGAATAAGGTTTGGTTTTTGACAAAACAAAAAGGCTCGCTCAAAATGAGAGATTTTTTTTTTCAAAAGTACAACAACCAAAGTAGCCAAGAAGCAAAGTCATATTGTTCTTACTTTTTTCAAGATTTTTATAGAAGCTTTAATTAAATGCCCCTGACGTCTCTCTCTGTTACATTTACCCACACACAGATCAGACAGATTATTGAAGAGCATGGGGCAGTATTATTTTTCAAAATTATGAAATTTTTCATTCAAATTTTCATTTTGAAAAGTGAAAATCACATTCAATCTGCCCGCTTGTATGAATTTATTTACTATTAGGTATACAAGGGAATAGCGATAATCTGATGACTTTAGCTTTGAAAATCAGACAGTTAGATCGTGCCAAGCTTTGCTTAGCGAAAAACTTTATTTAAACTTCCCTTAAACCTTGAAGAAAGTTATTTAAAAATTGATGGACAGGATATCTAAACTTTGGTTTTATAAAAATTTTTAAATGATTAATGAAGTTCTCAAAAGAATACGGGAAGCTAAAAAATTAATTAAGTAAATCCAAGCTGAACTTTCTTCATTTTAATTTTAAAAGTTCGAAATGCTATTGTCCTTTTGTTGAATGTCAATATATATATTTTTTTTAATTTTGAAACATAGAATTTTAGTCACTTTTAATAACATTACCTATTGTTTGCAGGATTTTCAAAAATTTGGTACATTCTAAGCAAATTTATATCTTTGGTATTGTATTTTCTATTGAGGTAGCATAATGCCCTATTGGAAATTTCTCACGAAATATAAAATTTTATCAATAACTCAAAACTCAATTATTTAATAAACTGTGAGAGAATAAATTTAAATCGTTATTTTTAACTGGGTTCTTTTATACTCGATACAAATTCAACATATTTACTGCATTCCTGATGATGGGTTTTGTCTTCTCTCCTGGATTTTTAATACACCTACCAAGAATTCAAGCTACATATTTTGTTTCATTTGGTTTATCGTCGTCGTTGTCGTCGTCAGTCGGTCGGTCGGTGGAGTGGAAGCAGTAAATCCATGAATAAAACATAAAGTTACAATTCTATACCAGGTGAGGTTGAAAAGGTTGATAAGTAGAAAACCATATCCAGATACACCCCTTCAAACAGGGAGAGCAGAGTAAGGAGCAAGTCTATATTATATTATTCGCACATATATTAAATAGAAGAAGGCGACAACGTGACGAGAAACGAAAAAAACATCCTGCAGGACATTTATCTTTCTTCGATTTGTTATTGGATGTTGTTTATGTGCGAAGCTATGCCGCCGACAGGCAAAAGTTCGATGATACTCCCAGTGTCCCAGTCTCAGCAAGTTGATCTGATGGAGAGATACCCATGTCAGATATCAAGAAAACAGTGTTCTCTATATTCGCATGAGTGCCAGAAGGTTGTCTTGTCATACAGACTTCCAATCTTCCATGAGTTGACATTATATTTGTATTCCACCTCTGCGATGCCAGCCCCTCTGGCCATATACAGAAGAGAGCATGTAGTAATGCGTTTGTGTTTGGGCTGGCGCTGCTGGGGGGTGGCGACTGATGGGGATGGCAAAGGTAGCAAAATGTTAATTTGGTATTATACAACCCATTGAATAAGTCAATTTATTATGAGAACATTGATTATTTTATATTGGATGGAACATAAAGTGGTTGATTGAGCATTGGCAATAATGCTTCTTCACCACACCATGAAATTATTCAGGTTTGATAGTTAAACAAAACAGCGATATCGATATGAAAAGGTATGTTTTTGAGTGAGGGTTCTTTACGTTGAGGTACTTCAAATATATATCTATCTATGGTGGAGTTTACTTATGTAATAAATTGAAGGGTGTGCAATCAAGTGAAAGTTTTATTTGAGAGGAAAAGTGCATTGATGAGAGCTAATTAAAATAAATCAGGAAATACTGCAAAATTGGCAGATCTAATGAATGTGACGCAAAGAAAAATAATCACAAAACTGCAAGAAAGGAAATAATTAATGCTGTATTCACGCTAAGTAAATACTATTTCTAAATAAAGTTAATGGAAAATTGTTAAATTTGCATGCAGTTGGTGTATAATTGAGAGGGAAATATTGAATGAAACCTCATTAGAATGGTGGATTCATTAAACAAAATTGGTATGGAAAGAACTTTCTCTCTTTTCATCTTTTTTTCCTAATTAAAATGAAAAACTGAGTTGACAAGCTTTTATATCATAAAAATTGTTTAATGAAATAGATTGATGATAAGTGGGTTTTCTTCAAAAACATTTGTTTTTTCCATTCATTTATTTTCTTCTAAAAAATAACAAATCTACAACCGATAGCTGCAGTCCAAAAAACCGCATATTGAATCGAAAGAGAGCATGGTTTCAGGAGGTGGCACTCTACGATCGGAGTGATCGAGGAAGTAGCATAACAAGGAAACCACTGCTCAAGGAAGATAGCTCTTGTAGTAACTCTAGATGTCAGAAATGCTTTCAATTATGTCAGATAGAGTAACATGCTACACGAACTAGAAAACACGAACAATACCCCTGCTTACCACCTAGGGATCGCCAGGGACTACCTCATAGACCAAGTGTTAATCTTCCATAACACAGATAGCAAGAAAAATAAGAAGATCAACTCCGAAGCAGCTCAAGGATCAATTCTAGAACCTGGCGAGGAGTCGATTAAGGTGATTTATGATAGTTGACACTCACGACACAAACGACTAAGGTGATTTTGTCACAAATCACCCTAGCTGATTCCACCCCTGACCTCTGGAACATAACTTACAACGGCATACTCTGTATAGACATGTGTGAAGACTGCTTTCTTGTAAGGTATGGTGAAGACATTATGGCTTTGTTTATAGCAAAAGACTCATCAGAAAAGGTACAGTGAAATCTCTGGAATCTCTATACTCTTGTATTTGCAGGTTTGACAGGGAATTATTCAGAAGCCATCATTTATTTGGGACTTACCCTCGACTCTAGACTTTCTTATGCTATGTTGGATGTTCCCACCAAAATGAAATCCGAGATTTCAGCTAAAACATTTCGAGATTTCGCAGAATTTCAAGGAGATTTCGTTGAAATCCAAAGTTTTTATTGAGATTTCGTTGAAATTTCTATGAAAGTTTTTCCCAGCGGTACCAAAGTTTTCAACCGAAATCTCGGATCTCATTTTGGTGGCATAGGCTTTACTCTTTACATATAAAGAAAGCAGCGGTGTAGTGTGTTTATGTGCACATAGTGTATGCACGTGTCAGGTGACGAATACCACTCGTCACTTGATACGTCGCGAAGCGACATTGTGCACATCAGCACACCATAATCTTCCCACGATATGCAATGAACAACGTGCATTGCATATCGTGTTTATATTATTCTTTTTTCGCATTTTATATTATTCTTTTTGCTGACTCCACAAATGTGTGAATATGGAGTCAGCATAGTTTTAAGTATGAACACATTATAACAAATAAAATTCATCATTATTAAATCAGCTCTCCGACAATACACAAGTCTTTCTTTTATTTCGAAAAACATATTACATGGCGACCGTGACAGTGATTCTGTCCATATAAAATTAAAAATAAGTTTTTTTGTTGTTGTTGTTTTATTAACTTAATTCAATCCAAAAATGTCTTTATTTTAAATTATTAAAAAAAAAAAACATAAAACACATCGGAACATTGTGCGCTTTAAAAATATCAAGCCGGCAAATCGCTTGTCCAATTATTTGTGAAGTGCGCATTTTGATTACAAATAAAAAGAGGAACCATCTTTGGATAGAAAATACCCTTTCATCCACCACCACGACGAACATGTTTGCCTCATAAAATCAGTTGAAAAGTAAATAATGATATGATGTGCTCGGAAAAGTGTAAAAGCGATTCGAACATGTTTGCCTCCTAAAATCAGTTGAAAAGTAAATAATGATATGATGTGCTCGGAAAGTGTAAAGGCGATACGAACATGTTTGCCTTTCATCTACCACTACCCACCACCTCGTATTCCTTCATCATTTTTAATTGGGAACGAACAAAACTTCCTTTTACGACAAAATAACTCGTGATATACATTCATTAGAAAGTGATCATTCGGAAGTTGACAGACCACTATCGCCATCGGTGTGGACCTCCGACCTCAGCTAAACTCAGAAAACGAAACAACAATAATCTTCAAATCATAGCTGCCCAGCAATCAAATGATGATGATCAAATCAATCCAGCCCAGCAATGGTAATATATTTTTATAATTCATCGTGAAAAAAAATGTGTGTTAATTGTTATATATGAAGCTTAAATCTATTGAACTAATCTGTTTATTGTAAATCTATTGAACTAATCTGTTTATTGTACAAACCATCGAAAATCCAATATTTAATTACTTCTAAAAGAAATTTGATGCATTCTTCTGCCGTTCTGTTTTTTTTTTAAACAAAATATAGTCAATCGTCTCAAATACTCTTTGCAAGTCTAGAATAACTGTAACAAAGATTATATGGAATCTTTGCTCGGTATTGCTTCTTCTGTTTAAAGTCATTGAGGTTTAAACATTAATTTAAAATGGGAGGTAAAACCTCCAAAGTAAAGGATAGCACAGCAAATGTGTTAAATGTTGTTGACGTGATGGATACAACCCCACACTTAGAAACACAAACTATGCTCATTTCTTTATTGGTTGTCCTCACGGCAGTAAACTTAATTCTTAAATTTTATCTGTTGTATAAGCGTACACTTAAAAAACGCTACATAAGCCGAGCAAACGACTTAGATAAAATTTAAAATGGAATGGAAAATATTAGCAATAAAAATAAACGGTTTTAAAGACAATTTCCAAAAATCTTACAAATGTATTAACAAAAATACAACAATAAGAGTAGATACATTAAAAAACCATATTAAAACACTAATATCCCATTACAATAGTATTGTCAATGTTTTCAACGCATACAAAAATGAATTGACAGCTGATCATGAAAAAGATTGTAGGAAGCTTTTAAAAACACTTAACACTAAGTTAAAAAATATTAGCATTAAATGGGAAATTGAAATACATGTCCCAGATGAATTAGAGCTTCACGCTGAGTTTAATGAAAATCAAATAGAAAGTTTAGACGAATCAAAACCAGTAGTAAATACAGAATCTGACAGTGAAATTGAAACACTGGATGAATCCCCACAACCAATTATAAAAATCAAGGAAAACATGGCCCAAACTTTAGTAGAATTTCTTAAACTGGCCTCATCACTCTTACCTGAGTTTGATGGAAAGGCAGAAAATTTACAAAGCTTCAAAGATGCCCTTCTCCTTATTGATTCCTTAAAAGGAGCACACGAAGTATCAGCAATTAGTCTCATAAAGACCAAACTAAAGGGACATGCTAGAAATCTAATAAGTAATGAACAAACGATAGTTGAGATAGTTGAAAAACTAAATGCAAAAGTAAAAGGAGATTCAGTAGATGTAATTTCTGCGAAATTACTAAATCTACAACAAAAAAATAAGACAGCAAATCAATATGTCCAAGAAATAGAAAAATTGACGAAGTGTTTAGAAGGAGCCTATATCAACGATGGTTTAGCTTCTGATTTAGCTGCTAAATACAGCACAACGCTCGCTGTCAAGGCTATGACACAAAATTGTTCTATTGATAAGGTAAAACTTATAATGCAGGCTGGCACATTCAGCGATATGAATGAGGCCATGTCCAAATTCGTAAATAGTTGCACAGATGCAACCGGACATTCTAATACTGTTTTGTTTTACAAGCAAACCAATAATAGAGGCTATCGTGGAAATTACCACGGAAGAGGTAATCATCACAATAATCGCTACCGCAATAACCAAAACAATTACAGGGGAAATGGCCGATCTAGAGGCAACTTTAGAGGCCGTGGTAACTCGTACCGTGGCCATAATAATAATAACAACCACAATAATGTTCGAATTACTCAAAGTAACTCGGAAAACTGCCAAGACCCTTTAGGAAACAATTTATAAATACAAAGGTCCATGCTATCAATTTTAATCTCAATATTTTCGTGTCATTTATAAATGTATTTACTAAACATAAACTCACATTCCTTATAGACACAGGTGCAGATATTTCACTTCTAAAAGAAGATTCTGATTTTTACCAAGACATCCAAAATGACAAGATTATAAGTTTCCAAGGAATAGGCCAGGGAATAGTAAAATCCCAAGGTCTAGCCCCAATAGAGCTTCAAACAGATAAATACATCATCCCACACAATTTCCATATAGTAAATTCAAATTTTACAATACCATGTGATGGAATCATAGGTATGGATTTTATAAAACAATTTAACTGCAAATTAGACTTCAAACCAACTGAAGATTGGTTTATAATCAGACCCAATAATTTAAATTTTCCGATTTATGTTCCAATAACATATAGTTGTGGTAATAATTCACTACTTCTACCAGCAAGATCACAAGTAATAAGAAAAATTGAAATAAAAACAACAGAAGACCTCATTTTTATTCCCAACCAAGAAATAAAACATGGCATTTATGTTGCAAATGCAATAGCAACATCACAATTTGCATTAGTTCGTCTATTAAATACAACCGATACTAACCAACTGGCCAGTTTAAATAACTTAAAATATAAACCACTCTCAAACTATGATGTGGTCCACACTAATCGAAATAGTAGAACAGAATCAGTCCTAAATCAACTAAAGAAAAATTTTCCGCCCCAATTCAAAAAACAATTAACAGAAGTATGCACCGAATATAGTGATGTATTTGGATTGGAAACCGAATCCATAACCACAAATAATTTTTATAAGCAAAACTTGAGATTGAAAGATAGCGAACCAGTATATATAAAGAACTACCGAAGTCCTCACAGTCATGTTGAAGAAATTCAAAAACAAGTTAAAAAATTGATACACGACAAAATAATCGAACCGTCTGTATCTGAATATAATAGCCCGCTTTTACTAGTTCCCAAGAAAGCCCTACCGGGTTCCGAAGAAAAAAAATGGCGATTAGTAATCGACTATCGTCAATTGAATAAAAAACTTTTATCTGATAAATTTCCACTCCCAAGAATTGATGACATCCTTGATCAATTGGGTCGAGCAAAATATTTTTCATGCCTCGATCTAATGTCAGGTTTTCATCAAATCGAACTAGAAGAAAGTTCCAGAAATTTAACGTCTTTTTCAACGAGCAATGGCTCATATCGTTTTACGCGACTACCTTTTGGTTTAAAAATAGCGCCAAATTCATTCCAGAGAATGATGACCATAGCATTCTCTGGACTTGAACCTTCACAAGCATTTCTCTACATGGACGACCTTATGGTTATAGGCTGTTCCGAAAAACATATGCTTAAAAATCTAACAAATGTTTTTAACATATGTAGAAAATACAATTTAAAATTGCATCCACAAAAATGTTCATTTTTTATGCATGAAGTGACTTTTCTGGGTCATAAATGCACAGATAAAGGAGTATTGCCAGATGACAAAAAATATGACGTCATCAAAAATTATCCAGTCCCACACGACGTGGATAGCGCTAGACGATTCGTTGCATTCTGCAACTATTACAGACGATTTATTAAAAACTTCGCCGACTATTCACGGCACATAACGAGGTTATGTAAAAAGAATATTCCTTTTGTGTGGACAGATGATTGCCAAAAAGCATTTCAATATTTGAAAAATAAATTAGTTGAACCAACCCTATTACAATACCCAGATTTTAAAAAAGAATTTTGCATAATAACTGATGCAAGTAAACAAGCATGTGGAGCGGTTCTAACCCAAAACCATAACGGAATTCAACTCCCAATAGCTTATGCATCACGTTCATTCACAAAAGGTGAAAGCAATAAAAGCACAACAGAACAAGAGCTCACAGCCATTCACTGGGCAATAACACATTTTCGACCATATATATATGGCAAACACTTCATAGTTAAAACAGATCACAGACCACTCACGTATTTATTCTCCATGACAAACCCCAGCTCAAAGTTAACACGCATGAGGCTAGAATTAGAAGAGTATGACTTCACGGTTGAATACCTAAAGGGAAAAGACAATTTCGTGGCAGATGCCCTGTCTAGGATAACAATATCCGAGCTCAAAGACTTACAAGCTAAAGTCCTGAAAGTCACTACCAGGCACCAAAGTAAACAGAAAAAATCCTGCGCAGGAGAAAAACAAGTAGATCTGCATAAGCAATCTCTTGACATTGCTTCTAAGCCCAAAGTATTTGAAGTCATTTTTAATGACGAAGTACGAAAAGTAGTGACCTTGCGAATAACGGATTCCTTATGTTTATTTAAACGTGGGAACAAAATTATAGCAAGAATTGTAGTTAGAGATTTATATACCAATGGAACTCTCGATTTAGGTCAGTTCTTCCAAAGGCTCGAAAAAGAAGCCGGTATATTAAAAATCAAAAAACTAAAAGTGGCACCGTGCGAAAAGATATTTGAATTAATTTCAATTGAATCTTTCAAAAATATGGGCAACAAAATATTAAAATCATTACGAGTAGCGCTACTCAAGCCGGTGACCCAAATAAAAAATGAAAAAGATCAAGAAGCAATACTGTTTACGTACCATGACGATCCAATTACAGGAGGTCATACAGGCATAACTAAAACGCTAGCAAAAATAAAAAGACACTTTTATTGGAAAAATATGACACGTCATATTAAAGAACACATAAAAAGATGCCACAAATGCCTGACGTCGAAAACAACTAAACATACGAAAACACCACTGATAAAAACAGATACACCCACATATGCTTTTGACAAGGTAATAGTTGATACAATTGGTCCTTTACCTCGATCAGAGAATGGAAACGAGTATGCAGTCACTTTAATTTGTGACCTTACAAAATATTTAGTAGCCATTCCAGTTGCAAATAAAAACGCAAAAACGATTGCAAAAGCAATATTTGAATCTTTTATTCTGAAGTACGGTCCAATGAAGACGTTCATTACGGACATGGGAACAGAATACAAAAATTCTATTATAAACGACTTGTGCAAATATTTAAAAGTAGACAATATAACGTCTACAGCACATCACCACCAAACCGTTGGAACAGTAGAAAGGAGCCATAGAACTTTTAACGAATATATTCGTTCCTATATATCCGTTGACAAAACAGATTGGGATGTTTGGCTTCCATTCTTCGTTTACTGTTTCAACACGACACCATCTATGGCACATAATTATTGTCCATACGAACTTGTTTATGGTAAGCAAAGTAACTTACCAATAGAATTTAATTCAATAGATAGGATAGATCCTATATATAATGTAGATGACTATGCTAAGGAAGTAAAATTTAGATTAGAAACGGCATATAAGAGAGCTAAAATACTATTAGAAGTAAATAAAGCTAAAAATAAAGATTATTACGATAAAAAAATAGTTAGTCTCGATTTAAAGTTAGGAGATAAAGTTATGCTAAGAAACGAATCAGGTCATAAGTTGGATCCCGTTTATTTAGGCCCCTTCGAGGTCGTAGAAATTGAAAACAATAATAATATAATTATAAAAACAAATAAAAACAAAAAGCAGAAAGTACATAAGAATAGATTAAAAATATATAATACTTAAGAGTTTTAATGAAATAGAAACAACAAATTTGTTTTTTTTTAATAATATTTAATATTTGTTCTCCTTCACTCAAATTTTTATTAAACATACATTTTTCGAGTTTTTTTTTATCAATATATGTACAAAGAATAATTTCTGTAAGTAAAAAAAAAAAAAGAAGAAAAATAAAATAAATAAATAGTAAATCAAATATTACTGACAAAAAAAATTATGTATTAATTAAAATATATGAAATAAAAATATATTACATTTTTTATTAATATATGTACAAAGAATAATTTCTGTAAGCAAAAAAAAAAATAATAAGAAAAATAAAATAAATAAATAATAAATCAAATATTACTGACAAAAAAAAATGATGTAATAATTAAAATATATGAAATAAAAATATATTAATTTTTAATTTGTTAATCATTAAAATTTATGTACAATTAAATAACTCCATGTAATTACGTTATTTCCTAAAAGAAGGGAGGTGTAGTGTGTTTATGTGCACATAGTGTATGCACGTGTCAGGTGACGAATACCACTCGTCACTTGATACGTCGCGAAGCGACATTGTGCACATCAGCACACCATAATCTTCCCACGATATGCAATGAACAACGTGCATTGCATATCGTGTTTATATTATTCTTTTTTCGCATTTTATATTATTCTTTTTGCTGACTCCACAAATGTGTGAATATGGAGTCAGCATAGTTTTAAGTATGAACACATTATAACAAATAAAATTCATCATTATTAAATCAGCTCTCCGACAATACACAAGTCTTTCTTTTATTTCGAAAAACATATTACAGCGGATCAGGCATTAAAAGTGGCAGCATCCCTAAGCAGACTTATGACAAACAACATGGGTTCCTTCGGCAAGCAAGCGGAAGCGACTGTTGCTGACAAAACAATGAATTCTCCTCTAAAGAAGCGAGATCTAGGTCGATGCACTGCAACAAGAAAAGTATCGCAAGCATATGACAGCAGTACAGAGACACGAAAACTAACGGTTGGCCAGCTCCTAGCGCACGGTGTTGGGCCTAGCCGTCCTGGTGGTTGCAGGAGCAACGCCAATAGATCGATCTTCTGGCAGTAGAACAAAGTACTTGAACGAAAATAGAACGGAAATCGGAACTGGATGCGGCGATCGCGGAAGTAAAGGCGCTTACACAACAAAAGTGGCAAGACTGATGAGAGTCTGAAAGCAGAGGGCGCTGAAGTACAAGCCCCATCGGAGAAGTAGCTGAATGGGGAAATCGGAAACATGGTGAAGTGGACTACTACGTTACACAATTCCTCATCAGCCATGGGTACTTAACGCTTTCCTGTTTACGATAGGCAAAGCAAGAAGCCCCTCCTACCAGTATGGAGACTCGAATTCAGACGTCTAACACACACTATTTGAGTGCAGCAGATGGGATACCCTTTGCTTGGACCTACAAAAGAACATCGGCAAATTAAGTCAGATCAACATGCTTTAAAACGAAGAAGAGCGATGGCAGCAAATGAGTGATGGGTACCTGTCCCATATCCTGAAAAAAACAAGAAAAGACAAGAGCTAGTTCTCAAAGAGACTGAACCCGTTTTTTAAAAAGGACCTCCCCCTTTATTGAAATAATAAAAAAGTGGTCCCAGAGGGAGTGATTATGATAATCGAGAAACTTTTGGAGGTTTATCCGGTATGCGAAGGTTGAAACCCCTTAGAGAGTCTGGCACACGGGGAGGTATGGATACCTCCTTATGGTGCGAAAAATTAAATTTGGTGCCACAACAGCTCGTGGAGAACCAGGACCTAGTGACTTACATCCCTCAATCATTCCTGTGTGCGTGATGTTGTTGGCAGGAATGGAGGGGACATAGAATTTTTTGCCGAGTCCGGACGGCTAGGTGAGAAGCACTTATTAATGACAAGTAAACTCTTGGATCTTTTCTGTCGTAATTTGTGAATGCCTGAAGCCATACATCAAAACCTGTTAGGTCCATAGCAGTGTGCCTTTAGGCCAAGAAAGTCCACCATCGATCAAATATTCGCACTACAGCAGATTTTGGAAAAAAACCCAGGAGTTTCAAATCGATACCCACAACCTTTTCATCTATGACTGCATCTATATAGACGAGCTATATAGAGAAATGTCTAGTTTTAGCATCCCTCCCAAGCTCGTCCCTTTGTGACGATGAAAAATGCACACTGCTCCATCAAGGTTGGAAAAGACCTCACCGATACCTTTGTGACAGCAAGGTTTTAGACAAGGCCACGCGACGCACGGTCATGCAACTTATTCTTCAACATCATTTTTTAAAGAATAGTGCAAAGCTCTCACATCAACACTAGAGGCACAATTTTTCAAAAGTCCGTCTAATCACTATTTTATGTTAACGATATTGACATAATCAGACGAACAAAGTGTCATAACAGTGTTGCTTTCGTGAGTATTCCGGAGGAAGCCAAGAATATGGGTTAAACGGTGAATGAAATTAAGCCCAAGTACATGATGTCAACAAGAAAGGACACCCCAAACTGACCTCTTGGACAGAATGTCACTATAGACAGCTTTAATTTCGGGGAGGTTAGAGATTTTGTCTACCTAGGCTCCGCTATAAACTGAGCTAACGATACTAGTCCTGATATCAAATGAAGAATTACTCTTGCCATTCGTTGCTTTTTTTTGGGCTAAGAAGGAAATTTAGAAGCACCCGAGCACCTAAACTGTATCTGTATAAGACATTTATCATCCCGATCGTGATGTTTGGTGCAGACGCATGAACACATATTAACGATGGATGAGAACGCTTTATGCTGCTTTGACAGTAAAATTTTCCAGGTGATTTTTTGTCCCGTCTGTAGGGATGGCGAATGGAGAAGAAGATAAACAACTAATTGAACACACTGACCTAGCAACAAAAGTGATAATCCAATGACTGAGATGGCTGACGTGTCACCTAGAGCGAATGGACATATATTCTCCTGGCCGGAAAGTCTTTGAATCCAACCCCAAGGGACGGCGCTTTAGATGAGGACAAGCGTAACAGGTGACGAACGCAAGTGTAAGATGACCTCATCCAACTTGGCTTGTGAAACTGGAGAAAGCTAGCTAGAAACCGAGCTGGCTAAAAGAAGCTTGTAAGTTGAGGCCCTGGTCCACCCTGGCCTGTAGCCCCACCTATTATATAAGTAAGTAGGTATATAGGGAATGTTAAGGTGCATATCTATTTGGGAGTAAAAAAAACTGTGAGTAACTCTCAAGCTGCTTTCGATAGTAAAACATACAACTCTCAAATGGACATAGTCATAAAATAAGCTTGCAGGGGGGTATCGTATATAGCTGTCTGAGAGTTACTGTATCGAGAGTTTTGTAGTGAAAGGACTCTCAAATGGATTATGGATACGCACCTTTAGAAAAATTACAAGGACAATAGCTTTTCAATATCTACAGCAAACACAAGTTTTACCAACCTAAAGGTGCGTCGGTTTGTTAATAAAAAGGAGTAACTTCTAAGCCACTCTCGAGAGTATAAAGCTCGCAAACAGGCATGAAACAAGCTCATTGACGGATACGCAGCTATCGAAGAATCACTTTTAGTAGTTTTGTAGTGAAAACTGGAAACGCACCTTAGCACACCCATAAAGAGCTTATGTTTAAACTTAAGCTTATCTTGATTTTTACTTTTACTTTACGTGATAACCCCAAGATCCACCTGGTTACCCGGCTACCCAAATACCAAGGTATTACTTTGTTGGTTCCAGAATAGGTACCGGAATATGAGGTTATTACCTGGGTGGTATGCGGGTAATAAAAATACAAGAGTACTCGAGTACTTGAAATAGCCAGGTATCTTCAACTACCCGGATATTTGAGTACCTGAATATTAAACGGGTAGCTGATTTCTTAAAGGAAAGATATTCAAATATTTATTTTTTAATTTATCTAGTTTGCTTTAATAGACTAAAAACAACGCAAATGTAGATAACTAAACTAGGTTTTGTACTACTGTACTGCAGGTTACCGTGTATCCAAAGCCAGCTTCCCGAGTACTCGATTACTAGAGTAATACCAAGTTGTATGTACCCGAGTTTCTCAAAACACTCTCCAAATTTTTCTAGAGCAAATCATTATTAATTACTTTAAGGGTAGGTTACTATTGGGTGGAAAACCATTTTTTAAAATCGTTTTACTATGGTGCATACCTCGGAAACAACAATATTTTGACTTTCAATTTTCTTGAAATCGGTGAAACTGTTAAAAAAAGATTCAGAAGCACTTTTCGTTGTTTTCAAACGAAAATTTGAAATACCTTCTCTTCATAATAGATAATACATAATAAATTTGAACTTTTTTTTTAACTTTTAAGTTAAAACCCATAAAAATCTCTCTTGATCAACATTTTTCCGTTGCCTAATAGCTTTACAACAATTTAAAAACGAAGGACAAAGGACAATAATGCACATAAAATCTCAGCCATCTACATATGTATCAAATGCACTATAAAAGTAGAAATCAATGAATATTTAATGTCGATTTGTTATTCCCTCACTTTTACTTCGTCCATTTTTCTTTCTAAGTGGTGGTAACAAATCTTTTCGAATTCGAAGTGTGACCCATCACCATCATCATACAATAGGTAGAGGTATCCCTTGCTTAATCCAACCAAAATATACACAAAAAAGGATGGCTATGAAAAGTGTATCCTGATGGAAAACAACCATCGCCCACTATACATACTTTCAATCACTCTAATAGAGTGGGCAAGTGGAACGAAGAGTTCTTAAGTCCTTATACGATTTCTCCTGAACATGAACATTATGCTGAACTCGAATGGGGTTTTCTTCTGGAGTCTCAAAAACAAAACCAAATGGAATTAGAAAAAAAAAATATCCTTGTCAACATTATTCACACTGAATGGCGACATTTCTCTTGTGATACACATACATACCTACATTCATGTATATCCTGATGACATTGGAAATCTCTATCCTTTTAAACCGCAAGGACCTGATATTATACTTTCAACAATAGCAGATTCCTAAAAGCCCCTTAAACTTGATACTTAATTCTTTCCAATTCACTCGAATTCTAACACACACACACACACAGGTATATACCTACTAACTACACAGGCGGATTTAAGGGGGGAGGGGGTATAATAGAAAGAACCATAAAAACCACAGGAAGTCACGATTTTATCGATTGGATAGACAGATTATTGTCCATCCAAGTCCTCGAGTCTTATAAGAGATACATTCATTCAATAAAAATAGAATAAACTTAGCGTTGCGTTAGCACCCTATCCCCTGAATCTCTCTCCTCTCTTATTGTGACATATCACCATCGTCATTATTCGAATTGCTGTACTAAAGAACTTCAAGAAATGCCAACAACAACAAAAACATACAATAAAAAGCTTTCCTCGCCCGGCGACTCATCTACATAATTAATTTTTATATAACTATGGTGCCAGTTGGTGGGGTGTAAATCGCTGGCATATGTTTTTGTAGACAAGAGTATCTGCACAATAGACATATACACGGGTACCTCTATCCCACTTGGGGTAGAATATCGTATTTTAATAGTTTTGTTCTATAAGTGAAATTGTTTTCATTAGCTTAATAAAATTTTAACACTATGGAGCAAGTTTTTCCTGAATTGTGAGGATTATTAAGAGTATTTGTTTTGTTTTAAGGGTTTGTATATTATATAGGGTCATCCAACAGAAGGTGTCATTTGTATATTAAGAAAGTACCATAGATACCACACGCAGGGGAAAAATAATTTCTTTTCAATCGTAGTACACAGACGTTCAACGTGAATTATGGTATATAGCCTCCTTATGGCGTTCTCAGGAAACTGTTAAAAGTCCCCATCGATATGAGTGCAGCTTACAATTTTACGGGAGGGTTAAAGGCCCCCTTAACGGGCTTTAAGGAATATCACTTGAACGGTAACTCTTATAGAAAAAATGCCAAGGATAGTTGTAGCTTCAAAAACTTCCAAGAAGGTCATGAATCATAGTATTTCATTTAGACAGGGCGATTTGCATAAAATGTGATAAAAAGTTAGTGCGTGTAGGGTGGGTCTAGAAAAGAAAAAATCACAAGGAGGTCATATTCACCCCTGTTTAGCCAGAAGGGGCAAAAAATTAACTTAAAACAGAAACAAATTATTTTAAAAAAACGGTAACACCTAAAATACCATATGCTGTACTTTAAGTAAGGTTGTCTGAGTGAATTTTTTTTGAAAATTAATTTTCAAACTTAAAATTTTGAAAAAAACATTAAAAGAAACTTATTTCTACGTTTAGTTAATAACTACAGTAAGAGCTCCGTAATTCAAATTATTAACACCATGGATGTGTTAGAATTACTGCATACTTTTTTCGTAGTGAATAGCCGAACTACGGAATTCTCATACGAAAAGAGCTTTGTAATGTAAACCAATTTGAGCCGCATATAGCTTTAAAAAAAAACACGACTATTATTTTCGCTGATAAAAATATATTTTTTGCATCAGGTTCTTGGAAGAGTCTGACAAGAGATGAAATTAATCAAGGCTGTTTAAAGTTGTTTAAGGAAATTTGACATTTTGGTATGTTTTATTTTTTTTTTTCTGATCAATTTTTGTTGAATGTTGAGCTGCACGACTAAGCTCACAACCTACTGCACTAAAATCTATGCGTCTTTTTCCTGGAAATATTTTCCCCTTATATTTATAGGAAATTATTTTTTAACCTCGAAACTATAGAGACCACTCAGCAAAAAGAAAACAGGCAAATTCGACTTACAGAGCACCGAATTTCAAGTTAATTAATGTAAAAAATTAGCTGTTGAAATTAGTGGAGTGCTTGAACTACCGAATGTTCGAACTCTCAAGGTCCTTCTATATTTTTGTTTTTAAAATTCAAAGCTCTCATTAATTTATGGCCAAAAACACTTAGACCCGTTTGCTAAAACGAAGCTTAAGCATTTATGTTATGCTTAAAAGCTTATATTCTGCTTTTTCCTCTGTAAACTGTCACATAAGTGCTTATGTTCTCCTTAAATATTTAAGTTTCGTATCAGCAAATGGGCCTTAATAGTCCGGGAGCCGACCGTAAGAATCCCTATCTCATCGCGGCCACGCAAAAATTGAATGCCAACCGATAGCTTTAGTCAAAACATTTACAAAACTACTAGTCGGACAAGCTTTATCTGGTCGCAATGGTTAGAAAATGCACTTTTCAGGTTGCATTTTTCGCTAAATGTACAAATAATACACGCAACTGCTATAAATGGGGTATCAAATGAAAGGTAGGACTGTCCTCTTACAGGATTCCGATTGTCGGACAGACTTTTTTTGGCTGTTGCCACGAGTCCGACCACTTTTCTAAAATTAGGTATTTTGTGCATCCTTGGATGAAAATGAAAAAAAAGTGGTTAAGGCCACTTTCTTAGCTATTTAACTAATATGATTTTATTTAGTTTTCCGTAATGTAGAACGCAGTGTTAAAAAAGTAGCATTTAAAAAAAAATGGTCGGGCTGGTCACCACAGCCAAAAAAGTCTGTCCGACTATTGGAATCTTGTAGAGGACAGTCTTATCTCTCATTTGATACCCCATTTAAAGAAGTTGCTTATATTATTGGTTCATTAAGCGGAAAATGTAACTTGAAAAGTGCATTTTCTAACCATTGCAACCAGATAAAGCTTGTCCGACCAGTGGTTTTGTAAATGTTTTGGCATTCAATTTTTGCGTGGCCGCGATGAGATAGGCAATCTTAAAGTCGGCTCCCGGACTACAATAAAATAAAATTCTGAAAAAAAAAATAGTTTTATTTTTTTTTTAAACGGCTCGATCGATTTTCTTCAAACCTGGTGCGTAGTGGTTTTTGGTATCCAGCCCACACGTTTTTTAAATTTTTTTTTACCAAAAATAACGTACCTGCCATATAATTTTTTTTATCAATTTTACATAATCGGTTTTTTCTCAAAAAAGGCTCGTTAACTTTAAAAAAAAAACTCAATAAATTTCCTCTAGTAATGGTAACCTTTGGGTGGGAAACCATTTTTCAAAAAATGGTTATTAATGGTAGGTACCTCCGAAAGAACATTTTTTTTAATATTCGATTTTCTTCGAAAGGGTAAGCTTTCAAAAAATATAAGTAATGCTTTATATTTTTGAAAAAATATTTTTTGGATTTTTAAAAAATGTTTCAAATTTCATTTTTGAAAATCAAATATTTCGAAAATCAAATATTTCGAAAACGAGATTTTAGTACTCTCTAATATATTTGCAGAAAAAATTTTACATTTATAAAAAAATAAAAATACAAAAGTTAAAAAATCGTTAATGAAAATATTTTTTTTTTTCTCAAAAATTTGGTCTTGATGAAAAGTCAAACATTTTCATCAACGTTCCAGTTTCGGGAGGGGATTCATGGTAGTAGTTCAAAATGTTTCCCTTTCACTGACAAAAACACCCTTTCACTATAAATACTTTTGTAGACTCTTTTGATTCTTGTTGCTTATGACAAATGAAGTATGTAGACCAAGTTTCGTGTCAATGCTGTTGGAATTTGGTAGTATTTTACTTGTTTCGATAAAAATTCAGTCATCATTTATAAAAATGGCTGTTACTTTTTTGAAGCTAGTTGTATCGAGTTCATTTGGATTTAGTAAGATTGGACATTAAAAAATACCCTTAAAACATGTGTCATATGCTTATATTATTCCAAGATAAATATTTAAGTTTGTTAATCTTTCATATCCCCCCTCCCCATTTCTTTGAAAGTGGCTTTTTAAAAAAACCAAAGTTGGTTTTCAATAAACTCTGAATGTAATGAAGTAGCGTCGACACCATCGTTGAATTTTATTAATAAAAATATTTTTCTAACTTTTCTTGGCTTTTCAAATTTTGTTTCCAAAACGACTTTTTTCCACCCCCTTTATGCAAGGGGAGGGGTGGGAGAAAAACAATAATGTGGTCCTTTGGTTTCAAGGGTGCTGAATCCAACGGGGGTTCTCGGGTCATCGTCCGACCCTTGGTTTTCGATTTATAAGCAACATTACGGGATTGTGGCAACCCTTCTCTTGTCCTTCTGACAGTGTGGCCACCTTGGCAACACTTCTTAAAAGTGAAGTTAGACCATGGACTATTTGTATACTAAAGCTCAACCCGTCAGGTCAAAATGAAAGGTATGCCCTCATATCGTGCACTAACGCCCCTACTATAAGGAGCTTTCCCACAATATTTAAATAAATCCCATATATTTAAGTACTGTTTTTCAAATTTCACCTTTGTACTCAACCTCAAAGGTGGTGTAAAAGTGTCAATTTTAAATAGAAACTAAAATCCGTTCCTCTACCGATAGAATTATCTCGATAAAGTTACTCGTATGAAAAAAAAAATTACTTAACTTTTTTTGTAGGAAATTTTTTAAGCTACAACCTAGTGCTTGTCATTTTTCCTATGAGAGTTATCGTTCGGAAGATATTAAAAACCGTTTGGCTCATATCAATGGGGACATTTTACAGTTTCCTTAAAATTCCATAAGGAGGCTAAATACCCAAATTCAGCTCTCCACATTTTTTACAAATCCCATCAATTATAAACTAGGGGTTAGCTACAAAATCTCGCAAATAAAAATCTCGCATTCGAAATCCAGACTCAATTTTGACATTTTTACTATGAGCAAAATGTCAAAATTAAGTCAGATTCGCTCCGCAGCTCATTCGTCGGATTCTGTAATCGGCGTGATTATTCGAGATTTAAAAAAAATGCGAGATTTCGTTATTCGAGATTTTGGTTTGCGGGATATCGTAGTGCTCCCATAAGCTAGTTTGTAAATTAAATTATCGAAATTCTCTTTTTTCATCTTTCTGGGAAAAGTAACAACAGATTCAGAAGTGCTTGATTAGTTTGAAACAAGTCCCTATAGCTTAACCTTAAATAATAAAACCTGGTAATGGTAATGTTTAAGTAAAACAAAATTTATATTTTTAAACTTCTTTTCGGACGGGCCTCGCAAATTGATCTCGTGTAATAAATGGCCCTAGGACTTGTCTTAGGCGAGATAGTGTTAAAAGTTATTAAAAGTTTCAAAACAAGAAAAAAAAAGTATCGTAGACTTTAAGTCTACTACTCTTATTCTTCGAGAAATCAGGTTTACACAAAACAGGTATTAGTATTCTTTTATAGAATGTAAATTGCATATAATCTGTTGTATGAAAACGATTTTACATTACATAAAAATACTTTATTACATTCTAAATGTTCGCATTCTAAATCCATTCGCTCATGCCCGCGCCGGCCTGCGAACGAAAGGAAAACATTGTGTTCGAGCATAAAGTATTTCGAAGCCGGTACGTTTGGAATTCGATATCCCAATGTTTCATATCCACCCGTACCGATCGTCAACTTCCGGCTACTTCGTCCCATTCAATGGCAATTCTACCAAAATCGCCATCTTCGCGTCGTCGTAGTTCGGTTGCCTAGAAGCAAAAAGTACAAAGCTTCTTTCTTTTCTTTTTGAGCTGTCGCTCTGAGCGGTTGAGTTTTATCGTCTTCGCGAAATCAAACCAAAGAAGAAAATCAAAAAGAAACTGCACGACAAAAAAGCAGTAACCGATTTTCTTTTTTTTTCTTTTTTTTCTTTTTTGGCATTGCGGACGACTCAAAACCACGAGGGAACTCAAAAAAAGTTTTAAAAAAAGGGTCCACAAAAAATCCAAAAAAAATCCGAAGGAGGCAGGTGAGAAATGAGTAACAAAAAAAAAAAAAAGGAAAAAAAAACTAAAACTTTTTCTGTAGGCAGGAAGGTTGCACCGATCGTCAAGCGGTTGTCCTCAGCAAAAAAAAAAAGAAAAGGATACAATTTTTTTCTTGGATAACCAACCCACGGCACAAGAGCCCAATGGTGTAACCAGGAGTTAGGAAAAGCGAATTGCGTTGTCCAAAAAAGACAGCAATTCGAACATAGGTAAGAGGCATACGATATTACATGAAAGAATTAGAGTTTTTACAAAGTCTCACTACAAATAGGAATATTGAAGCGAGCAGAGAAAAAATCCGCAATCGCCACGAGCGTAGGAAGAATAAGAACGTGCTGCTCTTTGGGACATCAAGTGGGCACACACACACAACGACGAAGTCCCAGAAGAGCCAAGCAAATTCCGTCCAGCTGCAATAAACAAGTAAAAAACCAAAAAGAAAAGGATTACAGTGTAATAAATAAGAAAAAGAATAGGATACAAAGAAAACGAAAAACTAGGTTACCAAAAAAAAAAGAAACAGGATTAAAGAGAGAAATTTTTGAAGTTTAAAAGAAAAAAAAGTAACTTAAAGAAAGATAGATTTAAAAAGAAAAAGAAGTAAATTAAAGCTACTCTAATAAGAAAAAGCTAGAAAGTTTAAGTGTAAAAAGAAAGTATCTATTGCAAAATTTAAAGCTAATAGTGTTTCATAAAAAAAAGAGGAAATCTTAAAGCTAACAACGAAAATTTAGTGAAGTAAAAGAAAAAGAAGTTAAGGCTAGGAAGTGGTGATTAAGAAAAGGACATAAAGAAAATTGTGAATACCTACAAAAAGAACAGTGCTGTAAAAAAAAAAGATATAGTGAAATGAAGTAAAATTTAAAGCTAAAAATAAAAGATCATTTCATTGCAACGAACGATCAAAAGAGGAAAAAGTAAAAGAAAGTTTTTTTTATGGCTTTAATTGAATTTAAGTTTTGAAAAGAAAAATTTGATAAAAAAAAGGGAAAAATCCTGAAAATTAAAGAGAAAAGTTTAAATAAGAAAAATTCGACAAAAAAAAAGGAAAAATCCTGAAAATTAAAGCGAAAAGTGTTAATAAGAAAATTTTGATAAGAAGAATCTTTGTTTGATAAGAAATTCAAGTTAGAGTCAAAGCAAAACAAAAAAAAAATAAGGAAATAGATTAAGTTAGTATTAGGATAAAAAAAAAAAACCAAATGTAACATCCCATCCATCGCGATAATTTATTTTTTTTTGTTTGTTTCGGGTTATGTAAAGAAAGTGGAAGTACTTAATTCGAAAATCAACTACTCGTCCTCTCTCCTAATACTATTCAGTGCTTATTACATATATATTTATATAAATTTTCACAAGCAACGTTTAGATGTTCTCCGATATTCATCAAGCTGTGCACAACTTTTTGGATCTCTGGTAAGTTTTTTTTTTATAAGATATAAAATATATTGAGCGGGTGGCAATGGTGCAGTGGATGTAGTGCTTGACTGCTAGCTTAGAGGTGTGGGTTCGAGCCCCATTCTAGGCAGCATTCTTTTCTATATTCTCCCAGCTTAACTGGACGCCACCCGTGAGATTTAATGAGATAATAAACCCCTTGATCTCAATCCACTGTGCCAAATCTTTCCTATCTTCCTACTCTTTCTAACTAGTGCCGTGCAATTCAGGTTGCATTTAAAAGACCTTAGGTCTTACAGGCATATAGTTAAAATTATTATTATTATTATTATATATATGAAATTCCTTTATTTGAAAAATCAACAAAACAGTAAAATAAAAAAAAGAGATTAATTCGATAAAGGCTCGATCAATTTTCACTCCTTTTTAAATGAAGATAAACTCGGAGGTATTAGGAGACAATATACGTGGGGAATGATTTACGAATTACATAGGTATATCGTTTACAAAGATATTTTTTTTTTTAAACTTAAGAGAATCTTCGGTGTTCTTTTTTTTAATATTCGTTCGGTGAATGGAAATGCCTTTAATTAAAATAAATGATGTTATAGTAGATTTAAGTGATAATCGCAAATTTTAAGCGAAATAAAAGCGTATTAATGAATTACAACAGACGAAGTTGATCGTTTTCAATTGTAACTATTATGGATTTGGAAAGCTTGTCGTTTACGATTAAGTTTGAGAATTTATAGGGAATTCGTTTTTTTTTTTTTTGTTTTTGAAAGAAAAATGCACAGTAAGAAATTTGATAGTGGGTTTTTGTACTCTTTTCGATGAAATGTTAAGAAGTTAAAATTGGGAAGTGAATCAAAGGGGAATGAAGGGTGAGTGAAGGTTTCAAGTGGCGTAGGAAGGGAAAGTTTTTTTTTTAACTTTCCCCTTTCAGATGAGGGCCATTACAAATCGGTTATTGGAGCATTATAGTAATGACATTGGAGTATTCCGAAGATTGTATTTTCGGAATGCTATAAAAGGGAGGGTAATGACATAGCTCCGGGGGCACGACCACCTATGCCCCCCCCACTCGCCTAAGTATGTAGTCAAAAGAGAAGTTAAGCGAAAACAGGTAAATCGGTTAGTTAAATTCGGGCTCCACCTCTTTAAAGATGGTAACACGTCTAATCAAATCACATCTCAGATTAAGGCCTGAAAAAAAGGTAACAACGTCCTTCAGCGGTAACAAGATCCCCCCCCCATCGACGAGCTATGCATGGCAACTAGCAGGCCTTCAGTTACAAACGCAGTTGGACACCCCTCTTGACGTCTGCCTGGACGGGCCAACGGTTCTGTAGACGTTGGTCCTAAAGGTAGAGAAAGTCGCGAGGGGAAACTTTCATAGTGAAACGAGTGTTGTGAATCAGAATCGGTCTTGTTTATTTTTTGGGGTTTTGAGATACTCAATCGATAGTGAAATTCGGTTTTGAAGATTTTTGTAACCGAGAGATTCATAAGGCTTGTTTTTCTTCTCGAGTGAGTGGACAAGTAGTAGAAAAGGGGACAATACGAAAACAAGATAACCATGATAAGCTTCTGTTTTTGCTCTGGTTTGGGTTTTTTTTTTCTACCGAACGTCGACGATTGAGAGATACGCGAATAAGCAACCAATAATAATCTATGCAAAGTTTTAAAAAAAAAAAAGTTCTATCATACGTTACACTCGCACACGCCTCGTTTTGGTCTAGCGCCGCCCCTGCAAGTACGTTCCTAGCCTTAGTCTAAGCATTTGCAAATCGCTGGTCGGCTTCTCAGTTTGCATCTTGTATGTTTTGCTATACAAATATACTTATCCCAGAAGTGACTTTTATAATTTATTGGAGTATCGAAAATGGAATCAAAGACTGTCCTCTCTAAACGAAACTATTGATTTATCAGGCTCTGGCTTTTAAGGTTCATGCCGCGAGTCCGACCGCTTTCCTAAAGTTTTTGAAATACAAGAATTATGTATACATACCTATATAAATCAGGAAAAATTAATTTTGTATTTCAAATTGCATTTTATTTCTTCAAATGAAAAAGGCTTCAGAAAATATTTTATCAAACTCAAATTCTGGGATACTTCAGTAAAAGAAAAGAAAATTAAAATGAAATTCAATTTCAATCGTTTTATATAGAAACTCTAATATGTACAAACCATGTCTTTCCAAATTTAAAAACATCATGAAATTCCATACAATATTGTGGGGAATGCAGGTGAAAGTCTATACCTATTGGCCACAAAACAAGAGCTGCCTAAACTAGGTCAATACCTATGAACCTTTATTTTATAGAAAATAACTTTGACAGCATCAGCCCTTTTGAACATATCATGTGGACGACAGATGCATTTTTTGTTTCTCTTATTTATCCCTCAAACATAACAAGCTTATACGTATTTACCTATGTAGCTATATATTTTATATAACCTTTTCCTTTTTCAGTAGCAAAGTAACCACAGAACAACAATGCAACTCATCTACATTGTATTTGCTCACATATGTACATACTCAGGTTAGTGCACCTTTATCCTTGTAATAGTATGGGATATAGATTTACCTTCCGACATTATATCAAATGAAATGTTTTAACATTCTCTATCTGACACCTGACACACAAGAATACAAAATAAATTGTATTCCTTATAATATCATCTGACCTAACTGTATTATCCTTCACCAGAACGGAAACCATCAAACAAGTCAAATCGATTTCGATAAACTTCTTCGATAAAATGATGTAGCATCACACGAAAGGGGTACTGTGGTACCTACTGGTTGATGGTTTCAGTTTGCCGGCTTGCTTCCAGCCATATCGGATGAATGCCGGTCAATGCACGTTGCACATAATACACAAGCAGAGTGCAACACCTTTTGTACATTGTTGTTAACTTTTGGCAAGACATCCGGACTCAGTTTGAATAAGCATTGTCAGCATTTTAGATTAAAAAATTTGTCAGGAGATATCAAAATAGAACAAAAGGATATTGCAAGACAGTGACAGTGAATACATGATTCAAGAATGTTTCATCATTGATATCTTTAATCTAAGACCAACAAATATTTAAAGGTAAGTAAAGGGTCAAAAGCATGTTCGTAGGAAGTACTGTTGGCTTGTAATAGGGCATTTAGATCCTAAATATTTGTTTTGATTTTAAAAACGATGCAAAAAGAAATATTTAACTTTTTATATAAATATTTTTTAAAATAGAAAAATATTGAAATGCACTAAACTCAAAAACGTCAGTTATATAGAGCAAGCATCAAATAGCTGCCGCTCTATGCATGTAAATAAAACCCACGTCCTTGATAACTTATCGAATTTTCGTTCATAAAAAAACAAATGTATACACAAACACTGATTTATTTTTCTATTTAGCTGCTAGCTGAAGTGAAGCGAAATTCATTACCTTGGAAATTTATTTTCTCTATATGCTTAGGTAAAATTAATTCCCAGCTATGGATTTTTGCGCACAATTCCCTTGAGGAACACTTTCAATTCAATTAATCCACTTTTATTGCGCTGCAAAAAACTCCTTAATCAAAAATGAATAATTAGTGTATTTGCCAACCAACAAATCAATAACTCCCATTAGAAAAGCAAATAATTAGTCCCAAGGAAAATAACTTTTTTATGCGTCGATATTTTTTTTTCATTTTTTAATTGGAAATGTGTTATCAAATAGGTAACTCGATATCTATAGTCAGTGAGTTAGTATTGCATATTTATTATTCAAATTCTATGGGAATATTTTTAAATTTAATTTTGAAGTGTGTTTATATGCACTTAAAAAAAATACAAATTAACGACTAAACAACACTAACTGTCCTGTTTTTCATACAATAGATACTTTGAAAACAATCCACTAATCTTTGTAAAAAGTATTCAAAAGATATAAATCAAGGAGGGTTGCAAGATATTATGTTACCCAATTATAAATTAGCTTTTACTACACTGTGTAAAATGTTATTTAACAAAATATTATGAACCATAACATTTGTATTGTTTAGGTAATATACCTTAAATACATAGGTACTTATGTATGTTATCAAAAAAAAACTAACTACCTACTACTCATTACATTTATGGGGGGAAATTTATTTTAACTAAATATATAATAAAGATATAAAGGGTGCTTAGATTTTTAAATTACATAATATTAAATGGGTTATTAAAAATTTTATTAAATTACAATCGTAATTAACTATTTACAAAACCTGGTATGAAGTGATCATGTTACTAACTTCGTCACATAAATTGGAGGCAAATCGTTGTGTGGATTAGGGCTTAAATCAAAAACACATTTCCAGCCAAAGCTTGGTAGCTTAAGGCGTCTCCATTTCCACACACCAAGTTGTTTGAGGTTCTCTACAAATTGCAAGCATCACCTGAGTCATGGTCTCACTTTATTGCGCCTACCTGTTCGGCTACAGCCTAGACCTAAGTAATCATACTCCCCCAACAGGTTGTTTCTAAGATTTTTTAGCAGCAAGAATAATGGCATCTGCTATACAATCTTTTATCAAAATTAAATAAAATTTCTTTTTGCTCAAAAACGGCTCAACCGATTTTTGTAAGAAAAATAAAAAAAAAATTATTGTAAGTAAATAATATCTTCAAGTTAAAATTTGTATCCGGCAAATGGATACAATACGATGAGCAATCATCTTACTGGAAACAGTAACCCTTATGATTGCTCATATACCTTTGACTTCAGAAAGGCACGCTTTCAGTTGCTCTCAGAAGTAATAGCTAGGTCTGGTATTGAGAATACATCAGTTTCGAGTGATATTGACGAAGCAGTTTTTAGTTTTTATTCCATCCTTAATAACTGCATTTATAATACTATCCCTTAAAAAATATCAAAGAATAAGAACTTTTGTCACTCATGGTATACGAAAGAGCTCAGATAAGATGACAAGCCCTTAGATATGTCGACGAAGATTATTTTAGAGACTTACATACCTATGCCCAAACTAACAAGCTGAATAATATCCCAGTGATACCGAGTACCTACTGTTTTAGACCTTCTCTTATTATTAAACTAAACAGTGCATTGAAAAAAATATGAATGCAACTTCGAAGGTAATCGTGTTAGCCGAAATTGGTTTTCATCCCTCCCTAGATATGCTCCTCGGATCACATATCACGGAATCCGAGACCATTTGAGTTTATAGTTCGCCCTACAAGACGAATTACAAAAATCAAAATTCTAAGTGAAAAACTTTTTTTTTAAACGGTCTGGCCGGGCGAACTATATATACAATCAAATAATCTCAAATTCCATGATATAGGATCCCAAGAGCTTATTTAGAGAGAGGTGAACACCAATTTCGGCCAACACGATTACACTCGAAGTTGAATTCATATTTTTTTTTCGATGCACTGTTTAATCACAAAGGCCCCGGTTGCGGACTGCAAGACTTTGATTTTTTGAATAGCTTTAAATGAAGCTTTCAAAGCCTATACATCTTTTTTTGCTATCACTCACACCCAAAATCTGCTGTGGGCTCTTAGTCTATATTGAAAAGTGTAAATTTATACTTGCTCAACCCCTTCAATTTTTGTTCGAGATTTCTCAATTAATGGAAGAAATCGTTTCTTACACCAATCTTTAAAAAAGGTGACAAATCTGATATTATGAAATATAGGCCGATAGCAAAGCTCTCTTGTATTCCAAAGATTTTTTTTAACAAGTTTTATGCGAGAGCCTGGCATTTCATACTAAGAAAATTATATCTATATGATCAACAGCATGGATTTGTGAGAAGAAACTAAATGGTAACAAATCTCTTTTGCTTTTTGCATTAGTAGTGTTCTTATTTCTAATGCATTAGAAAACGGGAATGAAGTTGATTGCATACTGACTGTTCAAAAGCATTCGATCAACTTAGTCATAAAATTATTATTATATTCAAACTTAAGACCTTTGGTTTTCCAACATTTGTTGTATCATGGATAAAGTCCTACCTGTTTGTTTATTCTCGCTAAAAATTATTATTATGTTACATCATGTATACGCTATAGTGATATTTTTATATATGTTGATGATATGAAGATTCTTAAAACAATACAATCTTATCATGACCATATTCTCCTGCAGGCTGATATTGACAATTTTAATGTTTGTTGTGGGAAAAACGGCCTTTCTCTTAACCAGTTAAATGCCAAACTATAACTTTTTCTAAAAACGAAAAGTGAGTGTTTTTGATTATCCCATCTCAGAGCACACCACTCTGTCTTTTTTTAAGTTTCAAAGACCTGGATGTTCACTTTAGTTCTGATTTAGATTTCAAAGTACATATTAGTTATATTGTAAAGAAGGCGAGTTCTATGCTTGGATTTATAAGACGCTGGGCAACGTAATTCAACTATCCCTATGTTACTCTTTCCTTATGCAATTGTTATGTAAGACCCCATCTTGAGTACGCGTCCCATAAAAGCCGTATTGAATCAATACAACATAACTTCATTCGTTTTGCCTTGAATGGTCTTCCTTGGGCTGATCCGCATAACCTGCCACCTTATGAACAAACATAGCATCATAGTGATGGAACTTCAAACTTTATATAAAGGCGTGTTAATAATGATTTAATATTTTTCCACCAGCTTTATCAGTGGTGAAATTGATGCACCTGACTTGTTAGTCTGTATTGGCATTAACTACCGTGGATCCCACCACCTACGAAGATTTTAACTATTTCAAGTGCCTTTTCATAGAACCAATTATGGTATACACGAACTTTTTAATCAAATAAAAAGTTTGCACTTTTTAATTGCTTGGAACCTGAGAACTTTTAAAACATGCGTGTACTTAAGTATAAAAAAGTATAAGACAAATATTTAAATCGTTCTTTTAATTGAAAATTCAAATAAATTGTAACGTTAAATAACTTAAGAGCTCAAAAACAAATATATCCAAAAAAAAATCGGTGGAGCAGTTTTCTTAAAAACAAATTTCTTATATATAAAAATTTGGTAAATTTTTAAGAAATGTTAGTACCTATGCTAGTTTTGAATAATTATTAATATACATTTATAAACTTAGTTAAAAAAAAGTTCACTAACCGGTTTTGAAATATTGAATTTTCAGAAAAAAAAAATAGTATTTAAAAAAAAAATCCAAAATTCTTTTTTTATAAAAATTTTGGTTGAAATTCGTTAAGCGTCAATGAGGAAATCGAAATTTAAAAAAAAACGCTAAATTACACTTTTTGGTAAATTTGTTTTTATATCTACCAAAATGTACACTATACTTACAGTAATACACTTATATTTTTATCCATATCATTAAAAGTTTTTTTTGAGATAAAATAAGCTTTTCCTTAACGATTGTACGGAGAGTAAGTACCGTTATTTTTAGACATACAAAAAAATTAAATTTTCCCTCTAGGTAATCATCAGAAAGCCCTAAGTTCAAAATTTGAAGAAAATCGCATCATTGGTTTAGGTTAGGCTGCAAATAGACATAGACAGAAATTTGGCACCTACTTTTTTCGTGTTCTCTATTATCGTCATGTTTGATTGTTATCTCGAAAAAAAATTTTTTACCAAAAAATCAGAAGTCAGGGTTTATTTTCTCCCGTTCAGGCGGGAGGGGTAATTTTCTAAAAATTTTACCCAAAATAGAAAGAAAATTATTAAAAAAAAACAGGACCACTTACAATGGCATGCTATAGCTTTTTTAAAGCCATGAATCCAGTCTCTAATACGTTTTTTAAATCAAGTTTTTATTGAAAATAGTTTTTGAAAAAATAATTTTCAAACTTAAAAATAAAACAAAAATAATAATTTTTTACGTTTGGAAACTATTTTTTTTTTGAAATTATTTACAATAAAAACTTGATTTAAAAAATATATTGGAGACTGGATTCATGGCTTTAAAAAAAGCCATAGCATGCCATTGTAAGTGGTCCCGTTGTTTTTTAATAATTTTTTTTTATTTTGGTTAAAATTTTTAGAAAATAACCCCTCCCGCCTGAACGGGGGGAAGTAGACCCCCCCCCCCCCCGATACAATTTTGTTTGTCTGAATCTAATATATAAGTTCTGATTTTTTTTTCGCGTCTTATAAGAATCACCCTTACTCCATTATTTGTACAATGAAGTGAGAAAAGGGAGACCAGGGGGTGAAATAAAAATCTGAAAAAATTAGGAATTTTTTTTTCTCTATTTAGAGTTCTTTGATGCCTATCCAAGTTGGAATTAAAAAAAAAAGAAAAAAAAACAATATAAGGACCACCCTAGTTACCATAATACTTTATACATTTTAAATGGGTGAACATTTTGCCCAAAAGTACCTATAGCATGAATGAAGAAGAAATAATGATTTCTTACTTTCCTCTGTGCATATCGGTCTTTTTTCAAGGTCGGGGTTTCTAACAAATAAATAAATTTTGTAGAGAGACAGCTTTTGTGAAACCAAGGAGATTAGTGATTTATAATCTCAGCCACTTATACGTGCATGTTGTTAACTAGCAGGATCGAAAGGATTCTATGTCGAAAATTTCTACCGCACACCTTAACATTCCTGTGATTTAATTTAATAAATATAGAAACATTTAAGAATTCTCCTACGTTTCATCAGAGGAGCTCAAGGATGGGTTGATGAAGTTGCGATGAAGTCTTATCATTACAAACCCCCTTAATTTTAGTGTATCTACCGGTTATATTTCTGGTAGCGTCTTCAACTTAATAATTTACCCCAGTCCAGACGAAGATTTCAATTTGACTGTACAACTGATAAGTCTCAGTGAAATGTATAAAAACATCTGGTCTATTAGTCTAAGGCCCGTTGGTCCTTATTATATCATTTGTCTGTATCTATCCATATTAAATTTTTTAAATTAATTAGTATTTCTTACTTTTGTTGACGGTTTGCAGAATTTTAGAACCTTGATGAACCTTTAGAAAAAAACTTTTTACTTTGCTAACGACAAAATGTATTGGGTAGAACTCACATGACTTGCAGTATACTTAAATAATGTTCAAAAATTCTTTTTTGTACGATATATTACATAGCTGTTCATTAAGGTAAAAATAAATCAATTGGTGTTATTCCATAAAGCAATCACATAGGTATTGACCTCTTAGACTATAACCAAAGGTTTGAGTTTGTTTAATTCAGAAAGAGATTAACTTAGAATGAGTCGTAATAACAGTTAGATTGGTATGTATGTATGTTGTATAGTATATGTACCTTCACAATTTCACTTATACGTACATTATAATGAAATCAATGAATAGGTACTTTTCATTTCACATACAAGGTTTATCCAATATAGAAGCTGTACATTATACATACATATATGTATTTATACCATAGAATGGATTAAGCCTATAATCATTATATACAAAAACGCATGCACAAGAGCAGAAGATATAATGTCGCGCACGCATTATCCATGTCAAGAACATCGATTTTATTGTTTTATAAATAGCCCACTGGGTGTTTATGCTCTACTTATCTAGGTGAATTAACTGAACACACAAAGCACTATACCTTAACGTTTTAATAATACCTACCTCTTTCGTCCTTAATTTTAATTAATTTAATTTTTTATCAGAGTTGTAGCTGTGCTATATCCAGCTATGGATTTTAAGTCAATAAATTTGAAGATTTACACGAACCGTACACGGGTTTCAACATGCTTTTTATTAAATTTAAAATGTATAATACATACCTAAGTACACCTCAAGGGAAGGGATATCAGGAGCCAATCGATTATTAAAGATAACATTTTATATATTTTTGTATTAATATTAAAACTTGGTGAGGTCCGATAAAGGGCATCCTTTACACCGGTTGCTTTTGATACCTACGTATTGTTAAGTAGGTAGGTACCTATATAAGATTTAACTTTGAAAATAATTTGGGAGAAATATTTTTATATTATTTTTGTTAACTTGAACTTTGAATTACCCACTCGAATCAATTAGGTACTTTAATATTTATTTAAAATTCTGAAACAATAGTTTTCATTAAAAATAAGTGGTAAATAGCTGGAAGATACCTAATTACTTTTTGAAGTCAACTTAGATATACATCTATTAAGCTAATTTAATAATCTTGCTAGCATCGCTATTGTTTCGGTACTTTAAGGCTATGTTTCACAATGTCTAATTAAATTTTCAATTAGGCTACACGCAATTTATTGGTTAGTGCGAACAAACTCATTTACGTTTCACAATACCTCCATATCTGAATTCCAACATAATGTAGGTCTAAGTACCTATTGCAATTTAATTTTGATTATTTTACAAGCCAGATGAAGTGCCGATTATCAAATTTAACTGGCAATTCAAAATTATTCACAATCACTTTGAGTGCGAAGCGACCGTTAAAAGAAATGTGTAATAATCGTTTGGATACAAAATTTGAATTCTTCTTCTGAATGTGTTTGTGGTATAAGTTTCTTAATGTTTCGTTCAAAAATTTGTTACGTCACAGTTATTCAGTCCTACGCCCCCACAAATGAAGCGACCGAGGAAGATAAACCGCGTTCTACCACTCATCTTAAATCGGTTTACAGGACTTTTCCAAGAGCCGGCATCATTGTCGTTATGGGAGACCTCAATGCCCAAGTCGGTTCAGACAATTACGGACTGGAACGCGTGATGGAAAGAAATGGCTTGGGGTCACGCAATGAAAATGGTGACTTGCTTGTCGATTTTTGTAACGCGAATCGTCGGGCTATATTTAAGCATAAGACGTGCAACAAAATTACCTGGGTGCATCGGGATGGTCAAATCGAAAACCAAATTGATCATATCATGATTCAGCAGCGATGGTGGAAGTCAATGTGTGATGTCCGAAGTATAAGAAATGCCGATGTGGGAAGCGACCACCATTTGGTTCTGATGAGTCTCAAACTACGAACCGCTGCCTTACAAAAACCAGCGCAGGATGCAGCAAGGAGCTCAAAATTCATTACGAATGCCTTAAATGACCCCAACATTCAACATATGTCGAAACTATGTCACCACCTTTAACGACACAGAGCCTCGTCATTAAACGGAATCCAACATTCAACTGTTGAGATGTGGGGTGAAATGAAAAGTGTTTTTATGGAGGCTGGACCCGAAACTGTACTCAAGCGGACGAGAGTTAGAGACTCTTGGATATCCTAAGACACCTGGGATAAAATCGAACTTCGCAAACCGTTGAAAATTAAATAAATATCGAAGCTGATGTTCAACGGAAAGCTAAATTGCTAAACGAGAACCGCATTGCACATAAGATGGTCTATCGCTGTGTGAAACGTGACAAGAGGTTGAGGTTAGATGGACTCTCAGATAATGCGGAAAACGCTGCAGGAAGAGGAGATATCCGGGAATTGTATTGAATTGAATTGAAAAAAAAGCAACACCAATCATCCTGTAATGGATGTGGATGGCACACTTTTGGTATCAATTGAGGATCAGCTACGCAGATGGAACGACCATTTTTGTGCCCTGCTAAATGAGGATTCAGTTGAGCAGAGTGCTGAAGTGCCCCAACTAAACGAGATGCGCAGGTCCTATATGAGCATTGACTTCGAACCCCCGTCAGAATTAGAAATCCATACATCAATAAATCTCCTCAAAAACAACAAGGCAGCTGGACTGGACGGAATATCAGCTGAATTCCTGAAAGCCGACCCCGTAACAGCGGCTAGTATTTTACATCCGCTGATACAAAGCATTTGGGAAAACGAAAGCTTTCCCAGGGAGGTATCACCGTTTTGTCCATTTTCCCAAAACTAATGGCAACCATCATTCTCGAGCGAATATAGGATATAATCGAGTCTACACTCAAAGGGCATCAAGCTGGCTTCCGACCATTTCAACACCCTGCGTTTAGTCCTCGAGCATTCGATGGAATTTCAATCACCGCCTTACCTCATGTTCGTGGATTTTGAGAAGGCCTTTGATTGAGTTAACCGAAAATGTTTATGGAGGTCGTTGCTGGGTAGGAGAATTCCCCCAAAAATTGTTGATATTATTAGGCAACAACGCAAGGTGTTTTGTTTTATACAATTTGCAGCTATCCGACATCTTCGTAGTGCTACAGGGTGTGAGACAAGGGAATTCTTTTTTTTTTTTTTTTTAACTTCAGAATTCTATGTTGTAGAGAGCTTAAAGCAAGCTGCAAACTTCAAACAGAGGCTCATATATTAGTGCATGTGTTAGTGGTTAGTAGATAAAGCAAGCTAACACAAGCACATAAAAAGATACAAAAAATTAACAAAATTAAACAAAATACAAAATATAATATGAAACAACATAATAATTATAAAATAAAGTTAACAAAATTAAATTAAATATAATACAAAACATTTAAATAAGGTATCTACCAAGACGTTAAAAAATTACGAGAGTGGAGCACTGGTACGCAACAATGTTTTTAATCACTTTACTAATGTTAAAATCAACAGAAGAAGCGTTCAAATTAAAAAGTTTGCACATACGATTAAGAGATTCATGTATACCATAATTGGTTCTATGAAAAGGAACGTGAAAAAGTTCAAATCTTCGTAGGTGGTGGGATCCTGCGCGGTAGTTAATGCCTATACAGGCTAACAAGTCAGGTGCATCAATTTCACCTCTGATAAGTTGGTGGAAAAATATTAAATCATTATTAACACGCCTTTCATATAAAGTTTGAAGTTGCGAAAGCTTGATTCTGTGTTCGTAAGGTGGCAAGTTGTACGGATCAGCCCAAGGAAGACCTTTCAAGGCGAAGCGAATGAAGTTATGTTGTATTGATTCAATACGGCTTTTATGAATTTCGTAAAAGGGAGTCCATACTTGGGAGGCGTACTCAAGATGGGGTCTTACATAACAATTGTATAAGGAAAGAGTAACATACGGATCGTTGAATTCCTTTGCCCAGCGTTTTATAAATCCAAGCATGGAACTCGCCTTATTTACAATATAGTTAATATGTACTTTGAAATCTAAATCTGAACTAAATTGAACACCCAGGTCTTTGAAATTAAAAACACGACAGAGTGTGTGCTCTGAAATGAAATAATCAAAAGCACTCACTTCTCGTTTTTTAGAGAAAGTTATAGTTTGGCATTTAACAGGGTTAAGAGAAAGGCCATTTTTCCCACACCAAACATTAAAATAGTCAATATCAGCCTGCAGGAGAATATGGTCATGATAAGATTGTATTATTTAAAAAACCTTCATGTCATCAGCATATAAGAACATCACTATAGCGTATACATGAAGTAACATCATTTATAGCGAGAATGAACAAAAACGGACCCAGATGGCTTCCTTGAGGAACACCCGAGAGAGCACTGAATAAATTTGAAAGACAATTTCTGAATTTTACCTGGTAACATCTTTTTTCAAGGTAGGACTTTATCCATGAAATAACAAACATCGGAAAACCAAAGGCTTTAAGTTTGAATACAATAATTTCATGACTAAGTTGATCGAATGCTTTTGAAAAGTCAGTGTATATGCAATCAACTTCATTCCCGTTTTCTAATGCATTAGAACACTTATGCAAAAAAGTAAGGAGATTTAATACGGTTGATTTTCTTCTCACAAAGCCATGCTGTTGATCACATATAATACTCTTAGTATAGAATGCCAGGCTCTCGTTTACAACTTGTTCAAAAATCTTTGGAATGCAAGAGAGCTTTGCTATGGGCCTATAGTTCATTATATCAGATTTGTCACCTTTTTTTAAAGATTGGTGTGAGAAACGATTTCTTCCATAAATTGGGAAATATTCCTGTCCTCAAAGAAATCTCGAAAAAAAACAGCAGAGGTTGAACAAGTATAAATTTACACTTTTTCAATAGTACAGGGGGTATTCCATCTGGACCAGATGAGTAATCATTATTTAATGATGAGAGAAGTTCTAAAACAGTACTCGGAGGCACTGGGATATTATTGCAGCTTGTTTGGGGATAACTATGTAAATCTCTAAAATAATCTTCGTCGACATCTAAGGGCTTGTCAACAAAAGATGTTCTATCGCCAATTCTCTTCCTGCTGGCGATGGACGACGCACGTATTGACTGACGGCAGTGTTGGTACAGCTGAGCGACATGGAGACTGTTCGAAAGGCTGAGTCATTTAGACTATGCCATGCCGATTGCATATGTCGACTGGCAAATAACATCAGTGGGCTGAACGGGATGTGCCAAACACTGCAAGTGGAGAGTCGAGTGGTCTAAGAATAAACAGCAAAAAGACAAAAATAATGCTCACAGGCCGCTCCACACCACACAGCATTATTCTACAAGAGACACCAGTGGAGGAAGTCGAACAGTTTAACTACCTTGGCAGTATTGTTACTGCAAACAGTAGGACGGATCTGGACGTTAAAAGTAGAATAAATAAAGCTCGTGCTGCCTTCGGTACTCTGTCCTCAATTTGGAAATCCAGTCAAATCTCCTTAAGCACTAAGTTGAGATTCTTCGAATCCAATGTCAAAGCATAGGGCTTGTGAAAACTGGAAAGTCACGTCTAGCATTTCGAGGAAATTGCAGGCTTTTGTGAATCGCTGTCTTCGTCACATCTTGAAGATTCGCTGGCCACAAATAATATCAAATTGTGGCACAGGACAAGTCAAGAGCGGCTGGACGTTGACAAAAGAAAGCGTAAATGGCATTGGAGTGGTCACACACTGAGGAAACCAAACGATGAAATTGGAAAGCAGTCCTTTGAATGGAATCCTCAGGGTGCACGGTGGGTTGGAAAACCAAGAATAACATGGAAATCAACTATCTTAGCGGAAGCAGAATCCCAGAGAAAGACGGGGCCACAGTTAAAATACTTTGCAGCAAACCGTGAAGGATGGAAACGTTTTGTTGACGCCATATACCACAGCCGGGGTTACAGGACACGATGAAGAACCATAGGTACCAAAAATGTCCAGGAATAATATTTTTCACAAGTATTCATCGAGAAAAAAACGATTGCAAAAATAGTGGCCTCAAACAAGTGACTGGCAGTGTATATTCTGCGGTCTGACTTCATAAATATTGCCTTAGTACTAAACACCTAGTATTTGAGTATTTATGCAGTCATTACATATTTCACAGAAACTTGTCCATAGTTATGTATCAAGTTCAAATCGTCTGAATTCACTCTTTTGACAGTACTGAGTCCATAATTAAGTTTAATAAATTTGTTCTTGGGTGTCTTTCGGTATACATATATTGGGATGTAACTAGTACACATCAACAACTTTATTTAGTACACATGGATTTCGTTGCAATCTCATGTGAACGTTAGAAATTACCTATGCATATTTTTGCTTCAGTTTATTCAGCTTAAAGTCCTTTTAACTAAGATAGATTTGTACTGAAAAACATATTTAAAAATTAAGTCTTCAACATAAGCACTTACGTGACAGAAGGCGAAGGAACACATAGAGAGAGAGAGAGAGTTGAACTTAAATATTTTAGTTTCATATCAGCAAACGGGGGTTACTCAACCTTTAACTGATTTTTTTAGAAAAACCTTTTAGCTGTGAACATTTAAGTCCTTGATTTGATAAATTTTTTTAAAATAATATTTCCACTCTCGACAAGTACCTATTCTCTTTTCCAAAAACTATATCTTACTGATTAATCATTTATCTCAAAACGTCTGGACCAAAGAATTTTTTTTTAATTTCTTTGTTATTGAATTCATATACTTTCACTGCGAAGCACTTTCAAATTCAATCTCAGTTATACCCTTCTCTAACTTCATGACAACATCATTTTGATAAGAACAGGCTTGTGTCTAGAAGCATGAATCAGGGTAGGTTAGGTCCTGTCATGTCAAGAAAATGCCTCTCAACTCTGTTTTTTGTTTAATATTTATAATGCAAACCCAAAGTTTATTTACTAAACAGAATTTGGGTCATATATGTAGGTATAATAGCCGGCCCTCAACTCAAAGTCAATCCAACACACTTAACTATTCAACGAATTGCTTGTTCATTACTTATTCGATTCCTTTCTAAAGGATTTTTCCTATTCACTCCCATTTTATTAAAATCATTAAGGGGAGAGTTTATTTCCAGTAGATTTTACCAGAAAAGATAAAAAAGCAACACATTTTCACTGCATAGTTTTAACAGCTAAAAAAAGAACTAAAAAATAAGAGTTTCTGAAAGCTTTGAATGAAACCAACCTTAAAAAGAAGTCTAGGACCACCTTTAACACTCTCTAACCTCGGACTTTCCGTTCTTTTTTCAGTTTGACTTGCTGTTTATGTCTAGTTTCTTTTATTTGACAAAATCTCTCCAACTTAATAGAGTTTTCATGTTGTGTGTGCGTTGTGTATACTTTTAGGTGCTAAGCTAACGTTATATGCTGACACAATAGCCATAGACATAGAGCTCGATATAGCTTGGATTAGCTGAGAGAGCGGAACCGGAAAAAAAGTTAAGCACACGAAAGTAACAAAAAATAAAAAAAAAATAAAAGAAAAAACCAATAGTCCCAAAGTTGAAGATGTGTGTTGTGTACTTATAATAGTGTTTCCATTTAGTGGAGGGCTTAATTTGACTTATTTTCAATGTGTGTGCACTCTTCATTTTCATTTATTTATGTTTTTTTTTTTACTCGAATCTTTATGGTTCGTTTTTTTATTTTCTTTTTTTTTTTGGTTTCCTGAGTATTTTTACTTTGTTTGTCCAGTTTTAACCTTGGGTTGGGCTAAAAAGTGCTTGCTCTGAAGCCAAAGCCATGGAACAGATAAAATTGCTTCTTTATTTATTTTTTTTTTTTATTATGGAAACTTATCATCATTATTTACTTTATTATTTAAGTAGGGCTAGCTAAAGTAAGTTACTGTGGGTGTATCTTTCTTTATTCTTTATGAAAGAGAGATATTTTGTGACAATATGGTTGAAGAATATGTATAGCTATAGAGGAGCAGAAGAATTCACGATTTTTTTTTTGATTTTTTTGTTTTGCTTTATGTTCTAAGAGAAGAAGGATATGTTTTTATGTTGCGTCCTTTCGTACTATAACCAGTTATGGGCACACTTATATAAATACAGTATCATCATAAAAGAAAAGGTACATTAAAAATTAATGGAGTAATAATTAAATGATTTTATCTGACCTGAGGTATTTATCTGAAGTGATGTATACGACCATCACTTCCTTTAAGGGCAAAATTTTATGGACAAAACACCTCAATTGTTATTTCTGTTATATGTTGTCAATTAATTAAATATCAATAAAAATGCTTTCCAATGAATATTATTTAACCGACGTGGTTGGCAGTAGCAAATGGATTTTTCTGCAACCACGATTTTATCTGGATTGCTTTTTTTGGAACTGAAAAATCAAGCTTGGTACCTATAGAGTGATGACACTTTTCTTTCTGTTATGCGGTAATCCGTTGGATACAAACATTTTCGTGAGTTTCCAAAATCTTTATGAGGTCTACAGAAAATGTGAGTACAGCTCTACACGACTGGTCACATAAAGCAATGTGAGTTGATGAGTTTGAAATTTGAAGAAAACAAACTCTTTCATAGCTGCCACAGTTCTCGAACATTGGGTACTTTGAACTTTGTGAAATGAAGTTTTGCCGTTTGAAGCTATAGCATGGTGTCTTTACAGCGTTTTCAAGTTCCCCTCTGGATATGCGTAGTCCACAATTATGCTCGGAAAACATAATGGCACAGTGGTATGTTCCTATTCAAACACATGACGTTCGAGTTCAAGTGAAATTTCCAGCCTCTTTTTAAGCTGGGACAACCTTTCCTTGCCAACCAATCTTGCCAGTAAAAGGCCGTTTTCGAGAACGTCATCAGCGTCAAAAAAGGATTTTGCAGAATGTCAAAAATGCAAATACAAGTTTGACTGCATAAGCATTGTGTTCGATAACGCAGTATGCTAAAGTCACATGTTCGAAAACATCATGTGTAGTGCAATTCCGCAGCAAAAAAATCGAGTTGGGAACAAAAATATTAAGAAACCGGAGAACGTGTTCCAAAACGTCAAATGCGTTTGCAATTTTAAGACGTTGATAAAAAAGATTTTGTGCAAACAAAATTATTGCATTAATTTGACAATAGCTGTATTTCAGCTAAACTAAAATTATAGAACAACACCGAGATGAACCGTATTATTTGCTCAAATGGCTGCGTTCATCGATACAAAACCAAATTTCCTGACATTGAAATAAAACACAATGATTATAGTGGAAAATACAAAGAAAATACCACTCTTTATTAATCCTTTCCGTCCGACATTCTTGGTTCAGCCTTCGAGTGTGACTAACTTTTCGTTATCTATTTCATTTACAATATACTTAGCCTACATTAAGCTCAAAATATTGACTGCAGAGTTGCCTTACTCATGCAGTTCGATATAATAACAATATTTGCGTCGAAAAATGGCGATCATTTGAAAGTCGAATTGACGAAACAACTGTCTTTTATTTAGAGTTCCATCCAACTTCTCTTCGGCAGTGACTGCTGTAGTCGTTTCCTGGTTTCTCTCCAATCTTTTTCGTTGGATTCGTACTCTTCGCCAGTTCAATGATATGGAACATGGAAGTTCCTAAAACGCATCCACTAAAGTGACAAAATCCTCACGAATACTTACATACATCAAAAACGTATCTTATGGCTAAAACAGATGTGCAGGACGTCTGCACGCATAGCTGCGTACAGCGCCAAACTCGAAACACATGTGCATTAGGGTGTGACATTTATTTCAACGCTGGAATTTCCACATCTAATACATTCCAAAAGTTGCTTTACATATTAAAATTAAATGCTTCATTTGGAATTTTCGTTTAAGTTATTGGATTTGGCTCGCTAAAGAATCTTGAAAAGAACACCAAAAAACGTTTGTTTTTGGCAATTGATTATGTCCTAAAAAACAGGGCAATAAGGAATTAAGACGTTCATGGGATTTTATTGCAACAATTTTCAAAGGGGTCATTGAAGATGTGAAAACCGCGGAGTGCTATTAAATTAGAGGGTGCACTTTGGAGAGGGGAGTGCAAAAGCACCCTTATTGGTTTTTTGAATATAACTCGAAAACGGAGCAAAATTTCCAGCTTGAGCGTGTAATCTAACAAGCCCATCAAAATAGCCAAAAACGCCATTTATAAAGCTTTAAAAACTTGAAATCAAAATAGTTTTAACGACTATTTCTCGGTCGATTTTTATCCAAATCGTTTTTTGAATAATTCATTCTACAGGAAATTTAATTATCTTTCTTTTGTATAATACAATGCTTATACCTATCTCTGCTGGTAAAAAAGTTATAAGCAAGTAAGTAAAAAATAAAAAACAAAAAAATGCGATTCTTCACATTTTATTCGAGAAATTAAAAATTAGAGAAAAGTGTTCTGTGAAAATTTTTAAAAGACTGAAATGTTTCAACTTTGGATTCCGGCGTGAGAAATGGATTTTATTTATATGGATTTTAAGTAAAGGGAAACTGGAGTTTCAGATTCCAGAAAGAGTTTTTGAAGAAAAACAATATCTCGTGATGTTGCATACCTTAAATAAGGCGAAAAAACTTTGTTTATGCTTTTTAAGATATGGATATTTCATAAAGGTTTCCTTACAAATAAATTTGAGTGTTATTCTCTTTTTCAGTGACATAAAATAAGCCTGCAATATTTTTTTTGGTTAAGTCAAAATTGATTAAAGAAAAAATTATTAATATCTGTCGCACTTGAAATTTGTACAAAAATGCAATTTTGAGTGATTTCGAATTTTTAATTCAAATTAGTATTGCCTTAAATTTGTTTCTTTTTAATTGTTTGTATACTTTATGCAAAATTATTTAAATAAGTTGAATCAGCTCAGATTAACTATAACCATATCCAAGCAATAGACAGAAAAAGTACTAAAAACACAGTTTTTGAAAAAAACCTTGTTATTTATCGAGCCAAAGAACCATGTAATTTCAAAAAAATTTCACATATTCATATTCCTACGATTCTAATGCAACCTTTGACAGGTATTATATTTTAAATCTGAACAGTATTTTTTTCTCCATATAAAAGTGACACACCCTAATGTGCATACCTACTGCGTATCAATTTCAGAAAAAAAAGGCGGCGAATAGCTCTGAAGAAGTTATCGAGAGTAAAACTCGAAAGTGGACACAGACACAGTCATGAAATAAGCTCACCAAAGGGAACGAACGACAGATATCCGAGAGTCACTCTCGAGAGTTTTCTAGTGAAAGTACTCCCTTAATGGATACGCACATTTAAATATTTATCATATAAAGAGCTCTATCATCCTTTAGTATGAATTTTGTTGATATTTCTCAATAACTTTTACACACAAATGTAGTTTATTGTTTTAACTTTAATTAAATATCTTTATCCTGTAGGTCCGATCAATTGAAGCAAAGTTCGACATTTTTCAAGCTATTTAAATCGACGTATTTTAAAGATTTAATTTTTTTTATTAAAATCAACTTTAAGGTTGAAAATAAGATATCTCAGTACCCTTGCCGCCTCTCCCGTTAAATTTAACTATAAAAAACCACTAACAAATTATATGTAGAGTAGGATTGAAGGTGGAGCAATAACTTTTTCAAAAATTATTTTTCAAATTGTGAAATTTTTCATCCACAGCATTTTGAAAAGTGAAAATCAAATCGATTTGGGATTCAACCTGCTCCCAAGTATGAAAAAAATTGACTTTTCTCATAAAATGTTATACAGTAATGTAGTCGGACATTTATATCTTTTAATTAAAGACCTTAACTTTGAAAATCGAGATCTAAAACCGAAGCTATATAAGCTTTCCACTAAGTCGATTTGAAGGCTATTTTGCCACCAAGTCCAGCTGCTTTATTTGTTTTATGGAGAAGGATGCCGTAGCAATCGTAAAAATCGTCCCAGCCCTTAAGACTGTAGCAAACAGAAAGACAGAATTATTATGGGACCCAATTTTTTCGTCTTACCTATATCATCTTAATCAAGAGTTTGATCGAGATCGATTTTTTTTTTCTGATCAGAACTACATACATTGCAATATTACCGCATTTAATAAAAATTGAGAATACCGCCTTAGCGGGAAACTTTAAGTCTAATGTTAACATCTAAGAAAATGTTATGTCAGTTTGAAATGGAGCTCTATTAATCCTATTTGCCTTACACGAATTAACTACATTTGCACTTTATTTTATACGACAGTGTTTTACCCGTAACAAATTGAAACATGACCCAATTCTGCATATTCTGAGGAAACGAAAATTCTGCTTCGTGCTTCATTAATTTATTTTATAAAAATGCAATTAAAAATTGGAAAAACATATCTATGAAATTTGTAAAATAAAAATACAAAATAAAAACAGATTTGGAAAATGTAGGTATAGATTTTCCTGATAAATATAATTTAAAAAAAGAACAATATTTTAATGAATAAATATCGTATTGATGATTGGATGTAAGATATTCAACAAAAACAAATACAAAAAAATCCTTAATTAAAGCTTCCTGGAAATTTATCGAATACATTTTATTATTTCACTTTTATGTGCAATATTTACAGGAAATAAGGAAAATTTATTTATTTTAATTCAAACGCATTATTGTGTGCATTCGAAGAAAAAAAATAATTATTCAAGCTATGCATCATAAGGTTTAAGACAAATTATTACATTTTTGCTATAGCTGTGCAAACTATAGCAAACAAACAAAAAATTGTACAATCACATTAATGTTTTCGTTTTTTTTTTTTTTGTGTACCTAACCTACTGTGCTATTCGGTGAAACGCCTTTATTTTCAATAAACATTGTTTTTTTTTAACAATTTAATATTTTTAATATGTAAAGAGGTTGCTATTGCCTTTTGAGGTAATAGTACCTAGGTACCTAATACTTATTATAGTAGACGTAGACGTTCGATTTAGTGAATACATTCACATCGAACAAAATGTGCATTTTGGATTAAATTCGCCTTTAAAACTCTAAAGGATCAATTTTAATCGATCTTCATAAGGGGGTATGATGAGATTATCAGACCAAGGAAGACCACGGAGGACAAATCGAAGACATAAGGGTTCGAGAATTCCTTAGAAAAGTTATGAACTGGCATTTAGCAACATTATGTTCTAAAAAAATTTTGTCGCACCAGGTTTGGAATGAAATAAGATCGTTTTGAAGTGAAAGAGAGTCAGTGGGAGTAGAAATGACCTTAATTATTTTCATATCATCAGCGTATATGGAGAGATTTGAATCATTAATTACATTGATGACGGCGTTTAGATATTGTTAAGACAAAGATCAAAGGTCCGAGGTGACTCCCTTGAGGAACAACCGAAGTAGCAAAAATGGGATCGGAGATTGAAAACCTAAATATAACTCTATATTGGCGGTTCTCTAGGTATGAACTGAGCCATGAGATGAAAAAGGGTGGAAAACCGAGGGCTCTTAGCTTAAGGTAAATAATTCGATGACATATTTTGCCAAAAGCTTTACTAAAATTTGTGGTTATAACGTCCACTTCATTTCCTCTCTCTAATGCATTTAGAGTCTTAGAAACGAATTCCGTAAGGTTTGTTGTGGTAGATCGGCCTTTTAAAAAGCCATGCTGTAGTGGAGAAAAAATAGATTTGCAGTGAAAGTAAAGAGAGTCGTACACAATACTTTCGAAAAGCTTAGGGATAGATGAAAGTTTGGCTATGGGACGGTAATTAGCAATATCGTTCCTTACACCTTTAAGGAAATAATAAGGAAATAAAAGAATCCTTCCATAATTTTGGGAATATGGCTTGAGAAAGTGAAAGGCGGAATAATGCTGCAAGTGGCTGACAGAGAGAGTTAGCACATTTTTTTAAGAATATGGCAGGTAGACCATCTGGACCAGGAGAGAAGTCATTCTTAAGCAAACTTATCTTTTTGATGATGACATCTAAACTAATTTCAACTGTGGCAAGGGAGGTCTGTGGGGTACTTTTAAAGTAGCTAAAAAAACAGTGGTCAAGTTCTTGTGGGTGATCACTGTACGACTGCCTAAAAATGGAGGCAAAAAGGTTTGTGATAATTTTAGGGTCGGCAGATGTCGTGTCCAGGAATTTAAGAGCTGAGGGAAAGCCATCGGAATAACGTTTGACGTTAATGAATTGATAGAAGCGTCTAGGGTCAGAGATCAGGCAGTCTTGCATGCTGTCAACGTATTCAAGGTAGAGAAATTCGCAGAGGGTGGAGAAGCGGCATTGAGCTTGCTGATAGTTCGAGAAGTCGAAAGCAGACTTGGATTGCAGGAAAGTTTTCCATAGTTTGTTTCGGACATTACGAAACGAAGCGTACGCAGTTCTTTATTATACCAAGGAGGGGAAGAGGAGACATTTTTACGGGGTACTTAGGGGAAAGACTGTACAAGAAAGTTAAAGATAGACATGTAGAAAAATTCGAAAGCGATATCGATTGAATTATTATTATTCAGGAAGGAACAGAAATCAATATTTTTGATTAGATTATTAAGATAAACGAAGTCAGAGTTGCGGAAATTGAAAAAGAAAGGATTTTCAAACAGTATTGAGTCTTTATCAGATTCAAAGGAAAATGTGAAGGAAAGCGGAGGATGGAAGCTGTCGAGGGTAGAGTAAATGACAGCTTAGGGAAACAAGGGAATTGCCGGCATCAGATGAAAAAATTAAGTCAAGCTGCCTCCCTAAGTTGTTAGTAATGCCACTAACCTGGAAAAGACTTAAGTCGAAAAACCGATCGGTAAGCAGGAGCTCCTTTTCAGAGGAGGCATTAACAGGTATAAAAGATGCTTCATCATATGACGGAGCCCAACGCAGTTGTGGGAGGTTGAAGTCACCAACAATAATAAAAAATTTTATTATAATTGTAATGCCGTCAGTCGTCATAGTAATAAAAATAAAAATAATTTCTTTATTAATTTAAATATTCTAGCTCTTAACGTAGCAGACTTAGCGAATAAAATATTTCTGATTTTTTTCAATTTATTAATAAACATGATATGTATCTTTATGTTATATGAAACTTATGTGGATAGGAATATGGAACGTTTTGACAGTTTTTTTAATCATCACGAGTTAATTTGGATACCAGCAGTGAGATCATCCACACATGGCTTGGCAAGTGGGGGGTTTTAATACGGCATCAAAAAAGAATTAGGGAATACGCTGCAATGTAAATTCGTAAAAATAATGAACAGGGAAATAGTTGAAATCGTAACAAAAGGAGGAAAAATGTTTGTAATACCAGTTTATATAAACTGCAATAAATGGGTGGAGGAGTTTACCATAGCTTGCATAACTTTTTACTGGAATTTGAGAAAGAAAACGTAATGCTTATGGGGGACTTCAATGGAAGGATTGAAGACACTCCCATAAGTCAATATAGAGTTGGAAAAATTAACGGAATTATTTCCAGAGCTAAGGGTTGCAAAAGAATCAAAACTCGGTGGAAACGGAAAAAAATTATCGAATTTTGTGAAAACACAGGGCTCACACTGCTGAATCCTAAAACATACAAGAAAAACTCAACGAATCCAAACGTGCAATTAACAGTAGCTGGAATGGAGTGTTGAGCAAGAAGGACATCACTCCGAGTACAAAGTATAGAATTTTCGCAGCGGTTATGAGGTCCATTATGTGCTATGCTGCATCACAAGTTTGGGGGATATACCAATATGAAGAGGTCTAAAAACTCTTAGGATACTTTATTAAAAAAAATCTTCAGATTATACCATATAACACCCCAAACTACATGTTGCATCTCGAAACTGGTCTACCACCACTATATGTATGTATATACACTCTCCAACTGCACTTCTCGTATATTCAGAAAGTTATGCCTCAATCAAGTAATCGACTTCTTCATAAAATCATACAAATGATGTATGTATGTACAGTACATAATACCTACTACTGCTATTACCTACCAATAATGCAATTTTGCTAGCTAAAAGCGCACAAAATACAAGGTTAAGAACCTTATTAGGAAATGTTTGAGGCATTTTTTTTTGTTATACACCCCACTATGTACATAAATCAAAATGACCTCAAAAATGTTATATCAAAATAAAGAGGGTGCAAACAATATAAGGGGTGTTTTGCCGTGTATAGGTATACGAATATCTAGAGCTAGAGCAAACAAAACCAAGTATGATGTATGGTAATTGTTTTTGCGATTTGGGTGTGCAACACGTGGAAAAGCTTTTCCCCACATAACACCATCATAGACTTCAACCCTTGCTTAATTTTGTAGCATAAAATAGGTCTCATATTGTTACACATTTTAGAGGCCCATTCACCTATAACAAACCAAAAAAGAATTTCCCCCTTCTTGAATAGAGATTCAATTGGAATTTAATCTCAATTTTCTTATCCCTTTTTGCCTTTATACAAATTATACAAATTGCTTCATGAACTATGCTTGAATCTCTGTTTTTTACTTCCAAAAATGTGAAATCATTAAAATGAATCGCTTTTAACTTTTTCTCTATTTCTGGAAATGTTCAATTTGCTTCGAACTTTCGAGGAAACAAAACTCTATTCTATATCGCACATCTTCTCTCAGAAATTTATTGCAATAGTTATAAGTCCCACGATGATAGACATAATCATAAGCATATAATACTCAAACAGGGACCATATACTAAAATAAATTACTAAAAGTTTTTCAAATAAACTATAAGTATCTTATCCTTAGTGGTTCCTTAAATTCCACAAAGAAAAACTTTGGTCTTTCAAAATTTTGTAGATATTCGTGAAAAGTTTAAACTTCTTCCACATCAGTGGTCTTAATCTATTTGAATGAAAATTAAGGTAGCAGATTTAAGCTTCTTAAGAGCAAACATTTTTGAAATTTAATTCGAGTATCCAGTTCCTTAAAAATGTCCTTTAAAGGTTTCACTTTTTTTTGCAAATATAAAATAACAGAGCAGAAACTTTAACCTTTTTGTGCCCATATATTTCAACATCCTACGTATGTAGTAGACATATATGTTGGTATGTATATAGTGATATTGGCACTCCATTAAGTTAAGTGGGTGTCCCATGATTACGTCAGCTCACTCAGTCATTCAAAAGAAAAACCCAGACCAGGAAACTAACTCGTTTATTCCATTAAATGTGCAAAAGCCTCTCTTTGAAATGTGTTGCATACATATGTGAGTATGTACATGGTATCTCGTCACCACATGCCACAAAATGATGCTCAGATATTACGAACCTATATCATAGTTGGTGGCCATTTTGCCATTAAACACTTACTAATTCTATATGTAGGTATAGGTATGTATGGGTACAATACATTGTGTGATGTCAGTTGAGTTGAGAGCGGAGCAATAAAAGAAAACAATTCAATATACGCCTAGTGGCACAAAACATAATAATGGCCTAAAGTTACAGCTGGTTGATAGTATATGATGGTATCCTTCCAGGGACTGGGTCTGGCAAATCAGGCTTTATAGAACTTTTTTTTGTTAGGCCTGCCATCGGAATAAAACATCATCACACAAAGCCAACATAAAGTGTAATAAAAACTACCAAAGTGGAAAAATTACATTTCTGTCCTAAATTACCCAAAAGACCAAAATTCATTTGACCATGTTGTTGTTCGTAGGTGGTTTTGTGATATTAAGGAGTTTTTTTTTGGTAGGTGTGTATATGGGACGACAGAAAACCTTTTGTCTGGCTTAAAGTATCAGTTGAATTCTATATCCTTTATTCTGAAGTACTGTTACACTTTCAACAGCCATAATTATTCGTTTGTGGGTAATAACACTTTCACTTTCAGCCACAACCACATTATCCGCCTCCAGATATATCCTTGCATAATGTGGGATTAATTTCATTTCCGATAATTACACATTACCTACCTGTGATCATCCTCTTCTTCAGTCATCAAAGCTAAAATTATTTTTATATACTCTTCCACTCCACCTTCCTGAAGGATCAAATAAATTCGAATGTAAAAGTAGAGTTTCGAAATAAAATTCTTAATGTGTCTTCGGTGGAATAAAAAAAAAAAAATGGTGATTGGCAAAAGAGCAACTGATTTGCAAGGAGAATTATTTATGTTGTTGTTGTTGTTGCTATAGAAGCAAGTATAATTTTTTTTTCAACTTCGCTACCATCCGCTCTGATGCTGCTCTAATTAGTCCAGTTAAAACCAGATGGATATATAATAATGTATGAAAGGTTTCCTTCCCTTTATATAGTGAGGGAGGAATTTCTGTTTCCTATTTCCCATACACCCACCCACCCGCCATCATTCAATTCCAGATAATTAAAAAAATTAATTGCAGACCCATGTAAATGTTTGGACTTTTCCACTTCTCTCTTTTTGGTTGTTCCTTTTGGGTGATTGGCGTCGTCGTCGCCATCGCACAGCAGTTGTGCGATTAATGGTTGAAAACGGATTTAACGCTGCAATGAGCGAATTCCAATTATTTGCCCAAGCTGGCACCGATTGGCGGCAAATGATTGTGAGTGATGGATTTTTAAATCCACCATGGCCAAAGGAGCTGATTTTTATAGGGATTTTTTTCTTTTTTTGAAAAGAAACCTAATTTGATTAATGGACAACTGGGTCGTATGTACTTGCTCTAGTGTTCAAGTGATTTAGAATTTTAAATTTGTATCTACATAATTACGTATGTTACTGTAGACTCCGAAACATTGAAATTCTAGAATTTACCGGTAAAACTTAGAGTTTTTCAGCAGTGATTCCGATATTTTTTTCAAAAGTTTTCTTAAACAACACTACCTATAGGGTGGGTTGCTTCGGGTTACAAGGATTTCAAGTTTCTACTCAACCCAAAGTGTATCCTTTATTTAGCTTACAAGACTCAATTTAAGGATTTGCTCAGTAAACAAGCAGAATCGAAATAACAATGGCTCTTTTTTTAAAATTTCAAAAACGTATTGCAAGATTTTTACCAAATGCAGTGACACTCTATCACAAAAGAGCTAGTCCATTCCCTTTGAAAAAATATTTTTGTTTTTTAGGTGGAATAGGCCGGAAGCCGCGATCAGTATGGGTGAGCTCGAGGTAGTTTTGAGTGGCTGTAATTATTTGTAACGAAATTCATAATAATGTCTATAAAATACATAAGTTTTATTGACGCAATATTACGTGCAACGGATAACAAAATTACCTTAAATCACAAACGAGAGCAAAAAGTTTTTGAAAAAGTTTGACTCGTCGGTTTTTTCGCCAAATTTACCCAAAATACCAGCTGTTTCCATCAAATTCAAGAATTGTTTCTTTTTGAATGCACACACAGGCTTTGATCGGTCATTGATGACCATCGTACAAATTTCTATTAGCGGAAGTGCTGAAAATGATGACGCGTTTCATAGATGTGCTGCCACCTAACATATCGCGATTGTTTCAAAAACAAGCGATAAGTGGTCGAAAAAATACACATTTGAAGCTGTCTTTTTACTCTGTAATTTTTCCTTGCGATATAGGTACTATAAGGCAAGTTTTGGATTCGTGCAAAAAAAAAATTGTAGATAACAATCAAACATGATATTACGATGATAGAGAACACCAAAAAAGTGGGTGACACAATTCTGTCTGTCTGTCTGTTCCTCTACAGCCTAAACGGCTCAATCGATTTTCTTCAAACTTGGTGCATAGTGGTTTTTGGTGATTATGCTCACACGTTTTTTTTCATTTTTTTTTTAGAACCAAAAACAACGGTAACTGCCATACAATTATTCTTAGCAATTTTACATAAGCCGTTTTCCTTTGGAGGTGGCAAAGTACTTATGAGTAGATGAAAACCCTAATCTAGTACTACCAACTGCACATGCTCTCATGTGCGAGTAGATACATTTTACATGGGTAAGCAGTTTGATGTGTTCCATTGAAAAAAGCTAGTAAAGTACTTGCAAGTACTTCGCCACCTCCAAAGGAAAACGCCTATAATCGTATTTTTGTCAAAAACAGCTCGACAACTTTTCTTTAAAAAAATTTAATAAATTTATTTTAGTGAAGTCTTCCTTAGGTTGGAAAACCATTTTTCAAAAATGGTTACTAATGGTACCTCCCAAAGAACTATTTTCTTAATTTTTGATTTTCTTCAAAACAGTACAACCGATTTCAATTATTTTTTTTATACAGAAGCTTCAAAAAAAATAAATAGTTTACTGTACAAACAATTTTGAAAAAATATTTTTTGGATTTTTAAAAAATGTTTCAATTTTTTTTTTGGAAAGTCAAATATTTCGAAAACAACATAATTGATTTTTTTTGAAACTCGATACCTAAGAGTTTTTCAGTACACTCTAAAATATTTTTAGAAAAAATTTTACATTTATAAAAAAATAACGATACCTTCCATACAAAAGTTAAAAAACCGCAATGGAAAATCTTTTTTTTTGCTTAAAAACGACTCCTACGATTTTGATTAAACTTTTTTCATATACTAAAATTAGTACTATCTACTAACAAAAATTATAAAATTTTACATTTAGCAACTATTAATAGTACCTGTCATAGAACGTATTTTTTTTATTTTGAATTTTCTTGTTATCGGTTTAACGACTTTAGATGAATTTTTTATATACAAAATTCAGATAAGATTAAATAATATTGAATATCAAAATTTTCAAAAAAGAAGTTTTTGGATTTTTAAAAAAAGTTTCAAATTTTTTTTTTTTTGAAAATTGGATATCTCAAAAATGGGTTGACAATTATTCTTTTTCAAATTTTATTTTTATATACACAAAAATATATACTTCTGATTTGCATACCAAAATTTGTTCTTAAAACTATTTTAAGAATTTTATATATTTTTGTATTGTAAATTGTTTTTATTTCAACATCAAATTAAAATCAATAAGTACATTTGCCTTGATTTTGTTCATAGTTAAAATTTCACACCTACGACAATGACTTTAAGAGTCGTCTGTCGGGTAGCTTTAATTAAATTTATCTGATTAGTTACTGTATGTTAATTGATTTTATAAATTATATAATCCAAAATATAAAAAGTTGAACAAAGTTGAATCAAAGAAAAAAAAAAATAAATAAATTTCAATAAAAGGCACAAAATAAATTAATGTAAAAAAAAAATTAACATTCATTATTAATTAATTGAATTCCTGAATAAGCTGCTTTCTGTAAGATATGGCCACAGTTATATACTTGACCAATTTTTCCCAATCAAAATCATCTTCACCATTTAGCAGACATATGATCTAGTTTTGCGCCAAAAAGGATTTGCCAAAGTAGGTGGATCTAAATTCTCGGAGCACCGGATATCTGCCTAAAAAGTGTTGAATATTTTCTTCTTCTCTCATGTTACAAAGGCTACATAAGGGTGACTCATTTCCACTTTAACTGCTTCCATTAAGATATATAAGATCACACCTCGCTTTGAAAATCCAACTTATTTTACGAACTTCAAGCTCGTTAGAGAGATAGTTAAGTCCTCTGCTGTGATCTAGTAACCTGTAGATACGTGTGCTCCTTTCAGATGCTCTTCTCAAGTAACTTTAATGTTTTTCTAGCTTAAGACAATCCAAGAGTTCAATGCTTTTAGTAGTCCACTCATCTTTTGACCCCACACTTTCGTCCCAACATATTCCAAATTCAGCCCCTACTTCGTTTAACTCCTTCACCCAGAATTGGTTGTTCCTCAAAAGAATCTTCGAGAGTTTATGTGGAAGTCTGTGCTCGTTGAAGCCAAACAAGGTTTTCTTAACATATCGCAGGTGAAGATCTAGGGTGTAGAAATGTGCGTCTTCTGCACCGGTTTCAAGCGACAACGCATAGTTTGGTGTAGTAGCCGGTAACTTTAAGATCCGTTTTAGGAAATACCGTTGAAGCTTATTTACTTCCTCGAACATACCGAAACCCCAGACTTGCGCACCCTATGTTTGGATAGCCCTGCACACTGCATGAAAGAGTTTCCACTTCGAACTTAGACTTATATCACAGGGAAACAATATTTAATTTTTTTTCTGTTGCCTGGAATTCTATAGCTGTTGTTTATTAATTCGAGGTCGCTGATTTCAAATCTACTCTCCATTTTTTCCAACAGCTCTAGTTTTTGAGATACAGCTAGTATCTTGTGTGTACCTTGAGTACTTTGGATTTCCTATGGATATCCGTGACTGTTCGAAAAGACTGGCCTCAAAGGGAAGTTATGGTTGCAGGGAATCTGAATGTTATAAATAAACCTCTTGTGTCTAGGGATCGCATAATCCTGCCACCTCTTCATACTAAACTAGGGCTCATGAAACAATTTGTGAAAGCTCTAAGCAACGATGGTGAATGTTTTCAATACATCTCTAAAAAGTTTCATAACCTTAGCACTGAGAAATTGAAAGCAGGCGTTTTTGATGGTCCCCAAATAAGAAGGCTTATAAAAGATGACAAATTTAACCGATTCATGACTGAAATTGAAAGAAATGCCTGGAATGAATTCATTTGGATTACACAAAATTTTCTGGGAAACAAAAAGGGTGAAAACTATGCAGATCACATTGAAAGTTTGTTATTGCACTTTCAGCAGCTAGGTTGTAACATGAGCATCAAGGTGCACTACCTTCATAGTCATTTGGACCGATTCCCTGAAAATCTTGGTGATCTAAGTGAAGAACAGGGGCAGCAGTTCCATCAAGGCATCCGAACAATAGAGGAGCGGTACCAGGCGGGTCACTGGGATGCCCACATGATGGCGGACTATTGTTGGAGTATTAAAAACAGCCCTTGCGATCAAAGTTAAGCTAAAAAAATTTTAGTGAATAGTGCTTGTTTTCTAGTTTTATTTTTTAATAAAAACTTATTTTTCTTGAAAATCACATCTTTTGTATATCTAAAAAACTAAAGCTGCTACAAAAAATCTGACTTCATATTTGAAATCAGCACCCCAGAAATATATAAAATTAGTCATAAATTGTTATGCAACAAAAACTTTGTTCCCTTGTGTATTTCTCCTTGCCAGGAAACTTTGCCAGGTAGCATTGGTGCTGACTTTCGCTGAGTTGTTTCTTGTTTCTACGTGCTTGTTGAATGTCATCTTTGGAGTAAGAAGAACTCCCAAATATGTATAGTTAGCAGCGACTCTTATTTCTTCCCCTCTGAACGACCATTTTTCCTGGTTAGATAATCTACCACCATTTCGAAAGATCATCATCTCCGATTTTGCCATGTTGACTTCTAAACACCAACTGTTGCAGTACACTTCAAGCCGCTCTATCATCGTTTGCATTACTTGGATGTCCTCTGCAAGAATGACCATATCATCAGCATACAATAGCAACCGAACATTCAGATTTTCGATTTGCAGACCTCCTCCTAAAAAGTTATGTAAATCATTTATGTACAGAGCAAAAAGAAGTGGTGATAAGAGACAGCCTTGTTTAACACCGTTGAAAGTTTTGAAATATTCTGATATCTCTTTTCCGGTCCACACAGCAGAAAAAGTGTTAGCATAAATGGCTTGAAGCAAGTTAACAAATTTTGTTGACAGTCCTATTGTATGCAATTTATAAATAAGTAAACTCCGTGATATTTTATGAAACGCAGCCTTAAGATCCACGAAGAATGCGTACACTTTCTTTTTCTCACTAAGTCTTATATGTAGGTACTATCGAGGCCAAGTTGTAAATATTATCAACAGTTGAATAATTTTTTCTGAAACCAGATTGGTACTCTGTCAAGATGTTGTTTCTCTCCACCCAAGTATAAAGTCTGTCACTTAGTATTCCCGTCATTGTTTTTGCGATACAGTTCATGAACGAAATGCCTCGGTAGTTGCTTGGTTGATTTAAATCACCTTTCTTAAAGATCGGAAATATTATTGTTTTATTAAACGATTCTTCAATTCTACATTCATCGAGCATATTCGTGTAGACTTCCGCTAGTTGATCTAAGAATTCGTCCGTGGCATTAATCAGGAACTCGTAAGTTATTCTGTCTTCTCCGGGCGCTTTGTTTAATTTTACCTTTGAGAGCATTATTTTTATTTCATGTATGGTGATTGGTTTGCCTAAGTCTCGGTTTTCATTGTAGTTATGTGCATAATGAACCTGGTTTGCTTGTTGGTTATGATTTAGGAGATTGGAGTAGTATGTTTTAAACTCAGAGGCAGCTATTTGAGGGTGTATGTAAGGAATTTTATATATAAAAATAATTTTTTTTTTAAACCCCTCCAACAATTTTAAATTTTGTTTTCCTAGACAATTATATTTAATCAAGAACTAAGATGGCATACTTTTTTTCCACCTCAAACTGTCAAAAGAGTTGTTTTAGCCAATTTAAATGTCGTATTTCCTGCTTCTCTACATTTTTCTCTCAAAATTTCCATATTTTTATATACAATTTTCCTAAACCCGCAGTGTCTTGAACATAAGAGTAAATATTTGATTTTCAAAAAAAAAAAATTTGAAACATTTTTTAAAAATCCAAAAAATATTTTTTCAAAAATTTTGGTACGCAAAACTGTTTATATTTTTTGGAAGCTTCTGTATAAAAAAAATAATTGAAATCAGTCGTATCGTTTTGAAGAAAATCATAAATTAAAAAAATGGTTCTTTGGGAGGTACCATTAATAACCATTTTTGAAAAACGGTATTCCACCCAAAGAAAGCCTTTACTAAAAAAAATTTACTGAATTTTTTTAAAGAAAAGTGTTCGAGCCGTTTTTGAGAAAAATACGATTATGTAAAATTGTTAAAAAAAATTGTATGGCAGGTACCGTTATTTTTGGTTCTAAAAAAAAAAATGAAAAAAACGTATCGGCCGAATCACCAAAAACCACTATGTACCAAGTTTGAACAAAATCGATCAAGCCGTTTAGGCTGTAGACGAACAGACAGACAGACAGACAAACAGACAGACAGACAGACAGACAGACAGACAGACAGACAGAATTGTGCCACCCACTTTTTTGGTGTTCTCTATCATCGTAATATCATGTTTTATTGTTATCTCAAAATTTTTTTTCTGCACGAATCCAAAACTTGCCTTATAGTACCTATGTATAATCGCAAGTAAAAAAGAAAAAGTTGTGAATAGACCTAGTGACATATCAGGTAAATAATTAAAACAAAACAAAATTAGATATTCTAATTACATCCCGTCGGCAAGGATGAATTTTTGATGTTGTTTGTGCCACTGACATCTGACATTTTACTGACCAAGACATTTTTGGAGAGAATTAATCAGGAACAGCGCTGCCACCCTATAGATTTCTGAGCGCAGTATATATGAGGAAAAAACGCAGTAGATTGCAATATACCGCAGTAGATGTACAAAACACAGCACGTAATCAAATTCAATCTATTTTAAATACATTTTACTAACAAATAAACGAACTCCACAATCAAAGGGCATGGTAGTGCCCAGCCAAGTTCACGGCATTACACCCTTTTTACACGAATAAACTCAGGTGATTTTCAATCCCCTCTAACTTCAGTACCAATAAAGTCAGAAACTTCACATTGGCAGTATTTGCTAAGCTCACCAAACACTTGTGGATCGCCAAACTTCAACTCTTTGAAATTAGTAATTCTTGAGATAAAGGATTTTAAAAATCGCAAAAACCGTAACTGACTGACTCACTGATAGATCATCAAAATTTTGGAGCACTTCTCGGCATCGTAGAAATTTAAAACTTCGTACAACGGTAGGCGTGGCATCCACCCACTTCCTTAAAAATTCTTATAAATTATATAGAGCACTTCCGATTGTTGACTTTTTACGCACAGGTTTCTTGTGTATATAAGAACTTCGCTCTTTTTTTAACATTGATGTGATAATTATTAAGTCAGCAATAGCAAAAAAAAAAAGTTTTATCAACTGAATTAATCAAGAATCACGTGTTGTTTGGAGAGTTCATATTTTGGCCCTAATTTCATTTATATTCGTTATTCATGCATTAAAATTTATTGAAAAAGCCAATAATTCCTAGTGAGTCTGAGGACGACCAACAATCTTCTTTGGGTATGTTATCTCTTTGGCTAACTTTGGATAATGTTCAAATTTCTCAGAAGGGGAGTAGATTTGTTTTGCTGCGCAGTGGATTTTCATTTGGGCCTTAACGCAGTAGATCTACTGCTTAAGGAGTAGGGTGGCAGCACTGATCAGGAATGGGAAATGTTTTACTCTCTGCTGGGGAGCACTCTCTTCTGCCCAAAACGGACAATTTTTTGAAGTAGAATAGAAATTGAACAAATAAAGTTACATTGGCCGTTTTGCTCAATGTTTGAAACAAAGCTAATGTTTGGTGAATAAAAAAGTACGTTCACATACACTCAAAACTACCTTTTTTGTACTTTAAAATTTGTGTTTCTTGAAAAACAATGTACCTACTTTGAAGACAATAGGCAAAAATAGGAAAAATAGGCAAAAGAGGAAGAAGGCAAAAAGGCAAAAAAAAGAAAAAAAAAACTATATATTTTTAAAATCAGGATGACATGAAACGTATTTGTATAAAGTCGATACTTTCAAAAAAGGCAAAGTAAGCTAAATCCAAGAGATACGTCTTTGTAGTAAGCAATTCTACTTTCACCAACGCAAATGGAACCTTGACAGGAAATTGCAGTTCTTTTTTTAATTTCTTAAGGGTGTTTTTTAAGTGGTTTAGAACTTTAAGTTGGCAACACTATTTTAACTGGCAGCCAATTTGTCAGTTGTCAAGTGATTTATTTTTAGTTTGGTTTGGCATTTCAACATGAATAGACTGACGCCTGAACAACGCTTCCAAATTGTGCAAATTTATTTTGAAAATCATGATTCTGTTCGATGTTTTCATAAGCGAATTTTGTTTAGTGATGAAGCTCACTTTTGGTTGAATGGATACGTAAATAAACAAAACTGCCGTATTTGATTTCGTATAGTTTCACATTACGGACCCGTTAATTGGCCTCCAGGATCGTTCGATTTAACGCCGCTTGACTACTGTGAGGATATATGAAGTCACTAATCTACGCCGGTAAGCCCGAAATGATTGACCACTTGGAGGCAACATTCGTTATTACCGATACGGCCACAAATGTTGGAAAAAAGTCATCGAACATTGGATTACGTCTGAACCAGCCATATGGCGGAGATATGCCAGAAATTATATTTAAATTATAATGGCAGAAGATTATCTTACGAATAAAGTAAATAACATATCAATTAAAAAAATAATCTTTGTTTTTTTCTTTTCAAAGTTCTATATACCTCTAAAAAAGACCCCTTATTAATGCATCGAGTTCAAACACAGCCAAAATTTATTTAAATGTTCACTTAACTTTCAGTAAAAAAAGAAAAGTAACTAATATTCGATAAACATTCGTTGCAGTGAATAAAATCTTATGCTTAAAAAACCTGAACTTTTTATCTCCTGGAATTGGAAGAAGGATTCTTGCGGATTTTGTTCAAGGGTACAAATTAAAGTGATTCAAGATTCTTATTCATCATTCAGTTCTATGAACAACTCTGAATTAATTAGAAATGATTCAATTCTTATTCACTTAAGTGAATGTGAACAAAGACATAAATGTCTTCATTTAAGTGAATCATATTTGTATCATTTACTTTAATGCCTCAAAAATGAATAATCAATTATTGTGCATTAAAATGAATTTCATATTCATTTAAGTGAAGGATATATTCATCATTTATGAATCATTTATATTATTGCTACTTTTCAGAAGAAATCAAATTATAACTGAAGTTTTTTATTCACTTTTATGAATCATTTAGCATTCTGTTCCGAAGAGAAATATTTTGTGGGTAAAAATCGTTATTTGCTACATATTAATGTGCTGAGTCCATAAAATTTTCTACTTTAGGTTCATAACGCTGCTTGTATGTATATGTATTTAGATAGAAAAGATTTAAACATGTAGCTATAATTCAGTACCTACCTATATAAAGTACGCTTGAAGAAATTCGTGTGACACATTAATGTACTGAGTACATATTTAGACTCACTGCGTCACTTCAGCATTCTTTTCGTGAGTTTGAATTATATTTTAAATAAATGCTAAATATTTCTAGAATTTTATACAAAACTTACAATAAATTAATTTATTGTACTAAATTTTTAATAAATTAACTCAAAGATGATCTCTGAGAGTTCACCTCTTTCCTTAATAATTCCATTTAATCTATAAGATTTTGTTATATAAAATCATTGGATATCTACTTAAGTAGGAATTTACTGTTCGTATTTTGATCCTCTTGATGTATGTACCAACAACAATAGATAAGTCTTGTACATACTAACTAGCATACTCACTATGTCACTGATGAGTTCAAGTGAGTAAGCCGAACGAAACGCCAATTTGTAGGACTAAAGGCCATAAAAAGCTATTTTGAATCAATAATTCAACAAGTCCAATCCTTAATGCTAAGTCTTCTACTTGGCTGATTTATTTCAGTAGTATATAGAATTTGTATTATAAAACCTTCTTATATAGAAACTATGCCTGGCCCCGGGCAAAAAAACTTCCAGCTTAATGATTAGGAATTCTAATCTTGTTGGATATAGTTTACAGTGGATTTTCGTTGAAAAATTCATGTAAGTTGAACTGAACTTAGAACAAATTGCGTCTGACAAAGCCCTCACTATGTCACTGATGAGTTCAAGTGAGTAAGCCGAACGAAACGCCAATTTGTAGGACTAAAGGCCATAAAAAGCTATTTTGAATCAATAATTCAACAAGTCCAATCCTTAATGCTAAGTCTTCTACTTGGCTGATTTATTTCAGTAGTATGTATATAGAATTTGTATTATAAAACCTTCTTATATACATACTAACTAGCTACATTTTATATACTTTCCAACATTTCATTGAAATTTTCCCAAAATCCTCTTGCACAAAGGAACGAATAAAAGAGACGTGGCCTGGTTGAAATATCATTTTTGACAGAATAGCCCGGACATCTTTTATGACAAATCTCTTATGTCCACATTCCCATCATTGAATTGAATGAATATAAATAATGTATATAACGTACATATTTGGATTTATCTTATAGAAGGTAGGTACATAGACAAGAAATGTCCTTGAATATTGTATAAACCTTCTGGGCATAGTCATAGTCATCTTTGTCGTCGTCGTAAGCAAACAATTATAGTTATGTCACCAAAATGACGTTCGAATTTAGATGTAGATCTCTCTTGTACCTACTTGAATCCGAAGTCAATTTTCGTAATAATAAATGAAGTTTACGAAGGTATATCTATGTAGGTAGGTATAAATGCTAATAAAATCCTTGAGTGTCAAGGGGGTCAGTTTCTTGATTTTCAATCAACGTAAAAATTAAGTTTAGCAAATGTTGACTAAGCTTAAGGAATATAAATCTTTATTATATTTATGGCAAATCATAAAAGCTAATACAAATATATTTCGCTTCGTTTAGCTTTCTTTATCTTTATTCAGGAAACAGACTCAATTTGATACCTTGTACCTAACTCAAGTAGGTAACTTTGTTATACAAAGCAAAAATTCAAAAAATGTATAATTTTGCAAAGTATATGCCATTTACAGAAACATATAGATACTCACATCTCCAAATGGTTATTAGTTATTTAAAGTGCTTCATTATATATTATTGATGCACAATGATTTCAAATTGCTTCCGGAAAATTAGCTTCGATCGTTGAACTTTACCCAGTTTTTCATGAGAACCGCCAAGGTTGCGATAAAAACTATTCTCGAAAAAAAGCACACAAGGTCTGTCAATTTGTCAATTGTAGCACTAAAAATATTTTAGATTTTGTTTGGATAAAACCTCAAATATGTATAAGAAGAGTGGTTTTGTTGTGACAGTGGATGTTAGAAGAACCTTAAGATCTAATAATACAAGATTAAAAAAAAAAAAACAATATTGTTTTGGAATATTGAAAATAACAAAAGAAAATTATTGAACCAAAATAAAAAAACTATAGGTATTCGAAGATTTTCACAATTTTGCACCGCAAACAAATTGTAGAGGATCATTATGATAACCTATATCTGTATGTACTATAAATTATAAAATTGAAACATTTGCTAGTTTGTGCCTTTCTGGAATTACTGAACCAATCCTTAAAAATTCTTTAACTAACAGAAAGTTACAATGTGAATGTCCTTGAGTAACAGAGGCTAAAATTTCATCTCGATAAATATTAATTTTAATGTTAAGACCTATATGTATATCTGCCCAGCCAAGTTCGCGGCATAACACCCTTTTTATATGAACAATTTTAGGCGATTTTGACCCATTTCTAAATTCAGTAGTGCCAATAAAGTCAGAAACTTCAAATTCGGAGTATTTGCTGAGCTAGTCAAATACAGTCGGCTCACTATTTTCAAACTAAATACCAAATTTTTGTCATAGTTTTGAATTGTTTCGGTATTACAGTAAGGCCTCGGTAATTCGATCTATTAGAGACTGGCCCTAATTTGAGCCTCGGAAATGTACTTAATACATTTTTCGTAGTCAATATTTCGGCTGAGTAAGCATCAGTGTAAAGTGGTTTAAAATATAATAAAATTATTTTTATTTTTTTTTCTGTCGAAACAAGAAAGAAAATATTTGGCGTAGCGACACAAGGCCCAAAGACAGATCACCCAAATTGCAAAATGACATATCGCCATTGTATATCCAATCTATAGTATTCTCATGAAACACGATTTTGTAGGTAGACATTTGGTCGATAGGTTACCTGTGATCGCCTTACCGAGATCCCTTAGCAAAACTTAGTATTACATTTGGACGCATAGATGGCCACGAGCTTTTTTTCTTCATGAAAATACTATAGAATTTATATACAATGATATCGCCCAAATATTTGGGTGTTCTTTCACAACGACACAACGCCCAAAATAATGTGCCATAGCGCCCAAATTAATGCGACATAGCGCCCAAGAGTGTGACACAAAGCCCAAATATTTTTTTTTTAAATTTGTTCAAGATGACGTAATGCCCAAATTTGAATTTATAAATTTAATTACAATAAATAATTACAAATATACTTGCAATATTCTGTCTACAATATGGACATTGACAATCTTCCTTAAAATCAGCTTGACTTGCAATTGCACTCGAAGCAAAAATACAACAAGAAAAGCCTGTTTCAGATATGCATGCTTAGTAAAATGGTTGAGGATTGTCGTGTCTACTCTGGCAATAGTTTTCCCATGCAGTTTGATTTTGGAACGCTTTGATTATTTCTAAGGGTGTTTGTAATGATTTCAAGAAACTTGTGGCGCAAGCATTTCATCTTCGAGCACACAAAGTTAAATGTGTATAAGCATCTTAATCACACAATATTGATTAAATTGAAAAAATATAATCTTAAAGGACTCTTCAAAGATTGGTGAGTGATCGTGCGACCGGGTCGCACTGGGTCGCGCAGAATTGGTTGGCGCGGGGTCGCGCTGGGTAGCGCCGCCTCACGTTACGTGACGGGCTTTCTTTTCACCACGCCCCCAGTGGCGTTTTTCTCCCCTCACCTTTACAAAGTCATTATTAGAATATGTACCTTTCACACACGTCTTTTAATATTTTTTTATTCGACTTGCTTTTCATATTTTACATTTCAAGAGCATGACACAAAGCCCAAAAAAAAACATTTTTTTTTGGGTGATAGGGTTATGACACAACGCCCAAATAAAAATGACATAAGGCCCAAATTTTATGACAGATAACCCAAATTACAAATACAATTCTACAACAACAATTTCTTCGAAGGGTTTTTGGGCCTTGTGTTATTTTGCTTTTGGGCTATCTGTCTTTGGGCGTTGTGTCGCTACGCCAAAATATTTATTAAGAAGTCTGACAAAAAAAGAAAGTTTTCAATTTGTTTCTTAAAAGTTTTCGTGGTTTTCATGTTTTGAAATCTTGAGCCTACTGTACTCAAGTCAATACGTCTTTTTTCTAGAAATGTTGTCCCCTTAAGTTTCTAGGAAAATACTTTCAACTTCGCATCTTTAGAGACAATCAACGAAGAAACAACGCACAAATTTGAATAACAGAGTACCAATTTTGGCAAGTGTTCGAATTGCAAGAAACTGAATGTAATGTGAGCATTCAGATTATCTGGTGTTCGAACTACCAAGGCTCTACTATACTCTTCTCTAGATATTAGATATTATAAACTTCATGAACTTTTAACTTGGTATATATTTTATATGTCATAACTCTTTATGGCTGACTTTTTACGCACAGGTTTTTTGTAAGAACTCGGCTCTTTTTGAATATTTATGTTTTATGCATTCGTAAAAACAAATTTTCTTAAGACTGTAGATATAGTGGTTTTTGATGTATCCCCCCACACGTTCATTTTTTTTTGTTAGAACCAAAAATTACGGTACTTTTCGAAGGTATACCAATTTTGTTTAACAGTTTTACATAATCATATTTCCTTCAAAAACGGTTTCACAACTTTTCTTAAAAAAATTCAATAATTTTAATTTAGTAAAGGCTACCTTTGCGCAGGAAAATATTTTTCAAAATTGGTTATTGATGGTACCTCCCAAAGAACCATTTTTTTTCTATTTTCTTCAAAGCAGTTCTTATTATTTTCATAACTTTTTATAAAGATGCTTTTAAAAAAATTAACAGTTTTTTGCCAACACTTTCAGGCAAATATTTATTCGATTTTTAGGAAATGTTAATTTTTTTTTTGAAAATCAAATATTTTGAAAGCCACGTGGTTGATTTTTTTGAAACTCCTTTGAATTTGATGAAACTTTTTTGTATATGCTTAAATTAGTGTGATCTATTACCAAAAATCATGAAAATTTAATAATATCTCCCAATTTTTACTTGCGATATAGGTACTATATAGATAGGGCAAGTTTTGGATTCGTGCAAACAAAAATTTCGAGACAAAATTCAAACATGACATTACTGTTCAGAAATGTTTATTTGTTACATATAGTTATTATTCAAATGTAAATTCAATATTATATTCAATAAGGTTTAATAAGTTATTTATTTTTCATGTTTGATTAATTATAATTTTTGTCAACAATGTTAAATTTTAAATTGCCAAACATATCGTATAATACCCTATGTATTTTTCTGATTTCTTAAACTCTTAATCTCTTGTTGTTTGTTTAAGCTAATCTTGCTAATCCCTCTGCACTGCTATATGCTTATATGTAATTTTTTAAGCATAGACTTTGTATAGACGTATGCTTTCATCTATGCTATCATGTTATATTTTTTAAAAATCTTTTGCTGCATTGAGGGCATTTGGATAACCTAAGATCGTTCTATTTGCCAGCAACCACCAACGCGATCACTTGGGTATAAAATTATAATTTGTTCTTGAACCATATAAACGTAAATTTTGTCTTGATCTTTAATAGAAATTTAATTACAACTTGGGAAAAATAAATCAATAATTGTAACGTTTTGAAATTGGTTTAAATTTATTTCTATTTATTGTCGATCAATTACGATGGTAGAGAATACGAAAAAAGTGGGTGGCACAATTCTGACTGTCTGTATCTGAACCTACAGCCCAAACCACTGAAGCGATTTTCTTCAAATCTTAAACGTAAGACTTTTTGTAACTCTCAAGAGAGGAAATTGAAATTTTTTTTAGAAAAATAACGGAACTTTTCATGCAACCGTTAAGAAAAAGCTTATTCCCAAAACGGCTTCAACGATTTTGATAAAAAATCAGTGTTTTATTGAAGCTATGATGTACATTTTGGTAAAAAAAAGTTAAACAAAAACTGTTACTAACCGTATTTTTGAATTTCGAGTTTCTTATTTACGGCTTTACCGATATCAGTCCAAATTTTTATGAAAAAGCTCCTTTAAAATGTCAATAATATTGCATATCAATAGTTTGTAAAAAGGAAATTTCGGATTTAAAAAAAAAAATATATATTTTTTTTTTTTGAAAATTCAATATTTTGAAATGGGTTGATGAATTTTTTTTGAAACTAGGTTTATAAATGTACATTAATAAATACCAAAAATTGGCATACTAATTTTTTTTTTAATATGTATGTCAGTGGCGTAGCTAGCACTTCGGGGGCCCCGTATCAAACATTTTTTAGGGCCCCCTGCAGTGGTTGCGTTGAAAAGATATCAATCAACGTATTGTAATGTGATTGCACGTTTCTCCCTAAATATGTTGCTCTAACGAAAAAGTGTAATTTTGTGTAGAATCCTATGAGGTAATGGTTTTATAGATATTTGCAAAAAAACGTTGATATGTCCCTAAACGACACACAATCAAAATGCAAATTTTGAAACACTACCTATAACTTTTAGGCAAACCAACGTATATAGACTTCGTTAACAGCAGTTGAGATAGTAATACTGTCTTATAGTTACTGCTCCGTCAATTTATTGTAAAATTATATTCGAATGAGTTATTCGAAAACAAATTCGTGGCTCACAACCTTCTTTGATATAGCAGGCTTCTCCTTACCCCTTCCACCCAAAACCAGGTTTTATAATAAGGAGATGTACTTGAATAAAAATTGCACAAAAATTGTACCCATAGATACATGAAATTTTAATAAGTTTTTCAACTAAACTGGTCATGAAGATTTGGCAAATATCTAATGCTATGTTCCCACCAAAATGAAATCCGAGATTTCGGCTGAAAACTTTTGTTATATTGAACCGCTGGGTGCTGGCTGGGAAAAGTTTCATAGAAACTTCAACGAAATCTCAATAAAATCTGGATTTCAACGAAATTCTATTCCACCAATTTGAAATCTCGAAATTTCTGAGCTTTAAGTCTCGGATTTTGTTTTGGTGGGAAAATAGCATAAAGAAAAATCGAAGTTCTTCTTCAAAGATCAGATTTATAAGAGTTTTTTCCTAATCTTGCCATTTGTTCCTGTAAATTTCCTTGGCTATACCTACTTTCTGATGTTGCGTGTGTTCCAAAAATAAAAAAGTGGTTGCACGTTCCAGTTGCGGTTCCGTTAGTTGGTAGAATTTAGATAGATATAAATGTTTCTTTTCTAAATGTTTCCTTTCTACTTGACCTTTTTGATTAATACAAATTAACAACAATTAAATCAATTTTTGACCTAGAGCCCGCTAGAAGACAATCAATTTTTATTAGATAGAGATGCATAGGAAGATAAATATGGAAAAGACACATGTAAAACAAAATTTGCAATAGGTACCTACATTAAACAAAATGGGGCATATTCATATATGTTGTTTTGGCTATTGCTAGGCAAATCTGGAGTCTATCTTATTGAGACTTCATCTGGTAAACTCCAGTTTTGTTAAGCAATACCTTAAACAACCTATTGTATGTCGGATGCATCTCAATGAACATTTTCTTTTACACGCTGAATACTTTGTATCTCGGGGGCCCCTATAGCTCGGGGGCCCCGTATCATTGATACGGCTGATACCGCGGTAGCTACGCTACTGATGTATGTACTATTAGCAAAATTTTATATACACAAAAATTATCTTTTAAAAAAACCGCTCCAACGATTTTATTTTTTTTTGCTGTGCATATGTTCGTATTTTTTCAAGATTTCAAATGGCATACCTACTTGGTTTTGAGCTCTAAGCTATTTTATTTATTTTTTGTGAGCAATCAAAAGAGCGCCTTATATTTTTGTATTTTTTTTATATAATTACTTTTATATTTTGAAAGTTCTTAAGTTCCAAGCAACTTGAACATAAGAGCAAGTACGTGTGATGCATTTTAGTTTATTTTGTATTTCTTCCTTATGGTCCAAACGGATGTAGATTACCTTCCATTTTCCCAATTTTTTTTTTGAATTTTCAAGAAAAGTTTTTTTTATTTTAATTTTATATTCACATAATAAATACTTGAAATCTGCATACAAAAATGTTTCCCTAAAAATGTTCTAAGAATTTAATATATTAGGTATAAGAAATAATTTTTGTGAAAAGCCTCTCCAAAGATTTAAAAAATATTTCTATAGGTACATAACTTATTTAAATATCGTATTTCATGTTTTTTAAACATTTTTATTTCATAATTTGCATGTCTTTATATTATTTTTTTTAAACCCTTGAAACAAAAATGGTATCAGATTTCTAAAATAATTTTTCTGTTTGAAAGAGTTTACAAAGGGGATGGACTTTATTTTTTTTTATTACACCTGCTATAAGCTGTGTCAATTTCATTGAAATCGATCGAGGAACAACGAAGCTGCAATATGTTGACATTTATTTGCCACATGCCCTGCTTTGAAAATATTATTGTTTCTTTTTGAGTCCTGTATCATCTGTGTCAACTTTATTGCAATTGCAATCGGTCAAGGAACAACGAAGTTCCGATGACGTCGAACCTTTTTTTTTTAAACTTTGTCCTTTGATGCTTTATCTTCCGAAACTACTAAATTCTTAAATAATAATATTGCTTAATCGCTCATTCTAGACTCATACCTCATGAGTAGGCAAACTTAAACACTCGCGAGCATATAAGAAAAAATGAAAATGCTCACAGCTAATTACTCATCCAACTAAGCCTATCATAAATACTCAATTAGTTTGCTCACTCATGAGCAGCTCAACTTTGAGTGAGAATTTTTGTATCCTAAGCAAATTTTCCACTAATTAAGTCACAAGGAATTACGTTTATTAAACAGTGATAGACATGACCACTCATGAGCATATCCACTTATGTTTTATGTATATAAGAGCAGAATTCAAACAATAAAACAAAAAGGAAGCTGGTGATGGAGTTTCTTTTTTCACTTTTATATTTTAAACGAAGAAATTCGAACCATTTTTTCTTTCAACTACATAATATATATCTGGCCTATACTGCCGTGTTAAGAAGAAAGAACGTAACATTTTGGCTGTTTTGAGTTAGAACCAGTTTTGAAATCCTTGGTAGGGTTATTATTTTATTCTTTAATAATAAAATCACTATCCTGTCTTTTTAGTGTTTAAAAACGCTTACGAGATATGACGTATGTACAAAAAACCATGCTTTTTTAATATAAATTGACGTATCTGCATGCTTTTTTAAGATAAATTGACGTATCTGCATTTGTCATAAGAAAAATAAACGTAACTACCAAACAAATATTCGTAGATGAGGCAGATAGTCTAACATGAAAGTTATGTAACTAGACTTCTATTAAATATAAACAAATGAGTTTTTGATCCAAAATTAATGATTTAATTACTTATCATTTCCTTAAAGAATGAAACAAATTCATCCAGAAATAAAAAAATTACATACATAAACAGAAAAACGCATTTATCTCGAAATGTCCAAAATACAGATACGTTTTTTCTTCTTAACACGGCAGTATAGTTCTGTAATTACCTTTCATTTGAAATTTATAAAAATTGCAATTAGTTTGCCCCCATTCGTTTTACAGCATTCAATTGATTGCAATCTTTTGAGAGTTCATACTTTCTATGCATTTTTTTTTTGCAGTGCTCGTGCTTGTTTTCTAATTCAATCAAATCCTGGATTGGGTTTTCTATCTGTTTCTATGCACATTGAAATGTGGCCCAATGTCTTGGTATTCTAGGCAATTTGCTAAGAAGTTTGGGGAAAATTTAGATAGGGAAAAAGGTAGCACTTAAGGTTTATGGAAGAAAACAGAAAGAAAACAAAATGATAAAATACTGTAAAGAATAAAAAAGTATGTCACGAATGTAAGAAAAGACAAATGTCGCTCATAACCCATATAGTTCCCACCTCGTGAAAATAAAACGATGCGGGTTAGAGCAAAAACAGTGCTGTATAGCAATCTCTTTTTTTCTTATGTTTATATATTTTTCATGTAAGGCCTGTCTCTTTTCCTCTAAAAGTATTCCTAACACTGCTGACATCATTCATAATGGGAAATAGCCATCTGCCGGTCAGAGTGAACAGTGAAAACCTGTATCTGGGTTATTGAAATTAACCTCGATAGAAACCTGGATCCCATGTTGTTTTTGTAATACATGCTTGGAGATAGCCTCGACCCAGACGGCCAGACCCGGATTCTCAAAAAAAAAAAAATTCACTGCTGTAGAATAAATTGGGAAACTAATTTAAAAATAATTTTAACTGCACCTATACCTGTAAGATTAAAGAATTTGAATTCAAATTCTCAAAGGGAAGGCAACGAATGCAATCTTTTCATTTAATTCAGTTTACAATTCTGAAAGAATGCATTCACAAAATATTCCATTCTTTACAAACCGATACATTATATATTCGGACTTACCGAATAATTAGATAGGTACATAAATTATGTGCTACCTATGGAATATATTTTCTAATGAAACAATCTCGCATACCTGAAAAGAAATAAAAACAAATAAAACATTTGTATCCTTAAGCTATTTTGTTACCAGAATTTGAGTAAAAAATGAAGCTAAATATTTAGTACTTAAATAATGTTAAATTTTTCCCTTCGTTACATTTTTAGAAAATCACTTAAAGAAAAAAAACCCAAATAAATACATTCCCGAAAATTCTTTAATTTAATGAATTCATGCATAAACCTTATACCATATACGTGCCATCACATCAACTTGATAGCTTAGTAAACACACATACGTCAGTTACTCGAAGAATATTGAGCTTCCAAACGATTTGCCAAATATTTGCAGCAAAATATAAAAGTACATCACCCACTTCAATTTGCATCTTCATTCCCCGCCCACCATACCATCATCGTCATGTTTCGTTTTTTCTTCAAATCGAAAATAAATTCAGTTCACGTAAAGTGCATCAAAGTTTTACATTTCAGGGTTTTATTTTTATTTTTTTTATTTTAGTTATTTTTTTTTCGATGCATTTCTGCTACGTCAACATGACTGTTCCAATTTTTCTTTTTTTGATTTTACAAATCCGACAGCAGAGAACCAAACCAAACTCGTTGAATTTTCTTACAAAACTCTCGATAATACCCAAATAGGGACGAATATATCGCCCCCGAATTTTTGTTGATGGATAAAGGTATACAACAATGCACTCGATTTCCATGCTTGTCAAAATTTTTTAGAAGGGGATCCAATCCTAACCCTATGCTTTCCCTATATAACCTTAGTCCTTGAGCAAAAAAAAAATACAAATTTTGGAGAGAGCTAAAAATGTCTGTTCTATTGAAAAGGGCAACCCAGAAGTTAGCGTCAGCTGCAGTGCTGGATTTAAACGATTTGATGCCCTTTATACTATTGGGGCCCAAATTTTTGTCTTCGTTTCATGTTTTTTATTTTGTTTAGATTTAGTTTATTTGTTGATAAAAGATGTTGGCTGCTTGCAGAAACTTTTAGTAAACATTTTTTTCTGTTTTTTTCATGGCTGGGCCCACTTGGCAATTTGTTGCTAGCAAAGTTCTTGCTTTGAGTGCATTGCGTAGTATTAAAAACAGGAAGAACACCCTTTTAGCAGCTTATATCTCTGGAAACTTTTAGCTTTGTATATCGCCATTGCAAAAACTTTTTGCCTTGGGTTGCTCGAAACTGTTGCTAACAAAATATTGCTGGCAACAAATTACCAATTACGTGTTATGTTTAAATGTTATTTTTGTATAATTTCTTACTAAAACATACGCTGAACAGGTACTGCCTCTTGCGAGGAACTGACAAATCCTCCAAAAGTATACTTGTCATGAATCAGGGCTTCTCATCTAGCCGTTCAGATTCAGCAAAAAATTGTAGGTCCCCTCCACAATTTAATAGGCTGGACAATATTGCTTCAAAATCAGTTGTTAAGTCTGACCATAATATTGGAAAAAATAAAGTTGCATATTTGAATCCTTGCTTTCAGCGCCTACCGATATATGATTTTTAATCCGCCAATGTGTAGGTATAGCTGGTAGTGGTATTGGAGGCACAGTATGATGATTGTGGGCTGATGGTGGCGTCGACGGACGACGACGAAGGCAGCGTCCTGAACAGCAAAACTTATCGAAGCAAACAAATTTGTATCTAGGACTCGTCTATATAGATACATTGCCTGCTAGCGTGCGAACAAAAGCCATCAATCTTTGCCGAGAAAAGTTTGTTGTAATATTTGCCACACAGAGAGTTTAAGTTCTTTGTCTAGTTGTGCTATATGCACAGGGAGGAGAGGAAACCTTGATCCTAGAGAGTCGAAGGAAAGTGTTTTCGAATAAAAGTTTTTGAATTTCCTCTCGAGGAAATGTTGGTTGTTGAAAAACAGTACAAAATACACATAAAGGCAACCAGCAAAAGGAGCATTGTTGTATATTTATTCAAAAATACAAGAAAAGTAGGTAGCTATATCCATCGGTATAAGGAAAATGTTTAGGATGTTCTTTATTTTTGTTGAGTTTTTAGTGAACTTTTGTTTGCTTTGGATTTTTGTTTTTTGTATTTTCTTTTTTTTTAAAGGATTTGAAGTTAAAGGGCAAAAAGATGATATAGATCGAGTGTTATTTTAGCCAAAACAAGAAGAGTACATAAAACTATCGAGCTAAGTCAATTACTTGTCTCGGCAAGTGAGTTTGATGTAGATTGGATAAAGTTTAGTTTTGATACAAATATGAAAGGTTTACCAAATTGGGGTGGAGAGTTCACTTTTTCAATGGAGATTTATGCTTTTGATTTTATTTTTTGTTGCAGAATTAGGTTCAAAGTCTTAGAGGACCTATAAATAAAGAAATAAAAACATAAGAAACGAAGGTCCTTGAACACATATTGAGTTAGACGTTAACTGTGAAGTGTGTGGCATAAGAAGTAGGTACAACATCGAATTATTTTAAGAGATAAAACTGATTTTCTTTTTATAAATGTCATCAAGGTCTTCTTATAACTTTTATTTAATGGTTAACTCTTGATTTATGGAACTTTAGATTTTGCTACTTCTAGACTACTTAAACCAAAGATAATGGACTGAGCTTACCATATCATTTGTTTCTCTTTGCTTAACTTAACCTACTATTCTTTAAATGCCAGTTTTGCAGTGCGAGATCATCCTAGCTTTAGGTATAAGCCTGAGTTAACTTCTTTTTAGCCAGTTTAAATCTTAAGTTAACTCAAAGAATAAACTGAACATATTTGTCTAACAGATGAATGTTCAAATCTTTTGAAATGTTGGGAAAGAGCAATTTCTGTTGTGGCGCCATCTCGATTTCGATAGTGAAAGGAGTGAAAGGGTGATATCCATAGTGACGCACTTCAATTTCAATAGCTTTATGCTCTGTTAGTCAAGAACCATCGATTCCAATATACTTCCGAAATTTAACATCATCATAGTCTAAGAGCTGGCTGCAAATTTTTGTGTTGAACGCATACAAAAAATGAGTATGAAGGTCTGTAGGTGCATGCATTTTGACATAGAATACAAAAGTCTGGTAGGATTTTTTGTTTAGCACCCGTGTTAAGGCTGAGGGGTTGAAAATAGCTGTTTTCAGACTATTGTGTTAGGGGCACATGTACTTGAATTCATTTATTAAAAATGGGCAATGATGCTTTGTCATTTTCTTTAAGCCCACAGTTTTTAGTTTTGAAGATCCGGAAAATAAAACCCAAGACATGACCCTTTCAAACGAACCCTATCGGCTTTATGATGATGATTTTTGACATTTTTTAACTCTCCAAATATCTCTCGATATGGTGCACCTGAAAAGCATATATCTTGAATTCGGATAGTTCAAATTAAATTCAGTTATGTATGTATGAATTTTGTCGGGGATTTTGGGGAAACCTATTATTTGAGATATACTTCAAGTGGTTTCCTTAAATTTCTAAAACACTTAAAAAAAATGTATGTCGAAGGTTTTGGAGCCACTTTGTCGTCTGTCGTGTCGTGCCCGCATTTGTAGTCAGTGAGTCAAGGGAAAGAAGAACACTGCTGGTTGTCAATACCAGGTAGTAGCTTCAAAACTTTTTGGCTTCTGCCATCAAAACCCCCCTTCCGCTCTCTCCCTCCATTGTCATTAGTTAAGACTAGGAATCTATCCCAGCCTTAGCTATCTAACCCTTTTCTCCTCCACGGCCGTAAGTAAGACTAAGGTGTGTATCCCAAACATCCCTATCTAAGTCTTCTCTTCTCCGCTGCCATAGTTAAGACTTGGGACTCTATCCTAACCTTCGCTGTCTCAATCTCCTCCGAAAAGCTAAGACTAGGGACTCTATCCTAACCTTCACTGTCTCAACCTCCTCCTTAAAGCTAAGACTAGGGTCTCTATCCTTACCTTCACTGTCTTAGCCTTTTCCCCTCCACCGCCATAGTTAAGACTAGGGACTCCATCCCAACCTTCGCTATCTTAACCTCCTACTGGTTCCGAGAAACTAAGACTTTCTATCCCAACCTTCGCGCTGCCTTAGCCTTCGTCTCCACCGTCATAGTTAAGACTAGGGACTCTATTCCAACCTTCGCTGTATTAACCTCCGTCCGTATTTTCGCTGCAGACTAGGGACTCTGTCCCAACCGTCGCCCTTGCCGTCTTAGCTATCCACCGCTTATTACTGCCCTGCTTTAGTCAAGGGACTCTATCCCAAACTTCGCTGTCCTTAGCTCCCTACAGGAATAGGGATCTGATCCTGCCATTAGTTTAGGGATATGAAATATTTTGATAGCTTATTGTAAGATTATATTAAATACGTTGTTAAGCTATCTCTACCTGTTCAATAAACATATTTTGGAACTGGACTTCTAAACTCTCACTGACCGAGTGTTTCTGCTTTTTTTCGGTCGACCTGGACCCCGCTACCTCAGCTGGAAACAAAAAAGCATCACAATAGATACTTATGCCTAATATAGATGAACACACACATAAGCAACGTGTTCGTCATCTGGCATGCCTTTTTTCAGGAGGAGTGCTCCCACTAAGGCACTTCTCCTTTATCCAGGCGGCGGCGGAAGAATTCTCAAGATGGTATCAACGGTGGCGTCTACAGTTCCAGTTAGGCTGAACTACTAAGTGAACACCTTATGGGCTACTACGACATATTCAGAGCTCAGACCTATAAGGAGCGGTTAATCCAGCTCCTCGCCCTTGGAGTTATATTGTAAGGGTCTAGTCCTCCTAGGTTGGGAGTCGTGTCGTCGGGGTGACTTCCCGGCCACGTAAAGCTATTTAGTTGCAAAGCCTCGGATACGGACGGATTTACTGTTGACGAACCTAGCAAACGAAATTAGGACAACAACCTTCGGATCTGCACGTGGAATGTTTTATCCCTCTATAGACCACGTCTAACATTTAGTGGAGGCCCTAAACTGCTACAAAGCTGACATCACTCCAATCGAAGAAGGCGATGGGATGGGCCGAGCAAAAGAAAACTGAAAGTTTGCGATACTCTACTACGGTGACTATTACCGCCCAAAAGGCAGCGTCTTTTTGGATGTGGATTTTTTGTAAGAGGCAGACTTAGGCAAGAAGTCTTGAGTTTCAATTATGTGAACGAACGCCTCACGACAATTCGCATCAAGGCTAAGTTCGCCAACATCAGCCTCATATGCGCACATGCCCCCACAGAAGAGAAAGATGACGACACCAAGGACGAGTTCTACGAGCTACTGGACAAGAAATATGATCGAGTCTCTCATGCCCTCTTAAATAGTCCTATGCTGCTAACTACGTGTATCAAGAACCAGTGGAAAATTTGCCAAGAAGCCATCAGAGATGCCGCCTCTGACGTGCTGGGCCACGCACGAACACAGCAAAACCCCTGATTCGACGAAGAATGCCGGCAAGTACATGCAGCCAAACAACAGGCCCACAGAGCGGCGCTGCATAGAAGGACCAGAACTGGTCCCGAGCTCTACGAGCAGAAGAGGAGAGAGGAACACAAGCTTCTAAGAAGGAAAAAGAAAGCATGAGAAGCACGCGATCGAGGAATTAGAGGGATGCCATTGTAGGAATGAAGTTTGGAAGGTTTACCAAAAAGTAAAAGAACATCCCAAGGTTATAAGGCCCGAACCGAAGCCTGCAAGGACGATCAGGGGAACATCGTGGTGGAATTACAGTCGGTACTGCGAATATGGAAAAATCATTTCTGCAAATTTTATGATAACGAACTGAGTTCCGCAACCATGCAAATTGCACCATTCAGCCTGGATGACGTAGGCCACCAATTTCGCTCACCCGATCTCGACGAAGTAAAGATAGCTATATGTAATCTAAACTTAAGTCCAATGAAGGTGCTAGAGCTAATGCCCTTGCGGCTGAGCTATTCAAAGCGGCTGGCGATGAATTTGTTAGGAGTATGCACCAGCTCATCTGCAAAATATTTCCAGAGGAAAGCATGCCCGATGAATGGAACCTCAGTATTTTTGGACCGATCCTCAAGAAAGGCGATCCTCTGGACTGCACCAACTACAGACGCATGAGTCTTCTTAATATCACCTACAAGATCTCCTCTGCCGTACTTTGTGAACGCCTGAAGCCATTCGTCAACAACCTGATAGGTCCATATCAGTGTGGCCTTAGGCCAGGGAAGTCCACCATCGACCAAGTATTCGCACTACGGCAGATCTTGGAAAAAACCCAGGAGTTTCAAATCGATACCCACCACCTTTTCAACGGTTTTGATGGCTGGGTCACCTAGAGCAAATGGACACCAACGATCCGGCCCGGAAAGTCTTTAAATCCAACCCCGTGGGACAACGCAGTAGAGGTGGACATCGTAAAAGCTGGCGCACGCAAGTCGAAGGGTCCTCAACCAAATTGGCTTGCGAAACTGGAGACAGCTAGCTGGAGGAAGCTTGTTGGTTGAGGCCTTGGTCCACTCCGGACTATAGGACCACCTTAAGTAAGTAAGTAAGTACTAGTGATTATGAATAATACTATAAACCGGGTATTCAAGAATACAAATATGAATCAAAGATGGCTGCCCGATGCTTCAATAAATAGTACAATATCTTCAGAACTATGCTCTCCAGAGTATTTTTAATCAAAAACTAGGTATTAGTTATTGTAGACAATCCAGGGTCCCTAGAATACACTCAGAGAAAAACATCAGGTAAATAATTAACCTGGGCCTTGTTGAACTCACGAGGTGCATAATCCCATACAAAGTTACTGACATTTCAGAAAATTACCTGATTTTAGTAACCTTTTATTCAGTGTAAAATCAACCTGGTGGACTTTCTTGTCATATTCAGGTTGATTTAAGAAGAAGACCTGTTATTTTAACACTAAATTCTTGTAGACAAGAAAGTTTAACAAGAATATAGTGTTAATTTTAACCAAGGTCGTGTTTTTCTAACACTGCACTTTATGAATTTCTGTTTTACCACATATCAGGTTGAATTAACATTTAATGTGGTTATTTTTACCTGTTGTATTTTACCTGACCTCATGTTAAAAAAGCACTCTGCCAGTTCACTCCAACGTGACACCAGTGCTGAAACGTACACACACAGACAATTTAAGTAAAACGATTTTAATTTTACCTGGCCTCCTGTTAAAGAAGCACTCCGCCAGTTCCTTTAAACGTGACATTAGTGTTGAAACGCACACACACAGGCCATTCAAATAAAATTATTTGAATCTAACCTGGCTTCCTGTTAAAGTAGCACTCTGCCAGTTCATTTAAACGTGACACTAGTGTTAAAACACACACATAAGCCATCCAATGAGTTTCAACTTAGGTATTGATATTTGGCACCAGTTTTTTGTGTAGTGAATTGGCCCAGTGGATGAGTGCTATCTCCGTGTGTGAAAGGTTCCCAGTTCAAAACTGAAGTAAGTATCACAGATTATTTTTAAATTAAAATATATAAATAATAAATTTCTATATGTACTTTCAGAATAATGCTTAACGAGTTGAGCAATAGGCAGCGCAAGAGACGGCTCTTGGACGTATAGATTCATGACTTATGCCGGATTTACATGAATGGAAAACTGCCAGTATAATGACAAAAGCAATAACAAAAGAATGTACAAATTCATTCTTTTTGTCATTATAGTGGCAGCGTTCCAGTCGTGTTAATCCGGCATTAGATACAGGGTTGATATAACATTGAAACCTGTTAAATTAACTATTGGTTTTCAGGTTAAACTAACCAGATTTTCATGTTAAATTTACATGACATTGAATATTGTGTCATGTTAAATTAACTATATTTGCAGGTAAAATTTACAGTGTTACAGTGTTAAATTTATAAATCAGGTATCTGGTTAAACAGTTAACCTGATCTACCGAGTTGAAAAATAACAACCTGAAAATCAGCTATGATTGACCAGAAATTGGTTGCTAATACCTGCTTTTTTCTCTGAGTGTAGGTACCAATATTCAAATCAAAATTAAGGTCTTAATAATGGCTCACCGATCAGCCTAAAGAAATTTCAATATCTCTAAACATATGCACTCCAGGGCATTTCCAGTCAAAATAAGATAGTTGTAATTGTAGACGATTGTGTTTAAGATTATTCGTCCACTGAACTCAATGTTGATTCCTATAATGCCAAAAATTTGTTTCGAGCTCTATAACTCGTGTGAAATTCTCGTAAAGTTATAAATTTCTTAACTGGAACAAACCAAAAAATTGCTATTGAATTCAAATACGCATAAAATTCGAATAAATAGAATTCTGGTAAGTGTCTAATTAAATAACTCTTTGAGAGGGCTTAATTCCTTCGTATAATAGGATGGGTACCTATGTTCATTTGAGTTTCGTGAAAATGTAAAAAATAAATCTCATTTTATACATTCAGGCTGATATAGAAAAGTAATTTCTGCTTAGCGTAGCTCTGTAATCGAAAAATACAATTTTTCAGATGCTATCCAATCATCCTTAGGCAGAGAAGCCCGATTGAGTCACACACAAGGGTGTTATGACTGAGTGGGTATCATTCATTGCTGGGAAGCATGTGGTTCGATGCTACTGCTTCTGATTGGAAACCATCACCAGCACGTGAGCTTCCTTTTTTTTTTGTATCCTTTTTGAGGGACGACATCGATGGAGTGTCGTCGTAGCTGTGCTATGAGTTTGGTTTGGTGTGGCTGAAATTGGAGATTGAAATCTAGATTGACTTGAATGTGGATTTGTTATGGCATTTGAATGGCTATAAAGTTCTTTCATTTTTTTTCTTCTATTCTCTTCCAACTTCCAACATTTTTACTTCATCTAACTCATCGCATAATGCATACTGCCTGTCGGACGGGCTTAAAGATGAGTTCCCTTTTTTTGAATTTCTCTTCATCATCGTTTTTAATTCATGGCACATAGAAAAATGTCGATGGAATGGATGTCCTTGCTATCTGTGTGGTTGAAGTAGTCGCCATTTTATTATCTGGGTTTGTCATGGTGAAGTGAGTGAAGTGCTTCTGATGCTTAGGCATCAGATGTTCAAAATGGAATTAATGATAAAGTTGTTCTCGATTCTCTCCATCATCAGAAGGAAAACGGAAGAAAAAAAAATCATTTAAAAAAATGAACAGCGAATAAAGATAGAAGAATAGTGGATTTGAGTTGCCTTGTCAAACGGGCATCCTTTGATTGAGAATTTAATTTAATTTTCTCATCAAATTTTGTGTGAAGGAAATGTAAGGAAAATGTTTAGTGTATAATGCTATCCTTATGATAAGTGGAATCCCTGATTATAAAGATAATAAATGAGCAAAATTATAAAACTTTGAGTGGATTTGACAGTGATGGCTGATTAGAAGAATGAATAAGGACAAGGAGTTATAATTATGTAGATGAAGAGAGGTATATACCGTCAATAAGAACAAGGAATTGGCAAGGAAAAATCAGGAATTCTTAAATTTTGAAACATTCAAAAGCTTACATTGATAAAATTTGAACAATTTAATACAATACAAAATTGAAACTAAATGGCCCTAAAGGCACTTCAAAGTGACAATCCCCACCACGCAGTAAGCCTTGACACGGCTAGCGGTGGTGGGGCTTATGGTGACTTCTATGATGAAACCTACAGAGCTACACGATCGCGGAACTAGTTTCTGCAGAAGGGCCTCCCTTGGTCGACAGGTTGAAGTTGAGTAGGCAGCGAGTGTTCTCACTAAAGCATTCCAACGATTGGACGGCAGCAGATAAATTCTTGAGATAGAATCAACGATGGCATCTACAGTCTCAGAAAGGTTGAACAACTTGGTAAACACCATATATGGGGTACTGCGACTATTCGAAGCAGGCCTATAAGGAGCGTTTTATCCGGCTCTCCACTTTTGTAGTTATTCAAGAGGCTTATGGCTGATGTAATAAGCTCTTCAGGAAGTTTGATGTAATGGAGAGAGCATACGGAGGATGAATTCATGTGACATATACTACGGAAAATGCTATAAGGAGTAGGGTCAGTGGCTTTTTATTTGAGGAAGACCTAGGCAAGAAGTCTTGGGCTTTCAAAGTGTAAGCGAGTGCCTGGACCGCATTGAATAGAAATACACAGAAAAGAGAGAAGACTCAACCAAAGAAGCATATTCTACGATCTTTTGGAGAATATGAATGATATGTGCCTGAAGTACGACGTCAAGATTTTTCAGATTTGTCATAGTTAGGCCTTTGCTCATATGTCTTGTCCAGGAGCTCATAGAACTTGTCCTTGGCGTCGTCATCCTTCTTCTCTGTGGGTGCATGCGTGAATATAAGGCAAATGTTGGCGAATTTAGCCTTGATGCGAATTGTCATGAGGCGCTTGTTCATATAGTTGAAACTCAAGACTTCTTGCCTAAGTCTGTCTCCAACGACGAGTCCCCATCCAAAGAGAGGCTGCCTTTGTGGCTGCCTTTGTAGAAGTCAAGGGCTTCCGCTAAATGTTCGGTTGCACGTTGTCTATAGAGAGACAGAACATTCCACGTGCAGATCCGAAGTTCGTTGTCCTTATTTCGTTTACTAGGTTCGTCAAGAGACAGGCGTCTTCAAGACCGTTTTGGTGATAATGTTATTTGCTAAATTTGCTGATGTTCAAAGTTCCCAAACTCGTCCGTTTGTGCAAGATGACGATGGAGAGTGTACGATGCTCCATTAAGGTCAGCAAGGACCGCACCGAAACCTTTGATGTCAAGCAAGGCTTTAGGCAAGGCGACGTGCTGTCATGCGATTTCTTAAACATCGTTCTTGAAAGAATAGTGCAAAACTCTCACGTCAACTTACTTACTTAAGGTGGCGCTACAGGGGTGGACCAGGGCCTCAACCAACAAGCTTCTTCCAGCCGGATCGGTTTCTAGATAGCTGTCACTAGTTTCGCATGCCAAGTTGGTTGAGGTCCTCTTCCACTTGCGTGTGCCATCTTTTATGCTGTCCACCTCTACTGCGTTGTCCCACGGGGTTGGATTCAAAGACTTTCCGGGCCGGAGCATTGGTGTCCATTCGCTCTCAAGTCAACACCAGAGGCACAATCTTTCAAAAGTCCATCCAATTACTCGCTGATGACATTGACATAATCGGACAAACAAAGCAAGATGTCAGTGTTGCTTTTTTGAGTATTGAGAAGGAAGCAAAGAAGATGGGATTAACGGTGAATGAAAGTAAAACGAAATATATGCTGTCAACAAAAAAGGACACCCAACATCGACATCTGGGACAGAACGTCACTATAGACAGCTATAATTTTAAGGTGGTCAGAGACTTTGTCTACCTAGGATCCGCCATAAACTCAGCAAATGATACCAGTGCTGAGTTCAAACAAAGGATTACTCTTGCCAATCCCTGTTTCATTGGGCTAAAAAAGCAATTGAGAAGCAGAGCCCTCTCTCGAGCAACTAAACTGTCCCTGTATAAGACACTTATCACCCCGTTCCTTATGTATGGTGCAGAGGCATGACTGTTTTGAGAGGAAAATTCTCCGAGTGATTTTTGGTCCCTTCTGCATGGATGTGGAAAAGAAGATACAACAACGAATTGTACGGACTGCACAGCGACACCAACCTAGCCACAAAAGTGAAAAGCCAACGACTGAGGTAGCTGGGTCACCTACATCGAACACCAATTCTCCGGCCCGAAAAGTCCCCGTTGGACAGCGCAGTAGAGGTGGACAGCGTAAATGGTGGCGCACGCAAGTGGAAGAGGATCTCAACCAACTTGGCATGCGAAACTGGAAACAGCTTGCTCGAAACCAAGCCGGCTGGAAGAAGCTTGCTGGTTGATGCCCTGGTCCACCCCAGACCACTTGCTGAACTATGTTTAAATGTGGTTGGATGTTGTAGGAACAGGGGGCCTCGAGCTGTATCTTTTCCTACACATCAAGTGCTTACAATACCTCCACGTTGGTAGCCGCCGGATACTGGTCTTGGCTTTATGCCTCGACTTTCTAAACTTGTAATTGCGAATGTTGATCAAGGAAAGAATTGCAACATTAAACCCATGGCCCTACAGATTGGAGGCTAGTGCGTTGGGCTAACGACCCGGCCACAAGAAAAAAGCCAATTGTTATGAGAGAAACGCGAGAAGCCTCGGATAACGACCCCCCTCAAATGGCAACCAGACCCGGAACGAATATGGACTATGATCTACGAGTATGCACCTGGAATGTAAGGACACTCTACACACCAGGTGCTACTCAAAAAACTTGAATCTGTCCTCTCGCGGTACAAGGCAGACATTACCGCGATCCAGGAGATACGATGGATAGGATTAGGTGTAACGAAAGGTATCAGGTATGCTATCAAAGACTGCACATGTTAGGATGCGGATTCGTCGTGGGAAATCGACTCAGATCGAAAGTCATCGATTTTAAGCCGATTAGCGATCGCCTGGCTGTGATCCACAAAAGCTACCTTCCAATACATCAGCCTAATATGTGCACCCGCCCCTACCAATGAAGCTGGGGAGTCTAACAAGGAGGAGTTTTACGACCTCCTGGACGGAGCCTACGGAGCCTGTCCGGAGTACGATGTCAAAGTCGTGCTCGGAGACTTCAATGCTAAAGTCGGAAAGGAAAACATCTTTGGCGGATTAGTTGGAAAGCACAGCCTCCACAAAACGACAACAGATAACGGCTTCCGACTAATTGACTTTGGTGCAGCTCGTAATACGGTGATAAGTAGCATTAGGTTCCCCAGGCACACAGCAACCTGGCGATCTCCAGATGGTCGAACCGCCAACCAAATCGACCACGTGCTAATTGGCGCAAGGTATGCATCGGACATCTTGGACGCGCGAACTTTCCGAGGCGCAAACGTGGACTCTGACCACTTTCTTGTTGTGACAAAGTTCAGAGCCCGACTGTTCAACGAAAAGAAAACGAAGCCCACCCAAAGGAAGAAATTCAACATTGCATGCCTTAGCACATCTGAGAAAGCCAGAGACTACAGTGAGCAATTGACCGGGAAACTCTCTGCCGGAAACCCAGCCACAAGCGTCAACAACCAGTAGAACCAATATCGCGACATCATTAAGGAGACAGCCGAGACCACCATAGGCTATCAACCCCCAAGAAAAAAGAACCCGTGGTATGACGATGAATGCGCGGTATTGAAGCAGGAGACGGAAAATGCACGAATGCAAATGCTGCAACGGAAAACAAGAGCAGCAACAGAGGAGTACCGTGAAAAGAGAAGGAAAGAGAAAAAAACCCTGCGCAGAAAGAAAAGAGCATCCGCAGCCTCTCAGCTCAAGTATTTCGAAGAGTCCAGCACTGTCACCAACACCCGCCGGTTCTACAAAACAGCCAAGCAACTGGCATCTGGTTATAGGACTGGCACGCAAGCCCTTCGAAACAGCGAAGGGAATCTAGTCACCGAAGCACAGGGAATTGTAGACGTGTTTAAGCAGCATTTCCAGTAGCTGCTTACTGCGCATTATGTAGAGAAGGCAACAGGGGAACAAAGAAGCATTAGACCAGTCAATAAAGATCCAGTCCCAGCACCCAGTACTGAAGAGGTTAAGAGAGCCATCCACAAGCTTAAGAACAACAAATCCGCCAGCTCGGATGGCCTACCTACGCTACGGAACTCTTCAAGTCTGGAGGAGATGTCCTGGTAGGGTGCATGCACCAGCTCATCAACCAAGTGTGGGAGGAGGAAAGTATGCCCGACGACTGGTCAAATAGCTCCATATGCCCAATCTACAAAAAAGGTGATTCTATGTCCTGCAAGAACTACAGAGGCATATCCCTGCTTAATGTTGCCTACAAGATCCTATCCAACGTACTATGTGAGCGTCTAAAACCTTTCTGCAACACTATGATCGGCACGTACCAGTGTGGCTTCAGGCCAGGCAGATCAACGATAGACCAAATCTTCACATTGAGGCAAATTCTGGAAAAGACCAACGAATTTCAAGTCGAGACCCACCACCTATTCATCGACTTTAAAGCCGCATATGATAGCATAAGTCGCCAATAGCTTCTATTGGCGATGTCGGAACTCGGGATCCCGAAAAAACTGATCCAGCTATGCCGCATGACGTTACAAAATACGCGATGCAACGTGCAAATGGGTAAAAGCTCATCCGAGTTATTCCAGATGTATACAGGGTTCAGACAAGGAGATGCGCTATCATGTGACTTCTTCAACCTAGTCCTGGAGCAGATAGTGGGCAAGAGTGGTGTTAACATGGAAGGCACTATCTTTAACAGGTCTTCTCAACTGCTTGGCTATGCGGACGACATCGACATCATCGGCCGCTCCAAGAGAGCTATACTTGAAGCATTCACAGCTAATGATGAACAGGCGAAACGCGTTGGTCTTGAAGTGAATGAGGACAAAACAAAGTATATGCTATCAACAAACAAAGCCTCGTCTGTCCATCGCCTAGGACAAAACGTCAATGTTGGTAGGAGTAATTTCGAGGTAGTCAAGGAGTTCACCTACCTCGGAACAAACATCAATTCCATGAACAACACCTTAGTGGAAGTCCGACGAAGAATTACCCTAGCGAACCGCTGCTACTTCGGTTTGGCCAACAAATGGGTTTAAAACTCCTTTCCCGAAAGACAAAGCGCTAATTTTACCAGTTATACTCTACGACACCGAGTGCTGGACGATAAGTAAAAAAGGGGAATTGATACTGGGCACTTTCGAGAGAAAAATTCTTCGGCGGATATTCGGTCCTATATGCGATGAGGGCGATTGGAGGAGAAGATTCAACCGTGAACTATATATTTGTATTTGTATTTGTATTTGTATAATTTGATTTACATTATACAGCAAGATTAAAATCTGTACGAGGTGAACCAACTGTACGAGGTGAACCAAGATGTGGATGTAATCCAAAGAGCCAAAACACGTCGACTACACTGGCTCGGCCACATCGAGCGAATGGACAACAACGCTCCAGCCAAGAAAATCTTCGAACCCTAGCCCCCAGGTTCGAAACGACCAGGAAGACCGAACCTCCGCTATAGGGACCAGGCGGTCACAGAGCAAAAGTGCTTGGTATCGACGACTGGAGGGAGCGTGCGAGGGACCGCAACCGATGGAAGACCGCAAAATCTCAGGCAGAGACCCTTCATGGATCGGGAGCCGGATAAGTAAGTAAGTCATGAATTTATTACTTAATCAGGTGGGTCATAAGGCAAAAATTGTGAATTTTTTTTCTGTGGACTTACTACCCTGTGCTAATATTTATGTGTCAGATATCTAATCAGAACTTTATTCAAAAATTGTGAAACAAACCCTTAAAAATATATTATGACATGTTGTTTTGTTGTTGAATTGTTAATAAGCTTTCAATAAGATACAATATTCGCAGTAGGTACTTACGACCTTTGCTGAATTTTATCGACATTATGTTTTATATTTTATTTTTGTTTTAATTTATTTATTTCAAATTTGCTATCGGTTAATCCTATATTTAATTACTATTTGACTTCCATTATTTTGTTGGCAACTTAATTGAAATTTGTTTCTCATTAACAAAATGACAAGGAGATTTCTATCATTCATATAAGTTGTTTCTCATCTGTATACATAAACATCATACACACTCATCGTCATCATCATCACAATCTCTCCTTTATGCTCTGTGTACCGTTTGTAATTACCACACTACCGAGCAAGAATCTTCATTATTATTATCCGCATCCGCATACCGCATGCCGCCGCATCGAATTCATCCTTTTTCATGATTCATGAACACGACCACATTGTAGACCTCAATCGACTCAAATTATTATTTTATGATGAAAGAAATAATATAAAACCAAGAACGTGTCCTTCTTGTCATAAAAATAAATAATATTAACATGCCAGAGGGAGTCCTTAAATTCATTTTTGCCTACAACAACAATACTGATGATAGGCATATTTCAAAAGGAAAATTATTTCTATAAGGAGTGAAACTACACTAAGTTGGCTCTTCGACACAGAAAAAAAAAATAATTGAACTTGAAAAACGATGCATCTGGTAGAAGAGACTGTGAAGGAAAAATATACAAATACATATAATAAAAATTAGTTCAACTAAATATATAAGAAAAAGGACTAAAGAAGAACATTCCTCATCATCACATTTTCCATCACATTCCCTCCACCCCATTTATTTCATTAAAAAAAAAAATATTAAGTGCTTGCAGTCATCATTTCGTATTCTTGATAAAAACTCAGCTTAAGCAGCATGATAATAGTTCAAGGAAGAAGAAGTATAGAATTTTACCCATCATCGAAGGACCTTTAAGGACTTCTTTCATTGGAATGCTGATAATGACATTCCGTTCGTCGTTTAACATTGGCATGTCAAATGGAGATGAAAGCACAAAAATAAATGAAACAGAAGAATAGAATTTAAGACGAATTGAAAATTGAAAAAAAAAAATATAATGTACGGACTATTCCTTGAACTTCCCTGAGAAGATTGAAGTCGTAATGATTTTTTTTTTTTGTTTGAGGAAGAATGTTCTTTCCACACTAAATTAAACACACAAAAAAAAATCAATTGATTTCTCGCGATGATGATGATGGTGTTGCTGGTGATGATGATGAACAATGTAAAAGTTTTAACAGAGAAATATCTACGGCACTGATGGAAACCCCACCACACCAACTACCCGACCGACCTTCATAAAAGTATAATGAGAGTCATCTTCTTGCTGGAATGAAGGCACTTACAATCTTCGGTTGTATCCTTTGAGCCTTTGGGGGATGTAAAATAACTCAAATCATCAGCTAATTACTTAAGGGTGCCACTGGCAGACTTAAACTACATAAGCCAAAGTATCAAGCAACACGCAAATTGGTTACCAGTTTGTCGGATTGATTACTCCCCAGTGGCTTGTAATCAATTTTCAAATTAATCAGCGGATAAGGCTTGTTTTTATTTTTTATTATTTTGGTGATGCGGGTTTTTGCAATTCGGCTTTTATTCATTGGCGGCGGTAAAGGGATAGATGAATTTTTTGTGTTTATGGCAATGTTTGATCTTAGAGCAAACAATGTTTTGTATCAAAAATTAAAATTTTATATGAAAGAGTTTTGTTTGTAATTTGTCGGGACTTTCCTTCTGGGTAGCTTAAGCTTGGGTTAATGAATAAAAATCAATGAAACTTCTGAGAATTAAGGCTTAAAATGATTACATAAATCTGTTCTAAAAATAGAAGAATTTTAAAATTCCCAGAAGCCTTGGTAGAAAATAAAGGGTTCAGAGCAGAGCATTTGAAATGTAAAAAAAAAATTTGTTTATTTTTAGCCCAGAGCACTTTTGTATGTACATAAGTAGGTACATTATCTTACAAACTTTTGCTTCTACGAAACTTAAACTATAATATCTTCAACTTCATAACGTAGACACGGTGCATTCAAGAGGACTGAAGCGTCCACAACCTTTTTTTTCAAAACGAACATCTGTCTATCAACTCCTACTCCCACCTCCCCGTGGTGAGCATCGAGAGGGTTTCCAATCCCTATGGGCGGTCTTAGGAGGTCTTAGGAACCAACGGTGGCGTCTACACATCCAGTTAGGTTGAACTACTCAGTGAAAACCTTATACTGGCTACTTCGACATATTCGAAGCTCAGGCCTATAAGGAGCGGTTAATCCGGCTCCCCGCCCTTGGAGTTATATTTTAATGATCTGGTCCTCCAGGTTGGGAGTTGAGCCATCGTATTGACTTCCCGGCCACCTAAAGCGACTTTAATTGCGAAGCAACAACAAGCCTCTGATACGGATGGATTTACTGTTGATGAACCTAGCAAATGAAATAAGTACAACGAACTTCAGATCTGCACGTGGAATGTTCTGTCTCTCTATACACTACGTGTAGACAAACATTTAGATGGAGCCCTAGACTGCTACAAAGCAGAGAACAGTGCCGTCCAAGAAGTGCGATGGGATGGGCCGAGCAAAAAAAGACTGAAAGACTGTGAAATCTACTACGGTGACCGTTACCGACCACAAGGGCAGCGTCTCTTTGGATGTGGATTCGTCGTAAGAGGCAGACTAAGGCAAGAAGTCTTGAGTTGTCGAGTGCATCACAATAATTTGCATCACGGATAAATTCGCCAACATTAGCGTCATATGCGTGCATGCCCCCACAGAGGAGAAAGATGACGACACCAAGGATAAGTTCTACGAGCTCCTGGATAAGACATAAAAGCAATTCCCAGCTATGATAGTAAAATTGTTTTGGGTGATTTGAATGCCAAACTAGCAAGAGAGGACGTCTTTGGTGGCACAATCTAAGGATACAGCCTGCACGCGCACGACACTACCTCCGATAACAGACTAAGGTTAATGTACTCTGCTGTGAGGCGAAACGTTGTGGTGGCTAATACGCAGTTCCCGTTTCTTGATATACACAAGGGGACATGGCTAGGGCTGGCCACGATACCAGAAAAGTTTGGTATTGGTATCGGAAACCGAAACCATACCAAGACCAAACTAGCTTCAAAACACCCAAAACGATACCGAGACCAAACCGAGACCATACCGAACCTTAAGTACCGAAATTTACCGAGACTCTCGGTGGTAATTTCTGGTATCGAGAGAAAAAATGGATTTTTGCATATTAGTATTAATTAATAATTTTTTGTTCTTTGTGTCTCGAAAACGGCTCTAACGATTTGCATGATATTCTCAAAGTTACTTATTTTTAGCTAGAGGAAGTCTAAGGAAGCGATTTTAGTAAAATGCACCCACTGCCACGCCTATTTATAATTATATCTTGGTTTCTCGGGAACTGCTTATACGATTGGGATGAAATTTTTATAATTTTCGTAAGAGGCTTGTAAGCGATTTGGAAGAAATGTAAGGAGTTAGTTTCTTATTAACACTGAATGCGACCGAGACCGATACCGATACCAAACTTAGTCATACGAGACCGAGACGAGACTTAATAATACGAGACCGTGACTGATAGATACCGACATTTTTCAAGTCTCGTTTGGTTTGGTATCGTGGCCAGCCCTAGACATGGCGAATTTCTAGTCAATCAACCGCCCGCCAACCAGATTTAGAGGGATGCCATTGCAGGAAGGAATGAAGTTCGGAAGTTTAACCAAAAAGTAAGAGAACCTCCTAGGGTTACAAAGCCCGAACCAAAAGCCTGCAAGGATGATGCTGAGGATATGGAAAAATGATTTCTGCAAATTGTGGTTTTTGGTCCCGTCTGCATAGATGAGGAATGGAGAAGAATGATACCACAACGAATTGTACGGGCTGTACAGCGAAATCGACTCAACCACAAAAGTGAAAAGCCAGCCCCAGCGACTGAGATGGCTGGGTCACCTAGAGCGAATGAACACCAATGCTGCGGCCCGGAAAGTCTTTGAATCCAACCCCGTGGGACAGCGCAGTAAAGGTGGACAGCGTAAAAAGTGGCTAACGCAAGTGGAATTAGACCTCAACCAACTTGGCGTGCGAAACTGAAGACAGCTAGCTAGAAACCGAGCCGGCTGAAAGAAACTTGTTGGTTGAGGCCCTGGTCCACCCTGGACTGTAGTGCAACCTTAAGTAAGTAAGCAGATTTTGCCGCGAGAGGGTAGATGGAATTTCTCTAAATTCACGATTGTTGAAAGGGCCAGATAACCTTGTTGCCTTGCATACTGGACTCGTTAAATTTAGAGAGCGAAAATTGCAGTGAAAGAGATGTTTCATCGCATTCGAATACGTGAACCCGATCAACAGTGTCAGCGCATCCTTTGGAGAGACTGTGATTTCAGCCGTAAACCAACAGCGTACGTGATGCAAGTGATGATGTTTGGTCCCCGCTGTTCCCCTTTTTGTGCACAGTTTGTGAAGAATCATCATACCAATCTCTACCAAGCCCAGTGTCCGGCAGCTGTCGATGGATTGGTCAATCAAACTTGTGTTGATGACTATTTCAACAGCCATGACACAATTCAAGAGGCAGTATCCGTAAGTAATGATGCCATAAGAATTTGTAAAGCTATGAGTTTCAAGTTAGTTGGTTTTCAATCGAATAGTGGAGCTCTTTTGAATCAAATTCCACAGACCAATACAAAGGCCATCAGTCTTGTAAGCATCGGTCCGGATGAGTCCGAAAATGACGTAACGAAGAATTCTGGAATGTTTTGGCACACCCCTCATTAGACGAAAAAATTTACAAATTGAACGACGAAGAATGTCGGATCAGGGAGCTGAGATGTCAAAACGTGAAGTCTTAGGGACCATAATGAGAATTTTTAATCCACTTGGTTTTGTTTCCTTCTCATTATTAGATGACTAGTCATCTTACAAGAGAATTGGCGTTAGGGCTTTGGTTGGGACGAGCCGATATCCGGGCAGTTTAAGAGCCAGTGGTTGGAATTTGTGAGAGATTTATAAAGAATCGAATGTGTTAAGATTCCGCGCCCGTATACATCTTGGTCGCCTGACTCTTCTAATAAAAGTTTGATTGTGTTTGTTGACGCTTCTGAGAAGATGTTTGCTATTGGTGCTTTGAGAAGAATGGGATGGTGAAGATAGCATTAGCTTTGGCGAAGACGAAGGTGGCTCCGGTGAAGTAAATCAATCTCCAAACCTCGTGAAAGTAGGCTAAATTTCGTTGGAGCACGAAATTGCCTGGAAAAGGATTATGTACAAGGAGATGGAAAACAGACTCAGTGAGTACTGTGTAACGTACGAAGGAATAGACCAGCTTATTCTCGTTGGGTGGGAGGAGCTTGGGAGCGGCTTATAAAATCCATCAAATCTACAACTGAATTCATACTAATGGGATTGATACCTCGAGAAGACGTTCCTTGTAAATGCTCTATTGGAAGCACAGGTTCAGTTCAACAGTCGTCCACTAACCTATATACCCGTTGATCCACATGATCATAGACCGCTCATCCCTAATTCAATTATATTCGGCGTAGGGACTTCATGGCACCTGGAGAATTTACCGATTACGACAAATGGAGCAGGCTGTGCAGTCGTCGAGCACAGCACCTTATGAGAAAGTTCGCAAAACGTTGGTACCAGAAGTGTCTCCCGGAGATTACAAGGCGGTCAAAGTGGTACAAAGATAACAAATCTGTACAGATTGGAAGCAGCGTCCAGACGGGCCCCGGGATGTTATCGAGCCTTTAATCATTAATTGGATTTTCAAGTTGGCAACGCCATGAGTACTTGACTTTCTTCTGTCAAGGATTTGGAGAATTTTCTATGACATACAAAAAACGCATTATTTCTAGAGAATTTTGGTACTTTGACGACGCACATTCCTCCAACGGCTAAGAAATACCTACCCACCGACTTTTCAGGTTATAGCCTGCTGAAACTCATTAACACCCTTAACGGGCTTGAATTGACATGGAATTTATCATAGGTTTCATTTCATGGGATTCACAATCCCTACACTCAGAGAAAAACGTCAGGTAAAGAATTAACCTGGTCCCCTGTTGAATTCACGAGGTGCACAATCCCATACAAAGTTACTGACATTTCAGAAAATTACCTGATTTTAGTAACTGAAAAGTATTGATAATTCGTATCAATTTTATTAATCGATTAATCAACCGAATAAAGCGAAGGCAAGCAAAAACGAAACGATCGCACAACAAGTAAAGAATACCCAAAAAGTTCTATGCACAATTATTCTTTATTTTCCATATAATTACCAAGTGAGGTGTTTACTGCTTGCTGGTTGATTAAAGAAAGAGGCAGATTTAAGTTTGACATAGTTGACAATAAGCAAAAAGTAAGTATATGCATATGTATGTATGTAGAAAAGAGATTAGCTTTTACAGCAATTTAACAAGTTGAACATAGGCCGTTAGGATTATAAAAAATATGAAATGCAATTTGGTAAACAAGTAGGGTATAGCAGAAATGTTTGGCAAAAGGCCGTAAATTGTTACAAAAAATTAATTGATGATTAAAATTAGCAAATATGATAGATTTAACGAATTTAAATCGAATTTAAATAGCAAGTTAGTATTTTAAGTACAAAACATTCAGCCCCCCCTGAAAGACCCAGTTCTTTCAGTAAAAGGCAGCGGTGCAATTTTAACAATTGGTCGAACGTAGTCTCCAGTTTGGGTAGTAATGGTAGCAACTCGTACTCGCTGATCTTTTCCTGGATGGACTTCTTTCACTCGCCCGGGTTTGACACCTTGCCATTTTGGACGTTGTTGCAACGAAGTCAAGTATTCGGAGTGCCACCGCTTCCAAAAACCTTGTTTGAGTGACTGTAAAAGAGACCAATTAGTAAAAATGTTTTTATCAGAGACAAAAGGATGAGGAATAGAGTTCATAGTGTCACCAATCAAAAAGTGAGCTGGACTAAGAGCTATCGGATCCATATCCGATGTAGGCCACATAGGTCGAGAGTTCAGCAATGCCTCGATTTGTGTCAGGAGCGTATACATCTCCTCATAAGTCAGCCGATGATCCTTGATGACTCGATTTAAGTGGAATTTGACAGATTTGACCCCGGCCTCCCACAATCCACCAAAGTGAGGAGAGGAAGGGGGAATAAAATTCCACGAAATTCTGTCCTTGGATAGATGATCGGTAACGATGTCGTTGTGCTGCTGACTCAGCAGTAGCTGGAACATTTCGTCAAGACACCGATTAGCTCCATGGAAATTTGTTCCATTGTCGCTCCAGATTTCCGACGGTTTACCACGACGCGACGCAAAGCGATCAAGAGCTGCGAGAAAGGCGTTTGAAGAGAGGTCGCTAACCAACTCTACGTGTATAGCCTTTGTGGAAAAACAAATAAATAGCGCGATGTAAGCTTTGGTAAATTTTGGGTTTCGTCCTCGAGCAAGTCGTAACGTTATAGGACCTGCGTAGTCTACACCAACCTTGCTAAACGGTCGCGAAAACAGGACACGATCTGCCGGCAGATTACCCATTTGCTGGGTCGAGGTAGTTCTTTGTTGGCGAAAGCACGGAACGCATTTGTGGACTATTTTGCGCAACAGATTTCTACAACCGATGATGTAGTACTCCTGTCTTAAAATGGCAAATAAAAGAGAAACACCTGCATGACAATTTGAGTGATGCAAATGATCGACGATAAGTTTTGCAATCCGGGTGTTTTTGTCGAGAATGATGGGGTGTTTTGCGGAATAAGCTACATCCGATTCTTGGATACGACCCCCGACGCGTAAAAGTCCTTGGTCATCCACAAACGGCGCTAAAGATGCTAGCTTATTACCTTTTTTAAGATTTTTACCACTTTTTATACTGTTTATTTCTAACGAAAAACTTAGATTTTGGTGAAATTTTATAAGTTTGGTCTTTGCCGTGGAAATTTCTAAAGAAGACAAGGCCAACGATTGCGTTTTAGGGGAAGATTTATCACGCGCATTGAATAAAAGTTTCTTTAGCTCATCGATTTTTACGGGATCACAGATACCACTTTTTAGCATTTTTCTTATAGATACAAGTTCACGAATATTTGATATATACCGAAATATGAAACCAAGCACACGAATGGATCTTAGAAAACGAGAAGAATCGTCGATAACTTTGCAAAAAATGTTTGTAGGGTCTATTTTTGACACGAAAGCATAAGTTGGCTGCTTTTTTCGTCTTTCAAAGTCGTCAGATTGAATATTATCGACCGAATATTCCGATTTTGGCCACTGATCCCGTTCTTTCGTAATCCACGATGGTCCGGTCCACCACAACTCATTTTGGAGTAAATGGGAGGGTGTAATACCGCGAGAGGCACAGTCAGCTGGATTCTGTTCAGATCGTACGTGATCCCACGATTCTCTAGGTATCGTAGAGAGAATTTCTGAGGTACGATTCCCGATGAAAACTGACCACCTCTTTGGTGATGCCGATAGCCAATGGAGGACGATTGCAGAGTCAGTCCAAGCTGCAACTTTTATTTCTTTATCTTGTAAAGAAGTTTTAAGTTTTGTTACTAACCTTGTTAGTAGAACTGCTCCACAGAGCTCGAGACGCGGAAGAGAAACAACTTTGATGGGGGCTACCTTGCTTTTTGCTGCGACTATGTTGCTGGTTACATTTCCAGATAAATCGACACTTCTGCAATATATTACTGCTGCATAAGCATCGAGAGATGCATCGCAAAATCCGTGATATTCGACGTTTTCTTTTGATGTCCACATGATTCGTGGAATATTTATTTTTTCGAGAGTTGGGAGCTCATCGCGAATGCAGTGCCAACTTTGGGCATGCTCTGAAGATATGACGTCATCCCATTTATACTTTTTTCGCCAGAGCTCTTGAAACAATATTTTGATACCGATCACGACAGGAGTGAGAAAACCGATAGGATCGAAAATTCTTGAAGATTCTGAGAGTATTTGCCGTTTGTAGACGATGCTTTATCATTTAAGTTGACTTTGTACGAAACGAATCATTTGCAGGAGACCACTGCAAGCCGAGAAGTTTGACTGAGCTGTATTCTTCAAACTCCTTTGGTGACATCTCCCGTTGTCCTTCTGGCAAACTGAGAAGAAGAGGCCAACAGTTTGTTGTCCACTTCCGAAGATTCAGGCCAGCAGACTTGAGAAGACTGACAAGTTCTTCGCGGAGTGACGTGACTTCTTCGATAGAGTCAGCCCCAGTCATTACGTCATCAACGTAAAAATCATTTAGCAAGACTTCGGATGCTCGCGGGTGAGTATCTGCTGAATCAATCGCGAGTTGATACAAAGTGCGTACAGCCAAAAACGGAGCACAAGCAGTGCCATAAGTTACTGTCAAAAGACGATAATGTTTTAATGGAAGATTACTGGAACTTCTCCCAAAGAATTCGTTGGAAGTCAGCATCTTCTTTTGAAACTCTGATCTGGCGAAACATTTTCTCAATATCACCAGATATTGTATAACGATGACGACGAAACCGAAGACATATCGAAAAAAGATCGCGCTGATAGGATTTACCCACTAACAGCGATTCGTTGAGAGACGGATGATTAGGAGAAGACCTAGCCGAACCATCGAACACTACTCTGACCTTCGTCGTGCTGCTATCATCCTTGATTACAGCATGGTGAGGTAAATAAAAACATTGCTAGAAGACGCATTGATCTCACTTAGCAGGAACCTCTTCCATATGGCCTAGACTTAAATACTCGTCCATGAAGGTAATATATTTTTGCTGTAAGTACTGACTGGATTCGATACGACGTTCAGTTGAGTAAAAGCGATTTAACGCGACTTGAAGGCTATTACCAAAATCAGTAGGTTTGTCAGCTTTGAACGGAAGTTGAATCATGTACCTGCCGTCAGGTAAACGAGAATGGTGTTTTACGAAAATGTCTTCTGCGTGCTGATCATCAATGGACAGAGTAGGTGCGAGGTCGACTTCTTCCAGCCGCCAAAAACGCTCGAGGTCAAAAGAAGTTGAAGTGTCCAGAGATATGCAGAATGAATTAACATTGTTTTTAGTCGAAGAACTGACAGTTTCCATGTTTCCACAGACAACCCAGCCAAAAATTGTTGGAACGAGATCAGGCATTCCTTGCTGACCACAAACTGCAGAGCCGTTTATTACGCTGAATGATTTATCAGCACCGATAAGTATGTCAATGTGACCAGGAATATTAAAATTCGGGTCAGCTAGAGCTAACGAACTGAGAGACTGTGCATTTGAAACCGTAGAAAATGAAGTCGGCAATAACGATGTGAGTTTTGAAACGATGTAGCACTGAATCTCAATGAAGTCTTGACTGAAGCGAGAAAAAAGTTTGAGGGTTACAAATCCATTCGTAACACCTGCTGGTGTTGCTCCAACACCTACGATGGGTATTTGTGCGCTCTTGCGAGCTAATCCTAATCTTTGAACTGTATGCTCAGTTACGAAAGAGACCTGAGATCCCGAATCTAGCAACAACCGAATGTTTTGTAATGTTCCTTGCTTATCATGTATTTGAGCGATAGCTGTAGGCAATAGAGTTAGATGAGAACGAACCGAAGAAAACGAACTATTTGCCTGAGCTACTGATGAGCAAAGCGAGAGTGGAGAATCTGTTGTGGCTAGCAAATGTGGTGTAGATGAATTGGTTCCAGAAGAACCAGAAGCAACAGAACTGCAGGAGCATTTGTCGGAGGCTGATATGAACGAGCGAATGGTGACGCGAGTGACATGTTCTGCAACGAAATTTAGAGTGGCATCTTTGCGAAGAATGGCCAGCGCGAAGGCAGTTGAAACACAGCGATTTCTCCTTCACGAACGAACGACGCGCGGTAATGTCAAGCGACAAAAATTGTGAGCATTGACTTAAAGAGTGATCTGCTTTACAAATTGGACAAGTCGGAGTCGATTCTACGAAGTGCGATTGAATGATCTTTGGATTCTTTCCACGAGATTGAGTTGCACGAGAAAGCGATTGGGCAGATTCCAAAGCATCGCAACGGGAGTTCAAAAATTTTAAAAATTCGTCGACAGAAGCATTAGCTCTTGTCCCTACTTCATGTGCCCAGGCTTCTCTCGTATCTTGGTCTAATTTTAGCAGCAGAAGATAAATGACCCAAGGATCACGCCACGTGGCTCCCAAGGAGTCCAAACCGCGAATGGTTTCATCAGCTGCATCGATAGTTTACGTAGAGATTGAATATTAAACGTGTTAATATTCGGAATTGAAAGAAGCATTTGGATATGCGACTGTATTATGAAATTGGGACGATCATAGCGCTTTTCAATTTTTTCCCAAGCGTCAACGAAATTCGAATCCGAAATTTTGATATCGCGAATTAGATTTGCTGGCTCCCCGCGTAAAAAAGATTTCAGATAGTGAAATTTTTGTGTCGGAGTTAAATTGAGATTATTATCTATAGAGCCTATGAAATGATCTCTAAAGCTGGGTCATCCCTTGTAATCACCGGAAAAGATCGAAATCGAAAGCTTAGGTAATGCTACTGAGCACGAGGTTTTTTTGGGCTCGTTTAACTTTTTGAGAAATAGAGCCTGTTGACTAGCTAATTTTTCAATCACCGATTCCGAAGAAACAGATGAAGCAGGCGTGGAAGCTAACTTTCTTTCGCGTATAACTTTCATGAGAGTTGATTGAGCAGTGAAATATTTGCTCTCATAATCGGCAAAATCATCGTTTGGATCAACGTAATCCTCCTCCTCCGAGAAACTAAACAGCTCATCCGTTAACCCTATAAATCTGTTCCACGTTTCTTGAAGGCTTTCTAAACGAGTTTCGAGAAGTTCAAGAGAAACGCGGTCATCTAAATTTTCAACGAAAGATGCCGCCCGAGTCAAAAGCCCTTTCAAATGTCCACGCTTAGCTTTGATTGTGTTCATTTTTAAATTTGTCCGAAAGATATCAAATAATTTTCAAATTAATGAAGTCGATGTATATCTAAGTGCTATACGCAAAGAACTGACGCACTGTACTTTGTCAATCAAATTATAATTAAATATATTGTACTGCACGTGTTTTGTGTGCACCGATTCACAATTCATAAATTTGTATGCACCAAGAAAAAAAAGCATTCATATGTCCAGTCTAGGATTTATTTCGTAAATCAACTAAAAACCGAAAAAACCGAAAAAAGTTCATTTAATTTGGCTACGAAGGACCATGAAAAGTATTGATAATTCGTATCAATTTTATTAATCGATTAATCAACCGAATAAAGCGAAGGCAAGCAAAAACGAAACGATCGCACAACAAGTAAAGAATACCCAAAAAGTTCTATGCACAATTATTCTTTATTTTCCATATAATTACCAAGTGAGGTGTTTACTGCTTGCTGGTTGATTAAAGAAAGAGGCAGATTTAAGTTTGACATAGTTGACAATAAGCAAAAAGTAAGTATATGCATATGTATGTATGTAGAAAAGAGATTAGCTTTTACAGCAATTTAACAAGTTGAACATAGGCCGTTAGGATTATAAAAAATATGAAATGCAATTTGGTAAACAAGTAGGGTATAGCAGAAATGTTTGGCAAAAGGCCGTAAATTGTTACAAAAAATTAATTGATGATTAAAATTAGCAAATATGATAGATTTAACGAATTTAAATCGAATTTAAATAGCAAGTTAGTATTTTAAGTACAAAACAGTAACCTTTTATTCAGAGTAAAATGAACCTGGTGGGCTTTCTTGCCATATTCTGGTTGATTTAAGAAGATGACCTGTTATTTTAACACTAAATTCTTCTAAATAAGAAATTTTAACAAGAATATAGTGTTTATTTTAACCGACATCGTGTTTTTCTAACACTGTATGTTTTGAATTTCTGTTTTACCACATATCAGGTTGAATTAACATTTAATGTGGTTATAATTAGCTGTTGCATTTTACCTGACCTCATGCTAAAAAAGCACTCTGCCAGATCATTCCAACGTGACACCAGTGCTGAAACGTACACACACAGGCAATTTAAGTAAAACGATTTGAGTTTAACCTGGCCTCCTGTTAAAGAAGCACTCTGCCAGTTCATTTAAACGTAACATTAGTGTTGAAATGCACACCCACACGCCATTCAAATAAAATTATTTGAATCTAACCTGGCCTCCTGGTAAAGTAGCACTCTGCCAGTTCATATAAACGTGACACTAGTGTTAAAACACACACACAAGCCATCCAATGATTTTCAACTTAGGTATTGATATTTGGCACCAGTTTTTTGAGTAGTGAATTGGCCCAGTGGATGAGTGCTTTCCTCGTGTGTGAAAGGTTCCCAGTTCAAAACTGAAGTAAGTATCACAAATTATTTTTAAATTAAAATTAATAAATAATAAATTTCTATATGTTCTTTCAGAATAATGCTTAACGAGTTGAGCGATAGGCAGCGCAAAAGACTCTTAAACGTATAGATTCATGACTTATGCCGGATTTACACGATTGGAAAACTGCGAGTATAATGACAAAAGCAACAACAAAAAAATGGACAAATTCATTCTTTTTGTCATTATAGTGGCAGCGTTCAAGTCGTGTAAGTCCGGCATTAGATACAGGGTTGATATAACATTGAAACCTGTTAAATTAACTATCGGTTTTCAGGCTAAACTAACCTGATTTTCATGTTAAATTTACAGGACATTGAATATTTTGTCAGGTTAAATTAACTATATTTGCAGGTAAAATTTACAGGATTACAGTGTTAAATTTACAAATCAGGTATCTGTTTAAAATGTTAACCTGATCTACCGAGTTGAAAAATAACAACCTGAAAATCTGGTATGATTGACCAGAAATTGGTGGATAATACATGCTTTTTTCTCTGAGTGTAGGGTTCCACAATGGATCTTCATTGATCTAAGTGTGACGGTAACAATTTAATATTTCCTTCGGTCTCACTTGAATCAAGAGATGATCCCGTTATAAGGTAGTTCTAAAGGCGCGTCCACATTATGTCGAATTGTGTAGATCAACATCGTTGATCAACAGTGTTGAGTAAGTGTAGACGTGTTGATCGACAAAGCCAATCAACATTTGTTGACCCGAACGTAACCCGATTCAAATGGATAGCAATCGACAAAGCTGTTCAACAAATTTCATTTTATTGAACACATTTGTAGGGTTTTAAATTCATGAACATAATTTATTGGTTTTGTGCGTTATTTATCACATTTTCACTAGATGAAAAATGCTATATTTATTGTGAATAAGTATTTAATGTTAATAATATCGTTTTAACTTTATTGTTCACAAGAAAAAATAAAAAAAAGTTGGGTACCACCAGGATTCGAACCCTGAATCCTTCGGTTGGATCCTGACGCATCAATCAGAAAATTCCAAACCACACAAATGTTTGCTACGAAAGTTTTTCACGTACACACTAGCATGTTGATCGACAATGTTAACCAACAATGTTGATCGGCATAGTGTGGACCGTCCTTAAGATTTACAGTAAAAACGACAAGTCATATGGACTCCGACAGAAGAAGGATTTATTTAATATCAAAGTGTTACCATTTAGTCCTTCAATATAAGAATATTAATTGTTAATTATAATAATTTATCAAAAAAAATACCAACTACTGTATTTTACTTGAATTCTAATCTGATAAATCCTTAAAAGTTTGCGCACAAAAAAAAATAACGGCTATGATCCTTGTCCGTTTTAGCACTTGAAAAAATTAAATTAACTCAGTTTAAAAAAATTGAAAATAAATTTAAATTTAAAACATATTCTCGGTACAAAAAAAAATAAAAATCTGCCCATTGTTTGATGGTTTTGATTTGAATAGGAAGGGTTACTAAATTGAGTGACCTATATAGATACATCGGTTTTTTCCAATACCACTCTTCCAAATCCATTTTCAAAGGCAACCAATAGATAAATCTCACATCCATTGTATTTATTTAACACATTTTTATAATGAAATTGCAAAAAAGGAAGTAAATCCCATCAAATGTGTAGCTAGGGTTTTAGAATTATTGGTTAAATCCATTTCAAAATCCTGCTGTGGCGGACGGTGGGTTCATCTGGATCCAACGAATTGGCACCTCACCCAGATATAAAACCACATAAACATACATTTCAAAATTAAATTAAAAAAAAAAAGAAACAAACAAAAAAGAAATGAAATAAAATACTAAAACCATAAGCTTTGATAGGATTTTCTAATTCAGAACACACTGGCACCCACTTCAAAAATATTCAGATATTGTCTACGGGAAGGATATGGAAATATAGATTCTCCTTTCCATATCTATAGGGAAAAATAAAATGGGGTAAAAATGTTTTCATAATAAATCAATAAAACGGTCAGAATTTATATATAACAACAGCAAACGGAAACAAGGCTATGGATGTGGAAGCAGAGGAATTCCTGCTTCTGTTTAAAATTTTTCCACCATAATCGTTAGCATGGAAACGACCAGGATGAACAACTACAACTCTCCTGGTATACATGACATTATGGTCTCTGATGTGGTATTCCAGTCCGCAATCGTTTTGTGGGGCAAAAATATTTTAAAGCATCAGAGTCGATTCAGCATGGTGTAGAGAGGAGGTAAAGGAGATACGAAAAATATATCCGAAATCGACTATTCGGATAATTGGTTATCAATTGTATCCTGCATGTCCTGCTGAGACTTGCGAATTCCAAATGATATAAATTAAATGGACAACGATAGAGAGCCTTTAATTATATTCATCTGCAAAGGATTTTTTCTGTTTTTTTTACGATTAAAAATTATATAAAAATTATGCTGATGGCAGGAGGTCCTTATTTATCCAATCGTGTGAATCGGATTAACATTGTGGTTATTTCTTCGATAAAATATCACATGCATACAGCTGTGATGAAATTTATTTTTCAAGTATTGAATTGATGGTGAGTGCTGCTGCTGAGTGATGAAGGGCTTTATCACAAAATCGGTGTGCTTATTATGGGATATCGCATCAGAAAGTCCATGACCATTTTTTGGTTTGGAAAAATTAACTAAAGGATATTTATGATTTTAAAATAAATGTAGATATGTTTAACTATTAAGAATTTATGTTCATATGTATATAGGAAATAATTCATCATTTTTTTCTGCGTTGCAATAATAATCGCGTAATGAGTTCAAGATTAAATCGAAAATTAATATATGCAGTTGGATTACAAACAGGATTATGTCAAAACTCCTTTACGTAACAAAATTTACGTCATGTTGTTGAAGTTAAGAGATTAATTAATTCATCAGGACAAAATTGGAAATATAATTTGTCTGTTTAACCCAAAATTAATTAGGGTTTATTGTGAATTTGCACACATTTTGTTCAACATTATTTATCTTTAAAAATGTGTATAATGCTTATAAATTCGTTAACTTTTTTGTAAGATTCATTCCAACGTGCAAGGAACTTTTAACATAATGTATAAACTTCTTTAATAAAAAAAATTATTTTATATTATCTACACATTTTGTATTTGATGAGTATCTATCTACCTACCTACAATTTCCAAGAAAAAAAAAGTTTTTTCTTGAAAGCCTATTCCAATTTATTGTGGAAATGTTCCTGTTTATTGTATTTACATTACGTAGGTATACGAAATGCATGAGTGATTTTACATGTTGATAGGTGCTTAAAAAGGATTTATTTAAACTTTTTTCGGAACATATTGTTTTTATTTGCTTTCTTTGGGATCCATTAAACTGTCAAAAGATATGTAGGTATGTATATATTTTTTGAATGAATTCAAAAGGGATTGAATGGATATAGTACTACAAACATTCAAAAAATCATTTGGAAAGGTAGAACCAAACATACATACATAATGTACATATATGTATTTTGAATTAAGATATGATTTTTGTTAGCATAGCCATGATTAATAAAATTTTTGGTTAAATGGCTATTTGTTAATGGTTTACTTAGCAATTTGAACTTGTTCAACATTTATCGAAGGGCACGGTAGTGCCCAGCCAAGTTCGCGGCACTACACGCTTTTTACAGGAACAATCTCAGAAGATTTTCAACCCCCCTCTAACTTCAGTACCAATAGAATCAGAAACTTCAAATTCTTAGTATTTGCTGAGCTTATCAAACACAGGTGGCTCACTAAATTTCAACTCATTAGCATCAGTAATTCCCGAGATATAAGACTTCAAAATTCGCAAAAACCGTAACTGACTGACTCACTGACAGATCATCAAAATTATGGAGCACTTCCCGACATCGTAAAAACTTGAAATTTCTCACAACGGTAGGCCTTGTGGTGCATACAAAGGAAAAAATCGAAGCGTGGCATCCACCCACTTTCTTTAATATTCTTATAAATTATATGGAGGACTTCCGATTGTTGTAGAACGATGAAAATTGGAAGGTCGGTACGGCTTGAAGTACTTAGAAAGAAAAAAATTGAAAAATTGAAATTTATCATTTAGGGGGCGTGGTATCCACCCACATTTAAAAAAATTCTTATAAATTATATGAAGCACTTCCGATTGTTGTAGAACGATGAAAATTAGTAGGACGGTAGGGCTTGAAGTACTTAGAAAGAAAAATTGAAAAATTGGAATTGTCCATTCAGGGGGCGTGCCATCCACCCACTTCATCAGAATTGCTATTATTTATATGAACACTTTCGGTTGTCTTTGAATTATGAAACTTTATATAGCGATAGGACTTGATTTTCACTGGCAAAATAAATCCTTGCAAAAAGGAGTGAAATCACAACAAAAACATACATGTTTAAAAAAGTGCCAGGTTCTTATATGTACAAGAAACCTGTGAGTAAAAAGTCAGCCAGAAAAAGTAATGAGATCTAAAATATATGCCAAGTTTTAAGTTCATGAAGTTTAATATCAAATATCTGAATTAGAATAATATCGAAACAGCTCCAAATTATAACAGAAATTGGTATTAAATTATGAATGATTAAAATTTGGTGGATTTACTTGGCAAGTTTTCTCTTAAATACTTACTTAATCACAAATTTAAAATATATGAAAACTTGACCAGTGAACCCACCAAACTTGGTGAACATCCTGATGGGTGAATTTTTCGTTTGTTTGAGAGGAAATGAATTTATATAAGAAGGTTTTATAATACAAATTCTATATACTACTGAAATAAATCAGCCAAGTAGAAGACTTAGCATTAAGGATTGGCTATTTTGAATCAATAATTCAACAAGTCCAATCCTTAATGCTAAGTCTTCTACTTGGCTGATTTATTTCAGTAGTATATAGAATTTGTATTATAAAACCTTCTTATATAGAAACTATGCCTGGCCCCGGGCAAAAAACTTCCAGCTTAATGATTAGGAATTCTAATCTTGTTGGATATAGTTTACAGTGGATTTTCGTTGAAAAATTCATGTAAGTTGAACTGAACTTAATACAAATTGCGTCTGACAAAGCCCTCACTATGTCACTGATGAGTTCAAGTGAGTAAGCCGAACGAAACGCCAATTTGTAGGACTAAAGGCCATAAAAAGCTATTTTGGAAATGAATTTACTTCCAGTTGCTGTATGAATGAAGAACGAATGTGCGTTTTAGTAGCTTGAAGGGTAGGTAAGGTATATGTATACAGCCGTGCCACCTAAAAACAGAAATGTTTTATTCGAGGTACTGCCTCTTGCGAGGAACTGACAATGACAAATCCTCCAAGAGTATACTTGGACTCGGCAAAAAACTGTAGGTCCCCTCCATTCCTGCCAACAAACATGCACACAGGAATGGTTTATGGTTGTGAGTTGTAAGTCACTAGGCCCTGGTTCTACATGAGCTGTTGCGCCACCCAATTTATTTATTTATTTTAAGGTATATGTATCTATACCTAGGAGAAAAAACTTCGTGTTGGTTTTGTTTTAGGGTTTTTTGTGTGTGAATTTGCTTTGCCTTGGTGCGCTGAATTTTGAGAACACCTTGTCTACATGGTGTTTTATTTTGTTTACTTTTACTATTACTTGGTGGAATGATTTTATTTTGAATTGGGTGTGTCCATACTTTTGTTTGGGATATTAATATAGGTAAATACACCTTGCGCAGCTTCAAATAAACGTCACTGTCTGAGTTCAAATCCAAGTAGAGTCAAGCGTAAAGTATTTATTTCAAATATATTAAATTAAATGTGTATGCGGGTCAATATTTTGAAAACATTTATATTTTTCAATCCAAATTGGACCCTTGCTCAAAACAACCTATTAAATATATAAAGTAAATATGTTTAAATGCAATATTATTGATTGATAAACTTGAAAGTCAGAGGAATGACACAAAAAATGATGTTAGGGGAATGACTCCGAAGGGAGTTTTATGAGAACTAAATCGAAGTTGTTAGAAAATTGGACATTTTATATTATTTATCATATAGGTCCTTGTAAAAGACACAGACCAGTAAACGTGTCAAATTTTATGCCACACGGTTAAGTAAAAAGCACGCGTTAGAGGAATGACAAATTCGCTTGACGAAAAAAAAGAGGTTGCCTTAACTTGAAATATAAAAGATAACGATATTTTTTTCAAACTCTTACTTCAATTTTCATAAAGAATACTCCTGTCCCGCTAAACAACGAAAAAATCAGTTTTCTATTTTGAATTTTTATAAATTATTTTTTTTTATTTTCTTTGGTGGGATAGAAATGATCATTTAATGAGGGACCCTTGCTTAATAGCTCCTATTTAACAAAGTAAAGCAAGTATGTATGAGGAATGACATTTTGGGTGTTAAAATGGAGATAGCGGGTATAATAATGGTATTAACTTTTTTTTTTAGAGCGAATGTCGGAACCCGTTTGTTTTAAGCCATCCAACTCACAAACTTATAATACTTATAATCTCTTATTTCGGTTCAAAAATGAAGGAGACTGAAATATTAATATTTTGAAATATTCACCCATACCTGCAAAATGAAAGGTAGAGCAGGATTGATCTTTCCAAGTGGCAATATCACGAAATAAAAGTGGTGATCACAAATCTTTTTTGCAAATTTACAAATTGAGGAATATTTGGATCAAATTGCGATTTGCTGTTCGCAATTTTTGTTTTCTCTCGATAGCATAATTGATACTTAAAGAGGGTTGATTTACGATTTTTGAGTATCAATATCTTCATTTTGCTCAGTTTTGCAAATTGCAAACAAATAGTCGTAAATTACGAAATCCCGACCCAAGGTATAAATCGGGACTCATTTTATTGTAATTTGCAGCTCATTTTTCGTGATATGAACCAAAAATTCTTTCCGTGTGCAAATATTTCTCTGTTGTATATTATCCAGAATTTGTAAATTAGCAAAAAAAGATTTGTGACCACCACTTTTATTTCGTTATATTTCCACTTGAGAGAGCAATCTTGCGATGATCAATGTTCGAACTTTAGCCGCAAGCGCAGAAACCCTAGAATTGGTGAGCCTTGTGTCCCAATTATTAATATTGTGAGCAAGACAATTCTTTCGCTAACACTCTCCTCGAAATTTGGCACATAGCAACCATCACCATTGACCACACTAAATGATCGAATATACTATTAAGGTGTCAAACGTAAGTCTGACAGCGTCGCATCATCAGTTGGACATTCCATTTTCATGAGGAACACAATTATCAGGTTGTCAATTTCGTAATGTTTGTCATTCCTTAGATTAGAATACTTTTTTCTTCCCATATAACATAGAATTTTCGTATTTTCTCATCTTGAGAATATGATATTTCTTGTTTTCACGATCTTTCGACTTTTTCGTTCGGAATTAACGTTTCTGTCTGGTTCAATACGAATCCGAAAAATTAACGTTTCAGTCTGGTTCAATACGAATCCAAAAAAAAATCTCCTTTCAAATGGATAGTGTTTAGCTGAGCAATGCGTGCACGGACACAACAGGAATTCATTACTACATATTATTTTATATGAGAAAATAAGAATTTTCGGGCTTTTACGACTTTTTTTACTTTTCCCATCAGAAATTACAACTTCCGGCTCCGCTGTGATTCAATCAGGCTCAATACGAATACAAAAAAAAAAATATTTCAATCGGATGATGATTAGCCGAGTTATGCTTGTAATAAACATTCATTCTTTAAAAAACCGCTCCAACGATTTTAAATTTTTTTTCTATACAATCAAATTCAATCAAGAATCAAGATGGCATTCTTTTTTTGCCTCAAACTTTCAAAGACGTTGTCTCAACTAATTTAAACTACAACAACAACTTAAAGATTAAAAAAAGAGAATAGTTCTTGTACAAAAAGCCAGTGCGTAAAAAGTCAGCCATAAAAAGTAATGAGATCTAAAATATACATCAAGTTCTTAGCTCATGAAGTTATAATATTAAATATTTCAAGATTTTACGGTTTCGGGAAAATGCCCATAATTTTGATGAAAATACTAGATCTAAAGATATGTAATTTAGTGAGCCTACTGTAATTGACTAGCTCACAAAATACTGTAAATTTGAAGTTTCTGACTTTGTTGGTTCTGAAGTTAGAGGGGGTGAATCGAAAATCACCTGAGTTTGTTCCTGTAAAAAGGTCGTATAACCGCGAACATGCCTGGGCACTGCCGTATCCTTTGATAGCGTTTTTTCCTCATTCAATTTTTGGGAAATATTTAAGAATACTACGTCCTTTCTTTTACACATTTCTATAAGTCATTGTTGATTGAGATTTCTCGTATTATTTTTTGGAACTTTTCTTTCCATTCAACTGACATTTACATTACATGCAAATAGCCAATTTTTGACGTTAAACAGCTATTTGTTGAGCTGTGCTTGAATAATTTGTTGAATTTACGTTTAATTGTCTGTATTTTTTTCGTTTCCTTTACTTTTTCCGTCTCGGCTTCGTTATCATAGATCTACTCATTAATGTCACCAAAAATTAACATAAACAGGGTTCGACTAATATTTATAACCTTCAGACAACTTAGCCTTTCTCAAGGACTTGAAATTATTTCTCTTAGCTTAATACATTTGATTGTTAACTTATCAAATTGGTCTAGTCAGCAGTAATTTTTAAAACAAAATACATTAAAATACAAAGAGATAGCTAGCTCTTTTTTTTAATCGAAAAAATTATGTAAATATTATTTTTGTTATATCTTAAGCCAGAAATCACTTCAGAAAGGCTAGAACAAAAATAAAATTCGAAAACTTTTTTTATTTACTTATTCAACCAATTTAAGTCATAGTCTTCGTCGTGGTTTTGTCCTTGGTTAGGGTAGGGATCCTTTTTTTCTTTAAATGGAACCTTATTCTATCAACTTTTCGTCAGTTGTTGGTACACAGATGATAATATTCGCCACCCTTGTTCGCTTTTATAAATTAGGTAAAGCGTAATAAAATCCAATTGTCCCTCTTGGCAAATCTCTTTTGACGAAAATAATTCTCTTTATAAAATAAAAAAAAAAATGTGGGACACTGATGGCGGCGGATGGTACACACGCACATAATTCAAATAATGTCTTTTTAAAATATGAACATCAATTTTGCTCATTTTTTTGTGAATTCACCTCGCATCATTGAGCACATAAACAACACTGACATAAGAACATCGAAAAAAGGATTCATATCCTTTGGCTTAAAACGATATCGTAACACATTATTCAAAATTGATTTTTGTAGCCATTAAGCCCGTAGGGGGGTGCTTTTGCCTTTGTTCTCTAAGCCTCTTTCCCCATATACACTATAACCATCTAGCTGAAGGGCCAACATTTAAGTGAAGAAACAGAAAGCAACCCACGAAGGTTGCAATAAATGTCGCATCCACTTAATCTATCCTTTTGCACTCTCGAAGGACGACGACGACGACGACGACAACAACACAGGGGGTTTTTATGCGACACGTAGGAGGTAAGTAAAGTGCTTATCCTTCATATTTCTCGGCTCTGAGCACCGCACAAACACAAAGTTGGCCAGTGTGGATAGCTTGCAAAAAATAAAAATAAAAAATAAAATAAACCAAGGCAACATCAACACAAAGTTCATCTTACAATAATTCAGCTTGAGAAATGCGCATTTTCTTTCGGTGTTGGTTTTTTGCTGCAGAAGAGATTTAAGAAAAGCAGCATCACTAACACATCCAACCAAAAAAACCAACCAACAACAACCCACCCATTTAATGGTTTTTCTTATCGGAAGCTTGAAATTTCTGCACGAATGCATCAAAGAGTGGGTCCTTAAATCATTATTTCAACTAGAAAATGTTGCACTTAATTTTCTACACTTGAATTATTTCAGTTGACAATATTTTTTTTTTATTTTTTCATCAAGAAAAAGAAATTGGGTTTCATGAAGTGGCAGGGAGTACGGTTGAGATATCATAAATTGCCATACTTTTGAACTTCCGTATGGTGAAGCAATTTTTTTTTTAAAGAACAGCTAATGGAACATTGTATTTTTTTATTCAATGAACAACGAAAAAATCTTAAATTTACATACTCTCTCTATAAACTTAATAGCATTTTGTTTATCTTTCTAGTTTAAAATTCAAGGCTACCTATCGAAACCCAATGCAAAAGGAAATTCTGTCATATTATATTATGTATGAATGACAAAAGGACTATTATCCCATATTATTATAAAAGTCAGTCAGTTTGTATAAGACTTTTGAGAAATTTCCACAAGTCTGGCCGTCTGACCGTCCAACTCGTCATTTATGTTTTTGTATATACAAGATGGCATAAGCTTACATATATGTATGGGCAAAAACTAGATTTGTATAGGTAGATGTTTTAGTTTTGTCAATTTTATAAAATTTTGAAAAAATATATGGCAACTATGGGCTTACATTAAAAGACCCATTGCTCAGTTTGCTGGCTTGATTAAATATGTATTATGATTATACGTAGTTAAAGTGTTATATTTAATACATTTCTCTGGCTAATCAATAAAATTTTTTAATACCAGCTTTTAAAACTCGTCTGGCAAGCTATTTTCGACTACCAAACTCGTTTGGCATCTTTTTTTTGTTCATGTACAAAAAGACGTAACTCATTATAAATTCAAAAACCAGCATTTAAAAAGAAGACAAATATGTTACATTGGGCAGTTATTTAAAATTTTGAAAAAAATAGGTGGCAATCCTAAAATTGAAGAAATATTCCCTGATCTTTATTTGTTGAATAATCTGTTCACGAATAAAGCATAGGTTTGAACCTTGTTCCTAACAAGTTACTCAAGTTATCCAATATCTATTATTAATCTTTAAGAACTTAAGACTCGTGTGGCAAGCACTTTCGACAGCCAAACTCGTCTGACAAATTTTGTTTTCAAAAAAATATCACTCAAATCACTTTCGTTTAGGGTTTATAGTAGTTTCAACACTTACAGCAATCTGTACGCCTGTGTTTAATTTAGCTCTGCAATATATTATTAAAATTCTTAAAGAAATACAAATTGATTAATTTTGAAAATTAGTTGATGTGAATTTTTACCTTTTACGCAAGTGTTTTTCATGTTACATAGTTACATTTTTATAAATTTCAATCAAAAGACTGCTAAAAAAGACAAAAGAAAATATTAAGAAACAATTATAAATTGTGATTGAGTGGGTTTTCCATGCATTAGTTGCACTCCGTTCTTTATTACTGGAGCCGTTCAAAATCTTCTATCTCATCTAACTCGGTGAGTGCAAATACTTTGTTTTGGTTTTGTTCTGCCAAGCAAAACATTGAAACTACACAAAGTTTAATCAATTGTTTTATACAATTTATTGTATGCATCAACACGGATACAGAAAATACGAAATCATTTGACTGATTTAAGCCATAGCGAGCCGCCGCACAGTGGGGAAAACGTGGAAAAAATTCAATTTGCAAAAGTATCAATTTTTATGTTTCATTATTCGTTTCTTATAGTAAAATAGTTGTTAAATCAAGAAATGATAACCGTTTGCAGATAAAATATATGTAAGCCCGGAGTTTATCATCCAAAGTTGAAAATGAGGAGAAATAGATAAAATCGAACGATCCGTTTACACTAAATTCTTAAATTTTTGTAATGATTTTTCTATTTATGGGATTAAGATATACCAATAAGTTGCACTAGTACTTTTATTGAGCGGGAAAAATTATATAAGAAATATTTGAAGAGAAAAACACCCAAAATTAGCGATTATTTTTAGTCTTATAAAGTTTTAAGTACTAGCGCCATTTGCCGCCAAGGTCCCGTTGCTTTTGGCCGATAGTGTAGAGTGTAAGGAACAATTTCCAACAAAGAACGCATCCGGAACCGACCGGATTCGATTTTCAGGGCAATTTGAAGTGCGGGAAAGTCATACATGAAAACAAAAAAATTGAAGTAAAAATTACGATACTGGTATCTTAAGCTAGGGGCCCAAAAATATTGGTAAATATGAAATATTTTGTTTTATATTTTACTACATATTTAGAATCCATTTTTAACGATTTAACGTCAAAATAATAATAAGAAGGGTTTTATATAAGAACAATTTGAAAAGTTACGATGTCATATCGTAATTTTTATTCAACAATATAATAATGTGTAATATGATAATCAGTAATATTTCTTCATTAAAACTCACTGTGAAAATTAAATTTTACAATGTTTGGTAGTTAAAATTACGATATACACATGTATGTAAATAAATAAAATAATAAATACCGTTAACCCTTAATAACTTGATAATAACTATTTCAAAGGTCAACTTAACTGTCAGTTTCATTCAGCGTTTGTTATTTACTCCACATAGTAACGCTATCAGGTGTAATTTCGATAGCTTATTCAGTTTTAGTGGATTTAATTGTAGAAAAGAAGAGACGTTTAAGCGAAAAAAGCTTAAATATATTTTTAGTGATTACCACTGCATACATTTGCGTTGTGCATATTGAATAGGCATTAAATGAAATATTTAGCAGTTACGCAGCAAAATGATTCAAAATATTTTGCGTCTTCTGTACCTACAGGAAGAAATACCGAAAGCTGATATAACACTGAAAGTTATTGGCCATCAATGGTATTGGAGTTACCAATATCCAGAATATCAAGGTGTGTCATTTGAACATTTTTTTATTGAAATTCAATTCGCGATAGGTACCGTGATATTCTTCGTCATAAGTTCCGTAATTGGTTGAAGGCGGTACATTCCAAGTGAAACTGGTAAGTAATAATAATGTTGACGCTGAGGTATCGTGTACTAGACATAGTGGAAGCCCAGTAAATGACTATGAAGAATGCTGCGATATCAGCAAGACACTTATTCTATTTTCATTAATTTTCTAACTCTCTTCTGAAAATGCACAAAAGGATTCAAAGAGCGAGAACTCCCCAAGGTTGGTTATATAAATTTTTGTGTGGGTGTGTCAGTGACTGGAAATTTTCTGTAATAATTTAATGGAAATGAATAATGTATGTAGCTCAGATTTTATCGAATTAACGAAAATTAATTAGTTAAATTATCGAAAAACGCCCACAAAATGGGTGTTGTAAGAACTTTGCTAGACCAATTTCCAAAAAAATAGTTGTTCAAGGTTTAGTTAACACCCAAATTTGTAACAATTTTAACGAAAAATTACTTTTTGTTTAAGTAGGCGTGGCAGTGGGCGGAAATTTATTGTATTGGTTTTTCGTCTTAATAGCTATCATGCCTGAAAATTTCATCAACATGGGTTTGGTGGTTAAGTTTTTAGGGAATTTTTTCCACTCTCCCAAACAAGGTGCCCCACTATGCGCCGCCGAACCGCCGCCGCCCGTAGCTTCATACATTGCCTCAAGAACGAAGAAATTTTACTTTAATTTGTTTTTTTCTGGATTGCTACAAGACATCTCTATTTGTCTCATCCACCGGTGAGTTCAATCTTAGTACATGTTCTGCCATTTAGCAAATTGAGACTACTTGCAAAATAATTTGGTTCTCTTTGCATGTTCAATACCTACCAATCTTGTTTAAGCTTTTAACGAAAATTATTATACACAAAATTATCTACGGAAACCTTTGTATATCTAAATAGTTTAGATATACAAAGATGATACTCCACAGCAAAGTAGTACAATACCAAGCAAACGCAAAAGTGATGAACTTGACACCGATATTACCCTTCAAAACCCAACATCGAAAAAACCTTTAAATTCTATATTTGATGATTTTACACTTACTAGACAAGTTTCATCATTCAACTTTAACTTAAATACACCAAATCCTCCATCACTTCTTCCTACGTCATCAGAGCCAGTTTCAACACTCTGAACAGCTGATCCAGTGCTAGTTTTTAATTCAATAGGTTTGTTCGATGTCAGCACTGGGGCGCACTGGGTCGCCCTGAACTCGCTCTAATGTTTTTTATGTGACACTTTTTTCACCCCATTTGCACTGTGTTCAATGTGTGTTCGGGGCGAGCACTGAACTCGCTCTTACGCACCCCAGGTTTCTTCTCAGGGAAAGAAATCAGAGCTGCGAAATTGAAATCAGCTGTTTGTAAAAGTTAAATGTCAAAGGAAAAGGATTAATTTTGCGAATTTTTATGACGATATAAATAATAAATGCGAAATATTTTGTATACTATTTTGTTACTTTTTATTAATTTATATATTAATAAATAAATACAATGCTAAGGAAAATATATGGATATCTAGTGCTTGCATAAAGATTTTGAAGCTGCTGAAAATAGTATCCAAGCACCTTAACATTTTTATCATACAAAAGAAACACTGAGGTGTTCGATGTGAAATCAAAACCCGGGCAGCCCCCAGTTTTTTTACATTTGAATGACATTTCCCAATGCGCCCTGGGGCAGGGAACAGCGAACAAACCTAATGACTTCGTCTTCTACCACTGAAGCACCTCAGCCTATAAACTCTGCATCGACATCAAAAATTTCAGCATCTTATATGCCTTCCTCTTCGCTTCTAAATGTTATATCTTCTCAACAAATTTTACCGAATGTATCGCCAACCTTTCTGCGTCCCAATCAAGGAAATGAAGAATTATCTCCCATCGCATTGGGTCTGAAAGTTGTAGAAGGACAAAAAACTATATTCATCTCTAAACTTGACCCCTCAACTAAAACTCTGAATATTAAAAACTATGTAACAAGCAAAATGGGACAGTTACAAATGCTGAAAGTTGAGAAAATTCTGCACCGTAACTATACAAAATACTCATCTTTTAAAATACGAGTACCTGATTCAATATTCTATTTGCTGAATTCAACATCTTTTTGGCCTAAGGGTATCGTAATACATGAATTTGAGAATAAATTGGGTAGAAAACTCACTACACCTCAGAGCCCTTTTCAACAGACCAGAGGACAATGCGACAAAGCAGCTTCAAAAGGTTTTAATATATTACCAGAATGTAAATGGGCTTAGGACTAAGACCAACAAGGTCTACAAAAATGTCAACAATCTTCCACATGACGTCATCATATTAACAGAAACTTGGTTGAATAGTTCCTTCGAGGACACTGAACTTTTTTATTTTACTTATCAAATTTTTAGACGTGATCGCCACCACTTAGATGACTCCAGCGTTGTAGGTGGAGGAATTCTAGTGGCTGTTAAAAAATCAATAATTTGTCATATGGTTGATGATTTCCTGCTTTGCAACGTCGAAGTTATGAGCACGTTATATCCACTTATACTCCTGAAAATTCTAATAACGAAATATGAAAAACTAAATGACTGTATAGAAAGCATCCACGGCCTACTAAAACCTGATGATGAGATCTTGGTTATAGGTGATTTTAGCCTTCACAATTTAGTTTGGAAATATAGTGATGAATGCAATAACTACTTTGTTCCAGTTATTACCTCGAGTCCTAATGAAATGTCATTAATTGATGGAATGTCTTCTGTGGCCTGAATCAATTTAATGGAGTGACCAACCGTTTTAATAAAGTTTTGGACCTAGTCTTCTTCTCCGATACTATAAGGGCCGACACTGCTGTTATGTCCTCCCCTATAACATTAATTGATGAGGATCGACATCACCCAGCTCTAGATATTTCACTGAATATGAACTTGTGTAGCCCTGTTGACTTAACAAACAAACTTGAATTTAACTTTAGGAAATGTAATTTTGATGAATTAAATAATACTAATTAAGTAGTATTGACTGGAATCAATTATTCCTTAATTGCAATATTAATATATGTATTTTGAATTTTCTAATGTACTTTTTAACTGTTTTTATAAAACTATACCACTGCGGAAATCATGTAAGGCTATAAATGAACCACCATGGTTTGATCTACATCTGAAAAACTTAAAGAACAGAAGAAACAAAGCTTGGGTACGATTCAACGAAACCAGAAATGATGAAGATTATAGGACTTTTACAGATATCAAACTTCGGTTTACAAATTATTCTAACTACTTATATGAAAACTATATTCGGAAAACAGAGAATGAACTTAAGATTAACCCAAAAAACTTTTGGAATTTTGTAAATAGCAGAAAGAAGATTGATGGCTACCCTTGTTCTATGTCTTATTTCAACTCTACTAGTCATGAGCAGTGCTGCCACCCTACTCCTTAAGCAGTAGATCTACTGCGTTAAGGCCCAAATGAAAATCCACTGCGCAGCAAAACAAATCTACTCCCCTTCTGAGAAATTTGAACATTATCCAAAGTTAGCCAAAGAGATAACATACCCAAAGAAGATTGTTGGTCGTCCTCAGACTCACTAGGAATTATTGGCTTTTTCAATAAATTTTAATGCATGAATAACGAATATAAATGAAATTAGGGCCAAAATATGAACTCTCCAAACAACACGTGATTCTTGATTAATTCAGTTGATAAAACTTTTTTTTTTTGCTATTGCTGACTTAATAATTATCACATCAATGTTAAAAAAAGAGCGAAGTTCTTATATACACAAGAAACCTGTGCGTAAAAAGTCAACAATCGGAAGTGCTCTATATAATTTATAAGAATTTTTAAGGAAGTGGGTGGATGCCACGCCTACCGTTGTACGAAGTTTTAAATTTCTACGATGCCGAGAAGTGCTCCAAAATTTTGATGATCTGTCAGTGAGTCAGTCAGTTACGGTTTTTGCGATTTTTAAAATCCTTTATCTCAAGAATCACTAATTTCAAAGAGTTGAAGTTTGGCGATCCACAAGTGTTTGGTGAGCTTAGCAAATACTGCCAATGTGAAGTTTCTGACTTTATTGGTACTGAAGTTAGAGGGGATTGAAAATCACCTGAGTTTATTCGTGTAAAAAGGGTGTAATGCCGTGAACTTGGCTGGGCACTACCATGCCCTTTGATTGTGGAGTTCGTTTATTTGTTAGTAAAATGTATTTAAAATAGATTGAATTTGATTACGTGCTGTGTTTTGTACATCTACTGCGGTATATTGCAATCTACTGCGTTTTTTCCTCATATATACTGCGCTCAGAAATCTATAGGGTGGCAGCGCTGGTCATGAGTCGAAAGCTAAAGCAAACATGTTTGCAAATTTTTTTAAAGATGCTTTTGAGGATTCGCACCTGAACGAACCTCCATATTCCTCTTCCACCTCAGTCAACTTCACCCATCTTAGCTCCATTAATTTTACAATAAGTGAAGATTCTATATCGCAAAGTATTCTGAAACTTGAGGAGTGTTTTAGCCCGGGACCTGATGGCGTACCATCCTCTATTTTGAAGAAATGTGTGTCTTATCTGTCATATCCATTATGCGTTCTTTTATTGAATCCCTTAAAACTAAAAGCTCAATTTTCCCCAAAATTTGGAAAAGTGCATTTATAACCCCAATTCATAAGAAAGGATCAAAAAACGAAGTAACGAATTATCGTCCTATTGCTAAACTATCTATGATTCCAAAACTTTTCGAATCATTTATATGTAATGTGCTCTCTTTCAACTGTAGTTCAATTATTTGTGATAATCAGCATGGTTTTGTAAAAAAAAAATCGACAATTACAAATTTACTTCATTTTACGTCTTTTTGTCTAGATGCTTTTGAGGATAGTGAACAAGTAGACTGCGTATTCACTGATTTCAGTAAAGCATTCGACAAGCTGTGTCATAAAATTCTTCTTATAAAACTCAGGAGCTTGGGTTTTAATGATATTTTTTTGAAATGGATTGCATCTTATTTGGAAAATAGATGTTATAGTGTGTCCTTTAGAAATGAGCAGTCTGCTCAGCTCTACGTTAATTCAGGTGTTCCCTAGGGCAGCCATTTTAGCCCAATATTATTCGTCCATTGACTGTTCACTTTTGCAAGAAGTGACTTTCGAGATCCTTATGTACTGAAGCTTCTTTTTGTATAATTTGTGAGGCCAATTCTCGAGTATGGATGTATTGTATGGGCCCCTTACAACTATGTCCAGTCCATATATTAAGACTAAAAGCAGTACAGAGATGATTTATGCGTTTCTTCCTTCGATTGCTTCCTTGGGTGCCAGGAGTTATACTACCTCCTTATGCTCAGAGATTAAATGTAATAGACTTTCCTTTACTTTCACAACATAGGCAATATCTTCAATTGTGTTTTATTTCCGGTATATTAAATTGTTCTATTTCATCTCCATCAGTTCTGGGCAAATTAAACTTTAATTTTAGTTGGGCAAGCATAAGAAGACAGCAACCTTTGAATCCAATTTTTAGAAGATCTAACTATGGTGCAAATAGCCCTCTTAATCAATTAGACCGAGAGCCCACAGCAGATTTTGGGTGTGAGTGATAGCAAAAAAAGAAGTATAGGCGTCGAAAGCTTCATTAAAGGCTATTCCAAAAATCAAGGTCTTGCAGTCCACAACTGGGGCTTTTTCAAGAAACAGTGCATCGAAAAAAAAATATGAATGCAACTTCAAAGATAATCGTTTTAGCCGAAATTGGTTTTCACCCCTCCCTAGACAAGCTCCTCGGATCACATATCACGGAATTTGAGACCATTTGAGTGTATAGTTCGCTCTACCGGACCGTTAAGAAAATTCAAAATTCTACACTCAAGTGATCTCAGATTCCGTGATATGGGATCCGCCGTGCTTATCAAGGGAGGGGTGAAAATAAATTTCGGCTAACACGATTATCCTCGAAGTTGCATTCATATTTTTTTTGATGCACTATTTCTCGCAAAGGCCCCAGTTGTGGACTGCAAGACTTTGATTTTTTGAATAGCCTTTAATGAAGCTTTCGACGCCTATACTTCTTTTTTTGCTATAAATCACACCCAAAATCTGCTGTGGGCTCTTAGTCTTAATTAATTATCATATTTAATAAATTTTACTTCCTCATCTTTTCTTTAAATGACAATTTTAAATGTATTAAATTTAAAGCTTTGTTTTATAGCTCAATGTCTCATTGATCTGAATTGTTTGTTTTTTGTTAAGTATTTATTTTAGTTTATATTATATTATTATGTAACGTTAGCACTTAACGGATTGTTTTAATATAATATATTAGAAACGTTACATAAATAAAAAAAACGACTGGAAAGTACGTAGGGACTTGCTCTAATGTTCAAGTTGCTTGGAATTTAAGAACATACAAAATATGCCAGCATTTATAGACAAAAATAAAGAAAAAAATTAATAAAATAATTTAAATCGTTCTTTTCATTGCACAAAAAACTTGTAAGCAGCTAAGAGCTCGAAAACAAGTAGATATGCCATTTGATTAGTTGAAAAAAATATGAATCTATGCACAAAGAAAATTTTAAATCGTTGGCAACATTTAAAAAAAAAATGTTGTTATTCCAATTTTCAGTATTTATTCATATACATTTACCCTTATAGTTTCAAAAAAATTTATTTACAAATTTTCGAAATATGTAGGGACAATGTGGGTAAATGTTAACTGGGGGAATTGAAAACAGGGCTCATATCAAAGTTAAGTCTATTTGACAGATACATTAGTAGAAACGGTGAACGTATGCATATTTTATGACATACTTCAAACTCATTGCTGTCAATTTGAATTTATGTGAATTTATTTGACGAACGCATTTCTCGTGAAAGTTCATTTTTGAAAGTACCAAACAAGTCTTTCTTTTGGAGAAATTAATTGTTTTTGCAGATTTAATTGAGTAAGCACAATTTATTTGCAAATACTTTTTAGTCTTAAATTTTGATGCAGATTCGATGTGAAAAAGTCTTGAAAATTCATGAAATTTTTGTCGATTGTCATGTGTTTACATTTACCCCAGAATATTTTTTCATATGAGAAAATGTGAACATTATTATTAAACATACATACATATGTATGTGCGTGAAGTTAGCACCGCCATTTTGGATTTAAAAAAAAAAGGTTGAATGTACCCAACTTGTGCTGCTATGTGCCGTATTTTTTAAAAAATCGTACTAAGAGTTTGGTTTTTAGAGGGTACCAATTTTATTTAGCGGCTTGTGCCGTAAATATTTTCGAAAAACTCGCAAATTTGCAAACCTTGCGAATGAGTTTATTGCAAAATTTCAAAATTTCTTAAAAAAAAATTGTGCTGCATACTGTCCTCAAAAAATGCTACTAAGAACCAAAAAGAAAAAAGAAAAATTCGCATAATTGCATCTATTATGGCCAAAACTAAACTTTGCGAAGGGCTGTAGCGTGAAGTAGCATCGCCATTTTCGATTTTCAAAAAAAAGTTGTGCTGCATTGTGCTGCCTTGTGCCGTTAATAATAAAAAAATCGCAATCGAAATTTCATAATTACTAAAAAGTTAACAATTGTGCAGCTTTTTTTCAATTTGTGCAGCCATATTCCAAAGAGATAAAAAATTGCATGTTGCAGCTTTTACGACCAAAAAACAGTTTTGCGAAACCACTATTTGCGAATTCGCAAATTTTTTAAAAATATTTACGGCACAAGGTAGCACAAGTTGAGCACAATACAGCAATTTTGTTCGAAAATCAATCGCCTGGCAAAACTGTTTTTTTGGCCGTAAAAGTTACAAATATGCGATTTTTTTTATCTCTTTGGCACAAATTGAATATGGCAGCACAAACTGATCTCAAAATAACGCATGTTAGGTTTTTTAAAGAAAAATTTAGACTAAAAAAAAATTATAAATTCATTTTTGACATAAAAGTTACATGTATGCAAATTTTTTTTATCTCTTTGGCACAAATTGAGCACAAAACAGCACAACTTTCACTTTTTAGTAATTACGAGATTTCGTAAAAATAACGTTTGGGGCATTTCACGTGAAGCGGACAGCGAAAAAAGTGGTGGGTCTTGGAATTTGTTCATCTTTAGGGTATTTATATTTGATTATATACTGAAAATACATATTGAAGGATTTTAAATTTTGAGGCCTGGCGCTGAAGTTATGGGCTTGTAAAGTTTTGGTAAGCTATGGCTTAAGGTTTTTTAGAAAAATGTTTATTAATTAAATGAAGGAACAGACAATATATTTTTATATTGAGATCTATAGTAAATTATATGTTCTTTTCGGTAGTGAAATCTTAACCGGAAATCGATTCTTTTTTAGGATATAAAACCGGAAGTTAACAGTTCAAATCAAATTTTAAGAAACTTAGTCACTTTTTATATTTTTTTTTAAGTTTCAAAATGTGGCGTATACACCACAGAAATTACATGCCAAGTTGTAGAGTGGGATCTCCATTCGTTTAGAAGATACGTAATTTTAAGTGTGTGGCTCTCATTCAAAAAACAGATATTTTTGTATAGAAAACCGGAAATATAGGCAAAGATGCGAATAATTTTTTCTGCAATTTGCTTCTGAACTAATTTTCTTGGTGCAATATGTTCAGGGGTGTCCCCAGGATGTTAATCCAAGTTAACAAAACGGGGGGCTGCGAGCGTCCGCCGCCATCTTGGAAAACGCATTTTATCAAATATCTCGTGAACCGTGTATGGTATGTCCACAATAATAATTTTATTTGAAAGTAAGGTATTTCATTCTTTTGTTTGTTTTTTAAATCAAGTTGTTTTAATGAAAACTTTTGAGAAATTAAATCTTAAAGTCAATATATTTTGAAAAAAAATAATAATTTTTTTTCAAAGCTGATTTTTTAAAAATGTTGCCTTACTAAGCATCACTGTTCATATTACTATTCAATGCTCTCATCAATTTTAAGTCAAATACTGAAAATCAGATGCAATTGCCTTTCGTAGTTTTCATCTGATTTTCAGTATTTGACTTAAAATTGATGAGAGCATTGAATAGTAATATGAACAGTGATGCTTAGTAAGGCAACATTTTTAAAAAATCAGCTTTGAAAAAAAATTATTATTTTTTTTCAAAAATATTGACTTTAAGATTTAATTTCTCAAAAAGTTTTCATTAAAACAACTTGATTTAAAAAACAAACAAAAGAATGAAATACTTACTTTCAAATAAAATTATTATTGTGGACATACCATACACGGTTCACGAGATATTTGATAAAATGCGTTTTCCAAGATGGCGGCGGACGCTCGCAGCCCCCCGTTTTGTTAACTTGGATTAACATCCTGGGGACACCCCTGAACATATTGCACCAAGAAAATTAGTTCAGAAGCAAATTGCAGAAAAAATTATTCGCATCTTTGCCTATATTTCCGGTTTTCTATACAAAAATATCTGTTTTTTGAATGAGAGCCACACACTTAAAATTACGTATCTTCTAAACGAATGGAGATCCCACTCTACAACTTGGCATGTAATTTCTGTGGTGTATACGCCACATTTTGAAACTTAAAAAAAAATATAAAAAGTGACTAAGTTTCTTAAAATTTGATTTGAACTGTTAACTTCCGGTTTTATATCCTAAAAAAGAATCGATTTCCGGTTAAGATTTCACTACCGAAAAGAACATATAATTTACTATAGATCTTAATATAAAAATATTTTGTCTGTTCCTTCATTTAATTAATAAACATTTTCTAAAAAACCTTAAGCCATAGCTTACCAAAACTTTACAAGCCCATAACTTCAGCGCCAGGCCTCAAAATTTAAAATCCTTCAATATGTATGTTCAGTATATAATCAAATATAAATACCCTAAAGATGAACAAATTCCAAGACCCACCACTTTTTTCGCTGTCCGCTTCACGTGAAATGCCCCGTTTGTAAAATTTTGCAAATTTGCGATTTCTTTTAAATATTTGCGGCACAAGGCAGCACAAGTTGAGCACAATGCAGCTTAACTTTTTTTTTTGAAAATCGAAAATGGCGGTGCTAACTTCATGCTACAGCACTTCGCAAAGTTTAGTTTTGGCCATAATAGATGCAATCATGCGAATTTTTCTTTTTTTCTTTTTGGTTCTTAGAAGCATTTTTTGAGCACAATGCAGCAGAACTTTTTTTTAAGGAAATTTTGAAATTTCGCAAAAATTTCATTCGTAAAAATTTGCAAATTTGCGAATTTTTCCAAAATATTTACGACACAAGCCAGCACAAAAAAAAAAAGCTGAGCACAATGCAGCACAATGTTTTCTCCAATTTTAACTACACGCTAAAAAAATGGGTACCCTCTAAAAACCAAACCCTTCGTACGATTTTTTTTAAGTACGGCACATAGCAGCACAAGTTGGGCACATTACAGCAAAACCTTTTTTTTGAAAATGCAAACTGGTGGTGCTAACTTTTTGCACATAACATATATTTTTGATAAAATTATTGGTTTAAAATTAAATTAAAGGAATAGATTTTCAATTAATTTAAGATTGCTATTAGGCCACGGAACTACATAATTAAAGAAGCCACCACCCTCATATTCAGTGGATGATGTTGCAAAAGCGGTCTGTGGCGCACAAAACAAAAATATGACGTTCAGAGCAGCTCAGAAGGCATATGGAGTACCAATATCCATAGGTTAAAAGGGAGAAAAAACTCCATGGAAACATTTAAACAAGGACGTAAGATTGCACTTTCATTGGAAGTGGAAAATGAGATTGCCAAATGCCTCCTTGAATGTTCTTCATGTGGTCACCCGTGCGATAAGGAAATTCAATTAGATAACCGATTATGTCGTTACAAATAGCATAAAGACTCTGTTCAATAATAATAATTCAAGGCCTCGGCCAAAAATGGTATTGAAGTTTTATGAAGAGATACCCCAAACTGTCATTAAAGAAACCGGAGCTACTAAAAAAAATACAGAAAAGATGCCAGTTGGAAAAGGTGGTAGAAAAATGGGCTGAAGGAAGACAAATCGAAATTTGTATTCAATGCGGATGAAAGTAGCTTTTGTAATGACTCAAACAAACTGAAGGCAATAGGCCAAAAGGGAGTTGCATGGAGTACACTCACTGGAGGTTCGGGACGACAGTCAACCACTGTTTCAGCATGCCTTTCTGCAGATGGCACGTTCTGCCTCCTTTAATTATCCTTAAAGGCGCAGCAGGGGGTCAATTCTCGATCTGTGAAACTGTGAAGTGATAAATATGATAACGCCTTCACACCAAATGCGATTCTCAAAGTGTGAAAAATGAAAACAAATGCCAAAATGTTTTCATATGATAACTCGTTTATCACAATCATTTCATTCTGTGAAAACCTGTGAAAAGAAAAATGATAAACAGAAACAAATTGTGCTCATTGGATACACCTAAGTCGCCATCTTGGTCTTTCTATGACGTCACAATCATCTTTTTCTATGAGCAATTGGTAGCATTTGTCATGTTAGTACTTTTTAGTACTCACTTTGACAGCTGTTTTTCATAACTAGTTCGGGAATCGCATTGCGCGTGTTTGTGAAGTGATAAAATGATAAAACTCTGTGAAAACTGAAATGATAACTTTGTTTTCATTTCACAGTTTCACAGATCGAGAATTGACCCCCAGTTCACGCTCGTTGGACAAACGATGAAGCTAATCCTGGAACTTTGTATGGAGCTTGAAAGAACGGTTGGATGGAAGAGCCACAGTTTTACCATTGGTTCATAAAAAGATTTGTTCCGCATGTTGTACGTCTCAGAGAACAAAACAATGCTGTTGATCAAACTGCCACGTCGTTCTGCTTTATGATGGACAGTCCAGCCATATCAGTGTGTGAATAGTGGAAGCTGCTATGAAAAATAAAATTCAACTGCTTCGATATCGAAGCCATTTGACAGACAAATTACAGCCATTAGCAAAGCGGTTTTCGGTCCAGTAAAGACGGCTTGGGAAAAAGTCCTTTGTCAGACATATGGAAAAGAAATTTTAGGCAAAGGTTTGATTTAACTATCCAAGTCTAAATTTACAAAACTACTGGGATTAGTTTGATGGAAGAGTGCTTTGATTTCCAAAAATATTATTGCTGGATTCAAATCAGTGGGGATTTTTCTAGTTGATGCGTCAAAGATTCCGAAAACGGATTATTTCAATAAATCAGAGTTGGAAAAATATGAAAACATAAATGCTACTTATACGGAATCCATTGAAACCGCTGAATTTCTGGAACATCAAGTACAACCTTAAACTTCAAATGGTAATTTTATTTTCAAATTTTTGAAAACTAATAAGAAAGGTATCTACTTAATAATGAGCATATTCTCCCTAGCTCAATCGTCTTCAAATATGCAACAGAACCCGTTGTTGATTACGAGAAATCCCATCGCTATAGAAGACACAGTTTTTAGAAAATGGGAATGGGCCTAATGAAGTTGTTATATGATGGAAAGGAAACAAATTCTGGACTTCCGATTAATAGAATTTGTTCTGGCTTCCTTTAAGGGCGGAAAGAGAAAATCGAATTTATTTAAGTTCTTTTGCCGATTAGAACACATAAATATAAAGGAAAAAGAAATAAAAGTGCAAGGGCTGTCTACGTTCAGCTCATCCAAAACTATGTTCAAAATCGTGAAAAAAGATATCAGTTTCAACAAAGTATCCCAAGTCATTGCAATGCTTCCAGTACCGAAAGAGATATTAGTTTAGAGGACGACGGAAGCACCATTTATTCATTTCGGGGATATGTCCCTGGTCAAGGAAATACGTTAATAAACAACCCTTTTTCCTTTTGATCAAACTTTTGTATTTTTATGTCTTTTAAAATAAATCTTTCTTATGTAAACAATGATTTGTATTTGTTTTATTCTGTTTTGGGGTAAAAGTAAGCACGCAGTTTTTGTATTTTTCTCAATGTCAAGAGTTATATATTCGCTTTTGTTTTCATTTCCCATAATTTAGCTGCCTAGTCAATGAAATCACTGTTTGCTTTTACAAACAAAACATGGTGGGGTTTTGTAAAAATGTACTAAAACTGATATAGAAAATAATCAAGCTCTTTTACTTTTCTTATTTGTATTTTGTTTTCTCTCTTTTTTACCATATTTTTGTTGAGATTCTAGATTAACTGTTATGTTTAGACCTCTTGACATTTCTACTTCGCTTATTTTCTCTAAATATGTATGTATAACTTTTTCGTTTTTGTAGTCTATTCTTCTGAATGGCAACCCTTTTCATTGTGCTGGGTTGTTACTTAGTTTTTATTGCACGGAATAATTTTTGCTTGGTTCTTTCAAGGTATTGCCACCGTTTTAATAAAGAAAATTGGAAGAAAGTAAATATTATTGCAAGAAATAATTTAATTAACGTTCACGGTGCCACGGTTCTGACATCCACGGTACTGATATTAAGACAGTTTATGTGACCTAACTTCTCTATGCTAATGAGAAAAATAATTTTCAGGACAATTTTAACATACATATATTATAAGTCGTTAAAAGGAATACAAAATTCTGATAATCAACCAAAAACATATTTTAACATGCTTAGAAATACTACCACGGTACTAACAAATTAATTTGTGACATACTTTCTTCGAATTAAAATATATCACTCTTAAAGTACAACAACGTTGAAAAAGTAAAACGACTATTGTTATCTATACATTAATAGTGCCACCATACAAACGTCTTGAAACTAAAACAAAATGGCGGGTCATCGAGAAATCTTTTGAATTCAAAAATAAAAGAAAATCCTCGGACAAAATTAAATCATAATTATTTTGTTCAGCAATGAGTATTTTGACTCAATTATTTTTTTGAGCAATAAGTATTTTGACTCAATTTTTGAATAATTTTTTCAAGCAAGTATTGCACTCAAACTTTTATCAGGACAACATTTATATTCAATGAAGTATTTCATTAGAAAAAAAGGAGATTTCATCGGAAAAACAAGGAACGGACATGCCACGGTACTGACATTTTTACTACACTTTTCTAAGCCATGTGGAATAAGTAGCAAATTTGGTCATGATATCGAATGTAGATTGTAGTAAATAGCCATTTACACAATACAAACCAAAAATACATATATACGAACATTTTACATTAAATATCAAAAAAAAAAGACTGGATACAAAGAATCACAGTTGGGACGGAATCACCCATATGTTGTAGAAATTTGTATCCTCTATACATAGTCCAGTCATATTGTATTTTTACCATGTCAATTGTGGGGTAGTTTTGATTTGTTCGCTCCTTTATGTTTTCGGGGGTGCTAAATCCGAATTTGAGGTTTGTCAACAAAATTTCGTGATGCAACATGGAAAAAAATGCAAAAATGATGCAAAAATGCATTTTTTGGGAGTTTTTCACTAATGGCTCGAAAACTACCAAATATTCGAAAATTACATCAAAATACCATTGAAAGTATACACAATTTCCAATAAATCCCTATTTGAGGCTTTTTTCTGCGACAACCTATTTGGACACAAGCGCTAGTCGAAAATTGACGTATTTTTTCTGTTTTCGAAAATCCACTCGAAAGCTCTAAGAAATAGCTTTGTGTGACAAAATTTGAATTTTTGTCTGTAACATGAACCAAAATATACTTTTTGATGTGCTGAGTTCAAATCTGGTCTTTGAATTGCTCTAGCACGTTATGTTTTTGAGATATTCGAATCTAAAGATTTATAAAAGCATTTTGTATGCAAATTTGAGGTTATATTTTTTTCTCGAGGTAATTTTTTCGAAAAAATGTTTATAATCATTCTGAAGTATGAACGTTTTACTTCAGAATTCTTTTTGAATCTTGCAAATACTTCCATTTGTCTTCGAGAAATCGTTGGCTTTCGTCTTTTTTACTCAATTCGAAAAATTCAGTCTTTTTGTGCTCAAAAGGGTAAATTGTGGGATTTTTCGAACTAGGTAGAGTAATAAGAAAACCAACGATTACTCGAAGACGAATGGTGGTTTTGCAAGATTCAAAAAGAATTTTGAAGTAAAATGTTCATACTTCAGAATGTCCATAAACATTTTTTCGAACAAAATTACCTCGAGAAAAAAATATTTATGAAGATTTTAATAACAAATGGTAATCATTATTTCCAACTCTGCTGCGTAAACATATTCACATAACATAATTTTAAATACATTTTAAAGACTTAGTAAGGGAAATGTGTTTTCCAAACAAGTATAATTTGGGTAACTTGTTGAGCTACAGCTGTAAATCTATTCAAAAATCTGAATAAATTATAAGGAAATGACTTTTTGTGTATCTAAATACCTACTTCAATGTCAAGTTTTGTATGTTTTTCATTGGGTATGCAGCTCACAATCAAAAGTGTATCTAAAACAAGGAAACCCTACATAAAACTGTTAAAAGTTTTTTTATAGATATTTTTTTTTTATTTTATTTTCATTGAATGAAAATTCCTCGTCACAACATCACAACAAGGATTCACTTTGTATTTTATTTTTCATTTTTAATTACCAACGTTTCAAAAATAAAATTAAAAATAAAAACAACAAAATAATAAAGACTATGCGGCGTCGGGCGCACTTAAAACTTTCAACTTCTACTAACTTACTTAATTATACGCTGTTTACGACCATAATATAATAGTATAATTGCCTCAACTGCATATAGCTGCACGCGGTATAATTATGTCCTTGATGTGGTTTTATTTCTTTAAGTGATACATATCTCCCCAGTATAACGACGAATAAAATGTATTTTTACAGTGTTTTGAAAAAAATGTAGGTACATACCTTTTACTGCACTCAGTTGATTGCCAACCATTTGTTTCGCAATAAACGCAGCCATGTTGAAGTGGTGTTTATTTTAGCTTTGAGTTTTTTTTTTTTTGTTGCTTTTCTTAGTTGGTTTTTGAAGTAAAAACGATTTTAGAACTTCAGAATTAGATTTCAGAAGCTAAAAAAGTTTCTTTTTTGTTATTGTTGTTATTTAATCTGAAAATAGAAAGAGAAAATAATTTATGTAGCTATGTAGTTATAAATCAGATTTTGATGTTTAAGGATAATATATACCGTAAACTAATTCCATTTAAATGGAACAAAAAATTTATTAAAAATCAACATACACTACAATGATTTGCTTTAATTCTTTTGAAACTTAATATTTCATTATTTTATTTGTTTTTTAAATCAAGTTGTTAATTGAATAGTTTTTTATAAAGTGGATACATTTTCGAAGAGAATATGTGACTTTAATAGTGCCACTAAATAGTGCCACTTAGTGTGTAGTATATTCAATGCACTGATAAATTCCTTAGATTTGGAGTAATTTCAAAAAAGAAAAGCTGTTGTTTACATTTAAGTCAATGATGGAAATAGATATGATTTCCGTCTGGTCTTGATTCAAAGCACATCATGCCCTAGATTTTTTGTTGCATTTTATGCGAATCACTCTGTGCATCAAAATGATGCCAAAACTCCAAAAATTAATTTGCGTTTACACGTCCACTATATATCAAACTAAGACATTAACAGGTTAACCAATTTTCATTTCATTAAAAACATAATTTCGGAAGGACATATACATACATACATATTACATAAAGGTTTTAAATTTGAAAAAAAAAATGTCAACCCGTTTGGATTCCAGCTCAATATGCAGTAGACGTGAGAGTATTCTGACTTCTAACGACCTTAAAAGAATTTAAAAAATTCAAAGAATGCAAAAGACTTCAAAATAATGCTAATATTTCAAAGGTCGCAAAAGAATTCAAATGACTTGAAAAAAATGCATGAAGTCTCAAAAGACTGCAATCAGTTGATGGAAACAAAAGATTGGAAACAAAAAAGATTGTATTCTTTTTACAAAAAAATTAAGGTGACTGCATTTTTTGAAGTAGCATTTAACATCCCTGGCAATCACAAGCACAGCAGTACCAATGCTGAGGGACGAAAATGGTTAGGAAAAAGAACCAGAAAATACGGTACAGGATAACCGGCTTCCACCAAAAGACCAACATCGATTCCACTTAGGAAGGCTTTTGAGAGAAAGAGAACGAAAAAGGTCTCACAAACCACGGAGATGCAAGCGGGGAACAAAGATGAACACCAACTGACTCAAGGAATCTCTAGAAAGAGAACTTCGTTCAAGTTCTGAAGAAGAAGCAACCCGAGATTGTCGCAAAAGGTCAGCCTGGCCATTAGAACAGAGCCCGAGAAAACCCAAAGTTGTTGCAAAGGAAAACAAAAAGAAGATAAAAAATTAGACCCAGAAGCGAGAATTATACTGGGATATTGAGAGAAATCCGAAGTAAAGCAAACCCAGGTGACACCGAAACCATCGTCACAAAATTTTGCCAAACGAAATCTGGGCCAAATTATAACACACAACCTGGAGACGTTTTCTACAATTCCTATCAGAAAATAAAGATAAAAATGCCTCTGAAGAATCTCTAAAAGCCATAGGTATATAATAAAGGGAAAAGGAAACGGTCCGAAACTTTGAGCAGAAAATAGAACTTGAAATAAGAGATTTTTACAAGCTTATAACAGCGGAGGAAGCCGTCAAGACCTATTCAGGTATCAGTCACAGAGAAAAAAAGAAGTTCTCGCAAGGTAATTATAATCCATACAAATGCCCGAGAAGCATAAGGGATCTTGAAGACCTATTCAATAAAAAAGGAAGTATTAAGTGCCTAATCCGAATCTGCCGAACAGAGGTTCCACGTAGCTTCAAAAAGGAACAATTATGGCAACAAAAAAAAAACACCGAAGGTGCGCAGTCGTAACTCAACCAGGTTTTGCAATTCTGGATCGATGAACATGAGCACGATGTATGTATAAGCTTGGAAACGGAAAAGCTAAGAAAGTCTTTCTGGTGAAGAAAATGATTCACACGCTAATTGATTTCCAAATTGACTCTGAAGTCATAAAAAGTAACGATGCGGTGAGATACTAGCGTTTTAGATTTGACACGACATTATCTCGCTGGGCAACAGGTAAAAACAACAGGAGAACGAGCTTCGAAACGACACAAAACTGCTTGGCACACTGATGTTAAATACAGTTGGCTTAACGGCAAGCAAGCGGAAGCTACTGACAGACAACAACAAATGCCATTATTTATCCTATATGGAAGCGAGATCTGGGCAGATGCGCTACTGAAGAAAAATACAAGAAGGAGATTGTGGCAGTGTCAAGCAAGTCGCGGATATTTACGTTTTATTAGCTCATGCGAAACAGTGTCGGAACCAGCCGCCCTTATAGTCACAGGAGTAATCCCAATTGATCTCCTGGTGGCACAATAAGGTAGTACCACAGATACTAGAGTTACATAGATATCGCATCCAGTACAAATAAAAATTACCATTTTTTCAATATTTTGTGATTGCAAGCTCTTTTGTTTCGTCCTCAAAAATCGAGTCGGTTGATCAAACTACTGAGGACTTGTTGTTGATGTTTTGTATTTATGTCTATGTCTGTAAATCTATCTTTTTTAAAATCATATGGGATCCATAACTCACACAATATTGATATAACTGGGATGTAGCTCTACGTCCCACGATGAAAAAGTAGTCATTGTTATTTGCTCTGCGTGCGATATCTATGTAACTATAGTATCTGTGGTAGTACGTTAACGACCAGGCAAATCAGGAAAATGCAAGTGTGAATTGAACGGAAACACGATGAAGTAAACTATTACCTACGTTAGCCAGTTCGTTATCGGACAAGGATATTTCAACGCTTTTCTCCATAAAATCGGAAAATCAAACAGCCCAGCCAGTTAGTACGGTGACTCTTTGACAGACGATGCCTACAGCAGATTGAAAGCTGAACGTCGAGAACATAGTACAGAAGATGCTAAGCCTGGCAGCCGTTTCTGGTTCTGTAAAAAAGTGAATCGAATAAATCGTTTTCACATTCGCTATCAAGCATTGCTTTCAGAGTTTTGATTCAGCTGTCACAAGAAAGCGATTCTGGTTCTGTGAATGAAAATGTCAGATGAACTACATTATCGAATGATACACGAACCACCTTCATTTCCCCTGAAAAAAGAGTTATTCTTAAACATTTCTTGACTTTTTAAAGAGAAATGGGAAATGCAGAGGATAGATACACTTTTTTATGCAAGGATTGGACAAAGAAGGAGGTATGGTTAAATTTAGTATTTGTTGTTCGCATTCACCTTTTAATTTTGGATAATCATTTCTAAATGACGCGACGCCGCGTAAAAGAAAATTATTCATATGAAAGCTTTCGATGTTTGGTTTCATATTTTCACTGAACGAGAATCGGAATAAGTGTGAAAGCGTTAAAAGTTTTTCGTTTCACTTTTTCATATATAGAATCGGCCCCCTATCCGTTTATTGAAAATTTTATATTTTCAGAAGGAAACAAATACATAGAAGCAGAAAATGATCGAGAAACACTTGAACCTGCAAGTTGATCCAGCAAGAAAACATGTCAACCCACCTGAAGTATCTAATGCAAAGAGCGTTCTTGGGGGGAAGAGGGGTAGATAGTCAGATGCCAAGAAGGGTAAAAGAGGCATTTTTATTGAACGAGTCCGGCACGGGATTTATCAATGGGTCACCGCTGAAAAGGCCTTCTAGTCCGGTCAGGAAACGAAATCCCGGGCGTTTTTTTTTTTTTGTTTTTGAGATGATAGAATTGAAATTTAGCCCAGAAGTCATTTTTGTAATCCTATCGTTTTTTATTTTTAAAAATGCCGCCTTATCTGTACTTCGGTCAGGAAACCTAAATGCTGGCACTTTTAGTTGGAGGATTTTATTTTTACATTTGAAATTTATTTTTGACATACTAAGAGTGAAATTAAGCTTGAGAATCATATTTTTTAATACTGTCGTTTGTCGTAGACCAACCTACGGATAAAATGCCACTTCTCGGGACAAGGTTAAAATTTTGGTGGGTTCACTGGTCAAGTTTTCATACATTTTAAATTCGTGATTAAGTAAGTAATTAAGAGAAAACTTGCCAAGTAAATCCACCAAATTTTAATCAGTCATCATTAAATACCAAATTTCTGTCATAATTAGGAGTTGTTTCAATTTTACTCAAATTCAGATATTTGATATTAAACTTCCTGAACTTAGAACTTGGCATATATTTTAGATCACATTAATTTTTTTGGTTGACTTTTTACGCACAGGTTTCTTGTACATATAAGAACTTGGCTCTTTTTTTATCATTTATGTTTTTGTTGTGATTTCACTCCTTTTTGCAAAGATTTTATTTTGCCAGGTGAAAATCAAGCCCTACCGCTCTACAAAGTTAAATAATTTTACGACAACCGAAAGTGCTCTATATAAATAATAGCAATTCTGAGAAAAAGGGTGGATGCCACGCCCCCTAAATGGAAAATCTCATTTTTTTATTTTAAACTTTGTATGTTACTTAAGTCATACCGACCTACCAATTTTCATCGTTCTACAACTATCGGAAGTGCTCTATATAATTTATAAGAATTTTTGAGAATGTGGGTGGATGCCACGCCCCCTGAATAGAAAATTGCAGATTTTCGATTTTTTCTTTGTATGCCACACAAGGCCTACCGTTGGGCGAAATTTCAACCTTCTATGATGTCGGGAAAAGCTCCATAATTTTGATGATCTGTCAGTGAGTCAGTGAGTAAGTGAGTCAGTGAGTTAGTCAGTCAGTTACGGTTTTTGGTTTTTGCGATTTTTGAAGTGCTTTATCTTGGGAACTACTAATGCTAAAAAGTTAAAATTTGGTGAGCCACCTGTGTTTCCTGAGCTCAGCAAATACTGCGAATTTGAAGTTTCTGACTTTATTGGTACTGAAGTTAGAGGGGTGTTGAAAATCGCTTGAGTTTGTTCCTGTAGTGCCGCGAAGTTGGCTGTGCACTACCATGCCCTTTGATAGTTTGAACATAAAAAAATAATAGAATATGAAGAAAATTTGAAATGAAATTCTTCCTATCAAGTGGAGTGACTGAATCTCACCCTCTTAATATATGTAAAAAAAACTTGTTCCCGAAAAGTGGAAACACTGATATTTTACCCGAAGGTGTATCTACTCAACACCTATATTTTAAGAAATCAATCGTTATTTTATCTATGGAAATTTTCCAAGTTATATACGAGTTCCTATTTACTTAACCATTTGGCCCAGATTGGGCACCAATTTTTAAAATGGCGTCCAAACCACAGGATTGAAAAATGATTCTCAAGCTAAATTGCATCCTTAGCATGTCAAAAATAAATTTCAAATGTAAAATTTAGATTCTCCAAAAATTTGGGTTTCTTGACCGGAATGCAGATTGGGCGCCATTTTTAAAAATAAGAACGAAAGGACTACACAAATTACTTCCGGGCACTATTTCATCCTTATCATCTCAAAAACAAATTTCAAACATAAAAAAGTGTCCCCGCGAAAAAATGCACGAAATTCGGTTTCCTGACCAGACTATTCTTATGGTGCCAAAAGCATTATTTCTCCCAATTCCCTTTATAGGAAAAAAATGCAGTGATTTTAATAGACATAAGTCGGTAAACGTCGATAGATAGATATTCATAGATTTTACTTAGCTGGTTGCAAGTAGAGCTTAGAGATGATGTTATTGAAATTTTATCATAAGCTCCAGTTTTGCCTAGAAACAACTTAAAAAAAAGTCTATGAATAGGTTAGGTATACTTATTCCCCTCTGAGTTTGATTCAGCTAGTGTGTTTCTCACGTCACCATTTTTCTACACGTTGTGTGAGTCGTTATTGATCCATTAATCAAAATTAAAATAAAACCTCTCTTTGGAACAACATTTCCCAATTAGAAGAACAGACAAATAGCTGTTCAAACAAAAATGATGATTAAAGCCAAAGTAGGAATCATAAGCTTGAAATTCAGCCAAGTTCATTCTCTTAAAACTTTAGTTATTAAATTATTTACAATTTGCTCCATTAAAAGGATATTAAACCTGTTCTTAAAATATAATATCATTCAACTTATTTCTACATTAGTCAAAATTAAGCATGAGTATATTCTCTCATGAAATCCGCCCTTAGCCTAAGCCGAGTCTATTTCCCCGCTCAAAGGAAATCTAACGAATTCACCCCTTGCCAACAACTTTCATTTTCGTTCTAATTTATCGCATGTTTCTATTTTTTGTATTCTTTTAGAGCAAAAGTTACACGTCCCTTATCTTGGCGGACACTTTTTGGCGGAATCGAATAATTTTGATATCTGAATTTGTAGCTAATTAAATGCTAATATGTTGCTCAAACCCCGATTTTGTAGCTCTACGGTTTTTCATATATTCAAAATTCCGCTAAAATAAGACTGAAGTTAGCGGACGCAAATGCTCATTTTTGAATTTGAATTTCAAATAAAAAACGAACTATTCAAGGTACAAAATTAATTTTTGCGCAACAAATTTTAATTTAAAAAGCTACAAATTCTGACATAAAAAAAAATTTTTAATTATTTTTTTTTTTTTAATTTCGTCCGTTACGCAGGGGGTAATGTCTTATTTTAGCGGGAAATTGAATGCAAAGAAAACCAAGCGAGCTACAAAATCGCGGTTTGGTGACTTATCTAGTTGGAGGAGTCTTCAAATTTTGGCAAAAAAAATTTTTGGATTTTGTCATTTTTTTAGATTTTAAGGGCTTGATTTTTAGCTAACTTTTTAGCCAGCGGGAAATTGAGTACCAAAAAAACCGTTGGAGCTACAAAATTTTAGTTAGAGCAACAAATTAGCATAGGATATGCTACACATTTTCGCAAAAAAAAACATTGAAAATCTATTTTTTTAAGATTCCGCTGGCATTTTTCCGAGCCTATGTTAGTGAAACCGGAAATGCTCATTTTTGAATTTGAATTTCAAATAAAAAACGAACTATTCAAGGTACAAAATTAATTTTTGCGCAACAAATTTTAATTTAAAAAGCTACAAATTCTGACATAAAAAAAAATTTTTAATTAATTTTTTTTTTTAAATTTTGTCCGTTACACAGGGGGTAATGTCTTATTTTAGCGGGAAACTGAATGCAAAGAAAACCAAGCGAGCTACAAGATCGCGGTTTGGTGACTTATCTAGTTGGAGGAGTCTTCAAATTTTGGCAAAAAAAATTTTGGATTTTGTCATTTTTTTAGATTTTAAGGGCTTGATTTTTAGCTAACTTTTTAGCCAGCGGGAAATTGAGTACCAAAAAAACCGTTGGAGCTACAAAATTTTAGTTAGAGCAACAAATTAGCATAGGATATGCTACACATTTTTGCAAAAAAAAAAACATTGAAAATCTATTTTTTTAAGATTCCGCTGGCATTTTTCCGAGCCTATGTTAGTGAAACCGGAAATGCTCATTTTTGAATTTGAATTTCAAATAAAAACGAACTATTCAAGGTACAAAATTAATTTTTGCGCAACAAATTTTAATTTAAAAAGCTACAAATTCTGACATAAAAAAAAATTTTTAATTAATTTTTTTTAAATTTTGTCCGTTACACAGGGGGTAATGTCTTATTTTAGCGGGAAATTGAATGCAAAGAAAACCAAGCGAGCTACAAAATCGCGGTTTGGTGACTTATCTAGTTGGAGGAGTCTTCAAATTTTGGCAAAAAAAATTTTGGATTTTGTCATTTTTTTAGATTTTAAGGGCTTGATTTTTAGCTAACTTTTTAGCCAGCGGGAAATTGAGTACCAAAAAAACCGTTGGAGCTACAAAATTTTAGTTAGAGCAACAAATTAGCATAGGATATGCTACACATTTTCGCAAAAAAAAAACATTGAAAATCTATTTTTTTAAGATTCCGCTGGCATTTTTCCGAGCCTATGTTAGTGAAACCGGAAATGCACTTTTTTAAGCCTTAACTGTAAATAAAAAATTATGCATAAAAGATACAAAATTTATTTTTGCGCAACAAATTAGCATTCAAAAAGCTACAATTTTGGGCATTAACACAATTATGATTTTCAAATTTTCGTCCGCTAACTTCAGTCTTATTTTAGCGGAATTTTGAATATATGAAAAACCGTTAGAGCTACAAAATCGGGGTTTGAGCAACAAATTAGCATTTAATTAGCTACAAATTCAGGTTACAAATTAAAAGTAAAATTAGTGTTATTTTAAATTTTTACCGCTAACTTCAGACTTATTTTAGCGGAAAATTGAATAACTCGAAAAGTACTCGAGCTACAAATTTTTGGTTTGAGCAACAAATTAGCATTTAATTAGCTACAAATTCAGATATCAAAATTATTCGATTCCGCCAAAAAGTGTCCGCCAAGATAAGGGACGTAAAAGTTACAGTAATCCCGAAAACAGCCAAGAGAGCCTATATAATATGTATATGTATTCCGCACCTCCTCCAAGGAGGAATAATGTTTATTTTTGTTTATTTTATTATTTCCTTTTTTATTTCCTGATTTTCCATTGAGCTAGGAGGGGATGCTTTTATAGATGTTCTTCTTATACCCTCCTCCCTATATCCATGGTTGTTATAGTATAGTTGGTATTGGAGGATGTTTTTCTTATCTTCATGCATGGAGAGATGGCGCCATACGTCTAGACATTATGTCGCATTTAAGACATTGTATGTGTATGTTAATGGCATGTGAGTGTTGCCATCAAAAAGTGGAAAGCAAAGGGGCAGATATGGTAAGCAATATTCGCATAACACCCAGGAAGTTGTTGTATGTTCTATGTATAAAGTAAAACATGAAACAGGTTTGATAGGTTGTAATAATTGTCGGAATGTCTCGTATTTTGAAAGCAATTCAATATTATGATATTGTTATTGGTTTGGATTTTTTTTTATATATAAAATTGAAGATGCTTTTGCACTTGAACATTGTACATAAATGAGTATGCATAACAATAATGCCATATATTTGTTATGTAGGTACCTTCATCTGAAGGTTAAACCAAAGTCAACTTGGTTTTTGTTCTTAACAACCAATATAGCTGAGAATTGGGGCATTAAAGTCCTTATTAACTAAGCCAAGATGACATACACCTACAAAATTGGTGCGAACAGAAAGGAACCAATGAAGGAAATCCCCCGCCAAAAAAAAAAAATAAAATGTGTAAATTATGGACTTACAAGAAAAATTCCCATTTCTTGCTAAAGCCTTATAAACCATTTTTTCATCTTATATGCCTACCGGTAGGTACCATCTTCTTTGGAAAAAGTTTTCTTCTTTGTATGTATCTTAGTATCTGATGTATTGAACAACATGTGGTGCAAAAACACTTTTATTTTTCAATAACAATAAAATAAAAAGAAAAAAACTTTTCTCATCCGAACGTAAATCTAAATCAAGAATCATTACCTTGGTTTTTATGATAAAAAGGTTTAACTTTTGTACCCAATACCCATATAGACATGCATAACTCTGAAAGTTTCCTTTTAGGTAGGCATCGCACATACATATGTATAAGGTTTAATGGGGATTGAGTAAAATATGTTGTGTACCTAAATGCTAAACGTCCTTCCAACGGTAGGTATACCTCAAAAATAAAGGTTTTCTTTACTTAGTATACTATAATAATAGGGCAGGTTTTCATCAGCATATGTAGGTACTATAAAGCATAACTTTTGCATTCGGAAAAAGTCCTTATTAAATGTGATATGAGCATAACGATGATGATAAAGAACATGAAAAAAGTCAATTCAATTCAATTTGCTTATTTACAATGAAGGAATATTTCATCGTTTCGTGATGCGAGACATTTGTACGAGTAGGGACCTAGTTGATGACAGTAACTATTAGCTGCTATGGTACCTCTATTAAGACTAATCAAATAAAATAAACAAATATGGATCGCACGTAATTAATCTAAAACTCCAGGGGCTTAGAATTTCAAAAACAGTGTAAGCAAGTAGGTATGTATACAAATCAACGGATGTTTTTCAGTTCAAAAACATGAAATTCTTTAAATTTCTAAAATAACTTCCTAAATACCTAGTTTTAGTTAAATAAAACAATGCCGCAAGATTTCTTGAACGTAAAGGTATGTAGGTATAGTATAAATATCTTCTGGTTGTTGCGTTAAATGTCGAAGTACAACATGGGATATGCCATTGACTCCTGCTGACTTCTTTTTCTTTAAATGAATCGAAGATGAGCTGAAGCTCGACCTTATAGCGTTTGCCAAATGACCTTCGTTGGACCCGGTGAAACCAAGGGTCTCTGATCGTCGTTGCGTATTGTCATTCTAAAGGACGAAGTGCTGGTGCTTGGCTCTGTTATCCAAGTCATGGTTCGGGAGATTGCACGCATTCACCTTGAACACTTGTTGGAAAGCAGCATCCACTTTCTCTTGCAGGATCTTCGACAGTAAAGAGGTCAAAGGTCATCGTCCAAGACGGGCGTCCTCTTATATATTCCTGCTGTCGGAAGTACGTCTCTGTTCTCTGTCTTTCTCCGAAACTCAAAGGTGCCGTCACACCGTGCAAGTAAAGTACTTGCAGCAAACAAAATGGTGTGGCGAACCGAAAAGTTCTTGCAACCAATTGATTGCTGCAAGTGAATTACTTGCGAGCAAGTACTTGCTTAGTTAAAACTTGCCTGGTGTGACAACCTAAAAAAGTACTTCCAAGCAACTAACTGCTGCAAGTGATTTAGTTACGAGCAAGTATTTTCGTCAGAAACATTTGCAAGGTGTGACTAGTCCCTGCAGGCACTTGCACCGTTGCACGCAAGTAAATCACTTGAAATCACTTGCCGAACTTCGGATCTGCACGTGGAATGTTCTGTCTCTCTATAGACCACGTGCAGCCGAACATTTAGCGGAGGCCCTAGACTGCTACAAAGCAGACATCACCGCCATCCGAGAAGTGCGATGGGATGGGCCGGGCAAGAGAAAACTGAAAGAAGGGCAGCGTCTCTTTGGATGTGGATTCGTCGTTAGAGGCAGACTTAGGCAAGAAGTCTTGAGTTTCAGCTATGTGAACGAGCGCCTCACGACAATTCGCATCAAGGCTTAATTCGCCAACATCAGCCTGATATGCGTGCATGCCCCCACAGAGGAGAAAGATGACGACACCAAGGACGAATTCTACGAGCTCCTCGACAAGACATATGCAGATGCATGAACACTGCTAATGGTGGATGTGAACGCGTTAGGCTGTTTCGAGAGGAAAATTCTCCGGGTGATTTTTGGTCCCGTCTGCATAGATGGGGAATGGAGGAGAAGATACAACCACTAACTGTATGGGCTGTACAGCGACACCGACCTAGCCACAAAAGTGAAAAGCCAACGACTAAGATGGCTGGGTCACCTAGAGCGAATGGACACCAATGCTCCGGCCTGGAAAGTCTTTGAATCTAACCCCGTGGGACAACGCAGTAGAGGTGGACAGCGTAAAAGGTGGCCTACGCAAGTGGAAGAGGACCTCAACCAACTTGGCGTGCGAAACTGGAGACAGCTAGCTAGAAACCGAGCCGGCTGGAAGAAGCTTGTTAGTTGAGGCCCTGGTCCACCCCGGACTGTAGCTCCACCTTAAGTAAGTAAGTACTTTCAGAAAAAAAAATCAGCAGATAATTTCAGCAATTGCTTGCAGCAAGTACTTTTAGCAATTAATTTCAGCAAGTACTTGCGTGTAACGAAAAAGTATTTGCAGCAAGTTTGCTTTTCAAGAAAGTAAAAAGCAATTTACTTGCCTGGTGTGAATGCTCTCTGCAAGCAGGTACTTGCAAGAAATATTCTTCAAAATTTTTGAAACAATTGTTACAAGTGCTTTACTTGCACTGTATGATGGCACCATAAGACACGGAAGGTCGTTCTGATCATTCCTTCTAAATATATTGTTAGTTTGGGTAAACATACTCGGGTCGCTAGAGTAAACGGCCCAAATTTTGTTATCTCAATATAAATTATTTAATCGTGTGGGTCAGTAAACCGTTTCACAGTGGGCTCAAATGCAAATCTAGCGGGTCAAAAATCCCAATCTTTGTAAAACGAGTGGTGTGTGTGTCTTATCTTATTTTGACACCTAAAAAGCCTAACAAGAGCCAAATAAAGAGAATGGTCTTTGCATTGCTATATGGACAATTAATTATTTTTCAAAGACACAGAAATAAGGATGAAATCATGTCTCAAAGCCAGGTTTTGGACTTAATTATGGTTTGACCATAGGTAAAACTATATCAGCTAACATTATGTTGACCTCTGAGATGTTTTCCACTGATAATAATGTTTCACTTTTTAGTCGTACAATTTGGACCACTGTCGTCAAATAAACCTGTAAGATGTTATGTTTTACTTTTTTCAAACGGGCAAAAACGGGCAGATGAAAAATTAAAATATGTTATCTATATTAATCCTGGAACTCAATTTTAGTTCAATCTTTTTGTACAGATTTGTACAGAAAAAGTTTAAGCCTACAGGATAAATGTTTTATCAATTTTTTCTTACTAATAAAGAAAATGCCATGGTTCGTTTAGCTAAAACACCGTAAATCATAAATAAATAAAACTAATAACTGTCTTAAATATAGTCCATTTGGGAATAATAACAAAAAAGTTCATAACTTTTCAAACAAATAGGAGGTAAGCAAAATCCTACCATCATAAATATTGAACGAACAATGACTGAATGATGTGTCTGCAATTAACGGTATTATTGTTTAAAAACTAAAGTTTTCTGTCATGAAATTTGACTCTATTCATTGTCTCTGACATGTTTACAATCATCCTATGTACTACCTGGCCCTGATATAAAATGCATATTTTTTGAACTTTTGACCCGCTAGATTCGCTTTTGAGACCACTGTGCGTTGGTACAAGAGTTCGAATCTTGTCAGCAGTCCACTATTTTGTCTGTGTTATGCGTTAATGGTCACATTCCGGTACATGCCGGTATTGTCGGTTGCATCCCTTTGTTTGTATTTCGGTATTGTTATGTTCATTGTCTCATCCATTTGTTCTAAGTATTGGTCTATTTCGTTATTAGTCAAGTTCATGTCGTTTGGTGGGGATATATTGTTCAAACTGATTTCGCTCGATAAGGTGTTAGTTAAGCGTGGCCAGCGCACCTTTTTTAATTGCAAGTCCACTCCACGAGCGCGTTCGGAAGCTGTTTTTCTTGGTCTTTGACTCACAGTGTTATAAATTGTCAGTCTTGCGTCTTTTAGCAAGTGATCCAGATAGGCACCAGTACTTAGAAACGATGGCCGACCCATAGTAAGCAGGGTGATACGATATTAAGGGTTATACTGACCCAGACTCATCCAGTTTAAAAGATGAATACCTCTTGGATTCTGTATTTGATTTCCCCAATCTAGATGTTTGGCTTTCAAATCACCGGCCATGATAAAATTATTATCTTCCAAGCTCAAGTGTATAGACATTCGAAAAGTTTTTTAAGCTCTGTCATACAAAATTTAGTTGGCTAAGGAGATTCCGGTGCATAAGCCGCGATCACATACATTCGCTTCCCCTTTTGGCGAGGAGTGCATACGTTGGACGCCTTTAATAGACATATCACTGTTTAGATATCTTTATGATTAATGCCTTTTGGTTTGAAGATTGCGATGCCCCCCCCCCCCTCTAAGGGGAGTTGGGTCGTTGGGTCGATTCCTTCTAACAATATTGTAGTTGTTTTAAGTTAACATATGTTTTTGGTTCAGCTGGCCATATATACACATCTGGACTTGGTCTTTCAACAATAGGAAAAGATATGATCTACGTTCGGTCATGGGTTAGGCAAGACAGATAAGAGATAATCTACCCTAGCCGCCTGCTCTTTGCCTTTTGACAAAGCTCATCAAAGAGCACCCTTGTTTCCGTGCAGGAATGTATGTCCTTGAGGAGGACCGTTTGATTTTGGTTTCCTAAACTGTCCAGCGAGCTTCATACACATACAAAAATGGTCACCGTTGAGCAAATCTCTGAAACGACGAGATGACATGAAAGAGAAAATATCGAATGGAAGACAAAACTAAAGAGCTTGGAGTGGAAAATTGGTCACATAAAGCTGGCAACTCATCTGACTGGAGAAGTTACCTGGCCCAGGCTCATAGGCTCATGCTGAGTTTTAAAAGCACCTTTAGTATAAGCAAATAATTGAGTATACGTTAGTATGACCATTTATGTTTCGTTAGGCTTTTTGTTACTTGTGCACTGCGTTTGACTCAGTAGACAGGAAAATTATGATGGAGGCGGGTTGGAGGAAAGAGAAGTGAGAGAAGGGCTCAGGAAAAAAGTAGGGGAAGTCTACGAAGAAACGACGAGTAGAGTGAAATCGGCAGAAGTGATGAGGGAAACATTTTGGACGGGAAAGAGAGTAAGGCAGGGGTGCCCGATGAGCCCAATAGTGTTCAACTTGTTGACGGCGGATATAGAAGATAAACTGGCCAAAGGGACCTGGGGAGGGGTAAAAGTGAGAGGAAAAAGAATTTGCTCGCTGGCATACGTAGATGATGTAGGGGTAATGGCGAAAAATGAAGAAGAGATGCAAAGTAAGATAAGAAGAATGGATAAGTACTTCGAGAGGAAAAGACTGGAAGTAAATGTGGGAGGGAAATACGAAAGTGATGAGGTTCAGGAAAGGAGGAGGGAGGAACACAACAATAGACTGGAAATGGAGGGGAAAGAAGAACGAAGAAGTAAAGGAATATAAATACCTGGGGTACGTGTTCAAAAAAATTGGAGGGCAGGAAGCACATATAAAAAACACAATAAAAAAGGCAGCAGCGGCCATGATGAATGCATGAGGGATTGAAAGGAGGAAATTCGAGATGGATTGAGAGAGGAAGATGTGGCTTTTCGACACTCTGGTGTGAATGGTGATTATGGGGTGGAAGTATGGGAATGAGAGGAGAGACAAGAAATGGAAAGGGTGCTAGAGATGTAACGGGTGATTTTTTAAGAGGTTTAGAACTTTAAAAAAAAAAAACACAACAAATTCGAAAAAATGAATGAAATATTTATTTGAATCGATAGTTTGAACCTTGCAATTTAATTTTAAAGATAATTTCATGCAAATGTTGACCGCGGCTGCGTCTCAGGTAGCCCATCCGCTGAGTCCAATTTTGGCATACTCTTTCACACATATCGGCCGGTATCTCACGAATGAATGCATGGATGTTGGCTTCCAGTGCGTCAATCGAAGCGGGCTTGTCCCTATAGACATTAGCCTTGACATACCCCCACAAAAAATAATCTAATGGTGTCAAATCGCACGATCTAGGCGGCCAATTGACCGGCCCGAAACGTGAAATTAACTGTTCACCAAACTCGCCTCGCAATTGCGCCATTGTTTTGCGTTGTGGTAGGTCGGCTGGCTTTAGTTCTTGCACCAGCTGTATCTTAAAAGGCTTTACGCCCAAATCCTTCCGCAAAATTTTCCACGTAGTGCTGTAACAAAGGCCTAACTGCTGGGAACGGCGCCGAATCGACATTTCGCGGTCTTCTGTCACACTAGCTGATACGGCCGCAATATTTTCTTCACTACGCACAGTACGTAAACGTGTTGGTGGTTTAATGTCCAACAAAGTAAATTTGGTGCGAAATTTGGTCACAATCTTCCGAATAGACTGCTCAGAAGGTCGAGAATGCCGACCATAAAATGGAAGCAGCGCGCGATGAACATTTCGAACCGAGCACGAATTTTGATAGTAAAATTCAATAATTTGCAAGCGTTGTTCATTTGTAAGACGATCCATGGTTAAATTGCAAACCAAACTGAAGCTGTTTGACAGTGACACAAGGTACTAAACACACGTCAGCTGTCAAAACCAGTGTTGCCAAAACCAAACCAGCTAAAAAATCACCCGTTACCTCAAGGGTACGCTAGAAAACGAGATAAGATAATGATAAGAGCAGTGAAAACGGCATATGAACAGAAATTAACAGATGGAAAAGGAATTGAAATAGCAAGGGAATGTTTAGATGAGATGAAAGAGAAACAGGGAGATGGACGGGGGCGAGGGTACGAGGGTGTAGAAAGAGAAGGCAGGAGAGAGCAGCTGAAGGAAAGAAGGGAACGAATAAAAGAATCCAGTTACAACAGGTGGTATAAAGAAATAATAGCAATATTTGAAAGTGGGATGGAAGACAGAAAGAACAAGGAGAATCGCAAGAGTCAGGTTAGGGAATAAGGTGAGAGAAAGATGGTACTGGATACGGGAAGAGGAAATAATGTGCAGAATATGTGAGGGTGAACAAAAACATGGGAACATATATTAGAAAGATGCAGGTCAGGCAGCACATCATTCAACAACTTATTTAAATATCACACTCATTGACAATATTGGTCTTTTCTATTTTGGATCAGCATTTTTTCTAATCAATGTGGTAGTACTGCTGCTTAATTCTTTGAAGTTTACTTCTGTTACTTAATCAAAAATCATCGAAAATACTTCAGGGCACAGACTATCAATGTATTTTTGGACTATCAATGTATTCCTGCATAAAATTTTCCTTCTGTGTTAGTTTGAACTACTGAAATTCTTAACACAACTCTCTCTCTCAATCGGGTATAGTACACAACTGATGTTGCTCTTTTTTTCTACTAGTAAGCTCTAGAATTCCTGAATCCTTTTATGAAATCGTTTTGCATGCAGCACGAAACGCAAGATATTTCCCTTCTATATTTCAGAATAAAAAAATATCCAAAAGAAGTAATACCGAATAAGTAACCGTTTCCAAAGCACACTACCATATCATTATGGTTGTTTTGGCTCGAATATGTAACACATTTTTTGTAGCACTGAACCTCTAGACTTCCATTTTGTATATGTTAATATGGCTCGCGTTTCACTGTTTCGGAAATGATGGTTTGCATTACAGTCATCGATTATGGAATTTATGATCCATTTACCATATACTTACTCGTATGTGTGCATGTATGTATGAATTGCTTTTAGTTATGAATGAAACAAAAATAAAAAAATCGAGAAAAATAATAAAACCAGGACGACACACACAAAAAACCACTCTTCTACCTATAGATACTGGTATTGCTTGCTTACTGGTCCGAAAATGCCCCCGCATTTTTCCATCATTTTAACCAAACGTTCCAAAGTAATATAACAGCAATAAATCACACATAAATCCAGAATATTTCAGGGACATACATAAAAGGCAGCCACTCACAGGAGCATAAGTGCCAAACGAAAAAGTTATATTGAAAAATATTTTGTTTTCTGTCAAAGGGTGTTTCAAAAAGAAGAAAACAAATGAAAAAAAAATTAAAATAAGAAAAAAAACTTTTTTTTTTTGGGACGATCTGGTAAAACGATATCCAAGAACCGTTAACTGATAATATGTTGTGTATTTCGAATATATGTAAAGTCTGACTGAGTACGTAGTATGATTGTTAGTCGAAGGCAAAAATATGTTGCCAAACGAAAATCGCAAAAAACACAAATGTTTGCCATTAATTGAATTCTTGTTTTGTGTACGTAGAGCGCAGAGTTCGATAAAGAAAAGTAAAGTACCTATAGATTTGTATTGCTTCTGTCATGTTCATGTCCTTGTTCCACACATATGGCCAAGATGTATAATTTAACTTCGGTATTTTGTCATAACAGCTGTAACTGTCGGGGTTGTATAATACCTCTTTGGTATGGAAGGAAACACACTCACATTTTATTTCCAATAGCAACCATTTTTATTCGACATCAATATATGCATTTGATATTTTGACAGAGAAAACAAAAGTGTGTTCTTGTCACACAAATACATACCTCCTACACACACAACATATTATTAAAGAATCATTTTGGGTATAATTGTAAGCAACTGGATATTATTGTTGTATTTATGTATGTGTGTATATTATTGTTTATAGCTTTTGAAATCTGATCACGATTATTGCGGAGAGGTCATTAGTGGTAATGTAATATTCAGGATAATAATTTGTGTCATTTATTTTAGACAAAATAGATAGGAAAGTTGGGGGACTGTGTTTAAGGAATTAATGACATAAATATCAATCAAAATTACTGTGTCACAATAGTCTTAAGCCATAATAACAGAATGGGAAATTTAAGACTTGGTTTAATTGTTACATTTCTCCTAAATACCTACTTAATTGGAAGGTGGCATTATAGCGATATTGTTAAAGTAGTTGTATTGATTTAATCCTATTGGAAAAAGCTATCTAGGCTTTGCCCATTGTGAATTTGAGATGATGATGGAAAATTAAATGATATTATGAAACTATATATAAGCTGCAAGAACAAGTGACGTATAGTCATGTGGTAATATTATATTCCAGCTGACCTCAGCAAAATGCCATTTGGGAAATTGTTGTTTAAGCAATTGCCATATCATATTTTGTTGAATACCAACTCAGCTCCTAGACGAAAGTACAATATGCCATGGCCATCAGTTCATTAATTTTACAGAAACACATTAGCTAGCACCACTACTTATAGAGCAGTTAATGACCCGTTTCTCTGATGTGAAAATGTAAAAATCCATATGGAACACACATATTACTACCATAAAACTGTTATTAACAAAATTCAATTTCATCCTTGTCCTCTCATATAGGTGACTAGAAACTTAACGTTTTACTAAATGCACTATGAACAAGCAGCTGTTCATGTTCGTCTAGCTTGAATAGAAAATCCATTGTAGATTATATTCAAGCCAAATATTGCAGTTGAGGTTGCTGCAGGTAAATGGCAACATATTGGCTTCATTTTGAAATTTTGTGGTCGAAGTTAATCATTGTTAGTACCTACATATGTATGTTAGTATCTGTGTAGTACGATATGCCATTATATTCTTAAAAAAAAATACATTTTGGCAAATGACAATGACCGACATCGTTCACCAAATAAGGGAGCAATTGAGTGACCTGCTATCTTCACAGTGAATTAAGCAGATCACATTATGTATCTGAACATAACCAAGTTTGATAGGAACTTGCACAAAGGCTCCAAATTTGCAATAATTTTTTTGTGAAGCTAGCAGGTCAGTATGATTTTTTTTTTTTCAAATTAAGGACTTCAAAATTTAGTCCTAACCTCTTCTTGAAATGCAAAAAAAAAAATGCAAATTTGGAGCAATATTTTTTATTTTTTTTTTTTAATAATCAACGCGCACTCAAGGTGTTATGACTACCTTTAATATACAGTGCGAGTGTTAGGAAAGTAGGAAAGGGTTTAAAAAGAGATACCGATGAACATTGGTTTTGAATTTCTGAATATCACAATGGGAAGGAAAAATAGAGTAGGGTAAAGCATTCCACATTCGTGTTGGGCGGCTAAAGAAAGAATCTCTGTACTTAACCGTTCCTATCATGCATGGTTCTTGAGATACACAAATGTGACCTACCAACTTGACTCAATTACACCCTTATAATCAGGAATAGAAATGCAAACAAACCACAAATTCTTGTCAAGGTCACATTTACCTTAGTGAAAGTTGCCCTGGCTAACTTCACAAACGTGTATTATGGTAGGCCAGCCGGGAAAAAGTTTTGTTTGCAAAACTATACTGATCAATTTTTTTATAGGAACTAGCAGGTGGGTTGTTTCCATTGGTGGATACAGAGGGGGGAGGGGGTCATGGGGGTAATTTTAATGAAAAAAGTACCAAAAATCGCAGCTGGAATTTAAAAACTCTAACCATAGATTGAAAATTTTCTGTAACCGAACAATTTTTACAACAAGTTTTCCATTTTTGAGCAATTCCCAACTAACAAAATTGCTTCGTATTTATTATAGTGTTATTTGTTTCTATAGCGCTCCTATTACCCCTCTGACGGGAAGTAAATACCTTATTGGAGCATTACTGACTCCTTAAATATTTTATGGTGCAAATTATATCAACTAGATAGAAGAGATATACCAATGTTTTTTAATCTCTCTATATTGCTTTGACGACGGAATTTTCGCTTCTATAGTCATCCTGTAAAATTATTATACAACCTCCATGTTAGTTTCTGTTACTTGCTAAGTGCAGCCAAAAACCATTTCTGGTATACTAAAAATTATAGACACAAACCAGTAGTGTAGAGAAAGTGCAAAAGTTTTTTTCATCGTAAATATATTCTTCCGTGGCTGAGCAGTTAGCGTGGTGAAGAGGACTATGGTTCGAATCTCACAGAAACCTTGTAATATTTATAACTTAAATAATATCTCTAATAAATTCTAAGATTGCATTTCAGATAAAAACTTTCAAATAAAATATCAGCAAATAAATAAAATAAAATAATAATATAAATAAATAAATATAAATCAATTGTGAAATATTTTTTTTTTTTATTTTTCCAACTTCTTCTATAAGACCTCTTAATTGAGTCCAGTAAGTGTTTTTCGGGGCAGCTGAATTTAGTCCATAAAGGTCCAATAGGAGCTTAAAAAGGGCGCCCTTCTTATTCTTTGGAATATTATATAATGCTTATATGATTGCAAGAAATGGTTATGAGAAGCTTCTTTGGATGATTATAGGAGCAAAATTGTTAGTTGGGTAGCTGGCAAACTTTTTTCTCGAATATCGACCAACATATGGCGTGCCAAGATCCCAAACACAAGTTCCCACTAAGTAACTAAGTTGTGATCAAACCGAAGTTGTGATCGAAGCGATTCGCGGTAGCGAGTCCATTTTTTTTATCGCAATAGCCACCTAGCAACTTGGCACCAACTTTTTGAAATTCAATTTTTTTTTGTGTATACAGCTTCTTGCAAATAATAACTAAATACATTTTTTAGTGCAATATCTGCTTTATTGAATTTTGAAAAACGTGATTCCCCTTCCCCTCCCTAAAAGTCTGCATCCACCCTTGGTCGTTTCTGAGTATATTTAAAATTTCGCAGCTGTAAGTTATGTGCATCAGTTACAGTTTTTGAATAACGCCTATTTTCCAATATCTCTAGATCCATTCATCCAACATAAAAATTTCTAGAACCTTTTCCGTTGAAAATTTAACTTTACTTTCCGGGTTGAAGCGCCTTAAAACACAGTGCCGTTTGAAAAAAAAAAAATTGTCAAACCCTTTATTACCCTTTTCGGGCGCAGTTCTTGAAATTTATGAGAGGTATCTACGACTTTTTTTTGTTGCAATGCAAAATGTCGTTCAAATAGAGGATAAAAGTCGATGCTGTTATCAATAAGAGGTGCATTAAGCTAATGATAGATCACCACCGTAACAAACCGAAGTAATTTAATAAAAAAAATGGTAAACATCAGTTTGGAGCAAAGCTTATATTTTGTGTCTGTCACGTCTTAATTTGACAACACATGAAGTTTCTAAAAGATTAAATGTTGCTCAACAAAATGTTGATTAGAATTTAAAAAAATATCAAGAGACTGGAACTATTTGGATGAAGAAAAGGCTCAGAAAGGCTGAAAAAGACGACCTAGTGGAAGATCGTTTTTTGGTGCTGCATAGCCGCCGGAATCGGTTCAAGACTTCGGTGGATCGGTGGAAAAAAGATCTGTGTCGAGCTACAGGAAAAATAATTTCCTCAGGTGCAGTGAGGAAAAGGCTCGTGTAAGCTGGACTAAAAGCACTCAAGCCAGTACTACAACCCGATTTTCCAATAAGAGTCAGAGAAAAACGATCGTCTGGGCTTAGGAGCATTTTTATAGAACTCAAACATGTGGAACAATGTTATTTTTTCCGACGAATAAAAGTTTAAGCTGCATGTTGGAGATGGGAGGATTCTAGCACGAAGAGAACCAAAGGAAAGACTGAGCTCTGAATGCATCTAACGGATGCCTCCCAAAACTGAAGGTGTGATGGTCTAGGTATGCCTTTCTGGAAAAGGTAGAATGGTCTTCCTAGAATCGAGTCACTGCAGAAAATTACTAACGGGTTCTGGAAAATGAATTTGAGCCCTCTGCGCTGGAGCTTTTTGGTGATACTTGAAGATTAATTTATCAACAGGACATGGCATTGTCCAGCCAAAATTGTAAGTATGCACTTGTTTCTTTTTTAGGGAACAGGACCATATCAACACCCAGCATAGGGCGAGGGTCAAAATTCTGTTTTTGCACGAAAATTCAATTTTTCAAAATTTTGCATTTTTTCAATTCTGTCTTTCGAAATTCTGCTTTTCAAAATTCTATTTTTCAGAATTCTGTATTATAATTAAAATTCAGCAGTAAAATTCTGCTAATTCTTGTTTTTCTCAAAGGCGGAAAAGAAAAAGTGATTTTTAAACTTTATTGTTAGATAATTCAGTGCAACACTTTCTTCCAATTTGGAAGACATTTTGTTTTTGCTCGTCATTTATTTATATTATTTGATTGCTACTCATATTTTCCTATAATGAACTATTCACGCACAACTTATTTATTTTGTACTTTAAAGGGTTAATGAAGCTGTAAATGTAGGTGCAAAAGTTGAGTAAAACCAGTAGCGTAGCTACCGCGGCATCAGTCGTATCAATGATACGGGACCCCCGAGATAATGGGGCGCCCACGTTCAAAGTGCTTGGATGTGGTCAAGCAGTGCTTTGATGTGGTAAAGCAGTGTTTTGATGAGGTTAAGTAGTGTACACTGCTTGACCACATGCAAAAACTGAACGTTGATGCGGAGTTGACATGAGTAAAATTCAATCATTTTTAACGTTGACGATCACACGATATTGGCTGTACTCGTAGTGTTATCGAACAAAACAAATTTTACAGCTCTGGAAAAATTTGATTTAAGAGCAATTGCATGTTATTTGGATCGAAGTATACTTTTGATGTCAAAATATAGTTCGCCCCCCATTTGTCAAGCTATTTCAACTGTTGATGTATTATATATCTTCAAATAAAAATCCAAATTTTCCAGATTGATACGAAGGTCAACGCAAGCTAAGTTCACATGGCAGAAAATTTTGCTGTGTAAACGTAAGAATACAGAACGCGTTGGTGAATATGTCCGAACTTCGTTGACAGAGTGATTACACGGGCAACGAAAATTTGTATCAACGCAGCCGTTAACGCTTCTGGCAGTATTCTGTGTTGATGATCACACGGCAAGTCAACTTTGGGACAGAATTTGACAGTCAACGTATGTAAAGTTCCTAGATTGTTATACTTTTAAAATAAGTAGATGTAAGTTGTTTTTTTTTGTAGGAAACAAAAAAGGGTATTGCCACTGTCAGGGAAAAGGGGCCCCTAAAAAATGTTTGATATGGGCCCCTGAAGTGTTCGCTACGCGGTGAAACACAAAATTATATTGGTTGTTAGTGAACAGTTTCATGAAAAATAAAACCATTGCTGTCATGTAACTTCATGCAAAACGATTGTCCGGCAATTGTTTTGCGTGTGTGTTAGTTAATGACTCAATACGTGGCTAAGGCCAAGGCAAACATTTTTCGTCTAGAATATTATAAAAGTTTTGCTCAGAATAGGTGCATAATTCTTTACAAAGTTTTGTTTTTTATGCGCACGGAACTGTAAGCTATGCGCATACCTACAATTATTGTCTTAGGACTCAGACAAAAGACAGTCTTAAAACCAAATACAAGAAATTTTCCCTATTTTATGATTAGACAAGTATGAGAAAACTGCTTTACAACATTCTGCCAATAATAAAAAGAAGGTTTGGGAAATGTTAAAAAGAGCCCACTTTTTGATAAAAACAAAAAAAATTTAATCGATTTTACCATGGAAATGGTGGAGGTCATTATTATGTTTGCCAAGGAACTCTGCCCTGAATCGTTGGAAATCCAGTCAAATCTCCTTATGCACTGAGTTGACATTCTTCGAATCCAATATTAAATCCGTGCTGTAATATGCTTGCGAAACCTGAAAAGTCACGATTACCCTCTCGAGGAAATTGCAGGCCATTGTAAAAAAATGTCTCCGCCACACCCTAAAGATTCGCTGGCCCCAAATTATATCAAACGAAGAATTGTGGTGCATGACAAGTCGTTAATGGCAATGGATTGGTCACACACTGAAGAAACCAAACGATTAAATTGCAAAGCAGTCATTTGAATGGAGTCCTCAGCGTGCACGTGGGTTGAAAGACCAAGAACAGCACGGAAATCATTAGTTCTAGCAGAAACAGACTCCCAGATAAAGACTTGGCCATAGTGAAGGATGGAAACGATTTGTTGGTGGACTATGCTTTAATCGAGGTTACAGGAATTGATGATGATGATGATGAAAATTAACACCTTAAACTAAAATTTTTACCGAATATGTATTACCATATCCCCAATATCCCTCAAATCCAATTAAATATAACGAATATGTTTTCCCACACTGGAAAATTGCATGTTGCCCAAATTACAGTTCCCAGTACTTTTCTTCAAGAGCCGTTTTTCGGAGATGGCAACGTACTTATGAGTACTTAACTAGCTTTTTTCAATGGAACACGTAATACTGCTAGGTAGATGATACCTACTATATTAGGGTTTTCAACAACACTTGAGTAGGACCTTTGCCATCTCCAAAGGAAATCGGCTAATGTTGAGAATAGTTAAGATTTCCTACAACTATCGCCTTGCGTTATAAAAATTATTATAATCCTTATATCCATAATCTGGCTTTCACTACTGTTTTTGTAATTCCGACAGTAAGTATTCTCAATAAATTTAGTAGGTATTCTAGCACCAAGTTTATAAGAATTATGATGGAGTCATTATCTTTTTCAAAAGGGTGAACCTTGTTCTATTACTGGTATTGTTCCTAGAACTAATATTTTCAAAAGCTTATGCCCTTTGTATCACGCTACCAAAGCCACTTGCCCTGCCCCGGTCTATCCCAATGCAGGTTCTATTTGTTTATCAATTCCACTTAACCAACCTTCCCGCAAATTGCAACCAGCCACAAGAGTAGGTTCTATATTTTGAAATATTTTAATTTAATTTTGCATCTATATATCATTTTTGCTGCTACTCGAATAAAAAATTTTGCAAAAAAAAAAAAAAAAAAGAGAAATTAAATTCCAAATTTCTAGGTAATAATTAATTTCTAACCATAAAATGTATACCAACTTAATTGAACAAGCACAAATTAAACAATTTTAATAATTCCACATAATAAATTGTGACCTCAATGTCATTCAATAATAATTTATCCCCATTTCACTTTTTTTTCTTACTCCCTTTTGGTTTTATCCACTTTATAACATTTTCAACAAAATTCCATAAAATATCAATCAATAGATTTAATTTAACTGGCTCCAATCACCGTCAATCACATTAATTTACCATTCAAAACCAAAATAATTGCCTTCCCATAGCTATAAAATTCACCCAACAACTGTGAAAATCTAATTAGATTTTCTTTATAGTCTTTTGAATATCATGAAAATTAACCCGCTGCTGCTGAGCTCAAAACCCATACCAAATAAATAAATATTAATAGCTTTAACTCTTGGAGAGAGGGTATAAGGATTATTATACAAAAATGCTTTTAAAGGCCTCAACATAAATAACAAAGCTATAGCATCAAGAGTGATCAAAGGGTTATGAATAACATATTGTACGAACATTAGTGTGGGGTCAGAACCACCTGATTTTTCATATTTTATTCAGAAAAAATTGGTTGCTTTGGGTTAAAGCCTCTGAAAATAAGAGCTTTTTATATAAAAATTTAAAGGTCCTTGTTCCTTCAAGGCAATTGTGTATTTCCCACATTAAATTGTGTAAAGGTGGAACGGCTAAAATCTGGTTTCAAAATTCTGATTTTCATTTTTTTTTTTTTTTATAAATTCTGCTCTTCAAAAATTATTGGTTGGAAGGTAAGCTTTTTGTAAAACAACTACTTCATCGGCTCAAATAAAAAATTGATTGTATTCTGCTCACCCTAACTTACGTAACTCTTATTTTATTGTTCTCTGGAAAAAATCGTCTTTTATTGTGAGCTTTGAAATTAATATTTTTCTTCCGTCCGAAGTGTAGTAAAGTCAGGAAAAAATTAATCAAAGTGATTAAAGTAATTAACCCACATAAGAGTTTCACAAATGATCCCATTTGCCACTAAAGAATATTTAAAGGGATTTTGTTCAAAAGGTAGGCATGTTCATTCAAGAAGACACAAGCGTCCGCATGATTTTTTCTCAAAGCGATCCTCTGTCTATCAAAGAACAGGCCTATAAGGAGCGGTTTATCCGGCTCCCCACCCTTGAAATTATACTAAGGGTCTGTAGCCCCCAAGTTGGGGGTATTGCGTCGAAGTAACTTTCCTACCACGGGAAAACAAACTGGTTCCGAAACAACCTCAAGCTTCGGATATGGATGATTTTAATATTGACGATCCCAGCAAACGAAACAAGGACAATGAATTGAAATTCAAACAACTAGTGGAGAGCCTGGCTAAAGGCTGACATTACAGCCACCCTGTAAAAGCGATGAGATGGAGAGGGCATACGAAGAATAAAATCGTGTGACATCTTCTTCGGCGAGTGCTGCAAGGAGTAGGGTCAGCGGCTTTTTGGTTGCGGCTTTGTGGTAAGGAAAAGACTTAGGCTTCAGAAATGTAGGCCACTGCCTGGTCACAGTCCGCATTAAAGCCAAATTCAAAAATATCACGTGATCTGTGCCCGTGCTCCAACGGAAAAAATAAATTACTCAACCAAGGAAGAATTCTACGATCTCCTCGAGAACACGTATGATAGGTGCCCCAAGTTCGACTTCAAGATTATTCTTGGTGACTTCAACAAGATCGGAAAGGATAGCATCTTTGGTTTGATAGTTGGAGGACACAGCCTGCACGACAACACTTCCGGTAACGGACTCAGGCTGATTGACTTTGCAGCGGGGCGTAATGTCATCATGGCTAGCACTGGATTCCCACACCTCAATATACACAAAGGAACCTGGCAGACTCTGGATCAACGAACCGTCATTCCGTTTGATCATGTTGCGATAGATGCCAGACATGCTTCCAATATCTTGGATGTCCGAACGTTCCGAGGTGCCAACATAGACCCGGATCACTACTTGATGGCAGCTCAAGTACGAATGCGGATATTCATGACGTCACAACTACGAGGGGATGCTGTGAAAAGATTTAACTTCGCGAAGTTAAGATCGCAAGAGATCGCCAGGACTTTTGCAGACCATGTCTCTCTTAATCTCTCAGCAAGCCCGCTATCAGCATCATCTGCAGAAGACCAGTGGAAGCACCGCAAAAATCCCATCATAAATGCCGCGAATGATGTGCTGGGTTTCACTATTCCACTACAACGAAACCCTTGGTTCAATGAAGAATGCAAGCTGGGGCATGCAGCAAGGAATGAGGCATACCAATCTATGTTGCAAACTAGAACCAGAGCTGCTGAGAGTGCAGCCCGGTAGCTCTAGGGGATAAAACGAAGGGAGGAACGCCGACTCGTCAGGAGGAAAAAGAGAGTCGAGTCGAGTCAAGTGTAATGAGGACTGTAGTAGCAGGGAAGATGTTCGAAAGTTCTAACGAAAGGTGAGACAATCTATACCCAGGGTTACAGGGCCAAAACAGATGCCTGCCGAGACGAGAGAAGAAACATGGTAGTGGACACACAGGCCGTGCTGAGGATCTGGAAACAGCACTTCTCAAGACTGCTAAACGTCGAAGATGTCCAAAATTCCGCTGTAAGACAGAATACTCCATTCCACCTGGACGGTGATGTTCAACATTTCCCTCCACCCGACCTAAATTAAGTACGGTTCGGTTAGCATTAAGCGTACAATGCTGCTGGTGCGGCTTGCCAGCCGGGCTATTTAAAGCACGGATAGATGACTTGGTAGGGAGTATACACCAACTTATATCCAAAATTTGGTCGGATGAGAGTTTGCCCGATGAATGGAACCTCGGTATAGTGTGCCCCATCAACAAGAAAGGAGATGCTCTGACCTGTGCCAACTACAGAGGTATAAGTCTCCTCAACGTCGCATACAAAATCCTTTCATATGTACTCAGTGATCGGTTAAAACCATTTATTAGGCCCAGCAAATCTACCGTCGATCAAATTTTCACACTCCGACAGATTATGGAAAAAACGCAGGAGTTTCAAATCGATTAACACCATCTCCTTATCGATTTCAAAGTCACATATGATAGCGTAGACAGAGATGAGCTATACAGAGAAATGTTGCATCACGGTACCTGCTAAGTTCATCCGCTTGTGCAGGATGACGATGGAGAAATCTCGCTGCTCCGTCAAAGTCGGCAAGAACACCACCGAACCATTTGATGCCGAGAAAGGTTTCAGGCAAGGCGATGCGTTATCATGCAACCTCTTTAACATGGTACTTGAAGCAATTGTATGCAACTCGAAAGTCAACAACAGAAGTACAATTTTCAAAATTCCGATCAACTTTTTGCTTATGGAGATGATATTGACATCAACGAGAGAACGAAGCGAGCTGTTACCGGTGCATTTGCAAGTATTGAATCGGAGGCGATGCAAATGGGTTTGGCTGAATTGAATGAGGACAAGACGAAGTATATGCTATCATCGAGAAGGAATCTGAATATCGTTGACCCAGGCAAAACGTCAAGATGGATAGGTACAATTTCAAAGTCGTTGAGGACTTTGCCTACCTGGGCTCTACTATCACATCGCAAAATGAAATCAGTGCAGAGATCAAACGAAGAATTACTCTTGCCAACCGCTTCGGGCTCAGAAGTAGTAAAGCCAAGGAGACCTTATATAAGACCCTAATCGCCCCGGTCCTGCTGTATGGGGCAGATGCATGGACCCTGTCAAAAACGGATGAGAATCTGCTTGAGTGCTTTGAAAGGAAAAATTTTCGGGTGATCTTCGGTCCAGTCTGTATCGATGGAGAATGGCGAAGAAAATTTAGCAACGAGCTTTACGGGCCTTACAGCGACGTTGAGCTGGTCGAAAAGCTAAAAATACAATGGCTGAGATGGCTGGGACAAGTGGAGCGTATGGACACCAACGCACCCGCGAATATACCCCTGATGGTCTACGCAGCAAAGGAAGACCCCACCAAGGTGGCGCATACAAGTGGAAAACGACCTCAACCAACTTGGAGTGCACAACAAGAGACAGCTAGCTAGGGACCGAGCTGGCTGGGGAGCTTGTTGGTTGAAGCCATGGTCCACCCTGGCCTGTGAGCGCCATCTTAAGTAAAGTAAGTAAGCGATAATCTAGATCTCTTGATCAGAATTGGTTTGTCCTACAAAATCCTCAATTAGTTTGGAGGACAGTATAATTTTTGTGTAATTCATCGCAAGCGTTAAACACTATAGAGGATTTAGTAAATACAGACGGCAATTCGCTGACAGTCTAACAGGATATGCCCAAAGACAGAGCCTAGATAGAGCATTACAATTTTACGAAACATTTTTGATAAAAACAGCTTATTCCCAACCATTATAAGGTAGGAAAACAGAAACTTAAGGCCAGTAAATAAAAATTTAAATTTATATTCAAGATTTTATCGCAAAAACCGGAATCAACGACGTCAAATGCTCATCAACAAATCTGTATTCATTTGGCCCACAAAAGTGTCCTTTTTTGAAAAGATGACCATTTAAATGACTACTTTTGAACACCCTTTCACTTTTTTGACTACCCACAGCTTTTGAGAAAATTGTTTTTGAAAGATGATGGGCCAAAAGAACGCTTTTATTCAAAAATTGATTTTTTTCAAATTTGATTAATGTTTTCGAGAAGTTTTTCTGCTGACATCAATTAAAATTTTTTAACTTTAACAATAATATCAGACAAAATTGAAATTGTGTAAATATGTAATGTGTTTCAATTTAAGATATAGAAAACCCATATACCTTCTAAAAAGGAAGAGACTTTATGTTAAATTTTTGAACCCAGGGAGCCTAATTATACACAATTTACATACAAAAAAATATTTGATATTTCAAATAAAACATTTTAATATTTTCTTTGTAATCTCAAATAACATTGGGTCAACCATTATATTAACAAAACAAATAAAATAAAATTTTAATTTATACAAAAATTTACAAACAGAATGATGGATATCTGGAGCATATCATCCTTCGGTATTGTAAACATCAAAAAGTTAATAATTGGAAAAGTTGACACGAGTGCCCACACTGTTGCAAATATATGCGAGTAAAAATTCACAAAATTTTGTTTCATTACATCCTAACGCCTAAGGGAAACAAAAAAAAGTACGAAGTAAAATTCATTTTTTTTTCAAAGAGTTTCCTTCAAAAATTATTTCATAGAATATTATTTTAATATTCAAAAAAATTAAACAAAAAGAAAAATTCAACTTCGTAGAGAGGATACAAAAAAAATCATTCAGACAATATTCAATGAAAGCCTCCCCCCATTCGCTTGTTTTTGTTTCATCAAAAATGACATCCGTTTTTAAAATAAAAGCCAAAGGTTCTGAAATTATTATGAAAAACAAAATAAATACAAAAAATATTTAGTAAACTGCTCACGTATGCAGGATGTTTGATCACGATCCGTATACACACAGTTGTTACCAAATTAACCCAAAACAAAGGACAAACAATTGTAAAAAAAAAATAAAACAAACACAAAATGAAAGAGGATGAAAAAGAGCTATGGTCATTTATACCTATGTCTGCTTGCGCAATTGACCTACATTGTATACTATCCTTGCCGTACTTAAGATCAAGTATTGGTTTTGTAAAATTATTAGTAACAGTATTCAAATTTTGTTAATAAAGTGGGTGTTAATTTTAGAATAAAATTAAAGGTACTCCAATTTTGTTCCATATACTCGTAATATGAGAAACAAATTTTGAGTGTTTTTATTTTGAATTACTGTGGATACAGCTCTGAATCCATAATAGTGTCGTTTACGACACAATGTGGCGTAATTTTTTTTTTTTTTTTTTAATTTTATTTTACCAATTCAAAATAAATACATAGATTCGTTCACTTAGATATATGTACATAGTGAAAAATCATTAATTAAGTTAGTTTTTGTATACGTAACATAATTCACTATAGAATTTAAAAAATAGTTGATGCATTTGATACTTAGCCATGATTTTTTGAAAATGGTTAAACACTTTGTGATATAAATATCAGTAGCAAGTGTTTATAGGTTTATATTAAATATAAGTAATTATAATTTTTATTTCTGAGCCGCATGTAGAGTGAAGTTTAAAAGTTGTTTCGATTAGGAGGAAAGGTGTGAAGTTAGTTAGCAAACCAAAAAAGCCGCGAAAATTATACAAAGGATGCAAATAAAAAAGGAATGAAATTAGAATGGAAGTTTGTATTATAATGAGAAGATTTAATTACAGATATTCTATAGTAATGAAAAATAAAGTTTAGATTTTTATGTTATAACAAACAGGAGAGTTTCTACTTCTGATCTTGCTATTAAACAATTTTTAAGACTTTTTAAGAACCTGGGAAGAGTTTCAACCTCGCAACGAACACTTTCGGGAAGTCTATTTAAGATATAGGGAGCAATAACTGTAACAAAGCGTCTATAATGTTCTTTGTTTACTCTTTTTACTGGCAAATCTGTTCTGGGTCTCAGTGAAGATATTTCATTTCTTCTTATATTTGAAAAACCACTTCGCAGATAAAACAATTTCAATACTTTGTATACATACATATATCGCAGAGGCATTATGTTATGAGCTCTGAATAGTGGTAGTGATGGCTCCCATCTCGGTTTAAATTTCATAATTCTGATGATTTTCTTTTGGGCAACAATAAGCGGCTGTAGGTAGGTTAGGTAAGAACTACCCCAACAAGAGATTCCATATTCGAGTCTCGAGTTTACTAGAGCATAATAAATTGTGTAGGTAATCTTTCTCACATTGTCTATATGCGCCTTCCAATTCAAATTAGTATCTAGAGTTACTCCAAGGTACTTAAACTCAGATACGGATTCTAGCTTTAAACATATATCGTTACAATTTATTTCATTACAGTTAGTTTGGTGTAAAATTATATCGTTTATTGGAGTTTGGTTTGAGAAAGAAAAAGACATTACCTTTGACTTGCTACTCATTTGCATTTCATGGAAGACAAACCATTTCTGCATCAATGTTAAATCTTCATTTATTTGGTTTGTTAGCATATTAGTGTTTGAAGCTGTATAACTCAGTGCTAAGTCGTCTGCAAAAGCAACTAAACTACCGTTTAAGGAAAGCTGGAAAATGGAATTAATATATACAAGAAAGAGAGTTGGGCCGAGAACCGATCCCTGTGGAACGCCTATACTTGCTGCTGGCAATGTGTCTCCATAAATGTCATTTATTTTCACAAGCTGTTTTCTGTTTAGTAGATAAGAACTGAACCATTCCAGAACATTTCCCCTGAAACCCAACCTCTGCAATTTTTTTAAAAGTAGTTTGTAGCTCACCAAATCAAAAGCTTTTGTCAAGTCCAGGAAAAGCCCTGCAGTTTTTTTGTTCTGGTCCAGTCCTTCATGTATTTTCTCCATAAAACCAATAAGAGCACCTTCAGTTGATTTACCTGCTTGAAAGCCATATTGGTAATCACTTAATAGTTTGTACTTTCGTAAAAAAATTATCATTTTCTTAACAATTATACAATTATTTTTTCTAATATCTTGGAGAAAATAGAGAGCAAAGAAATTGGTCTATAGTTATTCGGATCACATGGATCACCCTTTTTATATATAGCAACTACTATGGAAGTTTTTAGACATTCTGGAAATATTCCACTTCGGAAACTCTTATTAATGAGATTGGTTAAAGGCGTTATAATGAAATTTTTAATCTTTTTTAAAGTTATACTTCTTATTCCATCTGTTCTACAAGAATTCTTAGATTTAAGATTCGAGATAACGTAATCAACCTCGGCTTCATCGACAGTGCCAAAGAAAAAGGTGGAAAGTATTTGGTTATCGAATTTTCGTAGTACGATGAATTTGTATCTTCGCTTGAAACAGACCTTGAGTTTTCTGATGTTCTGATATAAAACGAATCAAGGCCATTTGAAATATCAAGGTTATTTGATGTTATAGAGTTTTCAGAGAACTTTAAGCAAGTTAAACGATTTGTATCACCCTTTTTTCCCAATATGTCATTAACGATTCCCCATTGTTTTTTTTGCATTAAACCGTGAATCGTCAAATTTTTGTCGATAGTAATCTTCTTTTTGTTTTCTTATTTTATGTTCAAGTTCTTTTTTCATTTTGTTATATTTATTTTTTATCGAATTGACGTGCAAACTATTTTTGTTCTTTGCATAAAATATGTTCTTTTTTTTTATTTGCAAGCAAATGGAATTTGTAATCCACGGTTTAAGTTTTTTTAATTAAGGTTTTGTTTTAACAAACTTGCTTTTTTCTAAGTGATCTTTAAGAATTTGTAAAAATATTTCAAAGGAGGTGGAAGGACATATACTGAAGACCTGGGTCCAATTTTCTCCCGATAGGGATCTTTCTAACATTAAAAAATCAATTTCAGTAACAAGGCTTCCTCTGCCATCGATAAGGCCTTGTATTGGTTCAGGTTCTTCTAATATGTCAATAAAACATATGTATATCCCAGTGGAAAAATGATCTGTAATATTTAATTCAAGTACATATGGTAAAACATTTATTAAGTAGCTAGACCGCAGAAAAATATGGTCAATACAAGTTTTTGAACTATTGGTAACTCTTGTTGGGACATTTATTTGTGATTCAAATCCAAAAGACGACAAAAGAAGAACATAAGCATCACTACTTATTGGATAATCCAATATATCAATATTCATGTCACCTACAAAACAAATATTGGAATTGTTCATTCTAGCAAGCATATCCTCTATATCTTTTATAAAAATATCCGTATGTATTCTCTGAAGATCAACGTAGGTTTATAAAATATGGTGATCTGAAAGCTGCAACCCTTAAAAAATGTAGAGTAATAAACAAGGAAAATTCGATTTCATTCCTTAAAAAAAATCTGAAAAAACTTAGTCAAAAAATCATAACGGTCCAAATTAAGGGTTCAAATTAGAGCACATTAAAAGATCTTACCAAAACTCAGCTTTGACAGAATTTTCTTGTGGTTTGCCATTTTTTACCTAGTTTTCCTGAGTTAAAATATTTTGTACCTTTCTTTTAAATACAAAATACGCTGCTGCTTGTGTCACCAAAATCTCAAAATGTCATTGATGGGGTATAAAGCTCGTTTGTAATTTAGTTGTCCACTATCAGTCAAAAAATAATCATTATTGCTTTTTCTTTGTCAAAACTCAAAATCAAAATAAAAATAGTCCAATTGTCAATACTTGGGGATGGGGTCAAAAATTACATTTTAAGTATTTCATGTGCATGAAAAATTGAAGCACAAAGTTGCCCAATTGGTCCCACCAGGGCCGGCCCAAGCTTTATAAGCGCCCTGTGCAAGCTTTATCATAAGCGCCTCTCAAGTCGTTTCATCATAACCTACCGAAGAGGAATACTTGGCAATCCTTAGTGCCGCAGGTTTTTTGATTTTCTAACAGGAATATCTCAAAAACGTGATGGAATATTTCTGAGCTTAGATTCGAGTTCACCACCACCACCACCATTTTAATTCTGCAAAAACGGAAAAATGTAACTCTGATCGTTATTCCCCGCGGTTCTTAAGTTCAGAAAGTTAAGAAATTCAAGTGTGGTTACGAGGGAGTGCCTTATATAATGCTTGCTCAAGGCGCCCATATGGCTCAGCACCCTGCGCACTTGCACCACTTGCACGTATAGCTCGTCCGGCCCTGGGTCCCACCTTTCTAAGGCTTTCATTGTTTTTCCCATGTTTCCTATAAAGAGGCATGTTGATAATTTATTTTTCCTGGAAACAATTTTTTTTAAGAATACAAATAAGCAACTAGTGAGCAAAAAAACAAAGCTAGATGCCTTTTAATTTAATGGTGTGGGTGGTAAAATTTTGTAAGCCCATTAATGCTACCACCCTCAGACTTTATTCGACAGACAGTCCTTTTACTTTAGTTTAACCACCAAACGTGGAAAATGATGTGCGAAAAAACTTAATTTAGCCCTCAGAAGTGTTGAGTTTTCCCTACTCGCACCTAAGGGCTGGTTTGTGACACATAAGCTCAAATCAATGTAAGCTGCCATTATAGAAGCATAATTTATTAGTAAGCCAATTATTCCCATCCACCAGAATGAGTATCATGAATAATTGAGTTAAAACGGCTTCCTTTTAGAACTGATTTAATTTTTAAAAACAAAAGTTAAATGCACAATCGCAAAAATGAAACGATGCTACGCGTAATAACATAATTCGTGTTCGCTCACTAATAATAGCAAAGCGCTGATTTAAGATAAAATGCTCTTTCGGAGACTTGGCATAGGGCCTCCACTTCTCCTACGCGCCATCGTGTACGTCCTGGAAATGTACCTCAGCTCTCTCCAACTCTTCCTCAGCTGTGCAGATTCCTCTTTGACCGTTCTTCGCCAAGTACTTCTAGGTCGGCCCACTCCTCTGCCTCGCTGCGTGAGAGGGTTCCATTACATCGCTTGGCTCGCAATGCTCTCGTGGCCTTTTCGAAGCGTATGACCAATCCACTGCCACTTACGTTTTCGTATTATAGAGTCGATGGGTTCCTGTCCTGTCCTCGCATGAAGTTCATCATTGGAGATACGGTTAGGCCCTAAAGTCCGCAAGATGTTTCGCAAACATCTATTCACGAACGTTTGCAGCTTTCTTGTGACAATGGGTGTTACTTTCCAAGTGCTGCATCCATAAAGAAGCACGGATTCTACATTGGAGCGAAACAGTCGTAGATTGGTCTTTAGGCATATAGAGTTGTTTCTCCATATTTTGGACAGCATTCCGAACGCAGCCTTTGCTTTCCTGATTCGGCTGGTTATAACTAGCTCGGTTCCACCATCAGTAGAGGCAATACTCCCAAGGTATTGAAAGCTCTCTACCATCTCTACTGGTTGTCCAGAAATATTTATTTGAGTAGATGAGGAAGATCCAAGGCTGATCCTTTTTGTTTTTGCCGTATTGATCTTGAGCCCGACGGTTTCAGCTTCTCTCTCAACCCTGTTGTCATTTGATGGAGATCCATGATCCTATGAGAGAGTAAGCATACGTCATCCGCGTAGTCCAGATGTTTCAGCTGTGATTGCAGATTCCACTAAATTCCTCCATTTGCAGTCGACAAAACTGCATGCAGCACATCACTTTTTACCAACAGGAACAGTATTGGTGACAGTATACAACCCTGTCTAACCTCACTTTGGATTTCAAATTCCTCTGACAATCTTCCTTTATGCAGAACGTGACATTTGGATCCTTCATAATAGCAATCAATTTATCCGGGATGCCCCTACTGCGCAAGGCAAGCCAAATAAATTCTCTATTGACACTGTCAAATGCCTTTTCGAAATCGATGAACAGCAGGTGAAGTGGCGATCGATATTCAACGCACTGTTCGATGATAATCCGCAAGGTGTTGATGTGGTCCACACAGGAAGATCCAGTGCGGAAACCTGCTTGTTCGGAGTCAAGCGTGTCTTCTAGATGGTCTCTTATTCGCTCTAGGACGATTCTTACTATAACCTTCACTACAGCGGGCAGCACGCAAATTCCTCTCCAGTTTTCGCACTGCGTAAGGTCTCCTTTCTTTGGGAGCTTGAAAATCATTATCTTTTTCCACTCCTCAGGAAAACTATCTGTTTCCCAAGCTCTTTCTATGAGTGGGTACAAGAGCTCAGTCAGTTGTTGGTGCTGCTCGAAAGAGCCTGCGGGAATACCGTCAAGTCCAACCGCTTTGTTGTTCTTCAGTGCTCTAATTGCGGTTAAAATTTCTTCTCTACCGGGGGAAATAGTGCGTAATCGGGAATTTGTTACTACGGACGGGTCATTGGGTGTTGGGTTGACTTCAGTGGTGAAAACGCAATTTAAAACCGCAGAAAAGTGCTCCTTCCACCCTTTGAGCTGGTCCTCATCCGAAACTAGAAGCGATCCACCTATGTCCTTTACCAGGTGTTGTTTAGAGCTTTGGACACCTGTAAGCTCTTTGGTAATCCTGTAGACGGTCCTACTGTCACATCTGCTTACGGCCTCTTCTGCTTCTGTTGCCAATGCGTTGATTACAGGTACGTTTATCACGTCGCACGCTACGGTGAACTTCTCTCATCTCCATGCGATACGCAGACTCTAGCTCGTTTCTGCCTGCTGCTGGAGTTGCTGCAGTGCGAGCTTTGAGCTGTTTTATTTCTTCGATCCTAGCCCAAGTTTCTTCGGAAAGACAGGCACTGTTTCTTCCTTGCGACCGACTGACTATACTCTCAGCACCTGATATGAAAACATTTTTCACAGCACACCAATGGTTTTCGATGGAGGTGGTCTCCATGCTACTGATTTCTCTCAAACCTTGTGAAAGGTGGTCCCCTAGTTGTTGGCGGACTGCGGGATCCTTAAGTCTATCGCTGTTGTACTTAGGCATTCGGGTATTTCCTTGGGATCTTCGAACTGCAGCTGTTCGTAGTCTTACGGTAGCAACCATCAAATGGTGGTCCCGGGCAATTCCCATGTCTGCACCTTTTCTGTTTCTAACGTCCTGGAGACTGCTTCTAAAGCTTAAAGTGGCTGTTAGTTATGAAGACTGTTACACTAAGACCATAAATTTGGTCAACTGTGATACCAAATGAATCTGGGAAACCATTTTCCCTACTCGGTGAACCATTTGGAGCTTCGCATGAAGCGTAGCAGACAACCTACGTCAATATTTATTAAATCACTAGGATGATTGAAGATAGACTGTTCATGAGATAGAGCAGGGCAAGTGCATAGAAGATGTTTGCCCATACAATTCTGCAAAAATCTTTAGAGAATTCCCAAAGATGCGTTGCATGTTTGCCTAGAAGACAGTGTCCGGTTATGACACCTATCATGGAGCTAGTGTGCAATCTGCTTGGAGATATCAAACACTTAGTTCGCTTAAAATCCATTACTGGCCAGATTTGTTTTGCTATCAAACAAGTGGTATCACGGTATATCACGTTTTCTTTCAGTTAAGATAAGGCTAAGGTTCTGTCTAAAATACGCTACAATGGTTAGGAAGAAGGAAGGAGAGACTTAATTTAAGTATTTTTTAGTAGACATCAGCGCCATCCATCTCGTCATCAGCTTTTGGTTTTTTTCTTTCAGTTAAGATAAGGCTAAGGTTCCGTCTAAAATACGCTACAATGGTTAGGAAGAAGGAAGGAGAGACTTAATTTAAGTATTTTTTAGTAGACATCAGCGCCATCCATCCCGTCATCAGCTTTTGGTTTTTCGGTGTAAAAATTTATTGATTCATCTTCCAAGAGAGCCGTATCCTCCCAGAGGACTCTAGAAAGAATGCTGAAATGAAAGTTTTTGCCAAATTGTAGTTTTGGGGTGGTATGTAATCAGTGTGACTTGGGATTGATCCGAATGAATTCAGAATTATGGAATGATCGAAGTTATTGTTGGGGGGTTGTGAGGAAGCTTTTAGGCGAATGGTTTTATTTGCAGCCTCTTGTTTGCTAAAAATAGTGAGGGGTGTTAGGTGGAGCAGAGTGTCAAGGGTGATGGAAGGTGTCATATGTACGAAGTGCCCCATTTATGCACAAACAAGCAAAGCATTGAGCCTTGCTTAATTTTTTACAATTTATCGCAATCACCATACTACTGTGATAATGGGTTTAATCACTGAAGTAAGGCCTTGCCAGTGAGATACATAGATATACGAGGTTGAAGGCCCCACTTGTTCCCAACAGCTTTTGACTCTTTCTTGTATATTCGGTTTCCAGCTAAAATTTGTATCCACAATTAGACCCAAATATTTTGTTTGATCGGTGAATGATAGTGGATTACCTTTCATAGAAGTAGAATATGAGGCTTTTATGAGGGTAGAAACCCAGGCCACACCGATCAACTCAATTAGTAAGTTTATTTAAAGCATTTTGTAATAGTTCTTTGCGACAGTAGGATGCTTTCCTGGGTACTTCAAGACTCACAAAATTATTTATAAATAAAATAAAAAGATTTGAACCAAAGTGGCTCCCCTGCGGTACTAGTGAGTGAGATAGATATACGAGGTTGAAGGCCCCACTTGTTCCTAATGGCTTTTTTGCATGAGAAAAGTGCCACTATGGTCTTCTTGACTCTTTCTTGTATATTCGGTTTCCAGCTAAAATTTGTATCCAAAATAAGACCCACATATTTTGCTTGATCGGTGAATGATAGTGGATTACCTTTCATAGAAGTAGAATATGAGGCTTTTATGAGGGTAGAAACCCCGGCCACACCGATCAGCTCAATTAGTAAGCTTATTTAAAGTATTTTGTAATAGTTCTTTGCGACAGTAGGATGCTTTCCTGAGTACTTCAAGACTCCCAAAATTATTTATAAATAAAATAAAAAGATTTGAACCAAAGTGGCTCCCCTGCGGAACTCCACATATCTTTGTACCCCGATATGGCATCATCTTCTAATATACATCAAAATATTGGAAATTCCGTGTTCTACAATATTTTTTATCCAAACAATTTGCTTGAGCTATAAAAAAATTAAAGATAGGAAGATACTAACCTCGAAGGTACAGCGCAAACTGTATATTCAATTAAGAGATGATTTATTGTCATCAGCTTTGGTCCTTACAATTTTCTCCAAAAAACCAATATAAGTCAATTTCTGCTTCCAATATAGTGGATCTTACCAGGGTCATAATTATCCCAAAAACCGTGCCTTGAGTTTTTTTTCTTCTGAATGAAAAAAACCTTTATTTCTTCCCTAGAAAATTCCTCTATTTCCGGTATTATAGCTCGAGTCAGTAAATATACCACCAAAGAATGGGTAGGTACTAATCATGCTGTTTTGGCTCAGTAAATAAGACCCAAGTTGAAAAATCAAGTATTTCATTGCAAAAGCATAATGCACTCCTTTTGGATATGCATACTTCTTCTTTCCTCTTTTTTGTGAGCTAATAGAACCTAAGTCCCGTGAACAAAAACTAAAAAAACACTCGGGCGTATGTGGAACAAAAATTCAGTATTTTTGTTCAACTTCCGCTAGACAAAGTCCGCACTTTAAAATTTAAAGCTTTGTAACGAGCAAAAATACTCGACCCCGACCCAGTGGTGCATCATTTTAAAAATATCTTCAAAAGAATGCTGTTAAATCTCGATGACTCTGTTTATTTTTCTTTCCTTTTTTTTTTTGTTTGCTACAGATTTGCTTACAAGGAAAAGAGAACGAAACGTGGTGCATTCAACGGAAGCACCATGTTATATGCTTGCTCATCATCGTGAACTTTAACACTCTCAGAATTCTGCTGAACTGTGCGAGATTGATATAACAAACGAAGTTTACACAGGATTAGAGGAGGCAAAAACTAAACCATATCCACATCGACATAACACGCTATACGCCACGCCAAACCAACTTATAAAACAACCCTTAAAGCTTAAACCCCTAACCCGCTTTGTGTGCGGAAAAAGTGTGTGAGTGTGTGTGGGGTTGTGTGTGGAATACTGATGTTTCTGTCTAACAAAACCATCTGTGTTCGCTGCTTTCCCTTATCGCAGAAGTGTGTGCGGTTTAGTGTTTGAGGCGAGTCGAAACGAGGTTAGGGCAAAAGATGCTGCTATGGGGTTACCTACCATTAATGTATGTCCTGTCCAAAGAACGTGTGTAGTCCGCTGTTAACTTATCACGACAAAGTGTAGTGATGATTGCTAGAGCAAATATTTGCCTCTATGGAATGTGAAAAAAAAGATGTAATAACAAAAAAAAAAGGGTTAGCATTCCTTGGAAGATATGGAAGAAATTTGTTATTCATATGGTAGTGAGATACATGTGTACGTAGGTAATAGTCGAAATTGAAGCATACGTATTTGAACTTTCAGTTTTAAGTAGCTTTGTTACCTAGAGAGTTTTGTTGAAATAGAATTAAAGAATTAAAAAAAAATTAGTTACAAAATAAGCCGTGTGTTTTGATCCGTGTTCGAAACAATTTCTGCAGTAAACCCAATAAGGAGAGGTTGCCTTGTACCATAAGGACGACACACAGATATATCAAGAGTCTTTAAAGTATGAACATTTCCGACATTATTATAAGAGTAGTAAAAGATATTAAAATCTCTCAATAAAATGGAACAAGGACACTATACCGCATTAAGTGCACACAAAAAGTTTTTTGAATTTCAATAATGATGTCTAGTTGGAGAACGTGTTCCTAAGTTTGAAATAAAACCGCTGTGGGGTTTGGTTGGTTGGACGGGAGGATTGATTGAATCGCATCTCGCCCGAGGTAACTACATTATGCCAAACTTGGCAGCTAACAGAATAGCACCGAAGCGCGATCGATCCAACCATATGATCATCATTGTCATTGAGCATCATCAATCCCGCAGAGACCAGGATTCCAATTGCTCACGGTCGTTGGGTCTGGAGGGGAACATGATACATAAGCAACTGAGAGAACTAAAGAGATCAAATTTTTGATCTTCATTTCGGAAAGTTCGTTTAGGTCATCAAAAAATGTTACTCCAAATGATTGTGCTCTCATTCGCAAAGAAAATGAAGGATTGTTTCTTTTTCTTTCTGGTTTTCGTGGCTGTATTGTAAGGAATACCTAGTTTCGCTGCATGTTCTCCTACTGGCCTGGCTAGTTCATCTGCAATTTCATTTCCTTCAATGCCACTGTGGCCAGGAATCCAGATAAGGGTAACTTTGAAGTTAATAACCAAAGGCTTTAACAGCTGCCTGACTGTCTGTGAGGTTAGCAGTATTACGATTTTGGTTTGGGTCTAGTTTAAGTAAATTGCATGTCTCCTTATTTGCTAGTAATTCAGCTTGAAATACAATAACAAAATTAGGAAGTCGAAAGGACCTCTTAGAGATGTTAAGAGACTCAGAAAAGATTCCTGAACCAACACCGCACTCCATCTTCGAGCCATCAGTATAGATAGTTGTGTCGAAGTCTTTCGTCACGGTAGCGGCGTCATCATCCCAGTCCTTTCTGGATGGGAATAAAACTTTAAAATCTTTACTGAGGTCCAATGTAGGAGCGCGGTAGTCAGTGGAACTCGACAAAATTTCAGTGGAAGTCTAATTTGTGCTATTGCTGTGACCATAAGGCTTAGCAACCCAACAATTTTATTCTTTGAGTCTAAAAGAACGCCAAGATACCGGATATTTAATGTGTAGATCAAATGGTAGAAGGTGCAACGAAAACGCTTTAGGCATCCGTTGGCCAAGATTGAAGAGCCTCTGTGGTACCGACGCTAGCTGTTCTTTGAACCTTTTTGAGTTTATCGATACCTACTTTGTTTATAACGGGCCACCAGATACTAGAACCATAAGTTAGTATCGGCCCACAGTACACATATTAGAGTTTTGATTTTTGTTTCTTCTGCGCATATATCAAAATTTGTGTCAAATGTCAGTATTTGTTGTTGTTTTTACGTGTGTTTTCTTCCTCACTCGCACAGCCATTTTTTATTTTCGACTGACAACCTGCGCAGTATAATACCTTAGATTTGTGTACTGTGGTATCGGCCGTACTATGGCTGTATACGTTCACAAGATCATCTTTGATCGAAGGCCCCCACTTGTTACCAAATGTTTTGCTACCAGGCGTAAAAAGCTATGCAGACCTTCCTAAAGGATTGTATTTTAGTTTTGGTAGTGAAAAGGCCTAAGGTGCTATGAATCCTTCTGTTGTTGAGAATGGATATTATCCATTCTCTGATGTAGTTCTCTGCCCCAAAGTCAAAGGGTGCCTCAAGAATAGATTCGGTTAACACACTGTTAGAGGCCCCTTCCACATCTAAGAAGAGATAGCGAGAGTATATTCTTTGAGTATATGGTTTTCTCAACAGTGCGCATCACCTCATGAAGGGCCGTCTCCGTGGTCTTTGAGATATGTATGTTGAGAGTTTACGAGGGGGCATTTGACAAACATGACTCTAATATGAGTGTCTAGAATACGCTCCAGAGTTTTAAGCACAAAAGAGGTTAGACTAATTGGTCGAAAAGCCTTCGCGGTGTCGTGCCCTCATCTTCCTATTTTCGGCATAAAAACCACTCTTACAGGTCTCCAGGACTCATGAGCGATCCTTTGAAAATTATGTCAAGCTATGGGATTACCACTTAACATGAATGTACTTACTATGTACGAGCAAAAATTTCCCAGAAATCCTAAGACTTTAATAAATTAATTAATTAATTAATATATTAAAAATTCTTAGAGATGCCACCTGCTTTCAATTCACTTAAACTGTTTACAGCTACATATGCACGGCATCAATACAGATTTCTATTCGCTTTAAATCTTTATGTAATTTTAGTTTTTCGAAACGAAAAACGGATTTTGAAATAAAATTTGAAAATTTTTGACACTTTTTTGAACGCAATGGTAATTTGCCATACGGACTAACTACACAAAATTCAAAAGCTGTAAGTTTAACAATATGGCCACTATGAACATGCAAATTCCGATCGTACCTATTTAAAGACTCTTTATAGAAATCATAAAGTGCAAATTGAAGCAAAAACTTTAATTAAAAAAGTACGTATACGCCCGAGTGATAACCAAACTTCTACTGCAAGTATTTGCAATTAACTACTTAGTGCATGGACGTGCTCGTAAATGTGGCTCAGCATTATAGCCTAGTGAATATGCTTTTCAATGACGATTAATCACTGCAGCCAAGGATGAGAAAATTCAAAATAAAAAAACATTCTATGGGAGGCACAATTAATAGATGCTTAGTTTAAATTTGTATAATTTTTGGAAGTAGATACTAATTTTAGCATACAGAAAAGATTTTATCAAAATCGTAGGAGCAGTTTTTGAGAAAAAAATTTTCCTTTTAAATTTGTATTGAAGGTACCGTTATTTTTCATTTAAGCCTAGTTTACAGTTCCCATGCGCAAAAAAATTTATGTAAATATTCTCGCATGTCAAAAATAATTTAGGTGAAATTTAAAATTAGTTGTTTGCATGATTGGTTTACAGTTTCATGCAAAAAAAAACTATACTGTCATGGAATGTCATGCAAAACAATGCACCGGGTATTGATTTGCATGCGAAGAAAAGTGTGGTGAAAAAAATATTTTGTTTTTGGATGGTCGGTTTACACTTCCAAAAAAATAAATTATATTCACCTCAAGGCATTAATTCAATTCAATTCAATTCAATTTTTATTGGACAATAAAGTAAGACTTAGTCTTTTATAGTATTTTTATACAGAGTGGTTAGATTATAATTTAAGCTTAAAAATACAAAGTGAAATTAAATTATGTATATAAATGCTTATTCAAATTAATTAATAGCATCTTCGTAACATTATATTTATTTCTTTTTTGTTAACCTATTTTAATAGCACAACAAATTCTTCCCATTCTTCTTAATATTCGTACCTTTCCTCGTACTAACTATTAATCTACGAATGCCTATTACAAAAGTGTTTGAATGCTTCAGTTTTGAAGTTTGCAATTTCTCTGATCTGTTTCATTCTTATTGGCAGCGAATTCCAAAGGCGAATGCTATTTACAAAAAATAACCGAGAGGAGTTAAGGTACTTAAAAGTGGGTGTCAATATATTTCCGGTCCTAGAAGAATGGCACAAGCTAATTCTTTCGTAAAGATACAGAGGTGTTTTTGTGTGAATCACTCTGTGCAAGAATATACAGTTCCTATAATTTGTATATTTGGATAGGGTGCAATTTAGAATTTTGGTGCTGTATGTGTTTGTATTTGTTATGTGGTCGTATCTACGTAGACCGTAAACATATCTTGTCATATCATTAAATGCAACATTCAGCTTGTGCTCGGACATAGAATCCAGCTTAGGATACACTAGTTCAGAAAATGAAATAATGGGCACAAGAAGCGTTTTAACTAAGCGAAGTCGTGTATCAGTAGGTGTAAAACTATTTGATATCCAAAGTTTTCTTAAAGTTCCATATATTCGTCCCACGACAGCGTTTATTTGATCCCTACAAGATAAATCATTCGTCATTTTGAAACCAAGACTGGTCACAGATTTTACGTAAGAAACAGTTGAATCATATAAGGATATCGTGGGGAGCTGTTCCGTATTGTACTCTTTCTTGGATACCAACAAAGCCTGGGTTTTTTTAGGGTTAAGTGTTAGACCATTCTCTTCAGTCCACTTACAGATGGATATAAGATCCTCGTTGATCCGAAAAATAAGGTCCTCGATCAGGCCACTTCTCCTTGAGAGATAGATCTGTATATCATCTGCATAAAGATGAAAGGAGACATTTTCGCAAACTGAAGGCAGGTCATTTATAAATAGACAGAAGAGAATTGGGCCCAATATAGAGCCCTGTGGTACACCTGTCCTCAAGAAACTAGGCCGTGAACAATCATCGCCAACCACAACACGCTGAGTCCTGTTAAATAAATAACTCTTTACTAGGGAGACAGCCAACTCAGAAAACCCAAAATAGTACTTAAGTTTTTCACATAGAACATCATGGTTGACTTTGTCAAAGGCCTTAGAGAAGTCCAGCAAACATAAAACAGTCAAATTATTTTGATCGAATTGCAGTCTGATATCATCAAGAATTTTAACCATTGCTGTGGAGCAAGAGTGGCTTGCTCTGAACCCAGATTGATATGGAGATAGCAGACTTTTCGTGTTAAGATGCTCTATTATTTGTTTCGCTAGAATCTTCTCCAAGACCTTTGACAAGCACGGTAGGATGCTAATCGGTCGATAGTCGGACGGCTCTATGGGTACAGACTTTTTAGGTACCGGTGTAATCCTAGCTGCTTTCCACAAAGTTGGAAACGTTGAAGAAACAATGCAGTGATTATAGAGATGGGTAAGTGGGCTTATGACATATGGAAAAATTAATTTTATAAATCGAAGAGGAATTCCATCTTCTCCAATAGCTTCAGACTTAAGGGTTTTAAAAATGGTAATGACTTCATCCTCCGAGACAACCTCAAAATCAAAAGTATCAACATGTTCATATATCAACTCCCTTTTCGGGCTAAAATTACTCGGAATTAGGGTGTTAGCGGTGAACTGTGTATTAAGTACACTAGCACTAAGCTCACATTTTGAGATTTGGCGTTTTCCAACACCAATTTCACGTAGGTTAGCCCAGAGTTGTTTAGGGGGTAAGGTTGCGTCGAGCTTTGAGGCGAAGAAATTTCGTTTACGCATAAAACAGTATATTCTCCAGGTATCAGCACTTGGGGACTTCCTCCATTTTAAATAGAACTTTCTACGATTTTTAATCGCAGATTGAACCTCTAAATTATACCACGGACATTTTTTATTTTTTATGGCAACGGTTTTCAGAGGAACACGTTTATCGAAAAGTTCTTTGATAAAGTTAAGAATATATTCGAGCTTATCATCTACACTTATAATATTCAAGCAATCATACTTTGATCGAGTTAACCGAGAATGTATATGGCGATCGTTGCTTGGTAGAGGAATTCCACCAAAAATTGTTGCCATTATTAAAGAGTCCTACAACAACGCGAGGTGTTTTGTTTTGCACAATGGGCAGCTATCCGACTCCTTCGTAGTGCAACAGGGTGTGAGACAAGGGGATTTTCTATCGCCAATTCTCTTCCTGCTGGCGATGGACGACGTATTGACGGCCAGTGTTGGTACAGCTGAGCGACAGGGCATTCAATGGAGACCGTTCGAAAGGCTCAGTCATTTAGACTATGCCGATGACATATGTCTACTGGCAAATAACATCAGTGGGCTGAACGGGATGTGCCAAACACTGCAAGTGAAGGGAGAGTCGAGTGGTCTAAGAATTAACAGCAAAAAGACAAAAATAATGCTCACAGGCCGCTCCACACAGCAGCGTATTATTTTACAGGAGACGTCAGTTGAAGTAGTGGAACAATTTAACTACCTTGGCAGTATTGTTTCTGCAAACGGTGGTACGGATCTGGACGTTAAAAGTAGAATAAATAAAGCTCGTGCTGCCTTCGGTACTCTGTCCCCAATTTGGAAATCCAGTCAAATCTCCTTACGCACTAAGTTGAGATTCTTCGAATCCAATGTCAAATCCGTGCTGTTATATGCTTGTGAAACCTGGAAAGTCACGTCTACCATTTCGAAAAAATTGCAGGCTTTTGTGAATCGCTATCTTCGCCACATCCTAAAGATTCGCTGGCCACAAATAATATCAAATGAGGAATTGTGGCGCAGGACAAGTCAAGAGCGGCTGGACGTTGACATAAGAAAGCGTAAATGGCGTTGGATTGGTCACACACTGAGGAAACCAAACGATGAAATTGCAAAGCAGTCCTTTGAATGGAATCCTCAGGGTGCACGGCGGGTTGGAAGACCAAGAACAACATGGAAATCAACTGTCTTAGCGGAAGCAGAATCCCAGAGAAAGACGTGGCCACAGCTTAAGTACCTTGCAGCAGACCGTGAAGGATGGAGACGTTTTGTTGACGCCCTATGCCCCAGCCGGGGTTACAGGACACGATGATGATGAATCATACCAAGGTAAACAACTAGTATCTGAACACAACAATTCCTGATTAACTGATTTGAAGTCTCTATATGTAAATGAAGTAGGAGTTTGGGAATGAGAGAAGTCAATATCATAGGTACAAAAAACAAGGTCATGATCTGAAATGCCATCAAGACACAGTTGATCATTTAGCAGAACATAAGTTGGATCAGATACAATTATAAGATCAAGTAAACTAGGAGAGCAATTTGGTGCGTATCTTGTTGGAAAAGCATTTACAACCTTGAGCCCTGAGGCTGCAACAGCATCAAGAAGCTGAATGGAGCGTGAGTCCACTTTAAGGAGATCAGCATTAAAATCGCCACAGATAATAATGTTTTCATAAGAAATTAAGAAGGATTCTAATGCAGTAAAGAAAGGAGCCGGTGAACAACTTCTATTCGGATTGTATACGCACGCTACCAAACATTTTTCATTTCCGTCATAAACATCCAAGATAATATATTCAATTCCAGTTGAATCTGATTTGCTCAAAATTTTACATTTAAGAGTTGATCTACAATAAATTGCAACCCCTCCACCAATTGTTGTAGTACATCTTTCATTCCGAATAAGAGTGTAATTGGGTAAGATTCGAACATAATCAGGAATATTAGGACTAAACCAAGTTTCATTATTAGCATGCAAATGGTTTTTGCATCCAAAAATATTTATTTTTCTTTGTTAGGCCTATTGTTTATTAATTAAGGGTAAATTAATGACTCAATCGATGGCCTAGGTCAAGGCAAACGTTTTTCGCCTTGAATGTTATTCAAGGATGATCTTTGGAAAATCGTTTTGAAAATTTTGATTTTTTTTCGCATGGGAACTGTTGACTATGCTTTAAGTAACATTTTTTCTAAAAATATTTCAGAGAATATTAAAAAGCTCCTAAGGATCTTGTTTCGAAAAAATTGAGCAAGTTGTTTTTGTTTTTGGTTTAAAAAAAAATAATAAACATTTTTAAAAAAGCCAGAACACAATGTTTTAAAAAAATGTTGGTATACAATACAGTTTATAATGTTCAAAGCTTCTGTATTAAAAAGCTCTTTGAAATCATATCGTTTCTTAGAAAATAAAAAAAAAATGGTTCTTTAGCAGGTACCATTAATAACCAGTTTTTGAAAAATTGTTTTCCATCACCAAGTAGCCTTTACTAAAAGAAATTTATTGACTTTTTTAAGAAAAGTTGTCGAGTCATTTTTGAGAAAAATACGATGATGTAAAATTGCTAAGAAAAATTTTATTGCAGTACCGTTATTTTTGGCTCTTAAAAAATGAAAAAACAACGTGTGGGTGGAATGACCAAGAACGCTTTGTACCAAATTTTAAGATAGTACCTATCGATCTAGCCGTTTAGGCTGTAACTTAACGGGCAGATAGATATAGACTGTATCATAATAACAAGTTTGATCAAAATCTCGAGTTCGATTTTTTTATGAATACCTACATAACTTGCCATTGGATTGGGTACGAAATCCCGAATGCAAAAATCCCGAGATGTCAAAAAAACCCGAATGCAAAAATCCCGAAAGACAATATCCCGATTGGACAAAATCCCGAATGGACAAAATCCCGAATGGACAAAATCCCAAATGGCTAAAATGCCGAATGCCAAAATCCCGAATGCCATAATCCCGAATGCCAAAATCCCGAATTGCGCACGCGATTTTTAATACCAAAAAAATATACATTTTGTAATGTTTTGAAAGAGTATTAATTATTTTCAATGAATAGTTGGTCAGCCTTTTTACAATTATTGACTTTTGAAATACCAATTTTTACCATATAGTCCTTTTTTTAATTTGTAATAACTCTTACAAATTAAAACAAAGTGTAATGGAACAGCTTCACGTAAAGAGACCAACAATAGTCACTTAACATACCATCATCCCAAAAACCTTTACAATTTTTTCTATTCTTTCTAAGCCTTGGTGAAATCACTCTCCTTGCTCATCACAATATATTGAAAAATGCAACTGAGGATTTCTCAAAAAGTAAAAGAGATATTTGGACGATTAAAGCTGAATTTCGAAGATTAAGATTAGTACTTTCAGAAATCTGTACAATTAAAAAAAAATAAAAATCAATTCGCATAGTTACATAGCCCCAAAAAAGGCGAAATAAGATTTTTTTGCATTTTCTTATGGTAATATCTCCAAAACCAGAGCTGAAAGCGAAAAACGGATAACAAATTTGAGTTCAACACGAAAAATTACCCTTAGATCAACTCTTAGTTATGTCGAAAACCTTGTAAAGCTGTGTTCTTATATCTCAAGATTTATGAGTGATTAATTTATTTTAAAATTTCTTTTATAGACAATGTCGTAGTGCCAAAGCGAGCAGAGGTCAAAAGCTAAACAAAACAGTTTTATTTCTTTAAAAGTACTGAAATAGTATACTAAAAAAGTATTGAAATTTGGGATTCAATCCCGAATGTTTTCGGGATTTTTTGTCATTAGGGATTTTGTTCATTCGGGATGTTGGCTTTCGGCATTTTTCCCATTCGGGATTTTGTTCATTTGGGAATTTGGCATTCGGGATTTTGGGTATTCGGGGTTCTCGTTCCTTTCTTTTCGGGATGTTGGCATTTCGGATTTTGTACCTTTCCCCTTGCCATTAAGTACCTAGGTACATTTCGCAAATAAAAACTGTGAAATTTCATCCAAATATGATTTAAGAGCCATTTCCGAGAAACCATTTAGAAGAATTTTCCTAGTAATAAATAAATAATAATATTCAAAAATCTATTTTTTCAATACCTTCGAGAATCTCGTTGAACTTTGGTCTAAAAAGTATGAAATTGGCTTGGTTTCCGATACCAATACCAAATGATACCGAGACTTTTCTAGTATCGTGGCCCTACTAGAGGGGAAAGCATGTTTTTAGGCAGGTATACTAAAGCTAACTTGATCCCAAAAACAGCTCTGAAGATTTTAATAAAAAAAATCAGTAAATTACTGTTTGTACAGTGTGCTTTTTCGTAAGAAAACAAAATTATCATGAACTTTTTATAAACGCTAGGTATACTTTTGTCAATTTCAGTTTTTAAAATATTCATTAGAAAATGAAAAATTCAGTGGTTTTGCTATTTTTAAGGCTATGTACTAAGCCAAGTATTTTTTTCAACAAAATATTGCAATGGCTCCTGAAAGTATAGATCTTTTTCTTTAAAACCCAATAAAAATCATTCCATTTTTCATTTTTTTTTCTACGAGAAATCCTAACTTAAATTTTTAAGAAGAAGATAAATACTTTCAGGAATTTTTTTTAATTAGCTCAGTATGTTAAATAATTTCCTCAAAAACAGCGAAAACTAATGTTTTCTTCATTTTCTAACAGGGTTATATCAAGAACCCGAACTGAGTGAATCACCTTCAGAATAACTACTTATTTCACGTTTTCAAAACCGTGTAAGCCTATGTTATCAATGTACATTTTTGTCCTAGAGTTAAAAGCTAGATATCTTACGAATTTTTTTGAAAAAGTGAAGGAATGGGTTCTATATGCTTCTTTAAAATTTTCTTTAGAAAAAACTTAAAAGTTCTAAGATTCCGTTCTAAGTACGTGAGACCCAGTTCTGTTTTCATTTTTTTTCCAAATTTAAATGATCTTTAAAATGCTTCATTTGCAACGAGTATATAACCTAACGTCACTTTCATCAGGTCCCTTTCCATTTCAGCTAATTTTTCTGTGTCAATTCTCGAAACCAGAACCTGCGTTAAGAAAACGTCACTTCACTATTTAAACTTGTTTTACATTTTTAAAAAAGTTCTCGGAATGATGAGGGCTTTCTGAATATGTCCAAAAATACAAAATTCTACTCTACTTAATATGTTCTGTCAGAAATTTCAACATGTCTCTATGTATATGTCATCATGTGACAAGGATAAATATTTTCCTGGTTTTTTCTTTTTTCTGCGAAGTAAGTATGTTGATGCCAGGATTTCCTTTTGCTATTTATTTTCAGATCAAAATATATTACTGGCAGCCACAGAGTATGATGGGTAACACCGAAATAAATCCATCTGCGATAACCTTGTTATAAAGTGAAAACGAATCACTTTATTCCAACACACAGATATATGAGGGCAAGGACGAAAACACGAGACAGCGTCATCGTTTAGAAAAATATTCAATGATGATGAAAAAAGTGATGAGAAGGTATGTATAAGAGGGAATAAAATTATTTAAGGATGAAGACCCACCATAATCACATCAATGCCATTTCTTGCTTTCAAATAATTTATCCTCTCATTTAAATTTTCTGCCTGACCTTATTTTAAGAGCTTCTGAAAAATGTCATATAATGTGGATTTAGTGGTTGTTTTTTTCTTGTATTTTTGTTTCCATGGAAAAAGTGGTATAGAATATAGAATAATCACTGAGATTAGCTCCTTTAAGGAATTATAAGCTTAAACAATTAATTTTTTTCACAAAATGGTTAAAAATAAGAACAAAACTTATAATTCAGGTGAAATATGGCAGGAATCAGATTAGGGATACCCAAAAAATAAAATTTGTAAAATTTGCGAAGGACATAGAAATTCCTATTCAATAAAATCAGCTTCATTAGCATCACAAAAAAAAAAATAAAACAAATAATAAACAATCTTGCTGGCGGTATAAGTATACTTTTTGGTTTTCTATGAAATTTTAATCCTTGCGCGTCCTGAAATTTACATAACATGACATTTATGCGAGGCAAACAATCCCAGACCGCACAATTACCAGAAACTAATTTATACAATAAATAAGGAGATGTCACGTTTTGCTAACTTTCTAAGCAATTTAAATGAAGAAGGATCTTGGTACTATAGGTACGAGTATATGCACACCTTTTGCAATTGACTCTGTTGAGGGATTATTTAATCATTAAACAAACCCTAAAGTGAAGAAGAGGTGCCTTCTGGTGCTACATTCTGCTGTTGTCTTACATAATTATATGCATACACCATACACATATATACACACTGCGCATCGTTGAATTTAATAAATAATTAATTAACATTAGTCAAATGGGATTAGATTGTATAAATTTACCAATTTGAAAATTGACATAAGTAATTTAAAAGGACACACACATAGCCCACCAAGGAATGTCAAAGGATTAAATCCATGAGAAAGTATCTATTAGTAGAAATTTATGAATATTTTTATTTCCCAATAAATTAAACAATTTAAAAAAATATGACAAAATCAATATGTCTCCATCTAATTTACATCCTTCGTAAGGAATTGCTCCTGTCTCATTCCTTTGGAAAGTATCAATTTCTTACAGAATTTAAACCACATTTACTGAAGTGACTTTTAAACTAGAAATAAATAAAAACAACAACAAGATAGGATAATGGTTAAATTTATTTTGTTAAGTAACACAAATAAAACAGGGTGTGAGTTTTTGTGGGTAGTGGGTTTTGGGGTTTTAATATGAGAAAACTATTACTGTGTATTTTGGGGTTGTTTGTGGTTTCTCAAAATACAGAGGATATACCCTACCCCTACCGATACCCATACCATAATCTATAGAGTGTTGTTTATAGTTCCTATGAATTCAAAAATAAATTAAAACCAAAACCATCTTCTCAGGCCATTAGACGATAAGACTATATATAGACTTTTGAGAGGTTGTTAAAATGGGTTTTATATACTTCATTTTCCATCATCATATAGTCTCCTGATTTGTATTGACTTGGCTTTTAAGAAGAAGAAGGCTTTAGTTTTTTTGTTTTTTTTTTGTCATTCCCTCAAAGTATCAAACTGAAAGCATTTTGAATGGGATGAAGAATTAATTAAAACTTTCTCGTGACAATTCACAAGGAATATTGTTTTTCTCTTTCATACTCACTGTTATGTCATATAATTGGTTTTGGAATTAATTAGAAAAGGATCTGTCAACATATATTTATATGTGTGTAGAAAAGGATCATAGTGGTTTTTGTTGTTGTTATTGTTGTCAGACTAGAATTAACGAGGGTGTAACCTTGCATACATTTTTATAGTGTGGTATGAGTATGAGATTGATCCTTTTATTAAATACAGACATGTATGTATAGGTAGAATAGTTCTAAGAAGATTTTTGGGGACAAAAATGAAATGATTTGAAGTGAGGGTAAACTTTTGTTGGAAGTTTTATATAGATTTTTAAAGTTAAATTTGATTGGTAGAAAATTTAATGAACACACCTGGAAAACAAAGGATTTGCTTTTTGATAATAATTTTTTCATGAAATTAAGTGAATTATTTTTAAACAGTTCATGGTTTTGTTTTTGGAATATAAGACAACACATGTTTAGATTCGCAAGTTGAATATTTTTTGGTTACAAACTTGTTTTCTCCAACCAAGAGGAACTACGAGTATATTTAATTGAACTAAACATTTGAAGGATTGAAATGGGACGGGATATAGGTACAGCGGAGTGGCACTTGCCAAATGATTTAGACTTTGAGGAACAGTAACATGAAAGCCCCAACTCGTTTTGAATCATTGTAATATCGAAACCTAGTTTGACTGTGCTACAATATTCAAATTTATCCGCTAAGTAGGAACAATCAATCTGTACAAAGATTTACGGAAATTCTCGTTTTTTGTTTATACTTGCTCATAGGACAGTAGGTTGGCTACGAAGTCTTGCGAATTAAAATCTCGCATTACGAAATTTCGCTTTTATTAATCTTGGAATTACAAAATCCCAAAAACTGAAAGTAGTCCCGTCAACGAAGACTCAAAACTACAAAATAAATCCAATAAATCATGCTATCTAGGTTATTATTTTATGCGAAGGGGGTGACCCATAGGTATAAAATACTAAAAGTCTCCAGCCCAGGGCCGTAAGCTCTAGGCAGGAGGGGGGGGGGGGGGGTAAAGGTCCCCTTTCGGAAATTTGCTGAAAATCACACGGTTATAGGGTTTTTAGTACTAAACCAACTTTTAATTACCTCGAAGTACCTCGTGGCATAATGGTTAGTGCGTTGAACTGTCATGCCGAAGGTGAATAAAACAAAAATAATTTATCCGAGGTACTAACAAATCCTCCAAGAGTCATGAACAAGTGCTTCTCATCTAACCGTTTGGACTGGGCAAAAAACTGTAGGTCTCCTCCATTCCCACCAACAACACGCACACAGGAATGGTTGAGAGTTGTAAGTCACTAGGCCCTGGTTCTCCACGAGCTTTTACGCCACTCAATGTATTTATTTTCTTTTTATTAAGTTTTTATCTATGGTCTTTTTTTTCCTTGACGTTAATGAATAAAATGAAATCCTTCTAATATGTAAGGTACAGTCAGGGCCGTGCCTAGGGGTGAGGCAGTGGGGCAAATGCCCCAGGCACCTAACTATGAAAGGCGCTGCCGCCGCACCGCAAATGGCACGCCACCGTGCAAGGCGCCACCAAGTCGTGAATGCCGATACGGTGCGAACTTACGTAGGAAGCATTGAAAAGTTAATATTGCATTTATATATTGACCAAACTGAATTGGATTGGGTACGATATATTCGAAAGCATCATCTGCGGTGCTGCTTTGCAGTAAAGAATCGAGTTGACGAATAAGATATTGCAAAGCCAGGGAGCGTGGTAAATGTCAAATTCGTTTGCAAGTAAATTGACTTGATCAAACCAATTTTCAGCAAATAGGACGATTGCATACTTGACGATAGCAATATCTGCGTCAAAAAACTGCGATAATTTGACAATCCAATTGACTTTGATTGGGCGTTTTCGAAAACGGCCGATATTTTGATCAGTTAATAATTTGGGGAATGGTGTTTAAAGGCAAAGAAAATGTGTCTTAAACAGAATCAGGATCATCCATAACATCAAGAAACTGTTAAGTTCGTGTTAAAAATCAGACACGAATGAATGTATGACTCAAGCTTGTGCTGATTCCGTGCAAACATTTCAAGCAGAGCGTTGTGTTTTAAGTTTCGTAAGAATGAAAAATGGTGAATTGTCAAAATATCAACAGGTTAATATATTGATTCATATCGAGTTTTTGTATATGTACTAGGTATTGGGAAAAATATCGACAAGTTGATATAAGACTTTTTTTTCAAGACAGCTGACTTTTTGTCGAGTCGAAATATCAAAAGGTCAAAATTTGATGAATCAGTTAAAAAAAAGGAATTTCAACTTGTAAGAGAGTCGATATAAACTGATATTTCAACAGTTTTATTGCCGGTCCTTCGTACGCAACCTATAAGATATGTTGGTACTGGTACTGGAGTCCGTATAAATACGGTGGAAATCATAAGATTAATTATTTGATTTTTATTAACTCTGTAAAAAAATTTGTTTAGCGAAAAACAAGGCTAAAGCTTGCCCCAGGTGCTCTGAGGGCTAGGAACGGCCCTGGGTACACTAAACCATTTAGCGTTACCAAGAATGCAAACATTACGGGATTACGGCTTATAAACAGTGAGGTATGTATGGGGGGCAGGTTGCCTCCCTGCAACCCCCTACTTGGGCACACTTTAAGATTTGGGGTAAAGAACTCTATAAATACAAATTTAATAAAAAGTAAGTTTGGTAATTTTCAATCTTCCTGAAAACTAGTAGGGGAGAGAGGGGCAAAACGGACCCCGGGGCCAGAAGATCCAAGCCGATTTTGGGCTTAGTTTGCAACTCAATCATATTTTTAATGATGAGAACTCATTAAGAACCTGCTTTGCGAACTCACCCCTTAGTTTCAAAGATAGAGTGAAGTTGGGTCCAGTGTGAATCATGAAACAATGAAAACAGACAGTTTTCTAAAAAAACAAACTTTTAAAAAGATTTTAAAACTCACGGCTATTTTGCAACCACAATTTTTGGTTAACCCAAGTATCTGCTTTTATTTGTTTTTGTTAAATTTACTAAAATAATCTGTGAACAATTCTGTTTATAAGAAAAAAATGATATTGTGAAAAAACTCCTTCTGGGGTAAAAAAAAGCCCAGAACGTCATCGTCATGGGGCACAACGAACTACCAGTCCATTTTGCCCCACGACGCACGTTCACGGGAGCAAAAATTTGCTCTTTATTGACTTTTTAATTTTAAAATGTAGTTTTCAGTCAACTTCTTTTTACTTGCGATTATAGGTACTATAAGGCAAGTTTTGGATTCGTGCAAAAAAAAAATTTTGAGATAACAATCAAACATGATATTACGATGATAGAGAACACCAAAAAAGTGGGTGGCAAAATTCTGTCTGTCTGTCTGTCTGTCTGTCTGTTCGTCTACAGCCTAAACGGCTTGATCGATTTTCTTCAAACTAGGTACTAAGTGGTTTTTGGTGATTCTGCCGACACGTTTTTTTCATTTTTTTTTTAGAATAAAAAAAAACGGTACCTGTGATACATTTTTTTTTGGCAAATTTACATAATCGTATTTTTATCAAAAACGGCTCGACAACTTTTCTTAAAAAAAATTCAATAAATTTATTTTAGTAAAGGCTTTCTTTGGGTGGAAAACCATTTTTCAAAAATGGTTATTAATGGTACCTCCCAAGGAACCATTTTTTAATTTTTGATTTTCTTCAAAATGGTATGACCGATTTCAATTATTTTTTTTATACAGAAGCTTCCAAAAAAGGTTACTAGTTTTGTGTACCAACATTTTTGAAAAAATATTTTTTGGATTTTTAAAAAATATTTCAAAATTTTTTTTGGAAAATCAAATATTTCAAAAACGGCATCATAGATTTTTTTGAAACTCGATATTTAAGACTTTTTTAGTACTCTCTAAAATATTTTTAGAAAAAATTTTACATTTATGAAAAAATAACGGTACCTTCCATACAAAAGTGAAAAAACCGCAAAGGAAAATATTTTTTTGCTTGAAAACGACTCCTACGATTTTGATTAAACTTTTTTCATATACTAAAATTAGTACGATCTACCATCAAAAATTATAAAATTTTACACATAGCAACTATTAGTAGTACCTGTCATAGAACGTATTTTCTTATTTTGAGTTTTCTCGTTATCGGCTTAACGGATTTAAATGAATTTTTTTATATTCAAATTTCAGATAAGATTTAATAATATTGCATATCAAAATTTTCAAAAAAAATGTTATTGGATTTTTAAAAAAGTTTCAAACTTTTTTTTAAAATTCGATATCTCAAAAACGGGTTGACAATTTTTTTTCAAATTTTGTTTTTATATACACATAAATATATAGTTTAAATCTGCATACCAAAATTTGTTCTTAAAAATGTTTTAAGAATTTTATATATAAAAAATTAATTAAAAAAAAAACCGCTCCAACGATTTTAAATTTTTTTTTCCATACAATCATATTCCATCATGAATTAAGATGGCATACTTTTTTTCACCTCAAACTGTCAAAAGAGTTGTTTTAGCTAATTTAAGTGTCGTATTTCATATGATTCTCTACATTTTTCTCTCATAATTTCCATGTTTGTATATACAATTTTCTTAAACTCGCATTGTCTTGAACATAAGATCAAGTACGTGCGACCCAGTCGTGCATTTTATTTATGTTGTCATAATATAGTTTGGGTTACAGTTTTCCTGTTTTTTTAAATGTTTTTTTTCGTGTCATTTGCTTCCGCCTTTGTTTTCATATTATCAATCTGAGATAGATATCAATTAACTTAATTTTTATATGTTGCAGGAGGTACTAAGTTATTTTGTATACTTCAGTAATATACAATAAAATATTGTAATGAAAAATATAGTTGTGTTTCATATTTTTCTTCTAATCTTCGGTACAAAAAATTGATGTCCATCTTACCCCATTCAAAGGTCACATTTGCCCCGCTATTGGGGCAAAACAGATTTTTGAGATAGTGATATATTTTTTGTTCTAGCTTTGTATATGCTTTATATGCTTCTCAAACCCTTACGATCCTTTGTTAGGATAAAGCTGAAGGTTTAATCTATTTTTTGCGAAAAATTTGATTTGATTTAAGAAATATTAAAGAAGTAAGAATGGTTTGAAACTTAAGTAGTCCTCCTTGCTCCCCTCTCCCCTACTACTGAAATAAATCAGCCAAGTAGAAGACTTAGCATTAAGGATTGGACTTGTTGAATTATTGATTCAAAATAGCCTGGCCCCGGGCAAAAAAGAAATTACTTTGTGTGACAAAATTTGAATGTTTGTCTGTAACATGAACCAAGATATACTCCTCTGATGGTATTTGATGCGCTGAGTTCGAATCTGGCCTTGAAATTGCTCTATCACAATTGCTCGTCTTACTACCTTATTCGAAAAATCCAGTCAATTTGTGCTCAAAAGGGCAAATTGTAGGATTTTTAAAATTAGGTAGTAAGACGAAAACCAACGATTTCTGGAAGACGAATGGAAGTATTTGAAAGATTCAAAAAGACTTTTGAAGTAAAATATTCATACTTCAGAATGACTTTAAATATTTTTTCGAAAAAAATTACTTCGAGAAAAAAAAATAACCCCAAATTTGTATAAAAATGCATTTTTTTAAGATTCGAATATTTCAAAAACGTGACGCATCAAAGACCATCAGAAAAATATATCTCGGTTCATGTTACAGACAAGACTTCAAATTTTCTCACACAAAGTAATTTCTTAGAGCTTTCGAGTGGATATTCGAAAACAGTAACAAAAACGTCAATTTTCGACTAGCGCTTAGGTCCAAATGGGTTGTCGCAGAAAAAACCTTAAATAAGAATTTGTTGCAAGCTGTGTATACTTTCAATGGTGCTTTGATGTAATTTTCGAATAGTTGATAGCCATTAGTGAAAAACTCTCAAGAAATGCATTTTTGCATTTTTTTCCATGTTGCGTCACGAAATTTCGTTGGCAAACCTTAGATTCGGATTCAGCGCCCCCAAAACATATAGGAGGGAAAAAATAAAAACTCCACATTTTGCGAGCAAAGAGCCTTTTAAAGCACAAATTGGCTGGACTAATATCCGTATTTCAAACACAGTAGACGCTCGATTTAGTGAATCTCAAAATTGTGAACAATCCAACATAGTGAACACAGAAAGTTTTGTATGAAAATGTGTTTTGTATCAAAATGTCTCGCAAGCATTTAAGATTGCTTGGGAATACTTAAGAATTGTCTGTGTTTTTGTATTAAATCTGAAAGGAAGCTTTGTTTAATGCGTTATTAATAATGTAAAAACATTCACATCGAACAAACTATGCACGTTGGAACAAATTCACTATTATAAATCCTTTAAGAACTCCCGCGCGAAAAAGTGAACATTCTTGAACAGGCCTGGTTTTTAGTACTTCACTATATCGAGCGCTTACTGTAAGTTGAAATAATATTACACATCAAAATTTCCAAAAAAATTAAATTTTCTAATTGGTAAAAAATTTCAAAATTAGTTTTTTGAAAATTCGGTATCACTAGAAATTTTTTTTAAGTTTTGTTGTAATAATTATGCAAATTAATAATTTCATTTTTAATAAAAGAATAGGGAAGCTAAAGTCCAAATTTTCTATCATCAATCCATAACAGGTGGTTGCCGCTATCTTCAATTAAGGAGTGAACTCGTTTTTCAAAAATAAAATCCGTATTTTTAATTTTATCGAAGAAATACAAATGCATTCCTGACAAGAAGAATAAGTTCTACAAATTAGTCATGTAGTATTTTTTAATGTTTTGGGTATTTGAAGAGCTATAACCAATTATAAGCACATAATTGAGCATCCGTTTTTCATATACGAGTAGTAATATACATTTCACTTAACACAAGTTACGAGTTACAAGGTAATTTAATTTATTTTTATTTTTAATTCTAAAAGAAAACGTGTTTTAACCAGAAGCCATGAATTTTCTAAAATATGTGTACTAAAATGGTTTAAAACAATTTTCATTACTATAAGATAGAACATATGGGAAAATATTTTCTATTATGATGATAACTTAACTTTGAAAGGTTAAACTGTGTATAACCTTCAAGTGGAAGATATAAATATTATTTTAGCTTGAATGATATTCCATGAATTTTCAGAGTGGACCACAATTTCCTGTGAAAATGCATTTCCTCTGTCATTTGTCATTTGTTCCCAAGTGAGTTATAAATGTACGAGAAAGGGTTTTTAAAAAAACATGAAATAAAAGAAGAAGTTCCATCTCGTTTACCACCAGGGCACAGCAGGTGCAGGTATCTCTCCGATGAATGGTTATTTTTTTCTTCTGGTTTGGAGAAAAAACATTTCAATTTGTTACAGAAATATTTTATGAATAAATGAAAAGCACGACTGAGTCGCACGTACCAACTTGCTTTGACTTATGGATCAAGTGCATGAAATTTTGTAATCCTTTTTTTCCCTTAGGCCACCTCTTTCTTTTTAGCTAAAATATATTTTTAGAATTCACCTTTTTTTTATTTTTTGTTGTTGTTTAAAATAAAACTCAATATTTTCCGAGTTAAATTTAAAACATCTCAAACAAACCTTAAAACACAAGTCATGAAATCAAGATTAAAAAAAAAGTATTATAACATAATCACGAAGGTCTTATAAGAAACTCACACAACTTTTTTTTTACGAATCCTTGCGGTGTATAATGTTCCTTTTGGTGTGGTTTCCTCGACCACAATGACTCCCGCAAGGATTTGAATTTTATACAAAAAGTCCCCCAAATGACTTAAAAAAAAAGACCACAAAATCTGTGCGGTGAAGTATGTATAATACCTGCGGTAGAACTTTCTGCATATACCTATCTCCTCTATTACATTTCGAAGTTAAGGTTAAGCTTTAATCAAGGTAATGGAATAAGATGAGGATAACAAAAAATCGTTACATGCAAAATTTTATTTAATTTAAAATGTCCTTGTCTTATCTTTAAACCCATTAGATCCGATTAACTAAGCGTTTTTTTGTTATCTTTTATTCTAAGAATAATTTTTTTTTGCAAGTTCAAGAAACACATGCGGCAATTGGATTAAGTAATCTTTTAATCCAGCTTAGATTTTTGTTTCAACAATTTACCATGACCACCACTTGGGCACAACGCAACATTCCAATTAACATGGGAAGAATAAAGTTATGAACTTTTTGTTGTTGCCCATCCTTATATAGGTTTATACTGACGATGACGGTTTAATAATAAATGATGAGAGTTTTTGTTGTATGAGTGGAGGGAGGTAGATTAGTGTATATATAGTGCCTACCTATTTGCTTCCTTAAGGGATTTCACATCATTTATTATTCAGCCAGATTCATACAAAATGAATGTAACCAAAAAGGCCGGATCATCATCATGGAAACGACAATTGAGCAAAACGTGCCATTTGTTATGTTTCTGATTTTTTTTAATACATAATGTAGATTGGTAGGTAGGTAGGTACTTTTCGTACTAATTTTGTTCCTAAAGTCAATTTTTTTTTTTTTGAAGCAGGTTCTTTTGTGACATGCTGGTGTCAAAATGTCAATTTTAAAAATAAATTTTAAATTTAAATAGGTAACATCAGACAGAAAAAATGATTTTTTAACCTTTCGATTTTAAAAAGGATGTACATACATGGTAAGAACAAAAACATTTGTATGAGCACAAAAAAAAATAAAAACAGAACAAATTAGGAAGTTCACTGGAACCATGAAGTATCGCAAAAGAATTGCATGAATTGAAGTTATGCTTACGTTTGAGGGTATAGGAATGGTTCTCCTCGAGCTGTTGCGCCACCCAATTTATTTATTTATTTACGTTGGGGGGTTGTGTCGTAGGGTTAGCTTGCCTACCACGTACAAAAATGTTGTTTACCAGAAAGACACGAAGAGCCTTGGATACTGATAAAACCCTCAAATGTCAACAAAACTCGGTGTGTCAACGGATAACGACTTGAGTGAGAGTATGTACTTGAAACGTGAGAACCCTATACCATCCCAGAGCAACTCAAAAATTTGAGTCTGTCTTCACGCGGTTTAAGGCAAACATTACCGCAATCCAGGAGATTCTATAGATAAAGGACAAAACACATCTTAGGATGTGGATTCGTGGTAGGAAATCCGTTAAGAAGCAAAGTTATCAACTTTAAGCTGATAGGTGATCGCCTAGCTGTGATCCGTATAAAGGCTTCTTTCATTAATATAAGCCTAAAATTTGGTTGAAAGCTCTTTAAATGATGAGTTTTATGACGTCTTGGACAGAGCTTACGGAGTCTGCCACGAGAACGATTTAAAAATTTTGAAAAGGAAGACCACTTTGGCGGATTAGTTGGAATAGGCCCACCCTCGACGAAGAAGAGCTGGACTGTAAACATTCCAAGTTGGTCGCCTTAGCAGACCTTAGCAAAAATTTCAAGTTGGTCGCCTCAGCAGACCTGGAGTCACCAGAGTCTACAGTGAGTATCTCAGCGAGAAGCTTTCCGCTGTGCAACAACAACCAGTGGTCCTAGTATCGCGAAATCATCAAAGAGGAAGCCAAAATCACAATAGTCTACCAACCAACCCGAAAAAGACCTCGTTGTATGATAGTGAATGCGTATAGCTAAAAATGGTGACTGAATATTCACATGCGAATATGCCGCAGCGGAAAATAAATAGAGAGGAATATCGAGCAAGGAGCAGAGAGGACTAGACAACCCTGCGTAGAAAGAAGAGGGCTTACGCTGCCTCCTATTTCAAGAAGATGGAAAAGTCTCGCGATCGAAACAACAACCGGAAGTTTTATAAAAAAAAAAAGAAGTGAAGATAACCTAGCATCAAGCAAGCAAGCAAAAGGAAAAGTAGATGCTTTTAAGCAACATTTCCAGCAGCTGCTGAATAGGCATCATATAAATCGAGAAATAGAACAAAAAGCGATTCCAACTCCAGTGAATAAAGTCCCAGTACGACCACGCTGTATAGAAGAAGTAGGCTAAGCTACAAAGAAGCTAATGAACAACAAGTCAACAGGAACTGATGGTTTACCAGAGGAATTCTTCAATCACGGAAAGGGTGTGTTGAAGGAAGCATGCCCGATGATAGGTATATCAGCCCCATATGTCCCATTTACAAAAAAGGCTATCCTTTCTCCTTCCCATCCACTATTAGTGAACAATAATAGAGTATGCCTTGTGAAAGGTCAACACCTGGAGAAAGAACTGTAGTCTAGTTTTTAATAAATTGGAAACAGAACTGGTTCTCTTCACCAACAGAAGGAAAATACTAATTTTTTGAGCAGGTACCATCAATCGAAGAGACACCACTCAAAATCTCGGACCAGGCCAGATACATTGGTGTGATACTAAATAAGAAGTTAAACTGGAGTCTCAACACAAAAGAAAGAACAAAGAAAGCTATGATCGCATTCTATTCCTGCAACAGGATTATTGGAAAATCTTGGTGACCCAACCCAAAAATTATCAGATGGATGTACTGGAAAATCTTGGTGACCCAACCCAAAAATTATCAGATGGATGTACTGGGCAATAGTTAGATCGATACTTACCTTCGGGTAATCTTGTTTGGTGGAATTCGACTGAGAAAGCAACAAAACCTGAAAACCTTAACAAAAGTTCAAAGATTAGGTATTACATGGGCGTGAGTAACCACCTCCACAGCGAGACAGGAAGCGATACTCAAGCTGACACTCCTAGATCTAAAAAAAAACTAGGTGGCGCAACAGCTCGTGGAGAACCAGGTCCTAGTGACTAACAACTCTCAACCATTCCTGTGTGCGTATTGTTGCATTGTTGGCAGGAATGGAGGGGACCTACAGTTTTTTGACAGCTAAATGAGAAGCACTTTTATCATGGCAGATATACTCTTGGAGGAAGAGGCAGTACCTCGGATAAAACATTTTTGTTCTTAGGTGGTACGACTGGGAATCAAACCCACACCTTCGACATGACAATTCTACGCACTAACCATCATGCCACGAGGTAATACGACACTCCTAGATCTATTAATGCAAGAATCAGCAGCATACAGTACCTTGCGACTAACGACGAGTATATTGGAAACAAAGCACAACGGGCCATACTCATATTCTTGGAATTAATGTTAGCACAGACTACATAACTCCCCATTTGAACTTCAACAGACCCTTCACTACTTCTTGTCCTAAAAGAGAGTGGTGGAAAAAAAACAGCCATTCAGTAATGAATCTTCGATCACTGTCTTCACTGATAGTTCTAAGATGAACAATCGAGTTGGTGCAGGAATATTCTCGGAAACTCTGGGACTAGCGAGCTCCTTCAGACTTCCGGACTTTTGTAGCGTTTTCCAAGCTGAGGTCATGGCAGTGATAAAAGCAGCTACGCAAATATCAATGATGGTGATACCACCAGCTTATATCACTGTTTTTTTGGAGCCAAGCAGCAATCAAAGCTACTTCTGCCACCGAGATACACTCGAAGCTTGTAACTTGCTGTCGCGAAGAGCTTAAGGTTCTTAGCATGTAGAATTACATTAAAATCTGCTAGGTTCCTGGTCACAGTGATGTATATAGTGAAATGAAAGAGCTGACGAGCTGGAAAGAACGAGATCTTCCCTTGAAGCCGAACGACATATTAAAGTACCAACCTGTATCATCAGATAGGATATTGGTAGCAAAATAAGAGAACAAAAAACAATGAGGAATGGAACCTGCTCGAAACCTATGGCATAACTAGAAAGTTATGGCAGAGGAAAGACAAAAAATGTAGATGAACATGAAACATCTTTGTTCCCTTGTCAGTATAATCAACGAGCACAGCCTATTGGAATACCACAGACAAAAAATTATTATCACTGAAGAACTTTCAGAAAGTGCAGCAATGAAGAAGCACTTCCCTTGTCACTGTCCAGCACTCCGTCATTTAAGAAGAAACACCTAGGGAGTCATTTCTTTGACGACTTAGAGGAACTTTCTAGAACTTCGGCTAATAACTTTCTGAGCTTCGTTAACGTCTCTAAATGGCTTGACTGCTAACAGAACACAAAGGTTTTTACATTAAGTGATGGGATATAACTTTCTAGAATATCACATCGAATCAACAAGTGTGACAGGAAATAGATCAACTACTAGCCCTTCTACCTAACCTTACCTAACCTATCACCTACAAGAACTAACGAGGCATATCCTTGATCCTAACCAACGTACTGTGCGAGCCGTTCTGCAACACTATAATCGGCAAGTACCATAGTATGGCTTCCGGCCAGGCAGATTGACCATAGACTTAACACAATAGGTCTTGCGAACTTTTCCAAAAATGCCAAGGGCTTCGGAAAGAAGATGCGCGTGTGCTTTCATCAAGATGATCGTGTGCTTTCATCAATTTCGTTCTGATGCAAACAGCAAATAATGCCCACGGCAGGCGTTAACAGTGAATGCACTATTTTCAACCGATCTGTCAATGATATCAACATCATAGGCTGGCAATCAATAGAAGCAATGTAAGAAAAAACATCCCTATTGATAGCAACAACTTCAAAGTAGCTAAGGAGATCACCTACCTCGGAGTAAACATTAATCCCACGAACGACATCTTAGTGAATTTCCGACGAAGAATTACCCTAGCAAACCGGTGCAACCTCGGTTTGGCCTAGTAGATGGGTTCAAAACTTTTCACAAGAAAGACGAACTACACGCTCTATAAACTATTATACTGCCACTCTTGCCTTATGACAGCGAGTTTTGGGTAATAACCAGAAATGAAGAGCTAATACTGGGCTCCTTTGAAAGAAAAAATCTTCGACGGATATTTGGTCCTGTACCAGAAGGGCAAATATAAGGGAAGGTTCAATCAATCGCAAACACTATGAGCTGTATCAAGATGTGGATGTAATGTAGTCCATGAAATTGAAGCACGTTGGCTACATTTATTCGGCCACATAGAGCGATTCGACAAAGAGCGTCTTTGAATTTCAACTTCCGGTTAAAAATCCAATCCATTGCGGATGCCAGAAAACTTGATCTAGATGACTGGAAGCCGTGTGGTGTGTGGTCGGGACCGTAGAGTTCCATCTTCCTGCCATGTCTCCGGCTGCAACCCTTCATGGATTGGGATCCGAATAAGTAAGTAATACTTACAAAAATTGAATATGAAGAAAATTTGAAAAGAAATTCTTCTTCTTAAGTGGAGTGACCAAATATTATAATTCAAGTTTAAAAGTTCAAGTGAGCCAGTGTTCCCAGATTGGTGGTTTTTCCAACCAAAATGGTTGGAAAAAATCCCTTTGGTGGGAAAAATGGTGGGAAAATATTCATAGTGGGATTAATGGTGGGAAAATATTTCAACAGTCTCTTTTTTGGTGGGAAAAATTTATTGTTACCGTAACCACAATTCACTATAAATGCCTATCTTCGAATTTTACTACCTAATGATTTGGCACAAAAATCATTCATGACCTTGAAAAAAAAACTGAAACTTTCAAAAATAATTATTTTTGTAAACACCACATAAATGAGGTACCAAAAATCGCTAGCCTAGACAAAATTAAAAATAATAAAAATTCACAAAAGTCAATGGCTGACCAACTACTGAAACTAGCTGATCTTTAATGACCGTTAAGTGATCTTTCAAGTAGCATACTTCCGTTTTTAATGACCCAAATAAGGTGCCAACATTTTTTTTTGTGACCTTGAAACGAACTTTAAAAATTGATAAGAAAAACTATCGCTAACTAATTATAGAAAATAGTTGACCTTCTCACGATCTAGTGATCTTTCGCATCGGTATACATTTTTTGCGAATATTCCACAGATGAGGTGGCAAAAACCGTGAGTGATCTTAAGAAAATTTTAGGGTTGGGGTCATAATTCTGTATGTGTCAAAATTCGGATTGCAAAATTCTGTATTCCAAAATTCTGTATTTCGAAATTCTGTAAATCCAAAATTCTGTAAGTGCCAAAATTCAGTTTTCAAAATTCTGTATTTCAAAATTCTGTAAATCTAAAATTCTATAAAAAATCAAAATTCTGTGTATACCATAATTCTGTATTTCAAAATTCTGGATTTCAAAATTCTGTATTCCAAAATTCTGTAAATGATAAAAGAAAAATTGTTTTGATAATGAAGAAAAGTGCGCACTTTTTTTCATTATCAAAACAATTTTTTTTATCATTTACAGAATTTCGGAATAAAAGTGCGCATTTTTTTCATTATCAAAACAATTTTTCTTTTATCATTTACAGAATTTCGGAATAAAAGTGCGCATTTTTTTCATTATCAAAACAATTTTTCTTTTATCATTTACAGAATTTCGGTATACAGAATTTTTAAATTGCTTAGATAATGAAAAAAATTCTCACTTTTTTCATTATCAAAACGAACTGAGAAGTTTAGTTTCAAATTCTAACGGAGCACTCCCAAATATTTTTCTTCTTTGGTTTACGTATTGTAGTAGGAAGAAGTAAGGCTGGAAGCTAATTGAAGATCTAAGAAAGGAACTAGTTTTTTCCAAAGCGCAAGTAGCTAGAGTTCAAAACGGAGAACATATTCCTAAAAGTAAAAAACAATTCTCAAAAATAAACAGGTTAAGCGTTTGATTAAAAAAAGAAGAGCTTTAAGTCAGACTGAGTATTTTAAAAGGTTAGCCAAGAATCTTCATCTTGATTAAATTATAAAGTTATGCATTTTGTTTTGTTTTTGTGTTGGTTATTGTTTTTTCTTTGTTATCTATTGAACGTTTTTCTTTGCAATACTTTGTAATTTTTGTGAGGTAATTGAATAAAAATTGTTTAACGGGGACTAACAAACCTGTTTAAAATTATAACAGAATTTTTTTTATAAGCTTGGATTTACAGAGCTTCGAAAAGCAGAATTTATGGATAAACAGAATATAAGATTTACAGCATTTTGAAATATAGAATTTTGGATTTACAGAATTTTGAAATACAGAATTTTGGATTTACAGAATTTAAGATTACAGAATAATGGAAAAGCAGAATTATGGAATACAGAGTTATGTTCATACAGAATTTTTTATTCATATACAGAATTTTGTTCATACAGAATTTTGGAATACAGAATAACGACCCGTTCCCAAAATTTTAGTATTGATTACAGGTTTTCTAGGGCTGACCAAATTCTAGGACAAGTTGACTTTCTCTACCAATTGCTGACCAATTAGATGAAATATACTTTTTTGCGAATATGAAGTGCAAAGAGCAAGGCCAACCTTTTTTTTTTATATTTAGGAAATATTTGTAGCAGAAAATGTTATGGTGGTTTTTTTTTCCTTCCAGTACAAAAATGGTGGGATTTTTTTGGAATTTGGTGGGATTCTAGAAATCTCATCTGGCATCACTGAAGTGAGCTCAACTCCATAATTGCGTTTCGCCCAAGTTCGATAGTTGGGCGAAACGCAATTATGGAGTTGAGCTCACTTGAACTTTTAACATAAAATTTACAAAGCCATAGAATAGAACTTAGCTCCCACATGAATCTCACAAATGAAGACAGCTATTGATGAAGAAATTATTTTAATTATTTTAAATCTTATATTGAGATACAAAAATAATGAAATTCGTTGCCAAGGGCGGCATGTCCATTACTTTTTGTCAAACGAAGCTTAAAAATTTAAGATTTCAAAATTAAACTTCGAAGACAGTTTTATTCTGAGAAAATCGAGAAACTTCAACCTGTATTTTAAATAAATTTAAATAAAGCGGTTTTTGTTTGCAATACCTATAATATTTTACTCTTCAATTCCTTGAAAATATTTCATAGACTCGTGGTCAAAAATAAAAATATTACCATTCCCTACTCACCAAACCAAGAGCTTAAACTGCTTTGCTAAAATGTTATTTGTCTTCTCCATTTATTTTTCTGTGAAATTTTACCCCAGGGGCAAGCCGCTAACAATGCTTTTTTCGAAGCACGAGCCACAACCTAAGCAAATATTGAAGGATAATAAAGCACAAAGTATGAAAAATAAAATTCAAGCTCAAAAAAAAAAAAGGATAATACGACGAGCACAATCATAAATACTTTCAGGAAAGCCATACCATGATGATGATGATGAAGAAAAACAATGCCCACCACTGTTAGGTACTCTGGATGGGTGAAGACGGAAGAGTGCTTCAATAAACCTCTTTCTCTGAAACCATTTCCTATTGCATAGGTATAGATACATACATATATAAATGACATGTGCATAGTTATTTTTGTAGCCATTATCATTGCTGGCGAAGGAGGAAAAGAATATTTTTCTTGAGGGAAATCAATTTTATTGGTCTGATATAGGAATGGGGCATTATTATTGAAGAATATTATTTTCATGTGGTTTATGTGCTTCTTAACTTTTGTTCACAACTTAAATTGTGATTGGTATAGTATGAGTGGATACTTGAAAAAATGATGAGGGAAGCAATTTTTATGACGATGTTTTATGGAAGTTACTTTAAGCATCACTGCAGCAGTCCATTCATCACTTTATTTTATTTTTTTTTCAAGGGCTATGTAATCTGTTCAATCAATATGGTTTATGATGTAAGACTTAAATTTCAGACATTGTTAAAATTTTAGGTAAGGGTATGGATCGCTTTCAAGACCAAAATTGGGGGAATGGAAAAGGTAAGTGACTGGCCGGCGAACAATACATAATTTTTTTTAGAAGTAAACATTATTTTATGATAAAAATAAGTGAATTAAATATTTGCAACCAAAAATGATTTACAATATAAAACCATCAAATAATTAAGTTTTTAAATGAATTCCAACACCAAATTGAACAAATTTGAAAAGTGGGTGTAGTGTAATCTATGGTGGTTGGATTTTTTGCTACCGCAAAAAAAGAGGGTAATTTATTCTGCACTTTAACATATATTTTTTTTTTTTGTATATTTGACATTTGTCGTAAAAAAATTGAAATGAATTTGTCCTATAACAGCGATGAATTTCTAGCGAATGAAATGAATTGCGAAATACACGTAAATCAACGACGGTATTCACAAAATTTCAAAACTTCTTTATCACTTGGCCATCTCCTTAATACCAAGAGAGGTGTAAGTGAGATAAAGAAAGAGCATCAAACATGAGAACCCTTAAGTGACAATCACTTGAATACCATCAAAAGTTTTCTAAAATATACATTATATATGAGGAACTGTGCCAACAATGCTAATATTTTATTATTAAAATCACATTGATTTTATTGATCTTTTTCAGCTCAAAACAACGAATTTGACACAAGAAAAGAGAAATAAAGTGAAAAAAGTAAGCAGATATTTCAACCAAGTGCTAATAACAACAAAATAATATTTCAATCTTTTATCAAAGAGATTCATTAAAATGCCCAAGCAGTGTTGTCACTTTACCACAATTGTGGTAGATCTACCACGTTTTCTCAAGATTTTTATGATCTACCACTTCTACCACTGAAGTCAAAGATTCTACCACTTTTTTCCCATCCATAACAGAAAAAAATTTAAATTCAACGACTGCTCATTCATGAAAAAAAGTAGAACATTTTCAAGAAAAAATTTCTCTAAATTCCTGATATGTTTTTCGGTTTAAAGTTTGATCACTTAACTCAAAACTTCAGTAAAGAAATAGATTCAAAAATAATGAAACAAAAGTTACTAAAATATTATACTAAAATGTGCAATGAATTTAAAAAACAAAACATGGTAGGTAAGCAGAGCAAACAAGTTTGCCTTTAATTAAATGTCTACCTTTCAATGAGTCTTTGGAGGATATTTTAAATAGAAAATGGGGATCACTCTTAATTTTTACCAAAAATTAAGTATCAGACATTTTTAAAGAAGACATCGTTATGTGAAAGGTTGGATCGAGTTGAGGAAAGTGATGAACATATCCGGCTGTGAGTGCAATAGTGACCTAACTTCAGTTTTCATTATTTTCAGAAGAGCAAAAATAAGAAACAGATTATTTTCGAAAGCTTTTGTTTTTTTGTTTGCTTGTAGTTTTAAACTAAAGAAACATATTTTGATTTTTATTTGCAATATAATAACTATACGTCCTGAACCCTTGAATTTAAAAAAATTAAATGCAGAAATATTATTGAATACTTACAAATTCAATTTTCGTAATAAAATTGCAGTTAAGCCACTATGCTACTCACGGCCTCATATATGAAGAACCCATATTCTAAAGCTTCAAAACATCGTTTTTCTTTGATATTTTCATTAGTTTAATGAATTGAATTCTCTTTGTGATACACAAAACATAATTTAAATTTTAATAATAAAAGAAAACCTAGTTTTTAAATATTTTTTATATATATGTACATATATGTACATACATATATTTTGATGAAATAAAAATGGACTAAGATAAAACTTAAAAAAAATCTCATAAGGTTTTCTAATTTTAAATTCAGATTTCAAACTAAGAATTTATTGTTTTCGTTGGAGTAAAATGCGATTTCAAATTGATTTTTTTTGCCAATATATTTGTGTAATTTCATGTCTATCTCATTATTCCTAAAAATTTGTATTCCTTGGTGCACTTTTTGTAAAGAAGTATTACTTTCATGATTTTGCCGATTCATTTAAAACAGCTTCCTTTTTCAATTAAGAATTATTTCCATCATTATTTGAGCACAGCTATTTCCACAACCGAAATAAAATAAACAAATCAAAACACATTATTTGCAAACTTACAGCTAAAATTTGTTTTGGTATTAATACAAAAGAACAAAAAACTCCGGTATTTATGTAATTTTTCGCAAATTAAAATCTACCACTAAAAATCTGGATCTACCACTTTTTTTAGATCGATCTACCACTTTTTTAAAATTGTAAGTGACAACACTGTGCCCAAGGGACAATTTGATATTGGACGAAATAGTTGGAAAGCACACAGAGAACGAAAAAATCATTCTTAAGAAAGCCAACAATTATTGCAACCGCAACGACTGAAAAGGGATCATGAACTAATATTACCAGGTACAAATAATGTCATGTTTTACTTCAGTACCTTTTTGCAATACAAAAATATTCGGTTTTATATTATAATGCTACACTGTGGCGTATGCGTAATGTTACTCAAAACTATTGGGCATGACAAATCCCTTGAAATAGAAGAGCAATTTCGAATTTTTTAATGATTAGATTTGGGCTTAAATAAATCAAAAGCATATGCACATTTATGTTGTCAAAATGGACGTGATACGAAATGAAAATGATATGTATTATTTAAAAAGTTCAAAACGATACTCGAAAATCTTAAACTGTGTGTATAAAATAATGTACTTAATATATACAGTCACTCACAAAATTATTCGGAAAAAAAAGTTTTTTTTTTAAACATGAGTTTTTTTTGTCTCTTATTATTCTTTGTTCTGTTATTGTTGTGTTTCTGTTATCTACATTCCTCTTTGTTTCATCTTGTTATATGCTCATTTTAATATGGGAAACAAGAAAATTTAATAGCGCGAGATTCTACTTGCCGTTACTTTTTTTTTTATAATTTCCACAGAGCAAGAAAAATCATTATATAGATTTGATATAGACTAATTCCGAATATTTTTGGGAGTGACCGTATGTCATTAAGACGACAAAATATTCTTTTTATTGAAAATAAAGGTAACACAATTTTGCTCTCTCAGACTCAAATACGATACACGAATGTTTTGCCCCGCGGTTAGTGGTATGCGGTTTTGCTAGGATGTATTTTATCTTGATAAACAAAGTTGGATATCAAATTTCGCAAATTAAAATCTCGCATTTAGAAATCTTACAAATACAAAATATCGTTTTCCATAATTTCGCAATAAGAAATAATTTTTTCATTTTCGCGTTTTTTTTATTTGGTTCACAGGATCTTTTTTTTTTCAGTGAGAAACTGAGAGCAATGTTAAACAGTGAGAATTTGAAATGCGAAATGTAGATGTGAGATTGTTAAAAGTAAACATTAATTTCTCTTTAATTATTTCTATGGAGTCTCGAATTAATGTAACCTAAGATTTGAATTTGCCACAATTTATGCATAAAAGTATTAAAGAAGTTGCAAAACATATTTAAGTTAAATGAAGGTTTTTTTTGACAATGTCTTGCAAAACACTTTTTCTGACATTTCAATGACTGAGAGGAACCAAAATATGAACGAAGATAGTGCTGGTTGCAGCAACGTCAACAAAACAACTACATTACCGATCGAGGAATTAGCGAAGACACCAACCTCATCGATGGAGCAATAGCAACATCCGGTCTGCCATGATAATCAAGAATCGTTAATTTTAAAAATTAGAATAGTATCCTACAATATTTCTGGATTAAATAATAAGTTATTATATGCAAACTTTTTTAAACTTATAAATTGTTATGAAATTATTTGTCTTTTTGAAACCCATATTATTAGTAACCGATTTTCAGAATTTGAAAAGTATTTTCCAAATCATAAATGTGAATGGATATCTGCGTGTAGAAATCAAACAAGAGGCAGGGCCAGTGGTGGATTTTTGATACGACACAAAAAGACAATGCCAAAAGACTTCTGTAAAATTATCTGGAATGAAAATACACCAATTATTGAAATCACAGTCCAACAAAACTCACTTTATATTTTTCCCCAATACATAAACTGTAATCACTGGACCAGGGACTATGCAACTCTCTTCGATGTTTTACTGAACAGAAACTTTGCAAATATAATGGTGCTAGGAGATCTGAATGCACGAATTGGAACTAAAGACACTGCCATCAAGTACGGATATGAACCCAGAAACTCCAAAGATATTGTGTGCAACCAGGAGGGAAGGAAACTACTAGAGCTGAGCAATGCATTTGGCTTATCAGTTTTAAATGGAAAAACACCGAGTGACAGATAAGGTAGCTTTACTTTTGCTGGAGGACAAGGTAACTCTGTAATAGACTATTGTCTTGTCAGTGGAGACTGGATATCAGTCGTTGAAGACTTTTCCGTTCTTAATGAAATATACTCGGATCATTTTCCAATTGAGATAAAGATTGGATTTAAATTCTCTCAGAGCCAAATAAAGCCAATTACAATAAACCAAATTGAAAAACTCAGATGGAATCAGTACTTAGCAAACGAATTCAGAAGCCGTATTATAACAACCCTTAGTACCAAGCCTGCTTCACAGTTTATACCATTCTTCGAGCTGGAACGTATTTTACTTTCTGCTGCAGAAATTATGCAAACCCAACACGTATCAAACAATATTTATAAAAATGATTGGTACGACCATGATTGCCAAAAATTAAGAAGTAGGTCTTTAGCTTGGCTTAAATTGTTCAGAGGCAACAACGCGAGTAGCTTTCTATAAGAACAATACCTAAAGTCAACAAAAGAGTTCAAGAAAATATGCAAAGAAAAAAAAAGGGTTTACTTCGAGAGAATTGCCCTACGGTTGAGCAATGTTAGTGACACAGCTGAATTTTGGAAGTTAACGAAGATAATCAACGGCACCTTTAAAGGTAATGTACTTAAGGTCGAGATGGATGAAATGAGAAACTTCTTCAAGGAAAGCGCAACACAAGAAAATGTCCGTACAACCTGGATATACGCTAAACCTCTAACCGAAGACAGCATTTTGGATAGATCTATAACGTTTGAAGATGTTTGTGATGCTCTTGCCAAAGTTTCTTCAAATAAAGCACCCGGATCCAATGTAGTACCAATTGAGTTTTATAAAAACTGTCCAGATGTTTTTAAAAAACACTTCGCAACCTGCTTAAACACAATATACCAGTTTGGTATTGTTCCGGACTATTTTTATGACGCTCTTTTAACACCCATATACAAATAAGGCAACCCTGCTACCCCAGAAAATTATAGAGGCATATCGCTTTTGAACTCTGCCTTAAAAATTTACTCATCGATATTACTCAAGCGCCTCTCGAATTGGGTCGAACACAACAGCAAACTAAGCGAGTTCCAAGCCGGCTTCAGGTCTGGATATAGTACGGCAGATAATATTTTTATATTGGCAAATTTAGCACAAATGAAACTCAGTAGAAAGCAAAAAATGTACGCTTTCTTTGTAGACTTCAGAGCAGCCTTTGACTCTATTGATCGAAAATGTTTGTTCTATAAGCTAAGCTGTATTGGGGTGTCTTACAAGTTTATAAAAGCGCTAGAAAAATTATACGAATCTACAACCGCTACCGTATACGATGGAGTCCATACTTCAGAAAAATTCGATGTGGAACTTGGAGTACGCCAAGGATGTTGCATGAGCCCATTGTTATTTTCGTTATACATAGATGACATCACAAACGCATTACCAGGGGGAGTATCGTTAGCGGGGATGAAAATTAAAGTGATCCTCTACGCTGACGACATATACTACGTTTACACGTGGTGTTGAAGCGAGCTTGAAGCTCGCTTCAACTCTTTGTATACCTGGCTCGAGTTGAAATGAGCTTGATTCGACTCGATTCCGTTCGGGGAGCTGAGTCGAGTCGAAATTTGTGACGAAAAACCTGGGTCGAGGAGTTGGCTTTACAGATAATACACTTTGGTCTGTTTATTTGTATGTTTGTCTTCAAATATAGTTTTGTTTAAATAGATACGTGTAAAGTACTTGTGTAAATTCAATTATATTTGCTTTGCATTAAAATAAATACAATAATGCCATTCATTTTTCTGGAATCTCAATACCATTTCAACTCAACTCTAAATAGAGCACTCAACTCAAGTAACGAAAAACCTGGGTTGAATATTCGACCTTATTTCAACTCGAGCCTTCGATTCTGCTTGTAAACGTAGTAATAGTCTTATTTGCAGAAGATCCTAAGATGCTTCAGTTAATGATAAATAAATTAGAAACTTACTGTCAAATGTGGAATTTAAAAGTCAACACCAATAAATCAAAGATAGTAGTTTTTAAAAATGGAACAGGAGTCTTAAGTCAAGATGAAAAATGGACGTTTGGAAGTGAAAGACTGGATGTAGTGAAGCAATTCCAATATCTCGGCATTAATTTAACGTACAATCTTAATATGGAACCTCACTTAAATGCCAAACTGGAAAAAGCAAAAGCAGCTATTTGTATAAACTGGAAAAGTGTTTTTAGTTGTTCCTACATCTCAGCGAAAGCCAAATTCAAGGTGTTTGAGTCCACAGCTCGGGCTATAATGTTCTATGGTGCACAGTATTGGGGCTTCAAGAGCTATGAAACAGTAGAGTGCTTACTTCGATTCTTCATCAAAAAAATGTTTAAGCTGCCATTTTCCTGTCCCAACTACTCTATATACATAGAAACTGGATTGTCTCCGTTGTTTTTATCAACATTGAAACTTCATTTCGACTACCTTCTAAAAGTGCTGAAAATGGACGACCAACGACTTCCTAAAAAAATCGCTTTGTATGCACTGAGAAATAGGATACTATGGTTTAATGAGTGGGAAAGACTGGCTGTTGAGTGCGGTTGTCCATTAATGCTTGACGAAAATAGGTTGGATGATTTAAAAACACAATTATACGGGCTGCTTCAGAAATTCGATGAAGAACAGAGAAAATTATTCTTGGAAGAAGCAAAAGCATCAAGCCAACGCTTGGTATATCGAAATCTTAACCATAATTTGGAACTAGCAAATTATTTCAACTCATCATACAGTATTCCAATGATAGCAACCATATTTAAAGCAAGATTGGAAATGATTCACTTAAACTTCATGCCCCACAGAAGTGACCTACCACAGTTTTGCTCTATGTGTAATCTAAACGAAGTGGAAAACATAACACACTTTATTGGACGATGTCCGGTATTGAGAGAACTTCGAAGAATATACTGGAATAAAAACATTTTAAATGACTTAGAAACCCACAATATTTTGAATGAGGAAAATTGGAGAATACTTTTTGAATTCTGTAATGAAGCATTAATTTATAGAAACACAATAATTTCGGAATCTTTTTGAAACTACATAAACAGAAAATTATAAAATAAATAAAAATTATGATTTGCTTCTAAACTAAGATTTATGTATGTAACTTATTTAAAATACTATTAATATACAAAAATAATGAGAAAAGTAAAATTAAAACACATAAGAAAATTAACACTGAATTGCCAATCTGGCAGACGACAAATTTAATGTCATGCCTATATTTTATTTATAAGAAACAGAATGTATACTTCTTATTCAAGTTTTAATAAATATCTATCTATCTATCTATCTATAAAAGTATTGGCAACCACGAACAAAAAAACAGTTGACAGCTGACCGTAAAGGGCTGGCAAAAATGGGGTATAACACGATAAAGAAACGTGTTTTCTTTTCAGAGCGCACAGGGAATAGGCTTTCTGAAAATAAAATACCGAAAACCTTAAAGTAACATTAAATAAGTTAAACACATTTTCGAGTTGCTTTCATCCAAAAGTTTTGACCGTCATTAGCTTTTAAGATGACCTTGCTAATAAAATAGGAAATTAGACAATTTTCACTATGTTCAAAAATTGCTTTTGGGATTTGAAAAATAATTCATTAATAAATTTTTTAGATTGGTATTGACTCAGAACTTCCATACATATGTTTATATAAGAAGGTTTTTTTATAATACAAATTTTATATACTATCTACCGAGATAAATCAGCCAAGTAGAAGACTAAGCATTAAGGATTGGACTTGTTGAATAGGTACAAATAGGATGGGTCAAATTTAAGCTAATTAATTTGAGGTCCCTCATCGCCATTTTGTTTTTCCCATACAAATTTTATGTGAAAAAGTTGGGTGAAACTATGGTATCTTATTCTTAGCCGTTAAACTTGGAAAGAATTCACATATTTAAAAAGAAAATTGAATTTTCTAAAAAAAGATTTGAATCAAAAATTAGATAAGATTAACCGTTTAGAAGATATTCAGTGCTAAAATAAAACTTGTTGAGATTCTTAAAATTGAACTAGGTCAGCAAGGTTTTTATTGTAGAAACCAAAATATGTTTTTCTATAAGTTTTTGGTGTGTTGAAATCGATTCTGAAGTCATTAATATTCCATCAGATCACTTTTATGAGACATTCCCGTTAGAAAATCAAAACTTGAATTTTCTTTTCAAATATGTCATCGAATTTCTTCCAGATTTAACGGTTAAGATATTATAAAATACCAAAGTTTCTCCCAACTTTTTCACATACAATTTGTATGGAAAATGCAAAATGGCGATGAGGGGCCTCTATAAGCGTTAAAATTTTGAACTCATTTTTTTACAGACATTTTTTTGAGCGCCAAGCTACCTACTTTCATGGCATCAAAGCAAATTTGTTAAATTTGACCCATCCATGGTACATAAATCCAAAGTCCCAAAAATATCCCCACATTGGTTTTTTTATATAAATGCTTTTAAATAGTGAGTCAGGGAAGACCCTCGATTACACCACGTAGAATTTAGATTCAAATCTTCCACCTTTTTCCAGATTTTCCATTCTCTTAAGAAATACCCTTGGAACATGAAATTTGTGTGTTTTTTCACCTGTGTTATTATTGAAAAGTTTTTTAATCATGTGTCATATGCTTGAAATAAAAGAATGATAAACGAACACCCTTCCTCCCCCCCCCCCCCCTTTTATACACCTTCTTCTATAAAGCCAATGTGGATATTTTTGGGGACTTGTATACGATGTAAAGAGTGAAATTCAGAGTCGTTACCAATATTTTAATTTTATGAATTAATTTTCCCTAGGTAGCCATCAAAATTTTTACTAATTTTCTCGTACTAAGAGATTTAATTTTAGATTTCTCTCGATTTTTTACTGTCATTGCGATCACTTTTTAATAGAAAAAACTACCTTTAGGAGGCAGTTAATTATTGTGTTTGAAAGTGAAGTCAAGACAATAATGAAAATATGTGTATAGTCATTTAATTAGTAGCGTAGCTACCGCGGTATTAGCCGTATCAAAGAAGCGGGGCGCCTGAGATATAATAGCCCCGAGGTACAGAGTACTTGACGTGTGTAAGAAATTTTTCATTGAGTTCATTCGATACACAATTTTAATAGGTTCGCTCGTTTTTGTTTACCAAGAGTTGACGCGTCTTTTGAAAAAATTAATGGTTTTCTAGATAGGTACATATTTATAAAAACTGTTTTTTTCCCTTTTACCGTACAAAATCAAATATCAAATTGAACTTATCTAATATGCTGATGCAAGTAAAATAAGTCTATACCTCAAGCTGAGCCCCTGATAGGAAAAAGGGGCTCTAAGAAATTTTTGATACGGGGCCCCCAAAGTCCTAGCCACGCCATCCACTGCATTGAATCGATAAATATGAACGTTTTTGAACACTCCAATCGCAGGAATAGGGGTCATCTAGTATCCAACGTTAACTTTAAGTATGATTTCCCGAAATGGAGACTCCAATTGCAATTGGACATTTTGATTAAGCGATTTTGCTCAATTGGGGCATATTCATAGATGTTTCTTAAGCTGTTGCTAAGCAAATCTGGAGTTTATCATATGGAAACTTAATAAAGTAAACTACAGTTTTGTCTAGCAACAACTTAACCAACATCTATTATGAACATGCCCCATTATGTTTTACTTAAGGCTACAGAAATCCTCCACGAACAATTATAATAGCGAGGAGCTAGTACAGAGCCGTGTTTTATTTTGACATTCCTGCCAATTTTGTTTGTTATTATTCAGCCTATGAAATGGTTATATGCTTGAAAAACCTGGAAAGTCATACTACCATCTCGAGGAAATTGCATAGGTTTTTGTGAATCGCTGTCTGCGCCATATACTAAAAATTCGCTGGCCACAAATTAAATCAAACAAAGAATTGTGGCGCAGGGCAAGTCAAGAGCGGCTAGACATCAACATAAGAATGCGTAAGAGGTAATCGACTGGTCACACACTGAGGAAACCCTTTTCATTATTCCTAGATGAGAAATTAAATTTTGTTGAGTTAAAAAATAATGGTATACTGTCCATACAGCCCTTAAAGAGAAGTTTATTTTACCAAAAATAGGCTCTTTTGATTTTGATAAAAAATAAGTGAATTATTGTGGTGCAGGGAAATAATTCCACGGGTATCTGCTTCACATGGAAATTCATTCCATTTTTGAAGGGAATCTGTCCCACTTTTCAAAGTGGAATTTATTTTCACTGCGAGAGGGAATTTACTACACCCAAAATTTTGTGGAATTTTGTCCCACCTAGATAATTATAAAATAACAAAGTGGATATATTTGGTAAATTCAAAGTTTCTTTAAATCCAGATTCTTCAAATGCAAAGGAAACTTTGCATGCACCCAACCTTGCATTGCACTCACCCCAAATCCTATAGTGTGCCCAAGCAGGGGGGTTGCATACATAGCTCACTGTTAGTACTGCTTAATTCTGGGTGCTAGCACTGATATTATTTACACTTGCCTTGCCTTACATAAATACAGTTCTGGCTTCTGGCACCTAGTATTACAGCGAATAAACAGTGAGGTACTGCGACCCCCCTGCCTAGGTACACTATAGGATTTGGGATGGGTGCGAGGTTGGGTGTATGCAAAGTTTTTTTTTGCATTTCAAGAATGTGGATTTAAAGAAACTTTGTATTTATCTTATACATCCATTTTGTTCAATGGGCCTTCTTTCCATTCATAAGGGAACAAAACCAACAGCTTATGTTTTCATTTCAAAATGGAAAATAAACCCGTTGGTGTTGTTTTCTTTTATTTTGGAAAATAAGGTGCACGGGTTTCATAACCACGGGCCATGGTAACGACATTAAGAGTTCCGTCAATCAAGAATCTTCTTTTCTCAGGTTTGAAGCAAAGAGCATTAAAAAGTTTATTAAGAATGAAAACTATGTATAAATGTCATCAAAAATACCTTAATAACGAATACAAAAAAATGAAGTGAAATTGATTCTCACACCAAGTGGGAAAGAACTCCACTCTCCAAGTGGTAATCTTTCTCACTAAAAGGTGCAATTAATTCCCTTTCTAGGTGTGAGGATTAACTTCACTTTGGAAAGTGGGCCAGATTCCCACTAAAGATGGAATAAATTCCCATGTGGAGCAGATGCCTGTGAAATTATTTCCCTGTACCAATTATTGTTTGCATGGTGTAGGTACCTACTTTTTGTTAACATAAAATAATACCACTTTAACGTTTCCACTAATTTCGATCAAAAACTTAAAGTTAAAAGTCCCTTTAAGTATTAAAAATAACAGTCCAGTCAATTTGTGCTCAAAAGGGCTTTAGGAAGCAAATTGTTTGTCAGTTTAGAATTTACTCCTGCCTTATGATTCGGGGGTGCTGAGTCCGGGGTTTAGGACTAAGATTTTGTGACGCAACCCAACAATATTGCCAAAAATAATGCAAAAATTAATTTATTTCGTTTTTCATCTAAGGCTGATTCCTCGAAGAAATTTTAGAATTTCGTAGAAAAATGTTCATACTATAGAATGACAATAAGATTTCAATTGATCAAAATTATCTCGAGAAATGATGTAACACTAAATTTGCATCAAAAATGCATTTTTCTTAAAAACTTCACATTCGAATAACTCAAAAACGTGACGTGATATAGCAATTCCAAAGCCAGATTGGATTTCAACGACTCAAAAGTATATCTTGGTTCATTTAAAAGTCAAAAATTCTAATTTTGTCACACAAAGTAATTAATTAGTATTGTCGAGTAGATTTTCGGGAACAGTAAAACTACGTCAATTTTCACTTGGTGCTTAAATCTTAATTTAACTTGAACTATACGAGTAGTTTAATAAATAAATAAATATGTGTTCCGTAGGATAACAGTTGCTAAGACGGTTAAAAATACAAAAACTACTAGATCTCAAAAGAAAAATGTTTGATGAGGTTGTTGTAGGCTGTAACCAACGGACAACAAAGTGGAAACGGTTCCAAGTAAATATTAAAAACAAATTTTGTTTTATTTACGACAGTTTTTACCAAATTGATTATTCTAACTTACTTAAAAAGAAAAACTTCCCTTACATAATTCTGAAATTCATTTAATTTGGCCTTGTTTTAAGGCCATACTCATATAGCTGACATTTGCTTCTAATAAAAATATGTTTCGTTTGCTTCAAGTTAGCAGATTACTCTGTGTGTCGGCTTATAGATCAGTATGCTCTTCAATTAAAAATTAAAAAAAAAATTAATTCAGCTTAAGGCTTAAATTCACCATTTAATAATAAACCAATAAACAAACTGAAAGAGTAATAAAAACCAAAGCCCCCCATACTTAAGTTCATAGTATCCATCCACATAAACCAATTTTGTCTTAATTCTGTCACCGAAATTAATTCCATAAGCCGATTTGACAAAAAAAAATGAAGAAAAAAGAAATTTTCTTATATTCGCAATAAACCGTTAATTCCCCCAAACCCCTCACTACCTTATTTTTCCCATCGGCCACATCTTTTGAGATTTCGAAAGAAAGAGAAAATTCTTAACCTTCTCGGTAAGAAAATGGGGAATACAAAAAAAAAAGAAAATAAAACCCTCCCTCACCCAAAGGTCTCCTTCAACTAATTGGTTCTTTTTTCATAAATTCTTGTTTTTCATTACCATGCCCAAGCGATACTTGGGAAAATCACCAAAAAGGGAACAGTAGGAAAGTAAAAAAAGAAATATATTATATACATATAGTACATAGGTCCTATATAAAATAGGGATTTAACGTCACTAATCTTTTGGGGCATTCAATAAAGTATACAATATTATGTAACAGACCGGAAAGGAATAGCCAATGTCCTTTTGCTGGAGTAAGGGATTTTTGGTTCAAAAGTAGGTGATCTCCAATTGTGACTCATCGTACAGTTGGCCTAAAAAAACATTGAACACCCTAATTTGGCCTCAATTTCGGCATGGGAAACTTCAAACCCAGTATATAAGTTCCGTTCTTCTTCTCTTTCCACAACTCAGTTGGAATCATTTGAAGCTCTGGGATTCTTTTGAACAAAATTACTTGAAGAAAAAAAAAAATTAAGGATTATTGGCAGCATTTGGGTTTCTTTCGACAGAAAAAAAAGTGTAAACATGATTTTTCTACAATTTACCTACTTCGTGCATCATTTTTCCCTAACAACTTCTTTGATATTGCGAGTAAGACTCTCATAAACTTGGAGTTAAATCGTCCATTACCATCAGAAAATCGAAAGTATGGAATAAACAAGAGAAAGTAGAAAGCAGAACCAAAAAGGATTCAAATCGAATCTTTGCAATGAAAACATAAGGATTAAGGCAAAAGTTGAAAGAGAGGAAAAACAAATAAACGAAAGGTTTTTGAGAGGTGAATATCAACAGCATCATGGAGAAAGGCTCAAAAGATATTATATTCAAGAAAGGAAGCATTGATGTGTGAATTTGTGTAGGTAGACGAAAATATAAATGACCTGATAAAAAATATATAATACCCAGGACCATAGTAGGTATTGGATGATGGGGCTTTTGGTATTCATGTTGCCATTGAATATCGTTCCTTGGATGAAAACACCTTAAGGCTCCAGGGATTGGCTGATGGTATGGCAGTTTCTGACCTTGTAATCATTTTCAAACGTTTCTATAAACACAATTTGTGTTATAGGGCAACATCCCTTAACTGGTGTTGTAGATATTATTGCGAACGCAGGTCCTGCATAATTTCTATGGAATTTGGGATTTCTTTAATTGAGTCTGATCACAGATACGTGCTAACATTATTATAATATCTTATTATATACCTAATTATAATATATTATTAAAATGGTTTGAGTTTGATTAAAGATTAAAGGTTAAATATAATTTGAATACTCTCTGACTTATAAAGATTAAATGGTTGGATTATATTTATAGTACCTACTTGTTGGCGTACCTGAATTTTGAGAGAATTGTGATTGACGGCGAACCAACATCAACAAGAACAAAATCTCGCAGATGTTCGAAATGTCACACGCAAGGTATAAATCTAGCAAATAAATCAATTTCGCATTATCAAACTTTCGTACTACTTAAATATTGCTTTTACTACTCTAGAAGATGTAGTATTATGTAAATATGTAGTAGGTACCTACTACAAAGGCAATACAAAGACATTATTAAAATAAATTATTGACTCATTCGCTTGCGTAAAGTATGTGATTACGAGATTTCGGTTTTATGAGATATTGATAAAAGAGATTTTGATACGTGGTGTTTTGCAGAGGAGTTTTGAAATTCTGTCATTCTTAACCAAAGGAAAAAGTATTCATACTTTTACTCATCAACCTTGCTAGTTATTTTGCTTTCAACAAAATCTACTCCCAGAGCTGTTAAATTTGAAGTGAAATTACTAGTTCCAGTATTCGGTACTGGTGCTTGATAAGGTCAAGTACCATTTTTTCAAGTACTTCATTGCAATAACCAAATATTGAGTACTAAAGTACGTGAGCAGTACTTCGAAGTACTTCATCAGTACTTTCAAGTGCTTGTCCAGTTTTTTCTAGTGCTTGCCAAGTTCTTTCAATTACTTGCCCAGTACTTTTAAGTACTTTCAAGTACTTGATTTGTTCTTTGATCGATCACCAAAAAAAATATTTTGGATCAAAATATGGGTAAGTTTTACCCTACATTCTGGCTGAATGATATTAAAATTTTGTATATTTTATATTTTGCATACAATATCTTCTGCTTTTTTGACCAAAAAACACTTTTTATGAAATATGTACAATGTACATACAAAAATACTTCTATAAATATGAAGTTGAAGCAAACATTTCGCAAAAAGCTGGAAAGTACTTGAAAGTATTTGAAGTAGCTAGTGGTCAAATACTTGAAATACTGGTCAAGTATTTGAAAGTAATACTCAAGTAAGATGGTAATTAAGTACCTACTTGATGTAGTACCTCGTGGCATGATGGTTAGTGCGTAGGACTGTCATGCCGAAGGAATTGGTTCGATTCCCAGCCGTGCCACCTAAAAACAGAAATGTTTTATTCGATGTACTGCCTCTTGCGAGGAACTGACAAACCCTCCAAGAGTATACTTGTCATGAAAAAAGTGCTTCTCATTTAGCCGTTCGGACTCGGCAGAAAACTGTAGGTCCCCTCCATTCCTGCCAACAAACACGCACACAGAAATGGTTGTGAGTTGTAAGTCACTAGGCCCTAGTTCTCCACGAGCTGTTGCACCACCCAATTTATTTATTTATTTATTTAAGTACCCACTTGATACTTGATACTTGCTACATACACCCTAGTACTTGAAAAATACTGGTACTTGCATTTTTTCAAGGAGGTTCCAGTACCAGAGTACTGAAAAGTAAGTAGCAGTACGAAAGTACTGAAGTACAAGTACCCGTACCAGAGTACTGAGGTACAAAATACCAGTATCTAGTAACTGAAGTCCTAAAATTATAATTAAATACTTTACAGATAACAGGTCTGCTACTTACATATCGATCGCGGATCATACGAAGGCAATATGGAGTGTCCAGCCATACTTTAAGGTTTACTCAAACAACAAACTGTTTAAGAGATTATTTTAAAAATTTTCGTTCAAAATGAAATTTCTTGTCGAAAAAAACAATTTTGAGATAACAATCAAACATAACATTACGATGATAGAGAACACTAAAAAAGTGGGTGGCACAATTCTGTCTGTCTGTCTGTCTGTCTGTTTGTGTCTGCAGCCTAAACCATTGATGCGATTTTCTTCAAATTTTGAGCTTAAGTTTTTTTTGTAACTTTGCAGAGGGAAAATTGAATTTTTTTTTTTTAGCCCTAAAAATCACGGCAATACAACCGTTAAAGAAACACTAATTTATCTCAAAAACGACTCCAACGATTTTGAAAAAAAAAAAATCAGTGTATTATCGTAGCTATGTTTTACTTTTTGGTAGGAAAAAATACCATAAGCATTTATTAAGAGTACCTGCCATTATAACGGTTTTCTTTTTATTTTTGGTTTTCTCACTAACCATCATTCGATTTTAATAAATTCGTTTGCACAAAAGCTTTCATAGAATATGAATAATACTACATACCAAAGCTTTGGATTTTTAAAAAAGATTAATTTTTTTTTGAAAATTCAATATTTTAAAAACGAGTTGATGAATTATTTTTAAATTTCAGTTTTAAGTGTATATTAATATATACTCAAAATTGGCATACTAAAATTTTATTCAAAATGTCACAAAAATTTAATATATAAAAAATTAATTTTTAAGAAAACTGCTCCAACGATTTTAAATTTTAAAATAGCTTTTTATGGCCTTTAGTCCTATAAATTGGCGTTTCGTTCGGCTTACTCACTTGAACTCATCAGTGACATAGTGAGGGCTTTGTCAGACGCAATTTGTTCTAAGTTCAGTTCAACTTACATGAATTTTTCAACGAAAATCCACTGTAAACTATATCCAACAAGATAAATTATAAAACCTTCTTATATAGAAACTATGCCTGGCCCCGGGCAAAAAACTTCCAGCTTAATGATTAGGAATTATAATCTTGTTGGATATAGTTTACAGTGGATTTTCGTTGAAAAATTCATGTAAGTTGAACTGAACTTAGAACAAATTGCGTCTGACAAAGCCCTCACTATGTCACTGATGAGTTCAAGTGAGTAAGCCGAACGAAACGCCAATTTGTAGGACTAAAGGCCATAAAAAGCTATTTTGAATCAATAATTCAACAAGTCCAATCCTTAATGCTAAGTCTTCTACTTGGCTGATTTATTTCAGTAGTATATAGAATTTGTATTATAAAACCTTCTTATATAAAAAATATTTTAGTAAGGGTATTCATGAAACGTCGTAAGTTTACAAATTGTGTAAAATGATAAGTTTACGCAAAAGTTTGCTTGAACGACCTTTTTATTAATTTGGTTAAATGCTTTGTAATTGAATCAGCTGTTCGTTAAACGTCAAATATTTGGGCGCGTTCGGCTTGGGTCGAGGAGTTGGTTTTACAGATAATGCATTATGGTCTGTTTATTTGCATGTGTGTGTATACAGATATATATTTGTTTTAATAGATTCGTGTAGTAAGTACTCCTGTTAATTCAATTATATTTGTTTTACATTGAAATAAATACATCAATGCCATTCATTTTGCTGGAATCTCAATACCATTTCAACTCAATTCAAGTGACAAGAAACCTGGAGCTCCTGGAGAAGTGAGGAATAGTCCACTTAAGTAAAATGAATCATGCCTCTCTTCTTTTTTCTAACATCTTCCAACTATTAAGAATCTTCCAAACCAGTGCGAATCATTCGTTGACCACAACAAAAACATTAATAACAACACGTTATTGAAGATCAAAACAACACGTTCGTCGTCGTCAACGAAAGGTTTGCATGGGTTTGGGTGAGAATTTATAGTTCTTCATTAATAATTTACGAAAAGTGGCTTTCCTAAAGGCTCTCCCAAACGAACACGAAATTAAAGTGAATGATCTCAATACTAAAAAACAACAAAAAACTGTCTTTGTGAATGCTTTTCTATAATTTCGCGTTGGTTGGGCAGAGCCTTTAATCGTTGAGTAAATGTAGTTCTTCTAAATATTTTTTTTTGTGTAAACTACGTTTTAATTCACAACTTTTATCACCAACTAATTGCAATGCAATAATTAAAGAACAGATTCAGAGCTTTTTTAGTCCTCCGAGATATCATTTGTATCATGTTCCTAAACATGCCTAATTCTTAAAGTCACAAACACGCCTAATTCAATCTCTAAAAGTCACAATGACGTTTGGATAAGTTTAACCAAATATTTGGTTAATTTTCCGCTGCTAAATCCTTGGATAAAATTAACCAAATTGCGTAAACCATTTCCCATACAAAATTTGACAGTTCATTAACCAAAAGATAAAATTAACCAAATCGTAAACTTACCTAGTGTTTTACGCAGTTGCATGAATACCCCTAGTATTTCACCTAAGTAATTGTTGTTATTGGAAAATTTGTGCATAGACAACGGTTTTTAAAACTCATATAAGAATATTTTTAAAGCACTTAAGTTCTATGAAAAATAAGGGTGCCTTCCATACAAAAATGTTAAAAAGTCTTTTATTTCTCAAACACGACTCCTTCGATTTTGATCAAATTTTTTCCAGGAACCAAAATTTGTCCGATCTACTACTAAAAGCTAGGAATTATTTGGAGAATATACATTTTTTTCGAATAGACGGAAAATGGTTTTATCTTTGTCTGTGTGCTCCACAAGATATTTCTACAATATTTCCTAGCATTTTGTGGGTAATTGTTACTTTAAAGGAATTTGACAAAAGAAATCAGCTTTTTCCTGTTATCTTTTCTTGACGATCACGAAGGTAGAATGTTTGCTGTAGAAAACGATGGATTGTTCTTCAACTCAAACTTATACCTGTTTTCCTCACAGATCTTTGGATGAAAGAAATGGATCTGATTTAGACTTTCTAATCAATGAAAATGTATCTCTTCTTTTGATTTTTGATGGCTGCCTCCTGGTTTCGGAGAATATTTTTTAGCTTGTTGGCATAAAACCATTCTAGCAGAGCGTCAGACCGCTTTCGCGATTTCTCGTATCGACTTTCCACTTTAATGAAAAGCTGAAATAACCTGGGATAGTCAAGCTTTAAAGTCAAAAGTAATGAGTGTTGCTATTATTTTGGCAATAGCTGTATAATGTATCGAATTTCATGCTCATTATTTCAATTACAATTACAATTTTTAAAACAATAATCTTGAACATGATGTAAAGCAAATAAGTGCGTAACCCAGTTGTGCAGTTTATTTTTATATTGATTCACTGGTTGAGTCGGTGGACAAACGAACCCAATTGACCACCCTAAACGGTAGTACACTCTTTTGAGTTCTTTCCTCGGGTAGTACAAAAAACAAAGAATTCTGATATATGAACACTATAGGATGTGTCACTTTAGTATGGCGAAAAAAATATATATTTCAGATTTAAAATCTCACACCTGCTAAAAAATGCACTAGAATCGTAGGAATAAGAATATGTGAAAAAAGTTTGATATAAAATGGTTTCCTGACTCGCTAAACAACTTAGTTAATTTTCGAAAACTGTGATTCTAGTTCTTTTTCCATCTGTTGCTCGGATATGGTTAGAGTTAATCTGAGTTGATTTAAATAATATAAATAATTTTACATAAAGTGTACAAAAAGTCAAATAGAAACAAATTAAACTCAATACAAATTTGAATTAAAAAAATCCAAATCACTCAAATTTGTATTTTTATACAATTCCTTAAGTGCGACAAATATTAATAAATTTCTTTTTAAATCAATTTTGATTTTTGACCTATCAAAGGTACCAACACAATTTTGTATGTCACTCAAATAGAAAATGACGCTCACATTTTTTTGTAAAGAAGCCTTTTCGAAGTATCCACATCTAAAAAGCATTAAAAAGAAGTTTTTTTTCGTCATATTTGAAGGTATGCTATCTACATCACGAAACATTTTTTTTAACTCCTTCCGGAATCTGAAAGTACTATTCCCTTATTTAAGATCAATTTATAATTCTCAATATCTTTTGACTTCTCAATTCAAAATCCAAAGCTGAAATTTGTCAGTTTTTAAAAAATTTGCAAAGTATACTTTTTTCTGATTTATAATGTCTCGAATATAGTAAACAAATGTTTTTTGGTATTCTTCTCAATCTCAAGCTCATTTAGCGAGCCAAGGCCAGTAACTCAAACGAAAATTTCAAATGATGAATTTAATTTAAATATGTAATGCAACATTTGGAGAGTATTAGATGTGAAAATTCCAGAGAATTTTACAGTCTGGGTTCTGATTTCACACAGCTTACAAAAAATCTTTATTCCATAGCAAAATTAGAGAATGGATTTTCAGCTTTAAAAAAGGTATTGCCATTGTAAATTCCACGCGCCGTTGTTGTTCATATCTTTTTTTTTTTAATTTAAAGTCAATTTTTTAGAAAATTGCCCCTACCGGGAGATAGACCCGCCTCCTATAGAATTTTTTTTTTCTTTTCATAGCCTAACCTTTTATCATTAATTATTGATATTTCATTTCAAATTTGATTTCACTTCGCGATGAAGTATAAACTAGGCTTTATACAAAATACTCAGTACAGTTGACGATATAGTGAAGATTTTTTATATTTAATTTACTAAAAAACGTATAATAGGTACCTACATAGATGCATAGATTAAATATCTTATACCCCACGAAATCAAAATACAAATGAGAATTTGCCATATATATGCCAGTATTTTTGGCAGAATTTGCTTTCAAAATTACAATACTGCCCTCTTAAGCATAGTTTACATTTCCCATGCGAAAAAAAAAATCGAAATTTTCAACTCGATTTTCCACTTATTCTGTGCACCAAATTAAATAGAAATATTCAAGGTGAAAAACGCTTGTCTTGGCCTGAGCCACCTATTGAGTCATTTATTTACCCTTAATTAATAAACTTTAAGGCCTAAAAACAGAAAATAATCATTTTTGGATGCAAAAACCATTTGCATGCAAATAATGTCTTGAGGTGAATATAATATTTTTTCGAAGTGTTGTCCGTCCATCCACACTTTTTTTCGCATGCAAAACAATTGACGGTCTATTGTTTTGCATGACATTCTATGACAGCAATGGTTTTCATTTTGCATCAAACTGTAAACCAATCATGCAAACAATTAATTTTGCACTTCACCTGAATTATTTTTGACATGCGAGAATATTTGCATAGATTTTTTTTTGCGCACGAGAACTGTAGGCTAGGCTTTAAGCGAAAAAATCGTATCTTAAAAATCTAAAACTTTTGGGTAGAAGCTTTTTTGTGAATGTGCAACCGACCAGCATCTTAATATTTTATGAATTAATTGAAATGAAAAACGGCGTGGATTAACCATCTTTTTAACATTTTTTTTAAGATACGACTTATTTCTTTAATGAAATTCTACTATTTCTTGATAAGATACGAATTTCTTACTCAAGCTTACTAACCGTTTGCTCAACAGCTAATAATAGTAAGAAAAATCACAAACAAAAATTAGATACGATCTCTGCGGTTGGGAAGGCAGAGATTGGGCTTTTTTTCTTTTTTAGCTCTGAGCACAGCTCGAGCGATTAAAGAGTTAGCTCTGAGCAAGCAGAGTATGAGCAGAGCTCTTCGATATAATTTTGGATATAATTTTGAAACACAACTAAGCACAGAACTTTCATACAATTCGATATTAATCCATGCGTTCAGCACACGAAAAATTAGTATTGACCTTTAATTTTCATATGACAGCTGTCCAAAAATCTGAAATGAAAGTTGATGTGTTTGAACGCACCGATTTGAATGAATGAACTACGCTAAGCGTTTTGTTCCATTCACTTGGTTACAAAGTAAATGTTGATAGGTAATGTCGTTTTCCATTGGTTTCACTCAAGAAGACACTCATTCTGAATCCAATGGAACAGTTCTTGTTACTTCTACTCAATTCTGAAGTTTTGTCACTATATTGGTGAATCATTAAATAAAAAAAATTTGCTGCCACACAAAAAGTAAAATTGAAAACAATAGTGAATCTACCCCTTACTTACAAATTGTAGTTTTTCTATTTGTTTTACTTAATTTTTTTATAAAATTATATTAAATTCTTTGTTTTTGAGTGCACAATTAATTAAAATGGAATGTTAACTAAATATTAAGTTGCGCTGCAGTTTGTTTTGACGTTTGAGTTTGAATGTATTAGTGCTTCTAGAGTGGATTCTGATTTCAAATCGAGAAGCGAAATTCTCTTCTCAGAATCGTCAGAAGAGGATTTTTGTGCCAATGGAATGGTTTCAGAAGACTTCTGGATGCTTCGGAAGGCTTCTGAATGTCCAATGGAAAACGACATAAGTATGTACAATAAGATTTAAGAATGACTATTTTGTAATAATAAAAACAAAGAAGCTTTAAATTGATATCTTGATAAATATACATCGAGATCATTATAATACATATTAAAAAATTTACAACAATGAGGAATAGGCTCACGCTGTCCATAGTTAGTAGAATGAGGAATTTCAAAAATGAATTGTCTCATTCTCAAAGGTCGACTTGGTGCGTAAATATTTATTAAAGAGAGCAAAAACTCACAATCAATATCATTTGAAAGAATATCGCGAACAAACATGATACTGTACATTCTACGTCTTGCTTCAAGAGTTTGCATTCCTAATAATAAGCATCTACTATTATAATTAAGATTTATAGTATCATTTGTTGCGAAATTTCTTAAAGCAAATCTTAAAAAATTTCTTTGAATATTCTCAATTCGTACTATAAGTTTTTTAATATCAGGATTCCAAATAATAGAACAGTACTCCAATAATGGTCGAACAATAGAACAAAAAATTGCTTTCAAAGTGTACGGATCTTTAAAATCTGCAGAATTTCGTTTGAGAAATCCTAGCATGGAATTAGATTTTGAAACAATATATGAAACATGTGACTCAAAACTCAGTTTATCATCAAAAACTACACCTGACCTAAGTCTTTTATTTCACGAACTCTATATAGCTTGTTCGCATCTAGGAAATAATCAAAAACTATATGATTCGATAAACGACTGTAAGTCATAACTGAGCACTTCGACAGATTCAGGTGAAGGTCATTTTGCTTGCACCATGACTCGAAGTTTGCAATATCTTGTTGAAAAGCAACACAGTCATAATAATTATTTATAACTTTGAACATTTTAATGTCATCAGCGAAAATTAAACACTCAGACCTTGATAAGACTGATGGAAAATCATTTATAAATAGATCAAACAACGGAGGACCTAAATGGCTTCCTTCGGGAACACCAGAGTGCACTGTTATTGAATTAGATTCCAGATCCCCAATTTTTACGACTTGTTTCCTACCAATTAGATAGGAACGAAACCAATTTAGTAGGCTGCCATCAAAACCATATAATATAAGTTGAGCACTATGAGTGCTCTGAGTTAAAAAAAAACAGAGATCTTGTTTAACTGCACAGTGCTATGCTCGGAACTTAAAAGGAAAAACGTCTAATATGTCACACCACAAATCACATGTCAATTGATATTCTGTAAAAGCATTGCACCTGGTCTATTTTAGTTCAATACTGTGAAAAAAATATATGTTGACTCTATGGAGATGTAATGTTCAATATTAAGAGTACTATAATGGATAGTTCACTGTCTCTGTAGTCTGGGCCTTTCGCACCTCATATATGACAAATTTGGGAAAAAATAATGTCATTTAATTGGTCAGAGAAGGTCAACTAGCCCTAGAAATTGGTCAGCCCCAAATAACTTGTAATCAAGCCTTAATGTTTCTTAAGGTCACGCGCGATTTTTGGCACATCATTTGCGGAAAATTCGCAAACAAATATTTACCATCCAAAAGATCTCTTGATCATGACCTTGAAACAAACTTCTTAGTGCCTCGTGGCATAATGGTTAGTGTGTTGGACTATCATGCCGAAGGTTTGGGTTCGATTCCCAGCTGCTTTCAACTATAGATGATGAGTTGTTTTTTTCCGAGGTACTACCTCTTGCGA